>BSBM01001586.1:1200000-1940000 GCA_027924585.1 Larix kaempferi | reverse complement strand
TACTTGATTTCCATAAATAATATTTATATATTCTGGAAGGTAATCCGAGTCTACGTTTCATCTTCTTGCGCCATATTCCAAAAAGTTGTGTAGGTAGCTCTAATATTGCTTTTTGACGTTCAGATTTCTGATTTTCCAGAAGTCCATTGCGACTAACGTGTCATGAGTGGCCAGCATTAGCTTGCACCAACCCACTAAGATAACCTAACGGGATCGATCACGGCAGCTTATATCGAGGATCGGCATATAGACAACTGCTAAAGATTGACATCAGTTCATTAATACATAGCAGAGTGTAAATATGTTGCCAGGGATCGAATCCTTCCCAGTGCGAATCACCCTTCGCTTCAGGAATTAATACAATAAGTTTATGACAGAGTTTATAGAGAGAGAGAGAGAGATTCGATCTAACCAAGGGAACGATTATTTTCCTTTAGGGTCGCCCTCTGTTTCAGATACAATTCAGAATTATAACAGAGCATATATAATTGCAACTCGATCTACTATAAAAAGATTCGATTTGTCCATACAAAACCACACTTCCAGAAATTTAAATAAGTGATGAATTTTTCTGTCAGATCTCCCATCGTGTTCTGAATAATATAATTTCTATATATATATATATATATTTGAAACACAAATAAAAATCCATTTCCAGAATTTAGTTCAACACAGAATTATATTCATTCCTCAATATAACTTAATGAAAACAAATAAAACTTAAATTGCATAGAACCTGTACGAGCAGATGCTCCCGCAGTAGGTCGAATGCAGATTTCCAGGAAAATACAGCTTTGGCCTCGTCGTTCTTTCACACGATCACCGACGGACCCCTCGTTTGACCACCCTAACTTATCGAGGTTACTCTACTTCACCTAGAACCCCCGAGCTAGTGGGGTCGTAAGAACACACAACGCAAGCTTTTTGATGGGATTCCCCAATCCCCTGAAAGCTAAGCCCAACTCACAAGAATTCACAAGGTCGATTCTCGATTCCGGTGCCCATCCAGCACTAGGGAGCAAGAGATCTCTGTCTCTCCTTCTCCTCCCTCATTATATAGAAAAAGCCTGTGTGCCATGTGTTTGTCCATGCACATATTTAATTTAGTTTAATATTTTAATAACAATTTCTCTCAAATTACAAGTGTCTCTTCATCTCAAGTGTGCACCTAATTCCCTAAATCAGTGGGAGTTAGGTGTAGTAGAGTCCTTCTTTTGTTTTGGATTTTATTTAGTTTAGTTAATATCTTTTAGTTAGACTTAAAGCTTTCTATAAAATCTTTTCTTTTCTAAATACAAAAATAGAGTTTGAAGATGGTTCGTTTTACTACAAACTAAAATCTATTTCAAATTTCTTATAAAATAATCTAAAAAGAATAATGAAGATTGATTAAAGTAAATCTTGAATAAAATAAAATCTTTGAATAAAAACAATTATTTTCTTTAAAAGTCTATTTCAATTCTTTCTAAAAAATAAAGCTAATTAAATAAAATCTTGAGTATAATGATTTAAAATAATAAAAAAAAACATCCAATTAAAATCTTTGAATAAATAACAACCTTCCTCAAAAAACAAATTAATCAATTTTTAAAATAATTAAAATCAATCTCCTTAACTTCTTTTCATGATAATAAAACAATTAAAACAAGTAGTTCAAATTAAAGAAATCAAGGATAGAATCTTGTAAAGAATAAATCATTATAATAAAATCTATTTAAATTAAAATCTTTGAAAGATAAATAATTCTTTTATTATTAACCTTTTTCAATAAAACAAAATCAAACAAAATTCAAATTGAATAAAACCAATCTCTTCAATTCTTTTCCAAACTAATAAAATAAATTTAAATGAATAAAATCTTGAATATGATTATTCAATTTAATAAAGATAAAACAAAATGGAATAAAGTGTTTTTTAAATCTTAGGTGAATTTTCCATTTGTATGATTGATTAATTTCTTCTTCTTGTTCTTGTCTAGGTACCTCTTCGGCAGGCCCTTTCGACAGTTCATTTTCTTCCTTCTTGTGAGGAGAACTTGTATAGCGATCGGGGAGTCGTTACCGCGATCTATCGACTACACTTCTTGGAGACTAAGGGATGCTCAGGGATAAGGCTCTCCTTATCGCACACTTCTCAACTCTCGTACGCGACCAAGTCGGTATGGCCTTGCCTGTACGGCACACACTTCCCCGGGTCAGCTCGCAAGCTTCAGGCTCGTGCGTCGATTGCTAATTCAGGGTCGACAGTCTGTCGTCGCACCCCTATGTGTTCTTCCCGTTCTTACGACCCGTAAAATTCCATTGTGGGTCAGTCGGTAAATCGTCTTACCTGCCACTGCACATACACACACTCAAAGGACATTAAATAGCGCTGCACCATAAAATCATTTACCATAATACCTCTATCAATCGAGCATATTTATTATTTTACTCACAAATTCTTTTCATCATTCATCATAATACTTCAGTCAGTCGAGCATATTCATTATTTTATTCACAAAATCATTCATCGTAATACTTCAGTCAGTCGAGCATATTCATTATTTTATTCACAAAATCATTCATCATAATACTTCAGTCAGTAGAGCATATTCATTATTTTATTCACAAATTCTTTTCATCATTCATCATAATACTTCGGTCAGTCGAGCATATTCATTAAATCATTTCTCTTTCATAATTTCGTAATCAAGCACATAACATCTGATGATTCTCATTTCATATAATAATATTCAATAAATTCTAAGGTCTACGTTATAATTTAGCCGGGTCACCTCAAACTAGTGCCCTCAATAGTCAAATGAATCGGTAGTACTGAGGAGGGCATTACACAAGCAAACCCATGTAACATTCAACACTTCTTTCCGTTCATAAAAGAAAAAGGATTCAAGATGAAATTCATATCCGGAAAATCGACGATTGATCCAAGCTTTAGAAATCCAATCTTCTTGATCCACTGCTACACTGCTCCAACTAATGAACCTGCAAACACACAGACTACCTTTCTAAAAGAAATTTGACTATATAAAGATAAACAATTGAAATTGAAACTCATATATAAGTTCATATGACATATTCAAACATCAAGTTTATACAAAGACAAGTGCTATTAGAAGGGAAGTCTCTCATTTTATTTTCATGAATAACAACTAGTTATACCTATCCTGCAATAGGCATTGTTGTAATCAAACCCTCAGCTCATGCTCCTCTCTCTTGACTAAGTATTCCTCCTACATAACATTATCCAAAATTGGCTCCCCCTTCTCAAGCCTATCCCCTTGTATTTATGGCAAGGCTAGGAGGTTGGGATTGAAAGGAAGTTGGTCTAGGAAGTTAGGGTAGTTGAATAACTATCCCAACTAATCCATAATTAATCGTTTTATATATATTTTTTGAGATTTTTAAAGATACCTGTGAGTATGCCTTAGGATAACTAGTGAATGACTCATGGCTCTTATGTCTTGCAACTAGCGGGTGCAACATTTCAAATGATACCCGTGGGTTGTCTATAGAGATACATGTGGTCAACCCGTGAGTTGACTAATATTAAAGTCGCGGTAATGACTCAAAATAGTCCCAAAAAATATGTTTTTTTTAGGAAGGGATTGCAAGGTTCAGGTCCAAATCATCTAAGGTCAAGTAATCTCTTCCATCCATAGTGTCCTTTTGTGTGACCGACAAGGTGATGTGGTCACAGACAGAGAAGTGTTAATTTGACTAATAACAGATGCCCCCTAATGTATGAGGTCAGAGGGAAATGATGGCCTAAATGCATTACAATCCAGGAAGAGGAGGAGAAAAGAGGCCATAGGATGAGACCACAAAGAGTACCTGAAATAGAAACAAGGTCTGCAAGCAATTACAATCTTGATATTAGGAGATGCTCATAATGGTAGAACATGATCTCCAATAAATAATAGAAAATGATGTATATAGCATGACCACTGAAATACAAGCATGGATCCATGTCAAAAATAGGAGATCATAGACATAATAACAAACTGGATCTATGTCTCATCAAGAGCCAAGAATGGGTGTGGCTTAGTATTGCACAGCTTGGGAAATAACAAAATACGATAATGCTATTATAGGCCCAAGGTCTTCATCCAAACCATATCAAGATACGAATCCTAACCATGTGAATAAATGAGTTGAATTCGAACATGGAGGACACTGTTTGATTACCGGTCATTGATGTGAACTGTTAACAAACGCAAGGGAATCCCATCGATAATGAAAATGGGCCCCAAGGTACCTAGTACATTCTAACATGTGTGAATAGATGTTCTTGAAGTCGAACACCTGAAGAATTCATCAAGTAAGGGACATTAATGTATTCCCATAACTCAATGACGAGGGAAACTGCCACTGATGTCTGCAATCTCCAAGGTACTACCAAAAACTTTAAACTTCATTCCCAGAGCAAGATGAGTTGAAGTCAATGGGAAGAAGTTTGTTTGAAGGGAGGCCTTAAGGAATCCTCCATCATCCAACACGAGAAACGATCAAAGGTTGATCTGATTTGGAGTAGGACTGAATACATGATGAAACATACTAACGCCAAGGAATGGTCGACACATGAGATCAAGGAAACTGCAGAATGGTCGGCACAGGTTGTATCCTTGAACAGTGGGCATGACACAAAAGTGACTCCGGAAGCTTTAAACATGAAAGGGCCATGATATGAATATGCAATGTAGGAGACATTAATAGATTCTCCATATGATTGGAAGAGTAACCAACTGGAGGAGTAAAATATTTGAGATCAGGTTTATCCTAAGGTTGAAACTAGACTCCCCAACTGTTTCATAGAATCAAAAATGTACTTTGTTCAAGGACAGACTATTGCCATAAATGAAATGAAATAGTAGATATTTTCCTTCCCTTTTCTCTTTTGATTTAAAGAATGTCTTTTCTTAGTTTTAACGAGCATGAAAAGTTTGAAAAGAAATCTCGATAATATATTTATTGTTAATTTTAATGAGTCCAATAAAGTAAACTCAATAGTCCTTCTTCAATTTTAAAACAAGCTCGAAGAGGAGAGAGAAGAATGCTTGGTATAAGTCCAACCATGTTTAATTTAATGAGTCCATGGGAGGGAAACTCAGGACCTTCTTCATTTTTTAATGCGTTTGAAGAAGAGATAGACTAGTACTTGATAATACTGATCCATGTATTTTAATATCGAGCCTGGATCTATTCATGCTCGTCGGTGTTTTCAATTTTAAGGAGTCTGAAAAAATTAAACAATAACTCCATACACCTACTCGTGGATTTTAGTATCGATCCCGAGTTGGTAAATGCTCATTGGTGTTTTCATATTTAAGGAGTCTAGAAAACTTAAACAATAAATCCATATACCTACCCATGGATTTCACATCGATCTTGAGTTGGTAAATGCTCGCTGGTGTTTTCATATTTTAAGAGTTTGAAAATCCTAAAGAAGACTCCAAAGGGTCATTTTTCGTAAAGTGAGTCTCCTCACCCGAAAAAGGGTAAAATAATGAGAGAAGAACTCTTCTATCCAAGTATGACTAGAGTATACCTTTTTTGTAAGTAATCCACAAAGATCTAGAAAAGGGGTAAACTTATATCTAAGTGGATGTCCGTTCAAGTCCTTTAACGAGTCTGAACACGACAAGTATGCTCGGTAATATTGTTAGTTTTGAAAATTCTAACAAGAACATGAAAAAACTTTATAAGGACAGGGAATAAGATATTAAGTAAAAGATAATATACCAGGTATAAGTTCCTGATATATCAAGTGATAGATAGAATTAACGATAATTGATAGCAGAAAATGGTAGTTGAAAGTGAACAAAGGAGCTTCAGAATGACATAATATATATAATGTGTTGAGCTAAACTAACATGTCAAAAGAAAAAAAAACCGTTGTACTAATCACCTTTTACAACTGATAGTGAAAAGCACCTTGTAATGCTTTACCTAATCAAAACAACTCAAAAAAGGCTCATTACGGTTAAATAATATTTAAAAATAAATTTGAAACTATACAAAGTGGGTAACAATTAAAAAGAATTTATATAAATAGTTCCAAATTGAAAACATAATTCACCAAACCATTTTACCATTGGAGAGAAGGAGAAACCCCTCTTACTTCAAACATTGATTGTGGGCAATCCAGGAATCGAAATCAGACACCGTCACTTCCAGGTAAGCTATCTCAACCTCCTCTATCTTTTTCATCCATTTCTTTAAGTTTTTAGTGGTTTTTTTGGGGGTTTTTAAGTGCATTTTAAAACTAGGGAATCATACCTGTGAGTCTTCCTGAGTAAAAATCGCGAGCATGTGAAATGTTTATGAGTTTACTGCAGGGAGACTCGCGGGTATCTGCGCCTATCTAAGAAATGGAGTCGCAGGTGCTGCAGTGTATAAAGTAAAAACTCTAAACTAATGAAAGAAATGGAAATTTTTTATGCAGGATGGTTCTAACTTGGAGAGAGAGGGAAGATGAGGCCATGGACAGGGATTCCATGGGGGATCCTCTCATGTTAAATGCATTACGGAGGTGTTGGATCCTAAATTTTTTTCGAACTACAAACATGCGTGCACAAACGCATTTGCTCCAAATGCTCGTCAGTTATTGGGATGTCGATCATGGCATGTTTGATCTCCAAGGGGAGATTCTTGATATTAGCATAGAGGATATATATTTCATATATGGCTTATCTTGAAGAGGTGAGGGAGTTAACCTAAAAAGGAAATTTAGAGGAGTGGATGCTTTAACCATGCAGGACTATATCAACGCTTATTGCTTACCTGGCACCGAAAAAAGCGGAAGCCAAGTTCCAATTGGGCAGATTTCCAGTTTCCCCTTAAAGGTTATCTTGAGTACAATTAACAGGATCGAGGGAAGTGTGGCACAAAACTTAGCCTAGCATAACTATATGCAGATAGGTGTAGAGTGTTTGCGTGGTGTCATCTTTGATTGGTGTTCGGTCCTACTGGTGAACATGAAGCACCAGCTAATAGAGTGTAAGACAAGGAAGAAAAAGAACTCTGGGTATGGTAGTATATTATGCACCTTTTTCTTCGAGAGAGTCCCTGCTCCTAGTCCTGGGGTGGCTCTACTAGTGTTGAACCCCCACGAGCCACTGATGACTCGGTGGGGTGATATCTTCCTGTGTCAGGGTGGTGGTGAAACCAGTTTATCATATGATGACGAGGATTACTTGGGGTGGTGGAGCCGCCAAGTACCGGAACAAGAGCAGTTTCCGTATGCAGTCATTGATTTTTGAGGTGATCCAAAGCTCATGCTGCCTCCAAGGTCAGCCCGGGGAGAGATAGTTACCAAAATGTATTTATGTTTTCGAAAAATTATTTAATTTTTAAAGTTTTTGTATATATGATTTTTTAATGAGTATGAATACTAAAACTATAACTTATGTAGATGTGGGGCCGATGAGAAAATCTGGGCATCCGAGAGTGTTCATCTGATCAACTGAGGCAGGTGCAACAGATACCATGCTGAGGAGCATTGAGGGGAAGATGAGTCAGTTTACTCATGATATCCCTACATACAAGATAGAGCGGATTCCGCTCGTCATGTAGGAGCACGTAGTAGGATTGCCCTCATACTAGATCCGATTACTTAGAAAAGTATCCCAACTAGTCATTTGTTATAGGGAGGTTGTAGCAGAGCTAGCTGAGGCTCCTCCCTCTACATAGAGAGAGTTTCATGTTATTTTTGAGGCTGTTATGCCCACTTTTGTATATATTATAACATTGTGACAGATAATGACTCAAACTCATATTACTTTTTGATCCTTATATATATATACATACAGTACCAATATATACATGTTTTGTGTCTTATGTGTGTGAATGGTTATTGTGTATGGATTTGCATATGCATCAGCTAATGCATTGAAATTCCTTGAAATGTGTTGATATGTAATATAATCAAAATGCCTTTCAAGTAATCTAACTCGCAAAAACTGATGTAGCAAAGAAGGATCTCTAACCCTATACTCACCTGTCAACTGAAGTACTACTAACTGCGAATTGAGTCTTACCTCCAAACATGAAATGTCGTGATGGATATCATCCTGAAGTAATTCAATAACTGCACTATACTCAGCTACGTTGTTCATCGTAGGGCCCAAACAAGCACATCCTGAAGAAACAAGTTGGCTAGAAGCTGAGTAAATATCCCAAGCCGCTGAAGCCAACTAACGAGTGTGGTGACTAGCGCCATCGGAAAATCCTATGAAGCACTCGGTTGTCATCTGAAACCACAATACAGAAGACACGTAAGATGCCAAATCCAAAGAAAAGACTAACTCTACAACAATGGACAACTATAGTACAAGAAAAAGTATATAGGCCTAAGCGTAATACTTTTCCAAGTAGAGCCCATTTCTGGGCGCCTTAGGAAACTTACAACCATCATAAATTGTCAGCTCATAAGATCCCTTCTTCAACACTTTAGAAATATGATATAAGGTCTGAGCCACATAGATTTAAACTTGTCTGCCCCCAAGGGGTCCTTGTCTTGGTCATAGACCAAAACAAGGTCTCCTTCTGAGAAGACCCTTGGTTTTATGGACTTATCATACTGATGTTTAACTCAGTTCTTATGAGCTTCGTTCATATTAAGCGCATCATGACGTTGTTCATCTAAGTGCTCTAAATGAAGTAAATGCTCTTCTAAAGGCAAGTTTCGAGAAGTAGCTAGATAGCCAACTTCAAAGATGGAATCTTGCATTCGACTGGTATGACTACCTCCAACCCATGAATGAGTTGGAAAGGTGAGAAACCTGTAGCAGTCTTAACATTGGATCAATACACTCAAAGAGTCGGGTACAACATGACGTGCCAGTTTGATCTACTGGCATTAACAATATGTTGAAGAAAAGTTTTAAAAGTTTTATTGAACGCTTCGACTTTCCCATTCGCTTGCGGATAAAACGAAGACGAGTGTTCTTATCAAAAACCTAACATAGTGTATAAATCAGTCATCATGTTGTTCTGGAAATTTATACCATGGTTGGTGATGATCTCCTTAGGAATACCAAACTTGACAATGATCTAATTGAAAATGAAATAAGTTGTCGTTTCTCCACCTACTTTCACAATAGGCATTGCCTTGGCCCACTTCATAAAGTATCGTTCCTTATCCTTTGTTGATTCCATTTCTTTGGTGTGGTTTCTATCTTAAATTCATTTAGTTTCATGTATATAGCCTCTTATTTGGTCTCCTAGTTAATTTTTCTTCCTCCTACCCTCCTTGGATATGATTTTGATATGTTGTTTGATTAGTGTGTATTGTATCCTTCATTATTAATTTCTCTTTAGTTTCATTATGATCTTGATTGTCTTCTTTATTTTTTCCTTGAGATTCATATCCCTCCTTCTCCATCTTCTCATGGTTTTTCACCTCATGAGTGAATTTAATGAAGCAAGGGACCTTGGTTTGGGTTTCTTAGTGGCATCGCCTTCCCTTTCCTCTAAAATACTACTCAACCATCATAGTTCTTATTTCCATTCTCCTCCACTTGCACATGTTTAACATTAAGGGGGTTGTCCCATAGTTAATGGAAATGCTAATTCCATTTTATGTTAGTGAAAAGGGATATTCTCATAGTCTAGATTTTGGACCCATCCATTGTCCATATAGTCTAGATTTTGGATCATGACTTGAGAGAGTCGTCTCCTTCAAAGGTACACTTTTGAACTTTAAGAATACCTCATCCTAAATGTCACTCTACTACTTCTTGTTTATGGTGGTCATCCCCTTCATATCGATGGTTTCTTTCCTCCTTGTCCTTTGCTCTCAAGGTATTGAGGATTCTAAAGGATTTGATTGAGAGTTATTCTTTAATTCTAGATATAGGTACCACACTAATTGGCAATTCCATCACTCATTGAAGGCTAAATTTGGATTCAACCTAAGTCTATCTATAATTCTAGATCACCCTATTGAGTTTTTCCTTGATCCTTCTATCCACATATAATAAGTAAACATTCTTTCCTCCCTACCTACCTAGGTCATCATTGATCATCTTCAATGGTTCCCTACCAACAACAATTTATCATCTATCGAATTTACCAAGCATCACCTATGGCATTTTAGCTTCAAAAGTTAGAAGCATGTGCTGAATTTAGATACCCATTTCTCTAAACACTTTGAAAGTGCTCTCCTCTGGCTATCAGAGACTTGGAGCTACTAATTTTAGTAAGATGTTATTTTCAATTTTTCATAAATTTGATCATAATCTAAAAACAAATTTTAATGAAACTCTCCCATGTTTTTTCTTAAACATGAAATTGTTTTTGTTATTTTGATATTGAGCTAGGTTTTAACACTTGTGAATGACAAAGGAATGGGTTTAGACTCGTGATTGACAAAAGCATGGAAATAGGGTTAGTTGTGGATTTGGGCCTTATGCATGGCCCTTATGAAAAGATTAGTTGTGGATTTGGGCCTTATGCATGGCCCTTCAACCTCACAAACTAATGTTACGATCTAAGACCCATAATTTTGGCCATGTACCATGCCCTATGTTTGAAGAACCATCCATGGTATACTAAACCTCAAAATGGCCATGATATCTTACTTTTAGGGGTTTTAGTTGTTAGGGGCCTTATGGTCACATTATGTCATATGCATGTGTTTCACAATATACATAGTCACCATGGTCACTATGGTCACATTTAGCGGTTAGGGGCCTTAGGGGTTAGGGGACTTATGGATTAGGATTTAATATTGGGTTAAGGGGTTAGGGGGTTTATAAGGATTTAGGGTTATGCTTCAATGGGGTTATGGTCACTATGGTCACATTTAGGGATTACAGACCTTAGGGGTTATGGGACTTAAGGTTTAAGGTTTAAAGGGTTAAGTGGTTAGGCGATTTGGGGTTAGGGGGTTTATAAGGAGTTATGGTTAGGGTTTAAAGGGGTTAGTGGGTTTATAAGGATTTAGGGTTAGGGTTTAGGGGATTCCAGCTGATTTAGGGGTTTAGGGGGTTTAGGATTTAGGTGAGACAAGAATACCAATCAACTACCACCAACAGAGACTTACCTTTCTACAACTCTCGGTTACCTCGGTTTATGTTTAAGGGGTCGAGGGCTTAGCTATTAGGGGTTTTAGTGGTTAGGGCCCTTATGGTAACATTATGTCATATGCATACATTATGCAATATACATAGTCACTATGGTCACTAATAATGGTGTACACTGATGATGATTCAATAGAATTAGCACAAATGATTCGACATGGGATTTGACGATAGTTATGATTGTGATTATATTAATGGCTTCATTATATGGAAACTAAAGATGCTAACGACATCGATGATGTAGATCCTTGAGTAATAAATTATAGAGGTATTAGTGTGACAACAAAGAAACTTCTAATGCTTTTGATTCAATGACATATTCGAATTAATGATAGTAACTGAATTCCAAAATTCATGATAAGCTACCAAATATAAGGGTTGGGTTAAGAATATGATGATTCCATGACACCAAAAAATTGATACCAACTATGTCGCTAACATCAATTGTTGAATATACTATATTGGTAGTACATTGTAGTGCTAAGATGACTCAGAATATGAAGGATGTTTAGATGATGACTATTGATTATGGATGATCAGATTATATATGATAAAGGATTGAGTGTGATGACATCCATCTATGAATTAATCATTTTTTATTTTTTAATTATTGCTTCTATGGTGAGCATTAACTTTGGGTGGTAGCATCATGTGCTAGGGATGAGACAAGGTGCCCAACCGCTTCCACATCCATCACCTAAAGGGGCATCTTATACACCAAATGTCACCCCTCATGTGTTTGGTGATTATGAAAGGGAAATATGTACTCAGACTTAGGCCGACCCAACGTCAACCCCATTCAATGCATTTTGTAAGAATTATCAACCTCTGCACATTCTTAGACTTAAAGTTGTTAGTGAATAAGCCAAGCACTATTGTCCTAAAAACTCGGTTTTGGAGCCTTTCAAAAGCATTGGCCTTATCTTCAACACCTTATTATATAGAGACTATACACCCTTTGTTTTCCAGTAGGTATAATATTAATGGTGGTGACATTTTCGATCCTACAAAACAAGAATACTGTGAATATTTAATAGAATAGTTATCAAGCTTGAAGGGACATGGATCTTTCCATCTAGATATCTCACTATAAAGATAGAATATTAATAAAAACACTTGATTAGGAGGCGTCCCCCAATAGATATACTCATTGTATTTACACATTAAGACTTAGGATGCAAATTTTTCTTGTGTTTCTACATTAATTATAAGGAGAGCACTAGAACTTTGATCATATTAAAAATGAAAATACTAGTGCAATGGGGAAAGAGTGCTGCAAGGAAAGAATTATTATGTAAGGATCCTTCGATCACGCAACAATACTAGCCATGTCTACTCCCAGAATTATCCCAAATTACAGGAAAATGAAGGAAATGGGGAGGCCAAATGAATAAAGGTTGATTCTCGAACATTGTGCCTTCATGTTTAAATATCCAACATAACCCAAAACCAAACTAGGTTGACACATGTTGATGTTGTAGGATTTTTGATGGAATTTTGTTCACTAAACTTGTGATTCATGATGAATCTAATGCTGCTGGCATGGATCAATCAGTCGTTGTCGGTAGAATTTTCGAAGGAAAAATCCAAAATCAAATTTTTTTATTATATCTGGCGGAATCGACAACTAGGGTAGTGCTCATATTCACATGACGTAGGGTCAATTCCCGTATGCTACCACTATAACCTCCAGGTGCGCTCACACTACCCCTACATGGGTGCACAAGCTATTCAAAGTTTGAACTCGCGACGTCATAAGGATTTCCTTAATAGTGCACCCTATCGCCAGCTGGTTACAACTCGGGGATATCCAACATCAAATATTAGTAAACATTAAGAGGGGATATCCAACATCAAATCTTAGTAAACATTAAGAAACCATTTTAATCATAGAAAGCTTTTTTTTCCTTATAATTTTGGTAAAAAAGTTTGAGGAATTGCTAAAATTAGAATTTTTATTTAGAAAGTGAGATGATGAAAAGTTTTTTAATTTTATCTATTTTATTAAAATTTATGAATTACATAGTTTTATTATGAAAAATATAAAATTTTAATAGCCAATTATATCAATTTACCTACCATAAAAAAAAATATTGTAGGTCAAGGTCTTTGGAAGGATCGCAACCCCCCTCACTAGATTATTAGGATGATTTTCAAGTTTGCAGAATTGGGGTTTTAGAAAATGTGGGGGTGTTTTTGAGTGCCAACCTCCGTGGCCCGAGCCCCTAATTTGGAAATTGGTGGGATACCTTACATTCAAGGCGGCAATGCAGAAACTAGATTGGATCCATGTTGTGGGAGTTGCCCGTGCTGTACTCATGGATCTGGAGTGTGGTACCATGATGGCGTGAGGACTGGGCCTTATGGCCAGGTCTTCAGGCCTGATAACTTTCTTTTTGGCCAGTCCGAGGCTGGAAACAACTGGTCCAAGGGGATTTACAACAAAGGAGTTGAGCTCATCGATTCTGTGCTTGATGTCAGGGAAGCTTGCTGCAAAAAGCAATAGTAAGGATATCGCATTGAAGGGGTATAAATATTGGTGGAAACTTCTGAATCTGGCTCTCACTATAGATAAAACGCCTATGCTCGCCATAACTACTTCAGCCCTGCCTGCCGAAATCTCCCTCCCACTATTCTTCTCTGGTTGGGCAAGTAGAGGAAACCAAAGATAGTAGATGCAGAGGAAAATAGAAGAGTTAGTTCCAGATCGAAGGAACTAAAAGCGAAGCGGGTGCTGGCGGCATTATTGGTTCAAATAAAGAATGACATGCTGAAGTAATCCATGAAATAAATGAGCTTAGGATCAAGATGGCAAAGCAATCTGAGTCAGTCAAAGGATGAACTTCAACAAAGCAAGGATTGGAATATATGTTCACCAGACTTCATAAAACAAAAACAATGTTCATTCCACCGAATAACCATGACAACTATAAAGACATGAATAATATTATAGAGGGAGTAAAGGAAATGAAAACCATTATCAACAACATAATTTATGTCATTAAGATATCATATGGATATATTCAGGAACAAGTAGGAAGAAGGGAAGGAAGAATCTGCCCGCGAAGGTGAGTTTTTTAAGTTCTTTATCAGATTGAAATTTTATTGCTTGTCCTCTGAAGAATGGAGTTTTTTTCTAATGTTTGACATTCATTTTACTCTTGTGATTCCCTCTTCTCATTTATCTTTCTCATATACTGAATGCAATGATGATGTACATATATTTCGAAGTCTCTTGTTTTTCATTTTGGATTTTTTATTTGAGAGTCAGCTTTAGTTTCAGATAATGTTAAGAATCTCTTTCAGTTCTGTTTTAAATTGTATATATTTTTCCAAAAGAATATATTCTGGATATTCTTATCAATGTTATAAAAACCGAACCGGTGGTCGAACCGACCGACCTCGAGAATGGGAACCGGACCAAAACCGGGAAAAAAAACAGATCACAAAACCGGTCCACCAAAAATACATAAAATGTTCAAATTTTGAAAAATTATATATATATAGATATAGATATATGTTCAACCATGTGAATCAAAACCATTATACACAAATTTGCAAAAAGGGCTCTTGTATGTATTTTGCTAGGTGCCATACTAAGCATATTTCACTTGAATCATATTTCTAACATGTTGAGGAAACTGTTGTTGTTGAAAGGGTTGTTTCAAGGTTGTTGTAACAGACAGTCACCTTGGAATATGCCCACAAAAGTTTCTTTTAACTACACAATTAGCTCAGAGTTGTTGTTAGGGGCCAGGGTTGCTCAAAGTCTCTTTACTGCTGTAGATAACTACTATTAGGTGTATTTTATTTATGATGATATAACCAGGACTGTTGTAGGTACTTAGCATACCCTTTCAAGGCTGCTACACTTCCCAAGAATGTCAAGAATGATTCTTAACTCAAAATACTCAAGTGAATAGTGTGAGAGAAATAGAGCGGTTGGGGTTGCTTTTATAGCTTGCTTAGGGGCTTAGGGTTATCTAGAACCTTCCCCACTCAACCAACTTGTTTATTTAAAAAAAAAAAAAAAAATGGCCTCTTAAATGTCGATGTATGGTTATGTACTGAACCGGTCAAAACCGGAACCGGAACCGGAAAACCGGCCGAAACCGGTAAAACCGGTCGGAACCGGCTGGTTCTGTATGGAACCGGCCATTTCCGGTTTGAGACACCAATTTGAACCGATGACGCCTCTGAACCAGTCGAACCGGCTGGTTCGACCGGAATCGGTCTGGTTTTTATAACACTGATTCTTATAACTATTTTTAAATCCCAAATGAACTTGGGGAAAATGATCTACTATGAGAGGAAAATGGATGGAAGGGAGAATTCAAGGTTGGCGTTATCCTTCAAAATTGTAAGGATATTTTGTATTTCTTGATGAGACTTGGTTACTATTAGAACTTCAGATCTCTGCAGAGTCCAATCTTTCAAATATGGAGGTTTGTGACTGTATAATCTTTGGGTTTATCAAATATTTCCTTCTATTTTGGTTGGCAATGCAATGAAGTTGCAGGAGATTGAGAGAGGCAACATTCTTGAACTTATTTTTTTGATAGGTATCACATTCATATATCAACTTTTAATGTTTGTTCTCATCTTTGGCCAAAAGAAGATATTATGGATATTCTTATAACTTTTCTTAAATTCCAAATGACTAACAATTTGGGAAAATGATCTCCTGTTAGAGAAAACTAGACAGAAGAGAGAATTCAAGGGTGAGGTTATCCTTCAGAATTACAATCATATTTTTCATTTCTTAATGAGACTTGGTTGCTATTAGAATTTAGAACCTTGGAGTACTGCAGAATCCAATCTTTCAAAGATGGAGCTTCCTATTTGTATAATGCTTTAAAAGGTGACATTATAGAAACAATATTGTAAGTGGTATTATACCGGGGTATAACTAGGTCACTTCGCTTCATCCACATGCTCTTCTCATCACCTTATACATGCTTAAGGTAACCCTCCAAAACTTTGTTAACATATCTATTTGAACATTAACATATCTATTTGAACATTGATTTGAGTGTGGTATTCCTTGCTCATGTTGAAACAAGTACCTGTCAGTCTGAAGATTTATTGCTAGAAGTTGTTGAGGATCTTTGGATTTATATTACAAATAATCTTATGAGGAAGGCTATGTACACATTCCTGAAAAACAAGTCAGCAATCTAAAATGAAGAATGCTTAGTTGACATGGGAATAAAGCGGCATACTTAATAAATAACCTTTTGGTCCAATCAGTATTTATGGCTAATGTAATGTAATAAATAACCTTTTGGTCCAATCAGTATTTATGGCTAATTAACGCGTCCAGGCAATTGCATTTGAAAACTTGAATTGGAGAGAATATTTACATAGACACTGATATATGAGATTACATATGAGATCGTGAAATAGTGTGCATCTGGGTTAACCTAATGTATTCTAGGGTCTATGCAACTCTGTGGTAAGTTGTGCTATTGTAGTTGCTGTAAAGTAGCAGATAGCTAAGACATACACACACTTTAGGTACTTCCTTCAATTCTTCAACTGTAACTTATTGTGATAAATAAACTTCATTTGTTATCTATATAGTGTTCACTAATTTCTTTTGGTTGTTATTTCCATTTGATAGGACAAGCAACGGAAACTTGGTCATTAAAAATAGCTATGATATGCAACTCCACAAAAACATGAAAGGAATCTTGAACTGCATTAGTAATCTCCCTCAAAATTAGGTGAATTGTTTTGAATAGCACTTGACTCAAGCAAAAATCTGCAAGGCAACTTCTTTTCATCGACCATCTCCTCTTGTTGCACTGTTTCTTTATGTACAGGATGCCTGAAACTTTGCTTCTTTCTTAAGCAGTTTGGTGGTAAGCTGTAACTTCTGGATTTACCTTGCCAGTAAGACCAATGCCGTCTTTTGAGGCACTAGTTATTATGTATTTTTATTTATAGTTTTATAGTTTTCCATACCGAACAATGTATCCACAACATTGTCCTTTATCGCATGTCCCATGTTGAAACCTGAACCAGTCTCATGGTTGTGTGTCCAAGTGAATTTGTTGTACATAGGCTTTGATAAAATTTCTCTTTCAAAAACCAACATATTCTCCTAGCTCATTGCATATTGAATCTCCATTCTGGAAAACTAGGATTGTTCTTTCTTAATTGGGATTTTTGTTAACTGCATTATATTGACCTCCTGTGAGATGCATCAAAGGTGTGTTCCAGTCAATCAAGGATGCATTTCATATAAGAAATCTGCAAATTAAAATACCTCCAACTAGTTAAATGAAACTAGTTCTATGAAAACTTACAAATTTATAAGCAAAAGGAAACATGCACTGTTAGCCATGTCCAATCTCAGTCCTGAACAGTCTATTTGATCGGTATTCTTTGATGCACTCACTGATGGCCAATTTGCGAATTGATGCAACATGTGTCTATCAAATGGACCAGGGCATTGACACCTTGTTTAATAGGTAATCACACAGATTTCTCAATAATGGCCTTTTTGAGGGATTATTTTTTGTGTACATGACTTGTTTTCATGGGGTGAAAGAGGGTTGATGTTTTGAAACATCGGTAGGAAGTCCCATAATAGTATTTGATATTTATCAATGGCAAACTTTTTTTGGGTGCCAAGGTTAGTCTTATGGTGCTAACACAGTGGTTTCCGGTCAGAAGGACATGGAACAAAGTTGTTTTTAAACCCTAACATCTTTGTGGCTTTTAAGTTCCATAGCACCATACTTATCCAGATTTTTTCAGAAAGGAGGTCTGCACTACTGCCTACCTGTGCAATCGTAATAGTACTAACATTACTACATTCTAATTGGCATGTGAAGTGCCTTAAGAAGTAAATATTTGCATACCATTAATCAAGCACAGAATTTTAAAAAGTGAGATTCCCATGCCACAGACAGACCATGGAATTACCACCAACCTTGGACAACTGAGCATCTTCTTACTTGTTCCTTTCATGACCGCTGTACTATTGCCTTACATCTCTCTTCCTTGCTTTGTCCCATAGAAACCATCAGAATGGGTAGGTGGAGGGTATGAATGGGCTGCTTCCTTTGCTTCTTTCCTTCCCTCTTCCACTTGCTCCACTCTCTCTAGCATTTTCTTGAGCTTCTCTTCTGTCTATTCAATTCTTATGCTATTGTTACCACCTGCAATTTTGAACCTCTGTTGCTTTAGCTTTAGAATTTCCAGTTGTGCTTCTATCTCATCCATCTGTTGGTTCCAAGAATGCTGCTCTGCTTCATGCCCTTGATCCCAGTTCTTCCTGCACTTATCCAGCTTCCCTATGAGCAGTCCATGACTCCATGGCATTATTGCATCTCCTTTGTATGCCTTTCACATTGCCAAGTCCCCCTGCCTAGGTCAGAGATTTCACACAACATGCATTGGTTCTGATGAAGATGATTGTCCATGGCTTCATCCTGTTCCCCTCTTCTGTGCATAAAAAATATGGAACCGATGAAACCCTTGTAACTGTTGACAGGGGAGTTCTTGCAGGCCAACAGAGGCAAATACCCAGATGCAATAAACAGTGAATCTATCCCCAACAGAAAATATCCCATCTAGATTGTCACGCTGATTCACAGATAAATATTTACAAAGAATTAGATCAATTTACAAGACGCCATCGAAGATATGTGTAAAATAATTAAAACAGGAAGTTGAGGTTGCTCCTGTGGACATATGTGAAAATGCCATTGAATAGGAAAGGGATTAAGTTGAGAATATAGAAAAAATATGCAAGACCATTTAAAGATTTGAACTAGCTCATAAACTATGTTGCTCAAAACTCCTTGTCCATGTACCAGTACCAAAGAAATGCCTTAGAAATTTCTTTGAAATGCCCAAGTGCCCATGAGGAGCGTCGGACTTTATAGTAAGTCTAAAAATCCCTAATATATGGAAAATGAAGACAGATTAATCTCTAATTTGTTTCTAAACCTGGAAAAAAAGTAAGTTATATATTCTTATTTTCTTTCAAGATAATGTGTTATTTAGAAAAAAATTCTATATATAGTTATATTTATCTTTATATACCATGTTTACCCTGATGTACCCATTTTGGGGGGTTGTGTTGCCAAGCGTTCTTGTTTCTGAAACTAGTGCATGTTTCCACATTTTGTGCAACTTAGCTCATAAAGCGGCAAAGAAACATTCCACCTACAAAAAAATTAGCCCACTTTTGAAATTGATCACTGTACTCTCTGAGCTGCTCTCACAATGAAACTGTTAGAAAACAGGGGCCAAAACCCTCATTCTTGTTCTAATTTTTAATGTGTTTTTAAAGATTTTGTTATGTTTTTAACTTTTTATTTTTATGTTTTTAAGAAGTTGAGAATATATAAAAAAATATGCAAAACCATAGCTCATAAACCTGCAAAAAAACATTCCACCTGCAAAAAAGGACCCCACCTTTGAAATTGATAACTGTACTCTCCAAGTCGCTCACACAAAAGAACTGTAAGAAAAACAGAGGGCAAAACCCCATTTCTTTTTCTAATTTTTATTGTGTTGTTTTAAAGATTTTGTTGTTTATGTATTTGGGACCCGTAAACCTATGATTTTATTTTATTTTTTACTGGAAACACTGATTACAGCATTTCTTGGCTGGAAATGTTTCTGGTATATTTCTGTTTTAGGAAATTCCATGGAAATGTTGTTCAATTCAAGAGGCTATATACAACTCATCAGAAGTATGTTTGTACTAAGTATCATATTTTTAACATCTTGTTTAAGAGTGCTTATTGGAAACATGCTGTAAATCTATGATTTGTGGATAGTGCCATATTTGAATGTTCCCAACATTCCTTCATCCCTATGAATGTACCCATTATCATGAATGTAATCAGTCATACATATCAGGCGAATGATTGATTCATCTAATTTTCTAAAGTTTGAGTGCGAGGATGAAAGACACCAAGTTCTTCCTGCAACATGACATAAGTAATGAGGTTGCTTTTGGCTTGGTAGGTAATATCTCTAAGCTTGATTAAACTCTCGAATAGATGTCTTCTGGAAAATCATTTCATCTAATGCAAAATGAGTGTCGGATTCATCTGTTTTTGACATTTGTTCTTCATGTTCTGCTTGCTAGCTGCTGTTGCACTTGTTTTGTTTGATTTAAAACATGTCCCGCAAAACATTTTAACAGATTAAAGCCTGTCTTAATAAATGGCTCTGCAAAATAGTGTTCATTTCCATTATTTTGATTATCCTTTGAATTAAAGAAAACAAATATTAGGGCTTGGTCAACTCAAATTGATTTTCTTGAAACAGTAATGAACATTGAAAACCCTAAAATGTCCATGCTAAAATGTGAGCTGCAGCAATGTACAATGCAAAGGAGGTAAGCCCGGTGGGGCTAGCTCAAGCTGTTGAGTGCTTTGAGCTTCATACAGGAGTCTTGTTGTCGATTCACTGTTCTGGTTGTCACTGTTGCGTGCCTCATTTGATGTCTCCGATGGGTCAGGCATTGTAATTAGTGTTGATGGGCTTGCACTGGGTACCATCTCTGAATGTGGGGAAGTGCTTGGAAGTTTGCTTGTGGGGTTTTCCTTGGAAAAAAAATAGAAGAGAGGAGGCAGTTATAACTCATTAGGCACCCTTTGCTTGGAAGTTATGAGGCATGTTGATGGCAGACCAAGCCTAGTGTGGCAGGAGGTCTTAGCTACTTCAAAACCTTTGTTGGTCCATACCTTGCTCTATTTGCTTCCCCAGTTATGGTGTATCCTATGGTGCTATATGATAGGTAGTTCACTGATCTATGTACTTTGATTGGATGACACATGTTATTTAATTATGTACATTTTGCACCTTTTTTCAGTGCTTCTTGTGCAAGACTGTCAAATAGTGTTATGATTGGTAGTTCACTGATCTATGTACTTTGATTGGATGACACATGTTATTTAATTATGTACATTTTGCACCTTTTTTCAGTGCTTCTTGTGCAAGACTATCAAATAGTGTTCTGTTACTAATATTAACTATTGTTATCTTTCAAAGACGTTGTTTAGCTCATCTTGAGTTGGGTTGAGGTAGGTGATGGTTCCAGTATTTCACGGAAAATGCTTCCTCTCTGCCATGGGTATCAGTTTCACAAATTTCTCCTTTCCACGCCTCTAGAAAGTGGTTGCCTCTTTTTTTATTTGGCCCAAGTACCTCAATAGTGTCATGTTGTATGGTATTCCTTTTTGGTTGATCCTGTACTCTTTGTCCGTTTTCTGACAGTTGGGAATCACAAGGGGCAATTGTAGAAAAATATCAAGTTGTAAAATCTCCTTGATTTTGCTCATTTGTAGTTTTCCATAGTACATTCATTTCAACAAATCCCGTTAGTTCGAGTTTCTGGAAATGGCATGGCATTTTTTTAACTTCAGTATGTATGTGCTTCTAGTGAAGTCATTATCAACTAGTTTCCTTATAAGCACATTCTGATGCTAAGAATTCTATAGATCCATTATACAAAAACATCAAATTGGTCACTATATAAATCGTTTGTACTCAACTCTTTCTCTTTAAGGACTGAGCAATTTTTTTCTTTCCCCACTGGGCAGAGGATTAATTTCTTAGTATATTTTTTTTTGGAACTTCCCTTGTGATCTCATTGGAAATGGAGCAGACTTTTGATTCATTATTCTTTTGGTGTCCTCCTAGCTGGAGATGTCTCAATATTCCTAATAGTTTGATATTTTCTGGAATCAAATTTTAACTTTGCAATTTATTTTGAGTGTGGTGGTTTCTCTTGCCAAAATTTTTCATGACAGTCTTGATGTGGATGAGAATTGTAGTTCATCTGAGTTTGAATCATCACTTTCTTCAAAGTGCTGGTACTTGGGGAAAGTTGTGGATGACATGACAACAGTTATATATGAAAACCGTAAGCGCATGTGCAATACAGCAGTAGTGAATTGTTTCTATGCTCATGGTACAATTAAAAGTCTTTTGACTACTTTTGAAGCAACGGGTCATTTACTGTGGACAGTACCATTTATGTCACGGCGAGGAATGGAAACTGAAAATGACAAAGGGAATGAAAATGACAAGCTAGAGCATGCTCCTTGGTTGTTAGAAACATTACGAAGCTACTGCAGGCTCTTGGAATACCTTATGAATTCTTCTTTGATGTTAACTGTGCCATCTGCATCACAACTGTTACTGCAAACAGTTGTTGGAGGGTCTTTCACTGTTCCAAGGGACCCATGGGCTTTTGTCCGCACACTACAAGCTCAGGTTCTCTATGTTGTTCTACCTATCTGGAACAATCCAATGTTTTGTCGCTCCCTTCCATCTTTGATTACCTCTGTGCTTTCCATTATTACCCATGTATACTCTGCCATAGGTGATGCCAAAGGAAGCAGAAATGGTATTCCTGGAAGCATAGGTCAATGTTTTAGAGGTCATCCACCTGATGAGTCTGCCATTTCTATGATGGTTGACATGGGATTTCCAAGGTGTAGGGCAGAGGAAGCATTGAGGCGTGTTGAAACAAATAGTGTTGAACTGGCTATGGAGTGGCTCTTCAGTCATCCCGACGAGCCAGCACAAGAAGATGATGAACTTGCCCAAGCTCTTGCCCTATCACTGGGTAATTCAGAGGCTCCCAAAGACAATGCCAATGAAAAAGGAACAGAGGCTTCTTATGAAGAGAAGCATCTAGAAAATCCTCCCGTTGAGGATATCTTAACCATGTGTATTAATCTATTGAAAAGTACAGATACCATTGCTTTTTCCATGACTGATTTGATTGTGACATTGTGCAGCCAAAACAAAGGCCAATACCATCTGAGAGTTATTTCCTTTCTCATTCAACAGCTAAAGCTTTGTAAGGTGGAGGGATCTGAAAAAAGACACTAGTCTATTATCAAGTATTTCTCATATTTTGGCATTAGTTTTGAGTGAAGACAATAGTACAAGAGAAATAGGAACAGAGAATGGGCTTGATGGTGTCACATTGGACTTATTGACGAATTTTATGCCAATTTATGTGACAGGGGAAAAAGTTTCAGTTCCTAAGTGGTTGACTACCTTACTGCTTATACTTGACCATATGTTGCAATGCAAGTTCCAGCTTACTCCAGATGTTCAGAACACTATAGCTATGGGAGGAACTTCAGTTGTGTCTGAGTCTGAAGATACAACCTTAGCTGGTGCAGGTGCTATGGATAACAGTAAAAATTCTTCCTTGGATGACAACATCAAAGGAAATAGTCCATTCATGAATATTTTAGGAAAACCTTTGGGATACATGACAACATATGAAAAACATAGAGTAATGAATATTTCTTGCAACTATTTGCAGCTGCACCTTCCAGCAGCTACAGTATAGGCAGTTCTTCAGTTGTGTCCTATACTAACAAAGTCGCATTCCATGGCAATGCAGTTTCTAGAGAGAGGTGGATTGTCTTCCCCTTTGAGTCTTCCTAGAAGTTGTTTTTTTCCCAGGTTTCGATAGTGTGGTAGCAGCTATTATACGCCATCTTCTCGAGGATCCTCAGACTCTTCGGATTGCCATGGAGGTAGAGATACGGCAAACTCTAATGAACATTTTAAATCCTCATGGTGGTCTTGTTTCTCCTCGAACATTTTTGACGTCCATGGCTCAAGGTTACTGTGCAACAAGTATTTTCCATAGCCATTGTAGCAAAAAAGATGGACACTTCACATACAAAGATCTCTTATGTGTGTTCTTTTCCACCCCCTTCTAAAAGTCAAATTTGTTGTAGTGTACATAATGCAGAAGCACAACTTTTCCAAGCAGTAAGTAGACTCATGAATTAGCTATTTTTTCTTTATTTTATGAACTTGAAAAGATATAACTTATCATATCAATAATTAAAATAATGTCCTTTCTGTTCTTTTTTCCATATAAATAGTGTGTTCTTACAGTTTGAGAGTAAAATTGATAATTCTCATCATAAGCAGGATTCATATTTTTCATGTTGTGCTCAATGAAATTTGTTATCCTTTGTGTTAATAATTTTGTTTGTTTAAAATATGATCATTATCTCTAATACTTGTCTTTCCATCATAGGATTCTAAGGGTGAATCTAACTTTAGCAAAATGCAAGTAATGCGCTTTTTACTTATATAGTTGTTACTTGATATTCCCCTTAGGCACGTGGAAATTTGTGAAACAATTGTTGAACTTATGATATGCTGCAATAAGGCCTTTGGGAATGTTATTGATCTTGTTGCAAGCAATGATGATGATGAGAGTGAAGTGCCTGCATTAATGGACTTACTAGTAGATGCATTGCTTTCTTTTCTACCTCACTCCAGAGCACCTGTACGTGCGGCCATTGAGCAGGTAGCTAACATAATGAATGTTCAGTATGGAGCTGAAACTTCTAATTTGTCTTATTTTTTAGGTTATTTTGACGAGATGAATTTTTATTCTTTGTTTTAATGCAGGTTTTAGATTTTTTTGTGACAGTATAACAAGTCTAGGACTAATGAATATGTTGCGAATTGTAAACAAGGATCTGAAACCATCTTGACACAAACATGCAATTATTGAGGACAGTGACAAGGAATACCCTACAAACATGGTTATAAATAGTTCATTGCATGCATAAGATTTTTTTTTATATCCCAGGTCTCAATAGTTCATGGGCTTGCAATGGGAGGAGGTGCAAGTCTTGATGTTCCAACAAGTTTATGACCATGACTAGCTTATCACAAAACCATTCCAGGTTCAGCTAGTTGAAGTAGAAATTCCTCTTCCAAATAGCAACACTTCCAATGGCTGTAGCAGACTTCTAGCATCTAAGAGTATTTACTACTGTCTAGTCATCATTTGCAAGGGAATATAGGAATGAAGACCAAGAACTCTTACCCAACTCCCTCTCTTCCTTAGCGGAGCCATGGCTAGGCTTGCATCTGCTAGTACTAGAGGTGGAAAAGGGAGTAGAGATCAATACTCTTTGGTTGTTAACAAAGCAACTAATCCTCCTAGGCTAATCAGACCTGCCCTTGTTGTCTAATTTGGATTTTTCCGAATCACATCAGAGATTTGGGGCTCCACAACCATTGCAGGTATGATCTAAATGTATTTATTTACTATACGTCCATTTCCTTGTTGTCTTCCTTGCATACACTGAAATTATTAATACTTTCCCGTGGTCTAACTTTGACATTTTGCAGCCTCGGCCTGGAATTTCACCACAGTCAAGGCAAAAATATATGCCACCAGCAAGCCAACAAATTCACGTAGAAATTTTTTCCAGTAGGCAAGGTACACTACAGACAACCGTGGGCGTGTCTCCATCAGTTCAAACACAACTTGCACAGTATACTCCACAAGTTCATCAGTTTCCTCTTCTTGAAGGGTAACAACCACAAACTCCTTCACAAGTGATTTATGTGCCCTTACCTCAGCAACCTCCACTTGCTTCTTTATCAAAAGTGTTTTTTTGCACCTTATCCTTAGCAGCCTCTATCAGTACCTTCATCATAGTTTCCTTCTGCATCCTATTCTCAGCAGCCTCAACCAACATATTCATCACATGTGCTTTCTATAACATATTCTTAGCAGCCAAGACCTGTGATTAATGAGAATCTACCTTCCCAAACTGTCAATGTGCCTACTATTGTTGGTGTATGGGGTTTGAGAATGCCTCCATCGTCATCCTTTATGGTACAATTTATCTTTACTTTATGCAAACCAAAGTAGTTATTATGGGTGAGTTCTCTTTGTTTTTTGTTGTAACATGGTAGCTTTTAGCACTTATATTACATTCTTGACTAACTTGGAATTCCCCAATTCTGAAAGGGTTCTAGCTCAATGGAAGAGTGCCTGCCTTACAAGCAGGAGGTTGGTGGTTCGATTCCTCCATGCCCTATTGATATTGCAATATTGATATTTTTAATAAAATATATTTTATTATGATTTATTATGGCTATATAGGGGGTTTCAAACCGTCTTTGTATGTTGCTACGAGGGGGGTTCTAAACCGCCTTCATATGTCACTATGAGGGGGGTTCCAAACCGTCCCTATAGGAATATACGAGGGAGGTTACCAACTGGCCCTATAGGCATCTACGAGGGGGGTTCCAAACCACCCCTATAGACCTCTACGACGGGGGTTTCAAACTGCCTCTATAGGCCTCTATGGGGGGGGTCAAAACGGCCCCTATAAGCCTCTATGAGGAGGGTTCTAAACTGCCCCTATAGGCCTCTATAAGGGGGGGTTCCAAACCGCCCCTATAGGACTATACGAGGGGGGTTCACAACCGCCCCTATAGGTCTCTACGAGGGGGGTTTGAAACCGCCCCTATAGTCCTCTACGAGGGGGGTTCCAAACTGCCCCTGTCAGTTTGTATGAGGGGGGTTCACAACCGCCCTCGTAGGTCTCTATGAAGGGGGTTCAAAACTTCCCCCGTAGGTCTCTATGAAGGGGTCTATGAGGGGGGTTTAAAACCACGTCTGTAGACCTCTACGAGGGGGGTCACAAACCGCCCCCAAAAGTCACTTTTGGGGGCGGTTCCAATCTCGTCATAAACCACCCTTAAAGAGCAAAACTTTTAACATCGGTGCCTTTAGGGGCAGATTTGCCAAAACCGCCCCCAAAGCCAAACCCCCCCCCCCCCGTAGGTCACTTTTGGGGGCAGAAGACAACCCCCCCTAAAGGCCAAAAATGTAGTAGTGTGAATACCACAGTTTTAGAAACTCTCAATTTAGGACAGTTCCTCCGCCCTACCCCAACAATGCTAGAATTAGCAGATCGCACGGTGGTGCAGCCTACTGGGATCTTAGATGAAATCACTGTATCAGTAGCTTCATGGGAATATCCTGTGGACTTCATGGTCATAGAATCAAAATACCCTTCCAAAGGTCACCCCAAATTACTTTGGGAAGACCTTGGTTGGCTACTGCCAATGCATTTATAGGATGTAGGGATGGAGAGATGACTATCTCTGATGGGTTATCTACAAGAAAACTAGCTTTATACCCACTAGCTCAGCCAGTAACTGAAAACCTATTTTGGTTAGACTGTCCTTTCGGGGATGAGAACTTGGAAGAAATTTCCCTTGTTAGTGATTTCTCCTGGGCACTTCAAGAACAAAACACCGAGAATGTGTTGAATCAATTTATCTCTTCCACAACATGTATAGACTTTCCTCAGTCTTTTTCCCAACTTGACCAGATCTTTGGAGATGAATTCCAAGAAAACATGAGCCTCTTAACATTTACAAGTACACCCTGTGTCTTCGCAATCGAAGAACATCTAGAATCCTATACCATACCTTGTGAGGTTAGTTCCGACAAATTTCTACATATAAATGCAGGTTTAGATGAGAGTCAGCAAAAACAATTAATAAAAGTTCTCAAGAGTCAAACTGGAGCATTTGCATGGGAATATACCGATATGAAAGGTATACACCCAGATACCTGTATTCACCACATTTACACAGACTCGAACGTACCTCCTATTAGGAAGCCCCAGAGAAGGTTGAATCCATCCCTAAAGGATATAGTAAAAGATGAACTACAAAAACTCCTTAACGCTGGTTTCATTTACCCAATTTCCAATAGTAAATGGGTGTCTCCTCTGGTGGTAGTTCCAAAGAAAGTCACAGGGAAATGGCGTATTTGTGTTGACTTTCAAAAACTGAACAAGGCCACTCTTAAGGACTACTTCCCGTTGCCTTTCATCGATCAAGTGTTAGACACCTTATCAGGGAAACAATACTTTTCTTTCCTTGATGGGTATAGTGGATACAATCAAATATTGACAGCACCCGAGGATCAAGAAAATATAACCTTTACTTGTTCTTGGGGGACATATGCCTATCGAGTGTTACCATTTGGCCTATGTAATGCACCTGCTACCTTCCAACGTGCAGTTCTAGGAATCTTCGCTAACTTTATACATGATTGTGTAGAAGTTTATATGGATGATTTTAAAGTTTATGGTAATACCTTCCAAGAAGCCCTTGATAACCTCGAAACAGTTCTTATTTGGTGCCAAGAAACGAACTTAACTCTTAGTCATGAAAAATGTAAGATGTTACTAACCGCGGGCATAGTTCTGGGACATAATGTCTCTCTTCAAGGTATCAAGGTGGATCCCGCCAAGATAGAAATAATTGTTAATATTCCTCCTCCAAAAACTCCGAAGGAAGTAAGAATTTTTCTTGGCCATGCAGGCTATTATAAACGTTTTATTGAAAATTTCACTAAGATAGTCGCACCTATGTTCAAACTACTCATGAAAGACACAGAATTTCAATGGACTGAACCTTGTCAACATGCCTTTGAAACTCTGAAGGAAAAGCTACCAGTAGCACCAATACTTAGGGGCCCTAATTGGTCCCTTCCTTTCCATATATCCACTGATGCTTCCGACATAGCTATAGGAGCAGTCTTAGGTGAAAAATAGGGACAAACATCACATGCCATCTATTTTGCTAGTAAAAATTTGACTCCTGCAGAATCAAAATACACTGTTACCGAAAAAGAGTTTCTAGCAGTAGTCTATGCCATCAACAAGTTTCGTCATTATATCACAGGATATGAAATTTTTATACACACTGACCACTCTGCCATCAGATTTCTAATGAATAAACCTATCACCAATGGCAGAGTGACTCGGTGGCTTCTTTTGTTACAAGAATTTAACATCACCATTGTTGATCGTCCCGGTCGAGAGAATGTGGTAGCAGATTTTCTCTCTCGAATTCAAACTGACGATAATGCTAGTCCTGTCGATGATAGCTTCCCAGATGAACATTTGTTCATTGTGTCTGTTCGAACCCCGTGGTTTGCAGACATAGCCAATTATTTAGCAACTGGAAAGCTACCAAACCATCTCTCTCCACCCGAGAAACGTAGGATCATAGTTCAAAGTTCCAATTATTCTTGGGTGGATAATGATCTCTTTAGTACTGGTCCTGACCTTATTATTAGACGATGTGTACGGGAGGATGAGATGGCAGAGATCCTGCATGCATGTCATGGTGGACCTTGCGGTGGGCATTTTTCTGATAAGAGAGTATTATTGGCTAAGCATTTTCAAAGATGCTGTCAAATATGTCAAGGGGTGTGACAGTTTCCAAATAATGGGTAGACCTACACCATCCGATGAGATGCCCTTACAACCCCAAGTTATGATTGAGCCTTTTGAAAAATGGGCTCTAGATTTCGATGGGCCAATTTTCCCTATGTCTCGCAAGAAGAAGTACATCCTAGTCTGTACAGATTATGTCACCAAGTGGGTAGAAGCCAAAGCCTTATTCAAAGCCACAGAGAAATCTGTGGTGGAATTCATTTATGAAGAAATATTCACCCGATTCGGTGTACCTAGGGAAATTGTAACCGATCAAGGATCTCAGTTTACCTCCAAATTAATGAAAGAGCTTATTGACAAATATGATATTAGACATTGTAAATATTCACCATACCACCCGCAAGCCAATGGTCAGGTAGAATCCACTAATAAATTATTAGAAGCCATCATGACTAAGACTATCCAGTTACACCACAAAGACTGGGCAGATAGGCTCCCAGAAGCCTTGTGGGCTTATAGAATAACTTGGAGGAACACCACTGGCCACACACCTTATGAACTCGTTTATGGTAAACAAGTTCTTCTACCTATTGAATTTCAAGTCAAAACCTTTCGTATTGCTGCACAATTAGGGATGAATCTAGAAGAAGCACAGAGACAACGAATCCTGCAAATAAATGAATTAGACGAGATTAGGCAAGATGCTATTCAACGCACGATCTTAATAAAAAACCAACGAAAAAAGTGGCATGATAGATACATTAAACAACAAAAAATTCAAAACTGGAGACTGGGCATTACTTTTTTTATTCAAGATACAAAAACGTTAAAGGTAAATTAACTACTCGTTGGATGGGTCCATATGAAATTGTTACAGTCTTTGATAATGGATCCGTTAAAATTAAGACAGTTGATGATTCTCAAATTTCCTTTGTTGTAAATGGACATAGACTTAGACTTTACCATTAACCAATATCTAAACAAGATTTTGTGCAGAATGCCTTACAACAAGAGGAAATGGAGCTGGTAGAAGAGGAAGTCATTCCTCCTTCTCATGTTTCTTGAATTATTTTGGGTTATCTTCCTTTGTATATATATAAATATGTTTTTGTTTTTCAATACTAAGAATTATTTCTAACAATTGATTGCATTCTTTACAGGAAATTCATTTGTATGATCAGCTTATGAAATTTTGCAAATTAAAATAGGAAGACTCTTTTCCTTTCTTTAATTTTGAAAATTTTGCATAACTTTCTTTATACATATGTTTTTGTTTTGAATAAATTTGAATAATCTAACAAGTGGCTTTGCAGCTTAATTACAAGAACCTTATCTTTATAATCATTTCATGCAATATTATCTCAAAATGGAAGTGCTCTAAAAAATAATACTTATAATTCTCCTTTTCTTTCGATTATTGTTGAAAATTAAATTTTATAGTGAAAGACTAAAGCGTTCTTTATATAATTTTTAACCACTTTCTTCTATGATTCTGTATATGGTATTTGTTTCAGACATGTACATTTCTGATTTATCATTAGAACAGTTGCTTAAAGACCTACTTTAATTACTATGATTTTCAAAAGCTCTATATTACACCTATGGACTACTAGCTCATCCTGGACTCATTATCAAAACTTGTCTCTTAAAGCCTCTTTAAAAGGTATCTCAAAAGTGAGTGATATTTCTATTTTGTGGGGAACATTACTAATCTTTTATGAAGAAAATGTACTGAGAGGTCCAACAACAGATTTAGGTTATTATCTTTTGACATTATCTATAATTTAGGCCATTATAAATAAAGTTACTCATAAGGTTCATTCTAAAATTTTGAATTATGTGTTTAGCAGGCTTAGCACACTCTAGTGCCAACCGGCTTCCTTACAATATATATATATATATATATATATATATATATATATATGAGGCAAACCCGCCGGGGTACTAAACAGGCTCGCTGGCAGTGGGTCCATGCTAAGTAAAATCTTAAACAAGGAAGCTCGGTAAATGCAAGTAAACCCGTCGGGGTACTGAACAGGCTCGTTGGAAACGGGGCTATGCTTGCATGGTACCAAGATAAACCCGTCGGGGTACTGAACATGCCTACTAGCAGCGGGGCAATATCAGGTAAAAGAGGTTTGGTTAATGCAATTCTATTCACATGGATCATAAAAAACTGAGTATACAAATACATGTTTAGGCCAATTATTTATATTGTCATTAGAGAATGGCTATAAGTTGGACTTGGACCCTGTCATCTAATTCACTCAATATCTAGGATATGACTATCCTAGAAATGGGACCCATAACCATAGTAAATTTCACAAACTTTACGGTGAACCTTATCTATATTCTTTGGATGACAAGATATATTTACAATGAATTCATGGATGACTAGTTTTCCTATGCCATTTCACATCAAGTCTACTATCATTCTTCATATGGTATTCTTAAGCACTGTTGTATTCTTTTTGATGAATGTACATATCTGAATCATCTACATTTAGTAGTTAATATTTCATTTTCTTATGAAAATTATTACAGCATTTCTAGAAGCTATTGCCTAAACCATTAATTAAAAATATGTGAATATTAATCAATTTTTCTTTGATGGCTTGAGGGCACACCATATTTTTGGTTTGGGGGAGGCTTATAACTGTTTTACCTTTTGAATATGTATGAATTTTTTTATTTATTTATGATAAAATAATAGGTGTTTTCAGGTTAATGCTGAAAGCAGAGGGAAGGTTGTTCTAATCACTGACAAATAAAAGAAGAACATGACTTAAAGTTTCAGAAAAGTAAAGTTTACAACATCTTTTACGCACTAACAACCTCAGAAATTCCCTGCAAAATCAGCTTCAGTCAGCATTAGTAAGCAGATCTTGTACAAACAAAAGTCTGTATGAAGGGTTGAATGGCGGGTCGAATGTCGATCCAAATGAGGTGACGAATGAGGAAAATGTATAACAATCTGAATGAAGTGCTGAATGAAACCATAACTTATAATGGCTTTATTAAACATGCCAAGGTATCCAAATTTGAATATTATTGATAAATCTAATTGGCTAATTATGTCAGGAATCAATCAAATGTCAATTTTGCACGTGGTCTCATTCCCTTATCCATCTCGCCTCCATTAAACGAATGGATTATGCATCATTGCGATCTTCATAATCTTTGCATGACCGCCATATGGTCTTAATTATTCTATCGTACGACCTGTCATCATATTAATCGAGTTATCATGATCTCCCATGTATAATCTATGTCTATAATTTCAATTTGAGAATTACATTCAACCTGTCCAATGCTCGACTTTGGACACGGTTGAATATACTATGACAACACGTCTTCTCTAACTCACGCATTTCTATGTTGGCACTCGATTCAAGATCTGTGAATGATAAGCGTGATCTCTCAAGCATGCTAAGTCCTCGCATACTGTAATAATATGCAATGATCTGACAACTATAGAAACTTACAATCAAACTCACAAATATGTTGCAAAGAAGAAGAGAAGGAGACACTCAATGATCACTCATAAACACAGTAGAATAGAACATAATCTCAGTATTATACAATGAATAAGAATGTAAGTGAATGAGTACAATAGAACAATAATGTGCATAATATAGGATTCAAATAGGCCAAGTAGGGCATTCAAATTCCTAACTCAGAGTGTGGCTTGGATGATAGTGGAGTCATCATCCAGTCAATGTATCAGTCATCAATGGTAATAGTTAGTCAACTGAGTCTAACTGAGTGAGGTAGGCACTAACTGAATGAAGGAGGCTCAGTGGAGGGCGCATGAGGAGCTATCTAGAGTCAGAATGGGCAGACTAGTCTCACTGGAGGTCCATCGGAGTGAAACAGTCAGTGGGGGAGTCAATATAGCCTTAAATCAAGGAATAACTTAGTGATAACTAGCTGGTAGGTGAGAAAGGCGCCTAACTGGCTGTGGTATGTGAGAAAGGTGCACTAGCTATGCAGAAGACTGGAGAAGGGCGCCTTTGGTAGTTGGGAGGCCCCCTGGGGACTGTAGACAGGATGTGGAGAGATAGAACCAAGCTCTAGGAGCTGGGAGGTCCACCATGATGATGACTGGATGCATGCAGTGGCATGCAAATGCATGCAGCATGTAGTTTTGCATGCAGGTAAAGAAGAGCTAGAAGCAAGCTCTAGGTGCTAGGGAGACCACCATGATGATGACTGGATGCATGCAAATGCATGCAGCATGTAGATTTGCATGCAAGCATGCAAAATAAAAAAATGATGGGGAGAATATTCCTACACCCCCCCGCAAGCTATACTATGAGGAAATAACTGAAGAATAGGGACCTAGTTACTGAGACCAAAAGTCACCCTGTAAAATAGCAAGATAGGGCCTTAGTTACTGAGACCAAAGGTCACCCCGTACAATCAATCTAAAATAAACTAAGTGAGGAAAGAGGTAAAACCCAGTGGAAAGAAATCCCTCCCTCAAAATAAAATGAAAGTGCTAAAGAAGCATATCATTACTCAACCATGAAGGAGGTAAGTATCCTTCTTTTCCGAAGAAGGCTCGATCGATCTGAAAATGGATCAGCAATGTGAGAAGGATGAAACCTTCCATTCTGAAATCTGATCTGGTTCTTCTATGATCATGTGGATCACCAACCAAATCACTGGCAGATCGGAGTGTAGTGGTTTCCCATTGACAAAGAGGAGGAATATCAGGTGAGAGATCTTCAGGTTCTTGTGGATCTAGATCTCTCATTCGCTCATCTTCATCATTAGTTGCTAGATCTTCAGGTTCTTGTGGATCTGGGTCTAACATTCCCTCATCATCATCTCTAAATGAAATATCATGTGAAGAAGCAAGTAAACTGGCTCACCATCACATGCAAACTTTGAATCTGAAAACTCATGTGAAGAAGCAAGTAAAACTGGCTTATCATCACTTCCAAACTCTGAATCTGATGATGATGGATCTTCAGCAATATCACTAGTGGATGTAGTAGCGATGGCCCATTTGACCATAGGAGTTGAGCCAATAGGTGCTATATCTTCAGGTTCTTGTGGATTTGGATCTAGCATTCGCATTTCTTCAAGAGTCCTCTTTTTCTCAATCTTCTTAGATCGATTCTTGCCCTTCAAGCAACTTTTGCAGGTGCCACAAGCAATATTGCTATTTGGAAGACCATCAACCATATTTTGAACTAGGTTGTAGTTGAGATGAGATAGTCTACTCTCTTCATGAGTATGAGAGTGAAGAGAAGACTCCTTTGAGAGAGGTAAGAAGTGTGAAAACTCATAGAGATTTGTCTCATGATTTGAAACTCCTTATGCAATGATTTCCCTTGAAACCATGTATTGTATCTCGACTTCATTTGGAGAAAATATCACTCTTTTGGGTTCTCCAATATGAGTCATTTGATACATTGAAAGTAAATTTGCTACAAGAGATTGAACATAAAGCACATCAAAAAAGTAACCATGGTCAAGATTGATTCTTCCACTCCCCTGGGAGGAGACTTCTGAATCATTGCCCAATCTGATGGAATGGCCAACTGGGCTTTCGAAACTGGAGAAGAGATATTTGGAGGAAGACATGTGTCTTGATGCTCCTGAATCTATGATGAAAGAAGAATTTGTTGATGCACTTTCCATGTGTCACATCCCCATCTCGACCCCATTGCAATAAAATTGTAAATGATGTAAATATCGTTATTAAATCATGGTGAGGAGCTCAAGGCCAAGGCCTCGCCATTGATTTATCGTTTTATGTATCGAAAATTAAAGAAAATCGATGGATATAGTTCTTGTGCTAGCTATGCACAATAGAAATTAAGACATCATGTAAATATGAATTTTAATGAAATACCCACAACTAGCTATGCAAAACAAAGAGATGGGGGCATGATTCTACAAGGAATAGGGAGGGAAATTATTCAAACCCTTGAGCCAATGGTGATAAGCCAAATGTCAATGAATGAACCCCAACTACCCATTCTGACTTATGCACCCAATCATTTAATTCTTCCAGGAGTTGGTTGAGGCAGTTAATGCCTTGGGAATGAAGAGGTATGGTAGCTAATTTCGTGCATGGGCAAGCCATCAACCTGGGAAAACGTACTATTACTTCCGGGGAAAGAAAACACCCACGAAATTGTGCCCAAATCCATTCTTCACCCATGGTATTTCCTCTCTCACGTAGTCTAAGCTAGCTGGGTCTTTCTCCTCCCCATTTTCTACCATTTTCCTGCATTTTTCCATGGCTGGGAGCTCGTTTTTGTATTGCACAGTGGCTGGGAAGAAGTGAGTCACGATTTTGGGGTTTATGGAGGCCACTTCTGTCCCTGAAATGCCCATGAACGTTTTCTGAAAACGATTTTGCTTCCTAGGGTTGAATCCCCATCCACCAGTTCGTTTTTGGTTGCCCACGTCTTTCAGCACTTGTGTTTTTCCTGTTGAGCGCATCCCTGCTTTAGTTGAACTTGTGAGCAAGAATTAGGAGTGGAAGTGGACGAGAATTGGCTTGATAAACCTAGTGAGGAGGTAACCTCTCAAGAAGATCAAAAGGGCTAGTTACTCTTCTATGCACACCTTGAAGAACACTAGAATGGAAGGTATGGCCTGAGGGACTATGTAGTAGTGAAGGGAATACTTCCTTGTGCCAAGTGTGTAGGTATTGTGAGGACCAAGCTAGATAGATCTTGCAGAGGGTGTCTATATCTCTAGGATTGAGCTCACTAGCTTAGCAATTCTCCCTTCCCATTTCCTTAGCAGCTTGATCAAACCAACTATAGATTGGCTTGGCTGATTTTGGTGCATATTGGGCTAGGTGTGAGTCTGTTGTTCCCTTTTTCCTTGTAGAGATCATGCCCAGCTCTGGGGTGGCAGTTGTGATGATAGATTGATGATCACAATTGGACTATGGTTGGGTGGAACGTTGCAGTTGCATAGCTAGTTGCTCGGGACTACTTTGTCATAAGATAAGTACTCTCTTGTGTTAAATCTGCAATGTATTTATTTGATGTTATCATGGATATCTTGAATGTATGATAGATGTGTAATTGAGTTTACTTCTGCTGTGTTTCTTACATATATACATCTGCATATGTCTTATTATATTATGTGAATCTTTATTTACCTCTCATGAGGCCAGATGCCTCGTTTTAGCATCACGTTCTCTCCATTGCACTGGTATGATGGGAGGGGATGTGACACCATGAAGGCATGACATCTTTCTTTGTCTTCGGATCCAGAAGGTTCAGTATCATGATCTTTCTTCTTTGTACATGCAGGTATAGGAAGATTGTTCTTCTTAAGTAACCGAGCCATCAAATCTATAGTCTTCTTCATGCAAGTACTCTGAGGATGATAACCTCTAAGACAATATGCGCACTTGGATCTTTTCTTCTGAGAATGCTTGGTATTCCTTGAATTCGAAGCCCCATCTGACTGGTATGAACTATCTGTAGGCCTTGTATCATTCGATCTCTTGTCAGAAATATTTTGCTTTCCTTTACCATTTGCTCTCTCTGCAACTGTAAGAGCTGAATCCAATTTGGGTTTGATTATTCCCATCGAAATCAACTTCTCTTCCTCTTGGGTAAGAGATTGTGTGAAATCATCAAATAAGAAACTTCCATCTTGGAATGGACAACCTAGCTGACTGGAAAGTAGAGACAAAAACTGAGAAATTTTCCCCCAAATTTGAGAGAATGGCAAGTATAAGCTACTTATCTTCCTTCACCATCTCATATCTTTTCAACTATGATATCAAGCTTTTGAACTTGGTGAGAAAGGCATTGATAGAATCGAAGCTGCTAGGACTCAAACATATGAACTCATTCTCCAATTTGTGTGCTACCATATCATCCTTTGGCCCAAAGAGAGATTCGATCTTGTCCCACACCTCTTTCGGAGATGTAAGATCGATGACATGAAAGAGTAGTTCATAAAAAATTGAGAGAAGGAGGAGACCAATTGCTTCATCAAACCGATCCAAGTACTTGGACTTTTCAACTGCACTGGTTGGTTCTATCATCGTTCTGCTGAGTATTCTGGAGAAGCTCTTGGATCTCTTGAAGAGAGCCATCTTGGATTTCCACTCAACATAGTTGGAAGATGTAAGCTTTAGATCCATCTGAACAGAGAAATTCGAATAGTTGAAGAAGATTCCGAACAGGTGAATAAACCTGCAAAGCAATAAAAGATGTGCTGATGGAGAATGCTACACTTCGACTGAACACTACCTTAAGGACACTTGGCACATGAACTAAGTACTTCACACCTGTCTAGACCTCACTGGATTTCTCCAATGAAATCAAGTAATAGCACCAGGATTTGCTGTGGAAACTCAGAGGCTTCTGGTGCACAAGTGAAAGATAGTTGCTCAAAGAAATGTTGCAACTGCTACAATTTGAATAGTTTCTTCCCGCTCTGATACCATGTAATAATATGCAATGATCAGACAGTTGTAGCAACTCACAATCAAACTCAAAAATATGTTGCAAAGAAGAAGAGAAGGAGACACTCAATGATCACTCATAAACATAGTAGAATATAACATAATATCAGTATTATACAATGAATAAGAATGTAAGTGAATGAGTACAATAGAACAATAAGGTGCATAATATAGGATTCGAATAGGCCAAGTAGGGAATTCGAATCCCTAACTTAAAGTGTGGCTTGGATGATAGTGGAGTCATCATCCAGTCAATGGTAACAGTCAGTCAAATGAGTCTAACTGAGTGAGGTAGGCACTAACTGAATGAAGGAGGCTCAGTGGAGGGCGCATGAGGAGTCTAACTGAGTGAGGTAGGCACTAACTGGATGAAGGAGGCTCAGTGGAGGGCGCATGAGGAGCTATCTAGAGTCAGAATGGGCAGACTAGTCTCACTAGAGGTCCATTGGAGTGAAACAGTTAGTGGGGGAGTCAATCTAGCCTTAAATCAAGGAAGAACTTAGTGATAACTGACTGGTAGGTGAGAAAGGCGCCTAACTAGATGTGGTAGCTGAGAAAGGCGCACTAGCTATGCAAAAGACTCGAGAAGGGAGCCTTTGGTAGTTAGGAGGCCTCCTGGGGGCTGTAGACAAGCTGTGGAGAGCTAGAACCAAGCTCTAGGAGCTGGGAGGTCCACCATGATGATGACTGTATGCATGCAGTGGCATGCAAATGCATGCAACATACAGTTTTGCATGCAGGTAAAGAAGAGCTAGAAGCAAGCTCTAGGTGTTGGGGAGACCACCATGATGATGACTGGATGCATGCAAATGCATGCAGCATGCAGATTTGCATGCAAAATACAAAAATGATGGGGAGAATATTCCAACACATACGATTGTTCAACCATCCAAATGGACTTCAATTTAAACTGACGAATGCGTGAATTTCGCTTCATTTCTGTTCGTTGTCCATATTTTCTGTTAAGCTACGTCTCCTACATCTCTTGCATCCCCTGTACCTATCCACATCCCTCGACCTCTGTCTATTTATGTCGATCCGTCATGAACCTGGAAGTTACCAGGATTTACTGTGCATCCCCAAGTTCAAAGAATGTCGTGAGGTATTCCTTCGAGCCGGATGGGGTCTGTTTCTCCTTCTTCTCCAAGGCCACGACCATGAAATTTCACTGTTGTTCGCTAAAGGATTCAATGGCAAGACGGCCAAAGTTGGCTATCTCACTTTTTCTATGACGGAAGAATCTATCGCATTAGCCACGAAGCTCCCTAGGGAAGGAGCCCATTGGAATAAACATCTCCTCCTTCCACGGAAGGCTCACGAATTTTCTTTGCAGACCAAATATCAACATGTTGCTGGAACAAAAGGATTCCACCAGTAGTGGGTCAAGCCGGAATGCCTAGATCCCTTGACTGCCATCATCCATCTGATCACTTGTGAGGGTAAGTTTACTGTTTTTAAAGTCTACCATTTTACAATGCTAGCACATTTTGTTAACAATCAGACCCTCAATTTCCCATTCTATTTCATGAAAAGTTTAGAGAAAATGTCAAGCCAGGTCAGGAAGAATACTGTTAATCCCTCTGGAAGCTTATATCATCATTGTATTATTAAAATCTTGATCATTCACCAGTTGGAAAAGAGAGGGAAAACCTGGGATCGTTTTGTCTTTGAAATACTAAACCCTCATTTGATCGAGAATCCTATTGCCAAATACTCTGCTTCTCGAAAACACCATCGTTTCCAAGCCAGTATTAGTGATCCTACCCAAGTCTCTACGCAATCAGAACAAGACACCAAGCGTGTGTGGTTTGATGAGAATGCCTCAGGAGATGTACACCTTGTCCATCCATCTCCTTCTCCTAAGCTTACCCTTGGTGACCCTACTTCCGAACCTCCACTCTTTTCAGTACCCACTAAATCCACGAGAACAAATCGTGACCAGTTCGTCAACTAGTCTGTCATCCAGACTGTCGTTTAGCCATCACGTTCAGGAAACCAGTCAGATGACCATACCCTCGAAACACCTCACCTCACATTAGCCAATGTATCTGCTCGATTGTGTGAAGCCCTTGCTGCTAAAAGTTCTCCTGCACACAATGAAGACAGAGTTCTTGAAGAACATATTGTTGAGCTTGAAACATCTTCAAGAAAGTTGAGTCCTCAAAAGGACCTAGAACGTCGCATAGAACAACCCATTATGAATCAGCAGGAAGTGGATAGATTGACCCGAGGGATAGCACGTTTGACAAACCAAAATCAAAATTATGTGGAAACAATCTCTGAGCTTCAGAAAGAAAACAAGGCACTGCACACACAAGTAAGAAGCATTGAATGCTTGGTCAATGCTAGAACAGTGTCCCATACTACTCTCCGGATGAAGTATGACACCTTGAAGGACCAGTTTAGGAAGTTCCAGAAGCTTAAAGCTAAAACCACTTCCTCTTCCAAGTCGAAGGCAACTGTTACCGCAGCTCAGCCTTCTTCCTAAACTTCTTTGTTTTGCTTAGTGGGACCTGGCATATCTCCGGTTTGGGGGAATGTTGGTGTCCATTTTGTCACTATTTCTGATCATCAAATATACTCCGAGTGGCATTAATTGCACTATTTTTGTATAATAAATCACTCTTCATTCCATTCCTACTGTCAAACAGACTCAAGTATGCATTTATTTGAACATCATACGAATCGTGAATAATTATCAACATTTTTTATGGTTTATTAACAATCATCTCATATTTCTAGACATGCTTGGCAGTTAGTTTTTTCTCTACAGGCTGCGGTCTTCAAATGGACCTTCATTCGGACTCGCTTTCACGCCAAAGATGCCAGCAGCGTTCAACCCGTCATCCAGCCCGTGAGATCGTTGGTTGGCATATTCCTGGCCATTAAAGACAGAAACGAAAACATGGGTTCGGTTAGCAATGTGGTGGTTATGGGTAGTGAGCCCCGGTTCTAGAAGATTCGCCTCCCTACTTGCCGAGCTTAACAACACACCGTTTCCTCATGCCAACACTATAGAATATTCGCTTCTCCGTCCATCATCTTTCTAGCACACACTCATGCCCACGTCGATGCTCCAGCAGCTCCATCCTTCCACGCTCGACCTGCCAGCACATGCTTCTTCCCACGGTTGAAGGAAACGAACACACAGTTGTTCGCGTCAGGTAGGATCGACGCCATGAAAGCAGGCAGGCGGCCTCTGCGTTGTCATGAATCACCAGGTAGCCGTTTGATAGTCTTAAAGACTCCTATTTTTAGAGAGGTCGACTACGTCGACCTTCTCTCCCATTGTAAAATTATAAATAGATGCCTCGCATGGAGAAACGATGATCAGATAGCATATAGAATATACATAAGATAGAAGTAGTTTTTGCATAAACGTTGTGTAATTTTCTCAGTTAATAGAAGCTCCTGAATATTATTGTTGATGCTCTGTTGTTAGTGACTAAGTTGATTTAGTTTCCATCTATGATTGCTGGGAATGACCCCTCATCAACCGAAGGTTTTATTTATGTTTTTCTGTATTTTCTTTTCTGCAAGTAGCTAGTTCATTTTCCAGTTTATATAATTAATTTTGTTTTTCTGTATATGTTATTTCCTTATTTTTTATAATCTGTATTTCGTTGCTAACTTAATTTATTTTTCCAGAATTGATAATGGTCGACCAAGCATAGTGTTTATAGTTTGTTCTCAGTCTTCTGCAATTAGATAAAGTTTAGATAGTTGATGTTTAGTTAGTTGTTGTTTCAAGCTTAGTTATAATTAGAATTAGTTCCATTAGTTTCTTTTTCTGAAGCTGTAGGTTAAGTTTTATTCTTAGTTTTGTTTAACTATGTTATAGAAGTAGTTCATCTTTTAAATAATAATTAGACTAGGTTGCTTCCTACTATCTTAGCTTCTCAACAATCTTCTCACTAACTTCTTTGCACTTTAGGTTCATCTGCATTCACCAGTTGACATTAAGATCATCAAAACTGCCTCTTTCCTTAGTTTAAATTTTTTTCTTCCATCCGGACTGTCATTCGGACAGCCATCCGGATCGTCATTCGGACTTTCATACTTTCTGCATTGTTTTCATGCTTATTTTGAACCTAGTTTCTTGGGTTTTTGAATTGTAATCTTTCTTGCTTTGAATTATTATTTTTGACTATAATTAGGACCTGGCTTCATATCTCATAAAGTTTTAATTAAGTTTTGTTATCATTCTTAGTTTCCATTTCATCTTCCTTAACTTTGCTTTAACTGTTTTTCCGAGTTATGTCTTTCATAGTTGATTTGTCAATGTGTTATTGTTTTAGAATCTATCAGTTTTATTCTTAGTATATTTTATTACATGTTCTTAAAGTTCATTTCATATTAGAGTTGATAATTTCATTCTCGAGGTTATTCTAGTTTTAATAGTTTCTTCGTTAAGTATAGGATTAGTTTCTCATTCACACAGATAATGGAGATGTTCATGAAATAGAATTTGGTTCAGAAATAAATATCTTTATCAAGTTTTCTACTTGCTTTCAAATTGAATTCAGAAGTAAATATCTTTATTAAGTTTTCTACTTGATTTTAGGTTTTATTAGTTTCATATCATTTTGCTTATGGATAGAAGATAGATCATAATGTTTAAAGTTACTTGTAATTGGGCTCTTTGTAGTTTATATCTCTTTGTAGAAATTAGGTTAGATTTACTTCCATTTTGCTTTGCCATTACATTTGAAAGTCATTACGATACATTCACCCTAGTTCCTATTACATTTGACGTACAACATCAAGGAGAATGGAATTAGATGCTTTAGTGTAGTCTTGAATAGTTGTTGAATTCATTAATAGTTTGTAGTTTTCCTTTGAATTAACATAGTTTTATGTTTATGTAATTTATTATCAAATTGATTCATTTCATAGATAGGTCTCTAATCTCATTTACAGTTATTTCTAATTCCTAGATTAGAATCTAAAGAATTGATCAAGTAGTTTCCATTCTTACAAAGAGTAGTTTGCTTTTTAATCAATATTTGTCTCTTTTCCATTATTTAATCATAGAGTAGAGTAGTATAACTTGATACTATTCTGATCTGTTAGTTTAGCTAGGTTTAATTAGTTCCTTTATTGTCTTTCTGAAGTTTCACTCGGTTTTTCATTTTGAAAGATCTTTCGATCTTTTCTTTATTAAACATTTCTAAGGTCTGACAAGCCAAAACTTAGGTGCCATTCTACCTCAGCATATACTTTGCCTCAACTCTAAGAATACCAACCCTAGTCGATAATTAAATATTAGGTGATTTCTTTGAGATAGCTCACACACCCAACAAGCGTGACCATCGATGTTACAATGGTTGCAGTGATTTTTTAGATCCTTGCACTGATGTTCCACGGTTGTGGTCTTCTTCTCCTTTCCATTCCACTTCTTCTTCCCCTCCTTGGTATCATCTTGGCTCTCTTTCTATTCTGAACCACTTTTTTTTTGTAAGCTCCATAGAAAATTATATTAAAATACAAAAATAAGGACATGCACATAAATTCTGAGAGCCCATATATGCTTCTCTCTGAACCATAACAACCAGTACATCATTCTGAAATGACTGCATAAGCCAATGGATACATGAAATCCTAAAGATAGAGGTCTGTTGAACCAGTAGATTTTGGAATTATTATAGAGGGCCTGAGTAGGCATTTAGTCAAAGAAAACAACTATTGGAAATGCCAAAACTGTAATGATTGTCCAAAATTCTACATGTCCTATGGACAGAATACCATGTGTTGATCAACATAGTACCAAAAAACAGACCTGCCAAAAATAAAGGGGTTCGTCTAGGCTACTCAGAATTGCAGTCTGGGTCTGCTTTGTTCGGCAACTCTTCAATGATTGGGAAACTATAGTATTTGGAGCTATAAGTATCATCAGGAACGTATTTTGGAAGATGAAAAAATTTCATGAAAATGGAGAGATTCACCATACCTTTTCCATCAGTATGCTTGCATATGACTTCATTGGTCGAGGCTATATTGGTTTTTTCCATTGGCTGTTGAATATTGTCAAGTTGATGTCCCTACTACATCGAAGGCCTGGAAACATGAGAATCAACTGGAGAATAAGATGAATGAAGTGTTGGAGTAGGAGTTGGGGATGGAGAGGGGGTAGGATAATTCCCCTGCAAGAAATATTGATCCTCAAGGAGGAGCTGGCCAAGGAATGTTTGACCATCCAGTAATGTCTTCTTCTTACCCTGGATCTTTGACCAGTAAGCTGTTGGAGGACCAATTATTCCTCCCAATAATCCATAATGGTTCTCAGGTGGTAAGGTATTGAGTTATCTTAACCATTATTCGTTATTCCTCCACGACCTTGTCGTCCATGGCGACCTTTTCCTTTGCCACCCCGGCGTGGAACAACCCAAATGAGACGATCCATAGCATGAATTATGCCTTTGCTGATGCTCAATTGAGTTCTGGGACGAGCCCAGACAATCCACCGGTGTTGGGAACCCAGAATGAGACCAAAGTGGAATGGATAAATCTCATCCCCGACGCAAGAAAAAATTCCCAGATTTCTCAGAAAGGAAAGAAGAGTTGGCTTGCTAAAATATAGGGAATAAAAACTAGAATTTACCTTGTTAAAAGGTAGGTATCCGGCCTCCCACGGGGCCATTAATCCACATAAGGCCTTCATCATTATCCTAGTACCTTCCACAACTATTCGGAATGCAGAGAGGACCAAAAGTAATAAAGATCCAAGCATTGGATCTTAGAGCTCTTAAATGAGCTAGGTAAGAGTTTCAAGAATCAGTCGCGTGGAGGGAGGCTAAGGCCTCTATATCGGTTGTCTTGTTCACCGCCAAATAACCCACATCCGGGGCTATTATGAACCACTTGGTTTTCCTTTCTTCTAGCCATTATTTTTCAGGTACTATAATTCTACACATGATTCGTCAATTGGCCTAGGCTTGAAAGAGCATCACCTACCTTCTTATGTGACTATGTAAACACCCTAGATACTTGAGGAGTATATCAGGGTTATTGGGTGAGATACCTAACATGATATCCATATTCCTGAACTCGGTGGTGTATTTTTACACACTCTACTCCTGCCTTTGCTTGAATTAATGACAATAGACTCACTGGTCCCCTATGTTAAATTTTGAGCATCAATTCACAATACTCTAGGATCTTTACTGAGAGAATAACATATACAGTATATCAATGCATAACAATCACAATAAGCATGACAAGCATCACAAGAATCAAAAGTATGAGAGACAAGAGACACAGAGTTTCCGTGGGGAAAACCCTAAGGTGAAAAACCCCACAACTTCCTCAAAGATAGAGAGAGCAATGGATCAACCAAAGTACAACTAAAATACACTGAGATAGTCTCCTAGTAGCAGATGATCCTTCTCCTCACTAGTGCGCCACTTTTTGAGTGAGAGAAGTGTGACTTTCCGAATGATCAAAATAGAGATCTCCCGATCTCTATTTATACTTAACCTGTTTGCCCAGTTACACTATGGGGCCGACTTGTCTATCTAGATATATCCACAATATAATATATATTTCAGGGCCGACCCCACACATGGTGGTCTAATAACCCATCGGCAAGTACACACACTTGCGACACTTGTCAATCCACATGACGACACTTCCTTATAGAGGAATAACACATCTCTAATAAGGGTACAATAAATATATATGAAATACATTCCGAAGTTACATATACATCAACACTCCCTCTTAACTAGGAAGGTATTTCTCGACACAGTTCTACTGACAAGTCTTCTTCTCAGGATCATCATCATCGATGCATTGTCATCATCATCGTCACTGCTGCTGCTATCTCAACCAATATTTGACTCTACTCGTCATAGGAAGTTCTACAGAGCCAGTCCTTTTTCATACTGGATGTAGGCCCACCACTTGCAGGTCTTCATCATCACTGGCCATACTATGGAATCCTCAGGACTTATTACGTGCATCATAAAACCTGGCTGCAGCATCCCAGGCTATTACCAGCACACAGCTCTACCTGTCGGATCTCCCAAGAGCACATTACATGTGACCCATCACAAAACCTAGCTGAAGCATCCCAGGCTGTTACGAGCACACAGCTCTACCTGTCGGATCTCCTAGGAGCACATTACATGTGATCTCACCACAAAACCTGGATGAAGCATATGAGGCCTTTTTCATCCTGTCCAGATCTCCCAGGAGCAAATTACATGTGGTCCACCACAAAACCTGGCTGAAGCATCTGAGGCCTTTTTCATCTTGTCCAGATCTCCCGGGAGAAAATTACATGTGGTCATGGCAAAACCTGGCTGAAGCATCTGAGACCTTTCTCATCCTGTCCAGATCTCCCAGGAGCAAATTACATGCCATAGGAAAAAACCTTGCAAGAGCATATCAGGATTTTACGGGTACACAACTCCAACCTGAAATCTCCCAGGGCACAAATTACATGTCCTCCCAGAGCAATGTCTCGAAAGAGAATCCTAGGTTGTTATGGGTACACAACTCCGACCTATAGGATCTCCCAGACATGCTCATCTGCACAACCTGATCCATGACCACAAAGTATCATCCTGATACTCACCATACATCATCCTGATGTACACATGATCATCCTGATCATCATCACTGCAACATCCTGCTGCATGTCATCTGGAGAAGCTCGTCATCCACGATCATCCTGATCATACAATGCATCTACCTGATACATACCAAGTATCTACCTGATACATATCATCATACACAGTGTATTCACCTGATACATAGATACATGATCCACACAATGTATCCATCAACATACATGATCTACCTAATCATACCTGATACATATCAACATACATGATCTACCTGATCATACAATGTATCCACCTGATACATAAACAGATACATGGTCCAAGCATCCAACATGATGCATACATACATATAAATGATCCAACTGATCATATCCAACATCCAACATGATGCGTACATACATATAAATGATCCAACTGATCATACAATGCAGAAACCAGAACATCATCCTGATGCTCATCATCCAGTGCTTACATCCACAGCCATGTGAAGGATCCTCCTTCCAACATGCTTGGAATGGATTCAACAAATGTGTCCATCACTTCTTCCTCGAAGTGTCATCAATCTGAAGAACGCCAAGCCTCTCCCTGAAGTACTCAAACTTCACCCTGGCTAGTGGCTTCGTCAACACATCTGCAATCTGCTCGTCCGTCGCAACGTACAGGAGCTTCACAGCTCCTGTCTGCACCATATCCTTGATATAGTGATATTTGATCTCTATGTGTTTCGACCTGTCATGAAACACTGGGTTCTCAGACAGCTTCACACAACTCTGGTTATCGCAGAAAATACCAGTAGCATCCAATGGGAGATCAAATAACTCAGACAGTAGCTTCCGTAGCCATACTACCTCACAACTAGCTGAACAGGCTGCAACATACTTTGCCTAAGCTGTACTCAGTGCTACGCAGGACTGCTTCCTGTTAAACCAAGAGATCACACCTGATCCCATACTGAATAAGCACCCAGATGTGCTCTTCCTATCTGCAGCACTGCCTGCCCAATCTGAATCAACATAACCCTGCAGGTTAAACTTTTGATTCGCTTCATACTTGAGCCCATAATCCACTGTACCTTTCAAGTACCTCAGAACATGCTTTACAACAACTAGGTGAACACTCCTTGGATCTGTCAGGAACTGACTCAATGTGTTCACAGCAAAGCAAATATCTGGTCTCGTGTTCGTCAGGTACATCAAGGACCCAATCATCTGACGATACATAGAGATATCAACTGGCTCAGATGAAGCATCACATAAAAGCTTCAGATTCGATGCCATGGGTGTGGCCATGGCCTTGCAATCCATCATCCCGAATATCTTCAGAATATCTACTGTGTACTTCCTTTGACCAAGTAAGATCCCACCTGCATTCTGCCACACCTCCATACCTAGAAAATAATGCATCATTCCCAAATCTTTCATATTGAACTCAGCAGCAAGCTTCCTCTTAGTATCTGCAATCAATCTGTCATCTCCTGTTACAAATAAGTCATCCACATACAGGAGTAGAATCACAGGATTCCCTTCCTCAACCTTGTAGTAAAGGTTGGAATCCGCTTTACTCTTGGTAAAGCCCAAACTGGATAGAAAGCTGCCTATCATACCAAGTTCTGCACATGTGTCTCAGAACCAAGTGGCTACTCCACATACCCTTCTTCTTCAACTACACCATTCAAGAAAGCTGTCTTGAAATCCATCTGGTGTATCTTCTATTTCATCACTTTTATATTTCTCCATGCTGTCATCTACAACATGCTTGATCTGATAGATCCATATGGAAGTCATAAGAAACTTCCCTTCAGGTCTTGGGACTACATCCCAAACATCATTCTTCATGATCGACAGATCATGGCATTCTCCCCATATCCTGGGAACTTCAATACCTTCAATAGATAATTTTGTTGCTGAACAAATGTTGTAGTTCTTCTTTTGTAGGTGACGACATATGATCTTTCCTACAAGACAAGTTAAATTGCATGATTAGAAACATCTCATGGTTTTTCAAAACAAATTCTTATACATAAAGAAATATGTCATACAGACATGCAATTATTTTAGCCAATGCTTCAATACAACATTCATCCATATCCTGTAACTTTCTAGATGCCTTCCAATCTCTACTAGAACATTGTTAAGAGTTTGCACTACTCCCAACATGTCAGCAAAGAGGTTTCATTCTAGATAAGTAGCAATGGAATGTTGTACAGTGCCATAGGCCACTTACCCATCACATGCATATTAGTAGTATACTGTTCATTAATGTAATCATTCTAATATGCACAATACATATCCTAAGTCTAGGAACATAAACAAACAAATATGTAAGAAGTGGTAATTAAAATACTTATCTTTGTTTGTTTGTTGGGTGGACTCCCTCTGAGTCTTTTCTTCCTTGCAAGAGCTGCTGAAGTAGCTTCTTCTACACCTTTCTGTTGTGGAATATAGAAAGATGGTCAACTCCCTCTGAATATCTGCATCCTTGCAGGAGCTGCTGGAGTGTACTCCCTCTTGATCTTTGCTTCCTGGACTACCTGTCCTTGAACTTATATTCATCCTTGGTCCCTATGCATGCTTATTGGTATCATGATTGTGTTATCCTTGAAATCTCATACAAAATCATACATTCATTAGTATATTCTCAATACTATAAAAACACAATAATCTCAAGCATGTATAGTCATGATCATTTCAAACAGAAATAATAAGTATTAGCATTCAAGGTTTATATAGGACTCTTATGGTTAGTCATAACATATCTAAACCTGTGATTACTCAAACCTATGACTCTTCTGGCTAGTCATAACATTAAATAAGGTAAGACACATAATATGCATATACCCATGGGTATTCAAACCTATGACTTCATGAATAAACATCATCAATCATGTCATGCATACTTATATAATAGATCCTATGATATAAGAAACACATACCTGGTCACCATATTTGCTAGTTATGTCTAGCAATGTGTTCTTGTTCTCTTCAATGACCTGCATAACTCATTAGTTAACTTTTGCAAAAACAGATTATACATACCTCTATGCGATCCATGACTATGGATGAATCTTTGTCTTTATGTCACCATGGCATGTTCAGGTTGTCCCTTCAATTTGTACAAACCTCCCTCTTGCTCTCCAATCACCACTGCATCATCTATGGTTTTTCCCTTTGGCCACATTAGGACTTGGCCATCCAAAAATGCAACCCTCATACCTTTTGCATTCAATGCAGAGATGGAGAGTAAGTTCTTCTTGAGCCCAGGTACATAAAGGACTTCTTTTATCTTCCAAGATTTTCTAGAATCTAGGTTGTAGGAGGGTTCACCACTTCCTTTGATTGGGTATTGATAATCATCCCCAAGTTTCACCTTATGGGGTGATTCATGTTCAGATAGGTTTACAAAATATTCCTTAAACCCAGTCATATGTTTGGAAGCCCCACTGTCAATTAACCAATCATTACAACCATGGGAGATAGTACCTGTGAGAGCAGAGATTAGAACATACTCTTCTTCACTTGATGAGTCATCATCACTTTCTGCCCTAGCTTTCTTCTTTGGAGGTGCATCATCTTCAGCAGCATGAGCATGGAACTTTCTCTTGCTTCCCTTCTTCTTCTTGCTGGAGTTGTTGTTGTAATCCCTTTTATCCTTGGGACATTCTGAAGCAAAGTGACCTTTCTCATTGTGTTGTAGAAATTTCTCCCTACGGATAGGTAGAAACTCTCTTAGGTTAAAGTAGACTTTAACTGACTCTAAACTAAGACAAAAAGATGCCTTGAATTCCTAGATCTAAACAGACATTTCAAGATTAAATTGCTGAAAGAAACAGAAGAGATCTAACTGACCTTCAATTCAATTGCACGTCCTAATGGTCGCTCCAATTTCCAAGTCCTCACGAATGAACCTGTCAGAATGAAACCAAGATACAAGCATATACGATTCTCTAGCAACTTGAAATGTGAGTTAGAATATAAATCTATAACAGATACAAATCATATAATTGAAACAAAATCAACACACATGATTTGGGAAACAAGACAAGTTATGTTTTATTACCAACTTGAAGTCACTTACAATGGTTGCTTGATATCCAAGCCAACTCCCAGCTCCAAGTGCTTTCTCCTCTATCTATCTCCACAAAGATTCAAGATCATAAGTTTGATGTCTCCAAGAATCCTGCCCTTTGCTCATGGAATGCCTCTCTCTTATAGTGTGTAGTAGGGTTAACCATCAAGAGAGAAGAATGGATCTTGGGAATGTTTAGTGGATCAGGCCCACTAATCTGAGAAGGTGAGTTAGGATCGAATCAGGGATACCAATCCTAAAAAATATCTCGAAGATCAAGATCCCACAAGCCATGGAAAAAAGGCTAAAAAAGGAGTATTGCGCCTCTTAAACTGAGCATAGCGCGATAGTACCGCGTGTCAGAGAAAGAGCATAGCACGGTAGTGAGGACTACAACGCACCTAAGCTGGAGCAAGGCGCGGTAGTGTAAGTATATGAAGTCTCAGCTAGGTTGATTCTTGACAGGATAGGTTTGTCTTCAAGGATCATTCATCATTTTTCTCTTCTGGGTGTTTTAAGCAGTAGGGGAAGTGTCGTCAACTATTTTTATGGTGAAGATGCGACACTGTGAAATATGGAGGTATAAAAGATGCCCCCTAAAGTGTGAGGTCAGAAGAGACTGATGGCCGAAAGACTTTACAAATATTGTGCGGAGATAGCATCGAGGAGAGCAACACGGAGCTGAAACAGAAACAAAATGTCAGATATACCATCGAGGCGGGCATTCCCATGCTCGGAAACAATTGACTCAAAGCATGGCTGCCGACCAATACATTGCAGATCCATGAGTACTGAGATGATATAGACTGTAGACAAATCATGGCTACTATGAACAAGCGTAGATCCATGAGACAGTAATGACACAGCCACGACCAATACAAAAGTCGATCTGTATGATAATACAAAGGACACCTCCATCGCAACCTGGACGCAATCAAGATACAAAGGTGCGCCCAGGGTCTTCTATTCAATCGCAAATGATACGAATCTAGCCATGTGATTACAAGGTGTTGAAGTCGAACATGGTAGAAACCATTCGATTACCGGTCAATGATGTGAACCATTAACAAATGCGAGGGAAATCACCAATGATGACGATGATCCCTAAGGTATCTGTAGTACATCTCAATGAAATGCGAATGAATGGGTTGATGTCAAGCATTCGAGAGATCGTTCGATCAGAGGTCAATGATGTAAACCTACTGTCGAACACGAGGAAAACTGCCATTGAGGCATGCAGGTACCAAGGTACTAATAGTTGATTCCTAAGTCCAATTCCCGGATAGTGATTTGGAGTCGACGGGGATAGACTCGTCGATGGTGGGCCATAATGATTCCCACATCATCGACACGAAAATATAGTATAGGACGATATATCATGTACTGACACAATGGAGGTCTGACACAATGAATGACTCTGAACAATACAACCCTTTGAACATATAACGACATGTAAAAGGACTTGGCAGCAGGGATTATTGATAGAAGAGGCTAGACACCGAACGAGTAGGCTCGTGGCGAAAGAGACGATTCAGGATGATGACCATAACTCAGCAAAAATAGATACCCAAAATAGACAAGGGACAGACGCATGCCATGTTCAAAGGTGACGACTGACAAGCTGCCAAAATAAACTCGACTTGTTTCCCATATTCCCTCGACATGATAGACGAGTACCTCTTTGCTGTTTTTCGACCTTGAAGAGGATAACAGATGCTCGGTATAGCTCATCTCATAGATGAGTCCAATCTCACATGTTTTACGAACCTGAGAAAGGAGGGGTTCGTCCCAAAGTGGGCCCTTCGATGTCAAATTTTAACGAGTCCAAGGAAGGAAAACTCGGTAGTTTTTCACATTTAGAGAGCTTGAAAAACTTAAAGAAGGCTCCAAAGTGTACTTTTTCGTAAATTTAGTCCCTCGATCCTGAAAAAGTGTAAAACAATTCTCGAGAGAACTCTCCCAGCCAAAAATTGACCGAGGTATACCTTTTTCGTAAATAGTCTAGACGGGCCGAAAAAGGGGTAACCTATCACCGAATAGACGACCTTTCAAATACTCGTACAAGTGTGAAAGAGTCAAGATCACTTAGCAATCTTTTCAATTTTAGGGAGTCTGAAAAGAGCTTAACTATGGACTCCAATGGTCTTTTTCGTAATTTTTAATTATTCTGGTCTGAAAAAAGAATAAAATACAACCAGGATAATACTTTCCTCATCGTTTAACGAGCATGAGTAAAGCTGACTAAGCTCGACACCATTTACTTAAGTTTGACAAGCATGACACGGGTGTAAAAGCGCTTGGAATCTTTTTCAAGTTTTAATCCAGAGCACGAAAAAGATAAAGTAGGCTCAAAATGAAGGTCAAACAATAAATGAACGCCAGTGTGAACATTTTTTTTTAAAGGAGACCCTGTCAACAAATGCTCATGGAACCAGATATTAGTAATGTGAAATGGGTTTTAATTTAACTAGATAAAAAAATAAGTGAAAAGTTATATAAGGAATAGGTAAATATGGAAAGTTACCATTTCACTTGTGCATTTGTCAAAAGAGGAGATTTTACCCATTGAGGAGCAAAAACTTCAAGAGTTCATATCTGGAGATCCGGAGCACCGTTTCAAGAACCGTCTGCGCCAGGTAAGAGATTTCAAGCCCCTCTTTCATTTCATAGATAAATAACTTGATTTCTGTAAGTAGAAGTTAATTTTTGGGAAGGACCTAATGGGAAAATTTCTCTATCCAGAGTTGAACAGGGGCGCGGTGCTGTGCAGTACCACACAGGCGCACTTCCCCCAGGCACGATAGTGGCAATTTTTAAGATGAAAAAATTAGTTTTTCTCAAATTTTTAGCTGAGATCAAGTTGTTAAATGATTAATGAATGTTTCATATGACCTTTTGCAGGTGTTTGCAACTTGTTTGGAGCAAAATGGTCAATTGGAAAGAAAGAGAGCATGAAGCGGATGATTTGTTGGCCGAATATGACCAAGAGACCTTGACTGCATTTCGGGAATGTGGTTTGTTGAAATTCTTCAAGACCAAAGGTATCCGTAAGCAGGCAAAACTTCTCACCCACATTATTCAAATGTGGGACCCCGACATTCAAGCTTTCCGAGTGGGAGAACACACCCTCGAGATTGAACTCGAGGACATTTATTTCCTCACGGGCCTCTCGAAAAGAGGAGCCCGGGTGAGTTTTACTGGGTTCATAGCCTCGAAGGTGAGCACTGATGCTTTAATTGCTCGTTATTTCTGTCAAGGTTCGGGGAAGAAAAGCGGCAAGGTGGTCATTAAGGACATTGTAGAACTTCCTTTAAAAACCGTGTTGTTCACCATCACACGTGCAGCAGGGAGTACGGTTCCCCATCAGGCGTCCTGTACACAGATGAATCTTCCAGTGGATTGCATGGTAGGAACAGTATTCAACTGGTGTGAGGCAGTATTGACTAACCTCAAAGAGCAAGTGAAAAAGTGCAGGCTTGGAGAGAACTCTCAATTTGGATACGGGAGCATCTTAGTCACCTTCTTCTTGGATAGGGTGCCGTTGTTGCGCCCACAGCTGACCATGCCCCCCCGTCCACCCACCAAGCCATGGATAGCTTGATGGAGCGAGTACGCAGGACGACTTGGAGGGCCGCAGCGTTTGGCTTTCGGTGAGGATTTCTTCTCGTGGCTCAAGGAACAGATTGTGATGATCGATGACTACCCCTATGCAGGGGTGGACTTCCGCGAGGACATAGACTTGGCACTGTCGGAAGATGAGGATTGTGACAATTCAGGTATGACCTTCATAAATGTTTTTTTTTTTGAATATATAATTTTTATTGTATTTTAGAATGTGTAAAAGACTTTAATATATATACGTGTGCATGTCGCAGATCGTGGACCGCAGAGACCGGTAGGGTACTCGCCGTTACGCCGAGGTGGTGTTGATCACCAAGCCGCTCCGGACGAGGAAGAAAACGAGGATGAGGCAGGAGGGGTCTAGGAGATAGAGAGGAACCTACAGGGTTTAACCCACGGTGTCCCCACTATGAGGATGGACGACATCCCTTTGCATCTCCAGCGGCATACCATAGGTGTGCCTAGGCGTATTGGCCGACTCCTCCGTAGGGTGGCTCAGGATATAGTGTGTTATCACTAGCAGCGTGAGGAATCTGAGGAGGAACATGATAGATCTCCCAGATCTCCTTAGATGGTAGCTTTTATCTTTTTGCGGCTTGTATACGATATGTAGGCTTTGAGAGCCAAATTTTTGTATGGGACTAGGTCCCAAATTTTGTCTTTAAAACACAAACTCTATGTATTTGAAAAAACACTTTTATATACAGTGATATATATATGGACCTACTTTTATGACCTATTTATTTACAATGACTTGTGTGTTTATTTTATGATGTGTTTTTATGTATGGGAAAGATGCCAATCCAAAATGTAATTAGCTAATGAATCAACTATACAATTGAATTCCCTTGGTATGTGTTGATATGAAATAAAATTAAAAGATCGTTCCAAGAGGCATACCCTTCGAAATAAACGAAGTAGGATAGGATCGCGAACTGTGTAAACACGATTCAGATGAGAAACCGCGAGTTGGGAGTCTAAAAAGACTGATAGGGAGTCAATTCCAAGGGAAGCAACCTCGGTCAAGAGTCCGATGACTGCATGGTACTCAGCGATATTGTTGCTTGCTGGACCCAAACAATTGGCTCTTGAAGATAGCAACTCGCCAGTGGGAGAATAGATTACCCATGCTGCGGAAGCGAGGTTCCGGTATGTCGGCTCGCACCATCGGCGAATCCGAAGTAGGCAGACATCTGCGCATAAAATCACAAGTAAAGGTAAGAATGGATACATGAGGTCCGTGTGTGCACACCAAAAAGATAAGTGAAAATAAGCTAGGTACATTATGTACAAAAGTATCTCACGCAGGATAACCCTACGCGTAGAAACATTTGAGGTACAGCCCATTGCGGCGCCGTGCCAATGGTGTGCCATCACAATCGATGAGTTCATAGGCTCCTTTCTCCAAGACACGTTTTACAACAAAGGGGTCGTACCACATAGATTCTAGCTTTCCTTTTCCAAGTTTATCATGCATTTGATAATATGTGAGTACGAGGTCACCTTCATTGAAAACCCGAGGTTGAACGGATTTGTCATACTGTGCTTTGACGCGTTTTTTATGAGCTTCGTTGGCTAAAGCAGCGTCGCGGCGGGTTTCATCTAGCTTGGATAGGTATAGAAACCGTTCCTCTTCGGAAGTGGTGTGGGGAAGTAGCTCTATGGCTATCTTAAGTGATGGAATTTCACATTCAATCGGTAAAATGGATTCTAGGCCATACACCAGTTGGAATGGTGTAAACCCAGTAGCACTTTTTACTGAGGTTCGGTATGCCCATAGTGACAAAAACAGAGCTGAGTACCAGTTGGATTTATGAGTACCCACAATACACTGAATCATTCGTTTCAGAACTTTGTTAATGGATTCAACTTGGCCATTAGCCTATGGGTAGTATGGGGTTGAGTTTTCATGGCGAAAACCCAACTTGGCACTCAGTTCCTCAATCATATGGTTCCTGAAGTGGGAGCCATGATCAGTCACAATGGATTTTGGGACACCAAATCTAGCTATAATGTGATTGAATATGAATTGTGTTGCTATTTTGCCGTCCTCAGCATAAGTAGGCATCGCTTCAGCCCATTTTGTGAAATAGTCAACAGCTACTATGACATAGCTATGCCCCCCAACTGAAGTGGGATTACAGTGCATGAAATCTATGCCCCATTTGGAAAAGGGGCCGACGGCAATAACAGGATGGAGTGGAGCAGGATGCGAGCATGTCTTATTATGAAAGAATTGACAGGGTGGACATTTCTTAACCGTTTCAATGCAGTCTTTAAAAATCGAGGGCCAGAAATATCCCGCTTGCAGTATCTTCTGGGCCGTAGCCATCCCAGAGAGATGACCAACACATGCTCCAGCATGGCAGTCATTAAGAATGCGTTCCGCTTCATCTAAAGTCAAACAAGGTCGAAGAACAATGTCGACACCACATCGATAAAGGGTATCGTTGACTATGAGGTAGTACTTGGCGTGATGTCAAATACGTCGACGTTCATCATGAGTGAGGTCAGGGCGGAAACGTTGGGTTTGGAGATATAATAAAATATCCCTGTACCATGGATCAGACGTGCTAATGAGGAACAATGATTCATCAGGAAGAGAATCGATGAGATCAGATTGCTCGGTAGCATGGGGCAAGTTACAAATCAACTTAGCAAAGACCAAAGACTTCTTGGACTTGGCTTCTGCAAATTCCAAGTCAAACTCTTGTAGGATGACGATCCAATGAGAATATTTTCCCCCAAGCACTTGACACGTGAGGATATAATACATTGGATTGAAATCTGCTATAACAGTGGTCCGGCGGAGTAGAATGTAATGATGGAACCTCTGGACAGCGAAAACTGTTGCCAGAGCCAGTTTTTCAACATGTGAATAACGAGTTTCAGAGTCGAGAAGACTCTTACCAAGATAGTATACCACATGTTCTATGCCGTTATGGTCTTCCTGGACTAGCACCATACCGATGGTGGAAATCGAAGCTGTGAGATAAAGAATGTAATCTCGTGTGTAATTGGGGGGTTGAATCACAGGATCTTTAGTTAAGGCCGCCTTTAGATTATCAAAGGAACGTTGGGCTTCATCATCCCAGATGAAGGGAGTGTTCTTCTTCAGAAGCCTCATATAGCCTTTTGTTATCTCAAAAATATTACAAATGAAACGGCGTAGAAAGTTTGCATGCCCTTGCAAACTTTGAAGTTCTGGGATGTTCGTGGGGGAAGGAAGGGCTAAGATAGCTTCTACCTTCGCAGGATCTAAGCGTATCCCGCTTTTGGAGATTATGAATCCCAAAATTTTTTCGGCTTCCACGCAAAAGACGCACTTATGTGGATTCAAACGGATATTGTAGCGATGACACCTTTCGAAAATGGAACCTAAGTGATCAGGATGGTCATCCCGGGTCTGAGAATGAGCGGGAAGATCATCAAGATATGGTTCTACAGTATGTTTGATATCGTGAAATGCGTACGACATCGCCCGTTGGAAAGTTGCCCCGGCATTTTTAAGGCCAAAAGGTAACTTTCGATATGCAAAAATCCCCCAAGGGTAGATAAAGGCTGTTTTATGCTGGTTGGATGGGAGGATATCGATTTGATTATAGCCAGAAAAGCCATCCATAAATGAAAAGATGACACTCCCGGCGCAGTTATCGATGATCTGGTCGATGAACGGAGTTGGGTAGTTGTCCTTTGGATAAGCTTTGTTCAAGTTGCGGTAATCGACACAGACTCTAATCGTTCCCTATTTCTTGGCTATGGGAACGATGTTAGATACCCATTCTGTCAATGGGACAGGATAGATAAATCCAGGACACAAATTTTTTTCAACTTCTACTTTAATAGCGGCTGCCTTACGAGGATGGACGGGTCGGAGTTTCTGCTGAATAGGTCAGGTGCTAGGGAAGGTTGAAATTTCATGGACCACAATCGAGGGATCTATTCCTGGAATTTATTCATAACTCCAAGCAAAAACATCGTGGAAGGTTTTAAAGTAGGCAGTGTAGAACTCCATTTCGATGGGAATGCATGTTTTTCCAATATGAATGTTTTCCACGATACCAGGCTTCACTGAAATGTCTATGGGAGTGGTTTCCATAAGGTTAGCCAAGTTTCCTTCGGAAAATACTTCGTCGAGGGAAGTGGGAAACTTGGTTTGAACCATTCCAAGTGAAGGGCTGGATTTTGTATCGGGCTCAAGCGTCTGAATGGTGGGGAATGAAGATCGATGATGAAAATCTCCCCATGGTTGCTCATCACCGCACATAACCTCCATAATTGATTCGTCAATGGGAAAAATCAAAGTGAGAGGATCGATAAGTGGTGGGGATGAATGAGTCTTAGACGAGAGTTGTGCCACGGTGTGATGGGTAGGACAATCGACCCAATCGGTGGCTGACTGGATCGCTTCGTACGCTGTGAGGTTTCTATTCAAAGGCATGGAGTTTCCGTAGTTTTCAATCTCAGCGGGACTCAAAATCACCCATGAATCATTGGAAGGGGTGACATTCGATGAAATCATGTTGACTGGTAGAACATGGGGCCCCAGCTCTGGGAAAACTCCAATAAGGGAAGAATCCTTCATAAGACCAACGACAACGTCTTGGAACCGGTACCGAGGCTGATCCAATAACGGGACAGTGTTGGCGGAGTTCGGATGAGAGTCTGGGATACAGTAATCAAGTTGATCTATGGTGACAATTTTCCCTTCACGAGGAAATTGCACAATCCGAAAGACAGTAGATGCTATAGCGGTCATGGCATAAAACCAGTTCCGACCAAGTAGAAGATTGTAATCCAATGGTGCATCCACGACTTCGATGTGTACGGATACTGTTTCCCCCCCAGTTCAACACCAATTGCAGGAATGAGTCCATAAGGTTGAAAACCGTGTTCGTCAAATGCCCTGAGAGTGGTGGGAGATGTTGTGACTTCGGGTGAGATTAAGGCTCTCCAACAATTCAAAGACATGATCGACGTGGAGGCACCTTCATCTAAAACAGTGCGATGGATGCTATTTCCATGGAATTTTGTATGAACCTGGAAGGCTAACTGGTGAGAAAGCTGAGGTTTGGCATACTCCAAGTTAAACATAATAGTGTTTGAAGTATCTGGGTCCATTGTCCCCAGTGTTGAAAGTAAGGTTCTATGCTGCGTAGGGCAGTGTTGAAGAACTTCGAGAGTCGACATGGTGCAAGGTGCTTGAGCTAAATCCTCAACAATGTTGTAATTTTGGGCAGCTCGCGCATTGGGATTAAATGTCGCCTTTCGTATGGTGCCCTTGGGTGGGCATAGCATTGTGTCCGTAAGTGGTCTCTCGATATGGAGATGGCCGTTAGGGGGAGGGGTAGGAGTCGGATCTTCGACAGGAGATTTTCCTTTGGCTGTCTCTGACTGTTTGTTTGAACTTGGAGGGTTTCATATGTCTTTGAACGAGTGGTTATATGAATCTCCTCATTACTCGTCATCAGGATTTCACGATTTGTGGATGTCTCTCTGCGAGTTGGGTTGCTCGAGTTGCCCCCTTTTGTTGTTTCTTGGGAAACCATCTGCTGTTGCTGCTAAGGGAAAGGGTCAGTTAACACTTCCGGGCGAGAAGATCCTTTAACGAATTTGTTGACTTCATCCTTGTAGGGACAGTCACGCATGTAGTGATCGTCTTGACAAATTAGGCAGGGAAACTTAGCCTTCCGACGTGGTTTCGGGTCGTTGTGGGTGGGTTGTGGCTTGGGATTCTCCTGCTGGTTCTTCTTGGATTTACCACGATTGTTCTTCTTCTTTCCTCTGGATGGTTGTGACGTAGATTGAACTGCGTTCACTTCGGAGGAGATAGAGGGAGGAGTAGTGGCTTTTGGAGCAGCCTGAGATAGACAGGGGGAATCATAAGCTTGTTGCCCCGTCGAGTTGGTGGTAGGCTGGGCCTTGACTAAACTGACAGTACCATCAACGGGGGGTTCAGTGGTGGGTTTCGTTGGATCAGTGGTAAAGCGGGCGGCATGGGGAAGAAGTTCGTGTAAAGTGTCGGATTGGGTATATACCAAATCCATGTACTGGGCTGCCGAGATGGCTTGTTCTTCCGTGACTGGCCCGTGCATAGCGATATCCCTAGCTATGGGAGGCAAGAATGACTTTGTGAACCAATCAGTGAGTAGCTGATCCAGAATGGGTGCCTTGATTAGTCTACGGCATCGATGCCACTCATGGATGTGATCCGAAATGAGCGTAGAAGTGGTTTGACGCAACGAGGTTAACAGTTCTGTTCCAGTCTCATACCGGATGGGGAGCTGGAAATGGGTCAGAAACTGCATAGCCAAGGTGTTGAAATTATGGAAAGAGTGTTGTGGCAGCTCGATGTACCATTTTGCTGCCGTGCCGGTAAGCGTACACTGGAAGAGCCGTAGTCGAATGGAATCGTCCATCAAGGAGTTGGATGAACACCAAAGATGGAAGGTCATTACGTGGTTCTTGGGGTCTTCCCCAGGCTTAGCATCGAACTTAGGAATGTCCGATGGAAGTTTGGATGGAATGGGTGGCCAGTGAGGTTCATGCCATATAGGATCGTTAATGAGCCTCGACAAATCGGGTAAGTCTAGCGTGGCCAAAAAGGGAAGTTGACGATTGGTCTGCGGGTATGAGTAATAACCATATGGTGCAGAGAAACCTGGGGGGCCCTGCATAGTATACTGCTGCGTGTTATACCCATATGTGTTTCCCGCGGGGTACTGCTGGAAGGTTTATGGGTAGTAGGCCATCTGGTTAACCGGTTGAGTGTTGGAAGTCATTACCTGACTAGGAATCACGGTGGTAACCAGTTGTTGGATGTTCTGCTGAGTGGGGATGGTAGGTATGGTACCCTGGGGTTGTTGTAACCCAGGAATGGTTGCTGCTCCTGGTTGGGGAAAGGTTCCCTGGAGTTGTTGTGTTCCAGGAATGTTACCACTATATTGAGTAAGTGGAGGGTTTCCTGTAGCAGGGTTGGGGGGTGGTTGCGACAGTGGTGTCCATGGAATGTTCGTTCCTCCTTGATGAAGACGTGGAAATTAAAGGGATAGGTTCCATGGAGTTGTAGCAGCCGAAGGATAGGGGAGGCCGGAGTTCAAGTTGGGGGGAATTTGAGATTCCCCCCCAGCTGGGTTCCAGTTTCCAAATAATGAGTACCCCCCACTTTATGGGATTTGAGATCCCCAAGAAGGAAGCATACCTGACGAGGGATGTTGAAGATGAGGCCCGGTTGGGAAACCGGTATAAGGTTGTCTGCTGCCAGGTGTGTTGTACATACCATACTGAGCAGATGCTGCTCGTTGGGAGGGTTGTTGGATGGTGCCGATGGGTTTCCCTCTAGCAGATGGGTTGGATGGCCCTATAGGAGGAGGTTGTTGACTAGGAACAGGGTTCCCAACAAAGGATTGTCCTCCGGTAGGTTGGGTTGATGGCCCGCCGGGAGGGGTTTGGTTGTTGGAATTGGGGATCGCGGAAGTCGGTTGTCCACCTCCTGAGATAGTGTAGATAGTGGCCGAAGGTGAACCTCCGGTCAATATGGATGATATAGCGGTATGACTTGGTGTTCTTCCGACACTAGCCAGGTACGATACTGTCGATTGGCCAACGGCGCCGAAGGTGCCGATTTGTGGAGGGGGTCTTCCATATGTGACGGGCGGGGACGGAGAAAAAACTGGGTTATCCATCATAGAATGTGCGCCAAACATGGGTGATGGCAGTAAATGTGGGGAATTTAACTGACGGGTATCGGGGGTTTCGTCCATAGCGTGTTCAACAATAGGAGGACCATCGAAGACTTGGTCTGGGTTCGTATCCTGAAAAGGGTTTTCGGGGTCCGGCGGGAACAGAGGTATAGTAATGTCTGAAGGTTCGGAGCCATCTGCATAGGAGTGATGAAACTCTATGCTAGACGGAATGTTGGGATCCCAATAGTCGGGAGGACGAGTAATAGGGGGATATCTAGAAGCAGTCGAGAGCATTTGCTCTGTGTCACGTTTGAACTATGCCGACACTAACGGGGAATTAGCTAGACTAACCATACTAGACTGAATGGATGCCATGATCTCATGTCCCGAAGGGAGGTTGGGGAGAGATACGGTACGAGGTATGTTGCTGGAAGAACCGGTTTCCTGTGGATGAATGCTGGATGGCGCGATGATAACAGGAGGAGGCTCCGCCTGGGAAGTGATAAAGCCATAGTCAGGTTCAAAAGGCGTATCAGGAAGTTGAGTGTCTTCGATAATTTCAATGTACCCGCCAGGGACTGGAATCAAGCCAGATATATCCTGGTCGGATCCTTCGGTGGTGCCAACAGATCCTTCCGTGTCATCGTAGAAATTTTCTGGGGGAAGGGAGGCGTTGACATCGGGGAGGAGGATGGCCTCCAGTCTAGTATCTTGGGTTGTACTAGATTCAGCTGCTATACTATTGTCCACTGTGGAAAATATATCTGGAATAATAGTGGGTGAAGTGACAGTGAGAATCTCAGATGTACTAGTGGTTGCAGAAACTGCAAGAGGTTCTGAGACCGTGCTGTGAGTAACGGTTACAGGAAGAACTGAAGATGTAGTGCGTATCGGTGGTGGAATGTTCCCTTGAACGACACCGCGGCCAGGAGGGGCGGGAATACGTGATGTAGGTGAACCGGAGGTCCGCGACGGTGGTGGTGGTGGAGGGATTTTTCCCTGTACTCTTCATGATCTCCGTGGTGGTTCTGACATAATGGAAGGAATATGAAATCCAGGGGCAGTCTCGTAACAAAGAACTCAAAAACTCGAATGCAGCCGAGTGTGCAAAAGAGGAGCTAGAAAAAGCAAGGCTCGTAGGCCAAAAAGCAAGCTCTAAAATCTATACTGAGACCGGTGTCTCAGTAAGCGAGTTGAGAAAAATAATGGCCAGCATGCCAACAAGCAGTACTAAAAGGAAGAAATGACCCTCTATAAAGATGAGAGAACAAGCAAACTCCTAACTAAGAGCTGGAGACCTCAACAAGTTGTATCCTTCACAAGGTGATGAAATCCAAGTCGAACAATACAACGTGAGAGACCAATATGAGAAGGATATCCCTTTACCAAAAGGGATCCTGGGTAAAAGAGCCCTAGTAGAAAAGTCACTAAGCTACCTCGTTCATGACACGTTGGAAAAGGTTTTCAGCACTTTTTCCTTATCACCCTTGCATTACTATGAATACAAGGAAGAAAATGATCGATGTTGCCTTAGGGCTAAGTGGAGTGCGGGATTCCACAAAGTCCATCCGGTTCTCAATCTCGCGGTGGTTTAACCCCTGAAAGTTAAAAACACTGAGGAGGCCCCTCCACAAACTGGTCTATGACCGTGTCAATAAATACTAGAGGATTTTAGTTCCCTAGAGGACAACAACTATGTCTCAGATGAAAATGACAAGGGGGAATTATTTTGATTCCTATCCCCGGTGTCGTACCTAACTACCAAATTCTTTTGATTTCCTCAAGTGAGGTTAATGTTGGTTTAGTTAGGGAGATTAATTTTAGTGGTTGTATTACTCAATTAGGTAAATGGACATGAAACTTGGTGGTGTTGTGACGACCCAAACCATGCAAGTGAGAATGAATCGAAATAAGCCTTGTATTCGATGAAAACTAGCTATGGAAGAGAGAGAGTTCTTCAATCATAAATGCATGAAACTTTCACAAGCAATTAAAAACCACTTCAAAACAAAAAAAAAATGTTTTCTTTTTCTAAGTAGAGCCAAACTGAAATAAACACTTCTTTCCAATTCACTGATCTTGCAACTAGGATGCTTCAAAAAATGAGAATTTATGTGGCAAATTTAAATGGTTCACTTCCTAATGCACAATAATACTGCTAGATCATTTCAATCCAAACAACACAAATGTTCTCCAATGATAATTTTCAATATAGATTTTAATGATAATAATGGAAACAATGTGATTATGAAAGATACACGATCCAGTAAAAAGAGGACAGTAGTAACGGTTTGGTTGTGATGAGAAGATCAAGCCAATGCAATCAGACTGAAGGGGTGACCCAATGTGCAAATAATGCCACTAACTCATGAAATAATCAAGCTCACAAGAGAAATAAACAAACCACAAAGACTGTGTAATGAACAAGATAGTAATAAGCAATAGAAAACACCAAAATAAAGCAGAGAAAATCAAAAAATGACTCAGGAAACCAAACAGGCAAGAAAAAATGAAAAAATGCAGACACTACCGCATGGCAGGAACAGGCTAGAGCGCAGTACTGGTACACTACCGCTCTGGTGAGCGTGCTGGGTACGCGGTACTACCGCGCTGTAGACAGTAGTGGGGGCACAGTACTATTGCAAAGGATGGAAAAACTCAACTTTTGAAAAGAAGATTGAATTTTTCAGGGTTGTTGCAGACCCAGAGCACTCACTGATCACAGAGGGAGGAAAGATGTAGAGAGGAGGGGAGAATAAAGGTCAAGGAGACCAAAATTCAGTACTGGATTGAAGAGAAAGAAGAATCACAATAAAAAATGACTGAAAGTGAGATGAATCAATCAAATGGGGTTCAAACCAGCGGAGTCACCATTCTTTGTTGTAGAAATTTCTCCCTACGGATAGGTGGAAACTCTCTTAGGTTAAAGTAGACTTTAACTGACTCTAAAATAAGACAAAAAGATAACAAATGCTACCTTGAATTCCTAGATCTAAACAAACATTTCAAGATTAAATTGCTGAAAGAAATGGAAGAGATCTAATTGACCTTCAATTCAATTGCACGTCCTAATGGTCGCTCCAATTTCCAAGTCCTCGCGAATGAACCTGTCAGAATGAAACCAAGATACAAGCATATACGATTATCTAGCAACTTGAAATGTGAGTTAGAATCTAAATCTATAACAGATACAAATAATATAATTGAAACAAAATCAACACACATGATTTGGGATACAAGACAAGTTATGTTTTATTACCAACTTGAAGTCACTTACAATGGTTGCTTGATATCCAAGCCAACTCCGAGCTCCAAGTGCTTTCTCCTCTAGCTATCTCCACAAAGATTCAAGATCATAAGTTTGATGTCTCCAAGAGTCCTCCCCTTTGATCATGGAATGCCTCTCTCTTATAGTGTGTAGTAGGGTTAACCATCAAGAGAGAAGAATGGATCTTGGGAATGTTTAGTGGATCTTGGGTTAACTATTTTTATGGTGAAGATGTGACACTGTGAAATATGGAGGTATAACACATTGCAATTGAAAAACCTTAGATCTTTCTTATCTTTGTGATAAGGATGAGAAGATTTCTTCTTGTGATGGGATGGATCCCTCTTGAACTTGCCTTTCTTCGTGTGTACTGTGAGGGCTTGATCTTCATTCTCCATCTTTTCTTCTCTTGCCACAAGCCTTGCTTCTTCTTGAGAACATTCCTCCCACAGTCTACTGAAGGATATTAATTTATTTCTTGCACAGATCCCTTGGATAAAAGAGTCCCATGACCTAGGTAGGCCATTCAAAGTGGTCATAACAATTTCACCATTCTCCACCATTTCATCTACAGCTTCAAGTTGTTCCTTGATCTGAGAGACCTTGGAGAAATAGGATTGAATGGTTTGTCCATTTGACATCTTGACCCCTTTCAATTGATTCCGCAAGGTCATCTTCCGATTTATGTTCTTCCCTTCAAATAGCTTGGTCAAAGAGTCAAACATCTCCTTGGGTGTCTTCATAGATGACACATGAGGTATGAGATGGTCTTTGATAGAATCAACAATGATTCTCTTTGCCTTGACCACGTTCTTCTTATGCAATATTTTAGCCTCTTCATCCTCTGGGATAGGGATGTCTTCTTTTATATATGAGTCCAACTCATTCTCTTCCAAGATTAACCCAACCTATACTTCCAAGCTCAGAAGTTATCAGCCCCTTCAAGCTTATCCTCAAGATTGGTGTGGTGAGACATCTTAAAGAGTACTTCAAATGGAAATAGAAAAGATTTAGGTCTTACCACTTGAAATGATGAAAACTGGATCTAATCCCGGATTAGGGTTTGTCGGAAAAACCCTAAAAATTCAAAATGTGAATTTCAACTTTCTGAAAGGATAGAAAGATGCGCCTTGATGAGCTGATCAACCTGGTGTATTCGGAATTTGAGATCAACAAAGCTTTACCCTTCAGATTTATCTTTTTGTCCTCCTGGGTTCACTTGGGAGAGCCCTGAATTAGGGTTTTAGTTTCCCAGAGATCTACCTAGCCAAAAATCTCGATCCAAAGCTCTAAACTTCGATTTTTTCAAGGAACTTCCAGCTATTTCTTCAGATTTCAGAAATTCCTATTTTTTTGGAAACCCTAATTTTTAGGGCCAAATCTGAAAATGCTCAGATTTGAATTCTGATTGGACAGATAGATTCTCCTTGATGATTAGAGTCAATCTACTATACTGCTTTTCAAAAAACTGTGGAGAGAAGCCCAATAAACAATAAACTCAAGTTTTCGTCACTGCAAAATGCCTTCTTCTCAGGTTAGCTCTGATACCATGTTAAATTTTGAGCATTAATTCACAATACTCTAGGATCTTTATTGAGAGAATAACATATACAGTATATCAATGCATAACAATCAAAATAAGCATGACAAGCATCACAAGAATCAAAAGCATGAGAGACAAGAGACACAGAGTTTCCGTGGGGAAAACCCTAAGGTGAAAAGCCCCACAAATTCCTCAGAGATAGAGAGAGAAATGGCTCAACCAAAGTACAACCAAAATACACTAAGATAGTCTCCTAGTAGCAGATGATCCTCCTCCTCACTAGTGCGCCACTTTCTGAGTGAGAGAAGTGTGAATTTCCGAATGATCAAAATAGAGATCTCCCGATCTCTATTTATACTTAACCTGTTTTCCCAGTTACACTATGGGGACGACTTGTCTATCTAGATATATCCACAATATAATATATATTTCAGGGCCGACCCCACACATGGTGGTCTAATAACCCATCGGCAAGTACACACACTTGCGACACTTGTCAATCCACATGACGACACTTCCTTATAGAGGAATAACACATCTCTAATAAGGGTACAATAAATATATATGAAATACATTCCAAAGTTACATATACATCAACACCCTACATACCCGATAGGGTATAAATGGGACTTGATTAAGGTTTTAAAGTCCTCCTTCTTAACTACTGCCAGATCATTCTCTATCCTAAGTGCTTACATGTTTCTTTCCCACCAACTTAATGCATGGCCCTCTAACTTCAGTCAAGCACTTGAGATATTTTGATCCACGAGTATTTGATGGATATGAAAATAAAATTATAATTGTTGCAACCAATAATTTAGTTTTAGAGAATCAATCTCACCTTGATATGGCTTAATGTCAACCTCCACTTCCATCTCAAAGAGAGACTAGGAATGAATATTGGTTCTGCAACTTGGCTACTCTTTCTTGGGATTTTTCATCGACTCCTTTTTAAGGTATATTTTGTCTTATGATTTCCCATATGATACGAAATATGAGTTAGATCCTCCAAAATACATGGAAAGTCCAAAATTTCTCTCTAGAGCTTCCTTGAGGACTAACATCTTGTGTGAGATATCAACAACTTGTGTTTCCATTGTTGAAAATAATTGCTCATAATCTTTTGTCACTCCTTCAACCGACTCGTATGCCATAGCTAGGTTTCAAAGAATTTTTTTTCGCCAACTACTATTTCCTTATACAAAACTACCCTTATATATAGATGTGCTCAAAGGTCACATATTACAATAACTATGGGCCAACCCCCATAGTACCCAAAACCAAAAAACCCCGCGTGGTTCTCCTCTAGACCACTCTAAGCTCTACATTCATAGTCCCTTTGGCGTTGCTTCTTCTGAATAACGCTTTCTCTGACAGTGCAGTTCCGACATTTGCAGTGGCATGTCCTTTACACCATTTTGCTTCTTTACTTTCTGCTCCTGTAGCAGTCAGGTCGTCGCTCAGCCTTTAACTACTTCAACCACTTCTGGTTGTCCTTAGTAATTCGTCTTTACTAAGGGAACATGTCCTTTCTTCTCGAATGCACTTCTCTCCATACCCTCTTCCCAGTATTTGTGGAGTCACTTATCTCCCAAAAATAGTCAATGTCAGGCCTCGCGTAACTGTACTTTGCGTTCAAAATTTTATTTACTTGGGTTGCACCCAACAATTATTGTTCAACAACATGTGTACAATATATAGATTCTCTCAGGAGAAAAAATCGAGAAACTTAGTGGCAAGTTGAGTAGCTCACAATAATGTTAGTCTTAGTGGAGTAATTCCCCCAATCTATGACATTGTGCCAAGTGTAACTCCTATATTGGGCCATAATGAGGTCAAATAAACCTATGAGGACCATGAGGAAGTTAGGCAAGTCAATATATGTGGATGGAATCATTATGAGGGAGAATTAGGTGTTTTAGGGCTTTGGTAGTAGCCATTAATGAGCAATTTGACGATTTCCAATGCATTAGCACCATTGGTCCAACCTTATCCCATAAAACAGGGAAGTGGTACGCCTGCCTCATTAAATGCATTAAGTAGGGCGCCTTTGACTTCCCAGAATAATGAAATGGGCACACTTGTGGACAAACTTGGTTATAATGACAAGCCACTAGTCTAATATGTGGAAAAACCGCCTAGACAAGGAACTATGAATCCAAACCATGGAACAAATTACATTAAACACTTGGAACCTTATGAAAGGATTATTAAGCAAGTTCAAGATGGGAATTATGTTCCAAAATCCCCCCTTAAGCCAAAATGGTTGTGATTAAAGAAAATTATTATGAACACCCAAGCAACAAAGGATTATGGTCACCCTTTACATTATTAATCCATGTAATTGAGGAAAGAGGAAAAACCATGTAGGGAAAATCCTCCCTCTAGAATGGACATGAAATACACCAAAAATAAACTACTCCAAAACACAAGTAGGTGTGAACTTGTTCATATGTCCGGAGGAACCTTCTTATTGGGAAAAAGTGGAATGTGCTCAAATAGATCATGTACATGTACAGTTGTATGATGGAAACTGAAACTATGTAGAAAAACTAAGTAACATTGATAGTATAGAGAAGGATGCTCTTAAGAATTGATATTCGAACCAACCAGGGTGCCAGGTCCAAAAGATACTTTATATGCTTGAGAATAAGTGACCCCAAGCGAATCATAAGGCTATTGAAGCATCAACTTCAAACAATGAGAGTTTTAATCAGCTCCAAGAAAGAGGAACAAGAGTCCCAAGTTTTCCAATGTGATGGCTAAGGCTTCTCCATATTCAAGTGAACTTGAAGAAAAAATGCTAGTCATGGTGAAGGAATACATAGGAAGCAAAATAGTGTGAAGCAATGAGATATCTTCACTTGACTTAGAAATTTCTCCTTGACCATATTTCGAACCAATGCTCTCATATGAATAAATAACCTCTTCTAGAGAAGGCTCACTATGATCACCAAACAAAAACCCATATTCAACATTTGTAATAGAATACATAGAGGAGAAAGAAGTGGAATGGAGAGACATCTCTTCAACAATATTAATGGCAGCAGCTCATATTTTATCTTCATGAAAAACAACTTCATGGAAAATAGAGGAAGCCACAAAGGAAGAAAGTTAAGCTGGGTCATTTGTTGAATTTGTATCTTCTTCTTCTTCTTCAATTTGAACAACTTCTTGAGAAATGCATGAGGCCGAGACCTTTGGAGGGAGAACACATGAGGAGGTGTCCATTTTCTTGCTCTCCATATATCTAATATATTCTTTATGCATGCCAAGATATTTATCTATATTTCTCCAAAGCTCAAATGGATACTCAGTAGAATCAATGAGATAATGATAAGTTACGACACTTACAATATAACTTGCGACACTTGCAAGTACAACTAAAGACACTTCCAATCGGAGGAATAATACATCTCCGTTGGGGATACAATAAAGTACAAATACAATATACAAGTGAATATCTTCCGAAGTTACAAATACATCAACACTCCCTCTTAACTAGGAAGGTATTCTATAGACACAAGTCATCAATACATATAGGCACAAGTCTTCAATTCTGGAGCTGGATCATCATCACTGGATCACGGAGCATCATCATCATCACAACTGATGTACTCGACATCTCGATCACTGGGCTATATCTGAATTCTTCTCGTCATAGGAAGTTCTACAGATCCAGCCCTTTTTCATGCTGTTTGTAGGCCCAACTCATGTAGGTCTTCATCAACACTGGCCATATTGTGGAATCCTCAAGACTTATTACGTGTGTCACAATACCTTGAAAGAGTATCCCAGGATCCTTTATGTGTCGAAGCACGAACGAAAATATCTCCCAGGTCCACTTACATGTGACTTTCACAAAACCTTAAAAGAGCATCTTGCCTAGAAAGATCTCTAAAGAGCATCCGAGGCCTTTTACGTGACTAGAACAACCTCTCTGGATCTCCAAGATGTATTACATGTGACCCCCACCACAAAACATTAAAAGAGTGTCTTGCGCTGCAAGATCTCTAAAGAGCATCCGAGGCCTTTTACGTGACTAGCACAACCTGTCTAGATCTACAAGACGTATTACGTGTGGTCCACACAAAACCTTAAAAGAGTGTATTTCCCAGCAAGATATCTAAAGAGCATCCGAGGCCTTTTACGTGACTAGCACAACCTGTCGAGATCTCTAGGATGTATTACATGTGGTCTAGCAAAACCTTAAAAGAGTGTCTTGCCCAGCAAGATCTCTAAAGAGCATCTGAGGCCTTTTACATGACTAGCATAACCTATCCAGATCTCCAGGACGTATTACATGCTACCCTCGCACAACCTGTCCACGGCCACAGAGTATCAACCTGATACTCACCATATATCATCCTGATGTATATCATCACATGAGCATCCTGATCATCGTCCCTGTATCGTCATAATGCATGTCATCATCACATGATCATCCTAAGCATCGTCACTGCATCATCCTGATGCATATCATCTAGAGAATTGTCCTGATACTCATCACACACAATCATCTTGATCATCGTCCTAATGCATGTCATCCAGAGCATCATCCTGATACTCATCACACATGATCATCCTGATCATCCTCACTGCGTCGTCCTAATGCATATCATCCAGAGTATCATCCTGATACTCATCACACATGATCATCCTGAACATTGTCACTGCATCGTCCTGATGCATATCATCATACATGATTCAACTAATCATACAAAGCATCCAACTGATGCATATACAAACCAGGAACTAGAGCATCGTCCTGATGCTCATCACACAACGCTTACATCCACAGCCATGGAAGGATCCTCCTATCACTATGCTTGGAATGGATCCTGCAAATGTGTCCCATCACTTCTTCCTCGAAGTGTCATCAATCTGAAGAACACCAAACCTCTCTCTAAAGTACTCAAACTTCACTCTGGCTAGTGGTTTCATCAACACATCTGCAACCTGCTCATCCGTCGCAACATACAGGAGCTTCACTACTCCTCTCTGTACCATATCCCTGATATAGTGATATTTGATCTCGATGTGCTTCTACCTGTCATGGAACACCGGGTTCTCTGACAAGTTCACACAACTCTGGTTGTCACAATAGGTACAGGTAGCATCCAACGGGAGATCAAATAACTCGGACAATAGCTTCCTAATCCATACTGCCTCACAAATTGCTGAACAAGCTGCGACATACTCTGCTTCGGCTGTACTCAGTGCTACGCAGGACTGCTTCCTGCTAAACCAAGAGATCACACCTGATCCATATTGAAGCAACACCCTAAAGTGCTCTTCCTATCTGCAGCACTGCCTGCCCAATCTGAATCAACATACCCCTCCAGGTTAAACTCTTTATTCACATCATACTTGATCCCATAATCAACCGTACCCTTTAGGTACCTCAGAATATGCTTCACAGCAATCAGGTGAACATGTCTAGGATCCGTCAGGAACTGGCTCAATGTGTTCACTGCAAAGAAAATATATGGTCTCGTGTTCGTTAGGTACATCAAGGACCCAATCATCTAACGATACACCGTGACATCAACCGAATCAGATGAAGAATCACAGAGAAGCTTCAGGTTCGATGCCATAGGTGTGGCCATGGCCTTGCAGTCCATCATCCCGAACCGCTTCAGGATCTCTACTGCATACTTCCCTTGTCCAAGGAAGATTCCATCTGCATTGTGCCATACCTCCATGCCTAGAAAGTAGTGCATCATCCCCAAGTCCTTCAGCTCGAACTCGGCAGCAAGCTTCCTCTTCATGTCAGCAATCAATCTATCCTCACCTGTAACAAACAGGTCATCCACATACAATAGTAGTATCACTGTATTGCCTTCCTCGACCTTGTAGTAAAGGTTGGAATCTGCTTTACTCTTGGTAAAGCCCAAACTGGATAGAAAGCTGTCTATCCTACCATACCAGGTCCTAGGAGCTTGCTTCAAGCCATACAAGGCTTTCTTCAATCTGCACACATATGACTCCCTGTCATGTGTCTCAAAATCAAGTGGCTGCTCCACATACACTTCCTCTTCTACTACACCATATCCATCTGGTGTATCTTCCACTTCATCACTGCAGCCATAGCAAGTATTGTTTTGATGGAAGTGTATCTGGCTACAGGAGCAAAATTCTCTTCATAATCTATCCCCTCTTTCTGGGAGAAGCCACGAGCAACAAACCTCGCCTTGTATTTCTCTAAGCTTCCATCTGCAGCATGCTTGATCTTATAGATCCACTTTGAAGTCACAACAGACTTCCCTTCAGGTCTTGGGACCACATCCCAAACATCATTCTTCATGATCGACTGGTATTCCTCGATCATGGCATCCTTTCATTACTTCATCCAGGATCCTGGGAACTTCAGATTCTTCAATATCTTCAATAGATAGTTTTCTTGAACTTCGTTGCTGGAATAAATGTTGTTGTCCTTGTAGGTGATTGTACACGATCTTTCCTACAAGTCAGATTCAATTGCATGATTAGAAACTTCTCATGATTTTTCAAAAACACATTCTTATGCATAAAGACATATATCATACAGTCATGCAATTAGCCAATTCTTAAATACAACATTTATCCATATCCTGTAACTTTCTAGATGCCTTCCATCTCTACCAGAACATTGTTAAGAGTTTGCACTACTCCTAACATGTCAGCAAAGAGGTTGCATTCTAGATAAGTAGCAATGGAATGTTGTACAGTGCCATAGGCCACTTACCCATTACATGCATATTAGTAGTATACTGTTCATTAATGCAATTATTCTAATATGCATAATACACAACCTAAATCTAGGAACATAAGTATGTACATGAATGCAATTATAATTGTTGCAACCAATAATTTAGTTTTAGAGAATCAATCTCACCTTGATATGGCTTAATGTCAACCTCCACTTCCATCTCAAAGAGAGACTAGGAATGAATATTGGTTCTGCAACTTGGCTACTCTTTCTTGGGATTTTTCATCGACTCCTTTTCAATGTATATTTTGTCTTATGATTTCCCATATGATACGAAATATGAGTTAGATCCTCCAAAATCCATGGAAAGTCCAAACATTCTCTCTAGAGCTTCCTTGAGGACTCACATCTTGTGTGAGATATCAACAACTTGTGTTTCCATTGTTGAAAATAATTGCTCATAATCTTTTGTCACTCCTTCAACAAACTCGTATGCCATAGCTTGTCACCTCCCCACCCATCATACCAGCATGGGAGAGAACATGACTCTGATTCCAGGCATCTATCCCCATACATAGTAAACAAGGATTCATATAAAGAGAAGATGGACATATGCAAATGCAGAAATATTTGAAAACACAGCAGAATTAACTTCTATTACACATCCATCATACATTCAAGATATTCATGTCATTCATCAATTAAAACAATACAAGTAAAATTCATTGATGATAAAAGACATGTACATATGTATATCGTCATTAAACACAGCGGAATTAAAATCATGCTAATATCTAACATACAGTTAGCATTTTCAGGAAAGCCATTAAATAAAGACATTGCAGAATTTTAATAGAGAGTACTTATCTTAAAACAAAGTAGTTCCTGAGCAACCAGCTATGCATCTGCAACATTCCACCCAACCATAGGCTAGTTGTGCTTATCAATCTCTTGATACAACTGCCACCCTCGAGCCGAGCATGATTTCTACAAGGAACCAGGGAAAAACAGACTCACACATAGCCAAACATACACCAAAACGAGCCAAGCCAATATACAATTGGGTTTATCAGGCTGCTAGGAAATGGAAAGGGAGAATTTCTAAGCTAGTGAGCTCAACCACAGAGCTATGGATTCCCTCTACCAAATCTATCCAGCTTGGTTCCCCACAATGCCTACACACCTGATTCAAGGAATTATTCCCTTCACTGATACACAGTCCCTCAGGCCATACCTTCCAATTCAATGTTGTTCAAGGTGTGCATAGAAGAGTAGCCAACCCTTTTGATCTTCTTGAGAGGTTATTTTCCCCACTAGGTTTATCAAGCCAATTCTGTCCACTATCACTAAAAATTTCTTGCTCACAGGTTCAAACCAAAACAGGGATGCACATAACAGCAAAAGTATAAGTGTTGGGCATGAAGAAACGTTTTTACGGTGAGATGCCCAAAGACGGGGTTTTCATTAGCTTCAGAAAAACGTGGGAAACCCAAAAACGAAAATGGAAGATGGGGAACAACCCTGGTAAGCCAAATCCGTTTTCAAAAAAACATCCATGGACATTCTGGAGCAAAAACGACCTCCATAACAGTCCCAAATCATGGTCCTCCTCTCCCAGCCACTGTGCAAAACAAAAACGAGTTCCCAGGCATGGAAAATGCAGGAAAAATGGTGAAAAATGTGATGGGGAAAGCCCAGCTATCTCAGATTGCGTGAGAGGCCAAAGGCCATGGGTGAAAGATGGCTTTGGGCATCATTTCGTGGGTGTTTTCTTTCCCAAGAAGCAAAAATACGAATTCCCAGGTTGATGGCTTGCCCATGCACGAAATTGGCTGCCATATCTCTCCACTCCCAAGGCATTAACTGCCTCAACCAACTCTTGGAAGAATTTAATGATTGGGTGCATAAGCCAAAATGGGTAGTTGAGGGTTTATGGTTTTTCTCATTGACACATGGGTTAGAACCATTGGCTCAAGGGTTTGAATAATTTTCCTCCCTATTCCTTGTAAAATCATGCCCCCATCTCTTGTTGCATTGCATAGCTAGTTGTGGGTATTTTATTAAAATGCATATTTACAATTCCAATGTGCCTGGCTAGCACGTAAACCATATGCATCAATAAATTGATGGCGGGGCCTTGGCCTTGATCTCCTCACCATGATTTTATAGCAATATTACATCATTTACATTTTAATGAAATGGGGTCAAAATCAGGATATTACATAGCTAGGTTTCAAATAAATATTTTTCACCAACTACTATTTCCTTATACAAAAATACCCTTATATATAGATGTGCTCAAAGGTCACATATTACAATAACTATGGGACAAACCCCATAGTACCCAAAAGACAAAAACCCGACATGGTTCTCCTATAGACCACTCTAAGCTCTAAATTTGTTATCCCTTTGGTGCTGCTTCTTTTGAATAACGCTTTCTCTGACAGCACAGTTCCGACTTCTGCAGTGGCATGTCCTTTAGACCATTTTGCTTCTTTACCTTCTGCTCCTGTAGCAGTCAGGTCATCACTCGACCTTTAACTACTTCAAGCACTTCTGGTTGTCCTTAGTACTTCGTCTTTACTAAGGGAACATGTCCTTTCTTCTCGACTGCACTTCTCTCCATACCCTCTTCCCAGTATTTACGGAGTCGCTTATCTCCCAAAAATAGTCAATGTCAGGCCTCGCGTAACTGTACTTTGCATTCAAAATTTTATTTACTTGGGTTGCACCCAAAAATTATTGTTCAACAACATGTGTACAATATATAGATTCTCTCAGGAGAAAAAATCGAGAGACTTAGTGGCAAGTTGAGTAGCTCACAATAATGTTAGTCTTAGTGGAGTAATTCCCCCAATCTATGACATTGTGCCAAGTGTAACTCCTATATTGGGCCATAATGAGGTCAAATAAACCTATGAGGACCATGAGGAAGTTAGGAAAGTCAATATATGTGGATGAAATCATTATGAGGGAGAATTAGGTGGTTTAGGGCTTTGGTAGTAGCCATTAATGAGCAATTTGACGATTTCCAATGCATTAGCGCCATTGGTCCAACCTTATCCCATAGAACAAGGAAGTGGTATGCATGCCTCATTAAATGCATTAAGTAGGGCACCTTTGACTTCCTAGAATAATGAAATGGGAACATTTGTGGAAAAACTTGGTTATAATGACAAGCCACTAGTCTAATATGTGGAAAAACCGCCTAGACAAGGAACTATGAATCCAAACCATGGAACAAATTACATTAAACACTTGGAACCTTATGAAAGGATTATTAACCAAGTTCAAGATGGGAATTATGTTCCAAAACCCCCCCTTAAGCCAAAATGGTTGTGATCAAAGAAAATTATTATGAACACCCAAGCAACAAAAGATTATGGTCACCCTTTACATTATTAATCCATGTAATTGAGGAAAGAGGAAAAACCACGCAGGGAAAATCCTCCCTCTAGAATGGACATGAAATACACCAAAAATAAAATACTCCAAAACACAAGTAGGTGTGAACTTGTTCATATGTACGGAGGAACCTTCTTCTTGGGAAGAAGTGGAATGTGCTCAAATAGATCATGTACATGTACAGTTGTATGATGGAAACTGAAACTATGTAGAAAAACTGAGAAACATTGATAGTAAAGAGAAGGATGCTCTTAAGAATTGATATTCGAACCAACCAGGGTGCCAGGTCCAAAAGATACTTGATATGCTTGAGAATAAGTGACCCCAAGCGAATCATAAGGCTATTGAAGCATCAACTTCAAACAATGAGAGTTTTAATCAGCTCCAAGAAAGAGGAACAAGAGTCCCAAGTTTTCCAATGTGATGGCTAAGGCTTCTCCATATTAAAGTGAACTTGAAGAAAAACTGCTAGTCATGGTGAAGGAATACATAGGAAGCAAAAGAGTGTGAAGCAATGAGATATCTTCACTTGACTTAGAAATTTCTCCTTGACCATATTTCAAACCAATACTCTCATATGAAGAAATAACCTCTTCTAGAGAAGGATCATTATGATCACCAATCAACAACCCATATTCAACATTCGTAATAGAATACATAGAGGAGAAAGAAGTGGAATGGAGAGACATCTCTCAACAATATTAATGGCAACATCTCGTATTTTATCTTCATGGAAAATAGAGGAAGCCACAAAGGAAGAAAGTTAAGCTGGGTCATTTGTTGAATTTGTATCTTCTTCTTCTTCTTCAATTTGAACAACTTCTTGAGAAATGCATGAGGCCAAGACCTTTGGAGGGAGAACACATGAGGAGGTGTCCATTTTCTTGCTCTCCATATATCTAATATATTCTTTATGCATGCCAAGATCTTTATCTATATTTCTCCAAAGCTCAAATGGATACTCAGTAGAATCAATGAGATAATGATAAGTTACGACACTTACAATATACCTTGCGACACTTGCAAGTACAACTGACGACACTTCCAATCGGAGGAATAATACATCTCCATTGGCGATACAATAAAGTACAAATACAATATACAAGTGAATATCTTCCGAAGTTACAAATACATCAACACTCCCTCTTAAATAGGAAGGTATTCTCTAGACACAAGTCATCAATACATATAGGCACAAGTCTTCAATTCTGGAGCTAGATCATCATCACTGGATCATGGAGCATCATCATCATCATAGCTGATGTACTCGACATCTCGATCACTGGGCTATATCTAAATTCTTCTCGTCATAGGAAGTTCTACAAAGCCAACCCTTTTTCATGCTGGTTGTAGGCCCACCTCATGTAGGTCTTCATCAACACTGGCCATATTGTGGAATCCTCAGGACTTATTACGCGTGTCACAATGCCTTGAAAGAGTATCCCAGGATCCTTTATGTGTCGAAGCACGAATGGAAATATCTCCCAGGTCCACTTACATGTAACTGTCACAAAACCTTAAAAGAGTGTCTTGCCTAGCAAGATCTCTAAAGAGAATCCGAGGCCTTTTACATGACTAGCACAACCTATCCGGATCTCCAGGATGTATTACATGTGACCCCCACCACAAAACCTTAAAAGAGTGTCTTGCACAACAAGATCCCTAAAGAGCATCCGAGGCATTTTACATTGTTAACACCCAAAAAGTGCTCACTACCTCATCTACCCCATTACATGACTCATTTGTCCATATTTCCTACCATATTTTCCTCCAGAACCTTAAAATCCCATTAAAAAGCCTCCAAAAGGACACAAAACCATTAAAAAAGCCTCTAAAAGGCCAAAAAACCTCTTTTTCCCCCAAAATAATCCAAAATTCCTCCAAAATAGAAAAAACCCTCTAAAAAGGGAATAAAAAATAAATAAAAAAAGAGGAAAAAAGGAGGAAAAAACCCTATACAGCTGACCTAAACCATATGGTTCCCAAAACCATGGGCCAGCACTCCACCACTAAAAACCTATAAATAGGTGATGGAGGCCCCTCATTTCATATCCATAGTCAAATACACCCTTACTCTGCCAAAATCACTCTTGAAACCCTAGCTCACCCTTGAGCTACTTTCACCCTTGAGTGCCCCTTTTGGCCCATTTCCAACCCTTTGGAGAAAGAGAAGGAGCAAAGCTGGAAGCTTGGAAGCAACCCTCCTGGACTGCTGCAAGAGCTCCACCAACCTTCACATTGGAGGTATAATTAATACAAAAACCCTTTTTATTATCTTGTCTTTTCTATTTTATGCACATGTTTAAAATAATTACCATTTTACTGTATTGTCTTTCATTTAATGTTTTTCTGAACTGCTACTAAGGAGTCCCTTCTCCTTAGTAGGTGCTCATTTGCACAAGCTAGGGTGAAAACCCTAGCTACAGTTTTGGCGACTCCCCTTGTGTTCCTTTGAATTTCTGGTTATAGTTTTTAAAGTTTTAAACGTTTTTAATTTTCTGCAATATTTTTCTGTTCGGCTGTCCCTTTCAGATGCCGTAAACCGCATCTTTTACTCCTTGCAGTTGCGTTCCGACCGCGTCTTTTAGGCATTTACCTGCGATCCGACCGCGTCTCTCAGACTGTTTCCGGCGACCTACCGACGGTTTTCAGTCTGTTACCTACGATCCGACCGCGGCTATTAGCTTGTTTGGGGTGATCCGACTGCGGGTGTTAACCCTTTTTCCCCGCGTCCCTCTTGCGGCTTTCAGCCATTTTCCTGCAACCCGCCTGCATCTTTCGGCCTGTTTCCCGCGTCCCGCTTGCGGCTTTCAACCATTTTCCTGCAACCCGCCTGCGTCTTTTGGCCTTTTTACTGCATCCCGTTTGCGGCTTTCAGCCATTTTCCTGCAACCCTCCTGCGACTTTCGACCTGTTTCCCGCGGTCTGATTGCATCTTTCGGCCAAACTTCCACAACCTGTCCGTGACTATTGCGTTGTTTCCCACGGTCCGACAACCGATATTTGCCATAGACCCGCGGTCTGTTTTCTGCGCTTTTTTCCCTGTTTTGAACCCAGCACTTTGCTGCAATATTTTTTGCACCTGCACAGTCACCTGTCCTACCTGCAGCCATACTTCCCTACAACCTTTTCTGCAGTTTTATTTCTGTTCCATTTACAGAATAATTTAGGAATTTCAGCATTTTAATTGAAAAAGAGAAAATTTTGCATTTCAAATCTGTATTGTTATTTTTTAGTTAGAAAGTTTCCCACCCCGTGGCACTTTTACTTGGGTTCATCATCTCACATGCACACACTATGTCACCTAATTCAAGTGAGCCCTAAAATACTACTTAACACAACCAACATTCTAACCCCACTTGGGGAACACATAAGAATTTTTGTAGTTAGGTAGGATCGGGGGATAGGCATCCAAATAACACCCCTCGGTTGCTTACACTTGAGACATAGTTGTTGTCCATTAGGGAACCAAAATACCCTAGTATTTTTTGGCACGGTCACAACCAGTTTATCAGAGGGCCTCTCCCCTAGGAGGGTTGAAGTCGCCAGACTGGTTCCGGAGGCCTGAGTGGAATACCGCAATCCATTCAGTAACCGAAGGCTACCTTTTGCAGTTCTCGGGGTATCACCCGTATGGGGATACCGCGGCGATAGAACCAAATGGAAGATTCACCTTTTCTGGACGTGTCATGAACGGGGTATCTTAGTTTCCTTTCTTCTAGGATTGACTACCCGGTGTCCCTCCCGGTAGGGGGATATCTTTAGACACTTGGCTCTACTATCCATATTGTCTGACTTGGATTTCATCACCTTGCAGAGAATATGTCTAGTTGAGTCAGAATACTATTTAGCTAGGTGTTTTCATGCTCCCTTACCTCCTTTTGGTCTAGCGAGTCCACTATTTTTATTTTTTAGGAAACCTGCTGCTTATTGGTATTCTGACCATTTTTGTTGATACTTCACTAATTGTAGCACAGCTGTTACAGTAAGTGTTTTGAGTTGGTTGTTGGCCTGAGTGCCATACTTTTTGAGATCTCCTTCTGCACACTCGGTTGCATTAGGGTTTTTGAGCTGTTTTTCACTCAACACAACCCCCAGATATTTGACACCATTTGTCACCATTGAGTCCCCGAGACATTCTTGGCGCCTCCGGGGCGATCCCCCACAGCACGGTTCACTTGACACCACCCGTCATAGACATATATCTTCATCACTTGATACCACTCATCATAGATCTCGAGCCTTGTCTCTTGACTCCACTCGTCAACGGCATAGAACCCCGTCACCCGAGCTAAACGCCCCTTATTTTACCTCTGATTTTGAGGCAGAGTCCGAGAACCCCATTTACACTGCACCAACCAGCCCCATGGCTGGCATGACTTCCACCCCTTTCTTGGTAGGGACTATTGGTGGAGCATCCACCACCACATCAGCTACCACACCTGCTTTGGGTATGCCCTTGATGGGGCCCACATCTACCATTCCGAACACTACACCCATTCCAGTAGCTGTCATCCCTATCGCTACTCCATCAGTGACTCACACTACCCTTGGCGGTGCAGGACCGTCCCATACCACGTTCATCCCTTCACTTGGGGGCAACATCCCAAACCCTGCCCCTACACTTGGGGGCAGTGGCCCCAACATGGTCCAACCCACTAGTATGTCACATCCTTCTACTAGTTTGCCATTCATGGCTAGCCTCAACCTTCCTGACCTAGCTAGACTGACTAACGATCCCATCATACACGACCCTGCGTGGCCTCACATGCCCACCAAGCTCCCCTCTGACATCCCTAAGTTTGAGGGAAAGGCAGGTGAGGACCCCCATAACCATATTATGTCCTTCCATCTATGGTGTTCCTCCAACTCCATAGTGGACGAATCTGTCCGCCTCCGTCTGTTACAGCGCACCCTCACTGGCTCTGCAGCTAAGTGGTACATCGAGCAGTCCCATGGGACCCATGCCACCTTTACTTCCCTTGCCTCGACTTTCCTGCAGTTCTTTAAGTTACCTGTCCGCTATGACGCGGGAGTTGAGATCCTACTGTCTTGCAGATAGAACATGGCTACCCACATCACTGACCATATTCATGAGTGGCGTCGACGCCGCAGCCTCTGCAAAATCAAGTTAGACAACCGTATCTTCTTAGATTGGTTTCTAAAATCCCTCCTTCCTATCATTGCCAAGGATGTGGCATCCGAACGACCCTAGTACGAAGAAGAGGCCATCCTCAAAGCCCAACAATTTGACCTCATTTACGCCCAGTCGGGTTATCTATATACCATCATACCTGCCGCCCCTCGCGGCGATTCCTCCTAACACGATGCGCCGGGGGCATCCCATGCCGCAGATGGCATCATTGGCCGTGTTGCCTCGCATCCCCAACCCTTTTCCATAGCACGTCCTAGCCATGGCCCCGACCTTTCGCGGGCTACATCTCAATCCGGAGCAACCAATTCGTATGCTCCCATGACACATCACCACCATTCCCACGGACCCTCCTGTCCACCTCAGTGCTTTGGTCATGCATCCCCCGCTTACGTCCCCCCGATCGCACCTAAGCCATATTACCACCCATAGGCTGCACCAGCTCTTGTGTCCTCTCAATCCCAACCTGCTTATTACCTGCCACAAGCAACGGCAAACCCCCAACCCGTTCCGCAGACGTATCAGCAACCCCCACAAGGTTCAGCACCTGCGCAGCCTCCACCTACTTATTATCCACCGTAGCCTGCTCCCGCACCTGCACTACCTTTGAACCCACCTGCTGCCCAAGGGCAAGTATATTCCCAACAGAATCTGCAACAGAACCAAAACAACCAGCGCCAACAGGGCCGAAAAAACCGTGGCAAAGGTCGTATCCATGGGAAAAACCCCCCTCCAGACCAAGCCGGTTAACCTCCCAATCCCCCAAACAACAATAACGCGGCACCTGCCAACCAGAACCCTGATCGGCCGCCCAAGCAGGCCAAAAATCCTAATTTGCGAACAAACCATCCTTGTTCTATTTGCGGGGTCTATGGCCACTACACACATGCTTGCCCACATATGGAGCGAGCTCGACAACTCTGGACTAATGATGCCCATCGCCAAGGGCACGCGGCTCCTCAGGCGCCACCCAACCCTCCATCCCCTCAGCAGCAACCTTTGGTGCTGCAAAACCCCTTACCAACCCAAGGCGTAGTGAACACTCAGCCGTTGGCTCCCCCTCAAGGCAACGCGCCCCCACAACAACAGATCACTTATGCAGCTCCTAATCAACCCATGTTAGACTCAGGTACCCACCACTTGTTAATGATGTCATCCGCTGATGTCAACCTCCAAACCCGTCGGAACCAATATGGCTCCACCCCTGAAGCCTCTCCAACCAACAAAAACACTAACACTCATCCCACTGATCAAACGTTACGTATACCTCCGGCTCCACTAGATGGCGCCTCCAAAGCTCCTCGCTTCCCACTTCGTCGCATCAACAATAATCCCAATGCTCGCGCTGCGTCAAATTACAACATTGTAGATGACTTAGTCCAGTCTCCTGCAGCCATGTCTGCGTTAGAAATCTTAAAAAACTGTCCTTCACAGCGCAAGACTTTGCTCTCCGCCATTGGTGCTATTGACCCAAATGATTCACGACTGATGGCCTTCGATTTGGACCAATCCGAACCACGCCTGCCTTCCACTTTAGCATTCCAAGTTTCTATTTTTGTTCGGAATCTTGTCATCCATCGGTGCATTATCGATGAAGGTGCCTCTACATGCGTCATGTCCACATTCGTTTGGCAGAAGTTGGGATCCCCTACTCTCCAGCAGTCCACCACTGCGTTGCGAGACTACGATGGCCGTTCGGCTCAACCCCAAGGTCTCTTAGCTAATGTCCCCATCCAGTTGGCTGGTAAAATTGTGCTCATTGACATAGAGGTCATCAATGCCCAACTTGATTATAACCTCTTACTTGGCCGCAGCTACCTCATCTGTTTTTCGTACCATGATGTCCCCCCATGACGGACACGTGGTCAAGGTCGACGAACTCACCTATTACGATCCCAATGCCCCCGTTGCACCCGAAAATGTTCTCCCCATGGTTGAACAACCTGTTGGGGGTGCAACTACCTTGTTTGTTTCCTCCGTGGGACCCCATGTTTACTCAGATACGCCGATGACCTCAACATTCCAATCCATTCCTCCCCCGTCACCTGCGCCCGAAGTATCTGACCTGTGTACCCTTTCCCACAATACACAAACACCCAACAATCAACCGCCCTTGTTACCCAAACCACCATTGGTACCTAGTCACATTGGTGTTACACTCACCCACACAATCCCCTTCCTATTCCCTCCCTCAGGAGTAGTAAGCGCCCCGGTTATGGCTACTCTCAGCCTCCCCGGGTTAACCTTAGGATTACCCGTGTGGTATATTTCGCCTCCCGTTCCCCCGCCGACACCAAATGTCGTCCTACAACCGGTGCAACCCATTGCCACTACTAGCCAACCACCTCCCGGTGTCACTACCCCTTCGTCATCTACGAATCCCCCTCCTCTTATCAAGCCCACTGGGGGCAGAGGCCCACAACCATACACTGCTGTACCCCCGCCCAAAGCAGTTAAACCCCCCCCGTGTTTTGTGCTCCCCCCAAATGCTTGTTGTGTAATGAGTTAGGCCATCCGACTCATCAATGTCCACAATTACCTGCATTACAGGAACACATGCAAATGCTTGATGACGATCCCAACATCCCGGTTGTCGAACTCGATCCAACCCCTAAGACTCATGATAAATCAGTGAACCACCCTTGTGCAATATGCGGTATTTACGGCCATTACTCACATCACTGTCCTGATCTCCCATATTATAGAGCAGCTCTCTACGAGATGAATAATTTGGACCTTGAGACGGTACCCCCCACAATTGAGGAGATCCACCCCCCGACCTCATCCCCATCCGGAGAGATTAACACCATTTATATGATCTCTTCGACTACCACTCCCTCGTCAACCGATTTGACCACTCAAAGTTTCCGCAATGATGAGGAGATTCTAGAGGCTCTCACTGCCCTAGATTATCCCTGGGATGACATGCACCATCGTTCCTATTTCCTCCCAGAAGATTCCTCCTCTACCACAGCCACCCAATTTGCGGTTGAGTCCAAATATTTCCTTCCCACCAAAGTCGACTAGTTTAAGGATCCTATTCCCGCTCCTGATGCTTTTGAGGAAGGTAACATGGACAACATCTCACCCGTCATCCACATAGACATCTCTGACCCACCTGGTGCTCTTGAAATCATTACCTTAGGAGCCTCCTGCAGTGAGTATGAGATTGGAGAGTACAAAAAACGTTTCCAAGAGTTATGTGATGTCTTTGCCTGGTCGTACACCGAAATGCCTAGTCTTGACCCCACTATCATCGAGCACCACATTGACACCTCTGAGTTAGGGGGCATAATAGATTACCTCGACCCTGGGATAGGGGGCATGATCAACCATTTTGCACCTTCCCCATCACATCTATCTCAGCACACCCATGACCCCCTTATTCAAACCAACACATATGTGATCCACAATCACAAACCCCATGCACATAGCATGGGGGCAGGTCATTAACCCTGCTCACTTTTTCACACTTGTGATCTCAACCATTTTTGAGGTCACATATCACTTGTTGATTTGATTTGATTTGATACACCTAGTATTCTTCCCCCACTGGCCATCATTTCTCCCCACCACTGCATCCTTGGCTTGGTGGGCTCACCTTTATTTGCAACCATTTTTTAACCTAGTTATTTCCTTTGACCATTCCGGAGTCCTTATGACCTCTGTTTTTCGCACCATTTGCACCGCCGGATTCATATTTCCGTGCTTGTAATGATGCTTGAGATCATTTCTCGCTATCACCAGAACCTTTATTGACATCGTGACATGAGACCTTGTCATCTCTGTTTGCATGCCACTTCGGCTGCTCTCCGTTTTTGATATATTTTATATCATCGAATTCATTTTTCTGAGCCCGTGCTGATGCTTGAGATCATTTCTCACTCTCACCCCCGTATTTTTCAGGTATTTTTTGCCAAAACGCCCCTCGTCACTTCGGTTTGCGTGCCACATCGGCCGTTATCCGTTTTTGACACTTTTTATATCGCCGGATCCCGTTTTTCCGAGCTCGTGATGATGCTTGAGTTCATTTCTCGCTCTCACAAGGTACAGTTTCAACATTGTGTCCTGACACCTTTCTGCCTCGGTTTGCGCACCACATCGACCGCCATCGGATTGTTCCACCTTTTTACATGAGCCATTCACTCCTTTCATACTGCAATTATTTCGTTATTTTGCCACCATTCATTATACCGCAAGGAGGCCCACCAGTGTTCCCCCCCCTCCCTCATTCTTGGTCATCATCAATGTTCCTTGACTGAGCACTTCCTCCTTGCCTGGCCATTCCTTTTGTTCGGTATAATTTTATCCCTTTTTAGGGCCGGACAAGTCCTTTACGAAAAAGGCACTTAGGGAGTTTCTGTTAAGCTCTTTTCTGACTCCTAAAACAATGAAAAGATCGCCGAGCAATCTTGCTTCCTTTCATGCTGGTTAAAGTACCTGAAAGGGCGTCTATCTGGTATAAGTTTAACCCTTTTCCGGACTTGGTTGACTAATTACGAAAAAGGAATACTCTAGTCACATCGGCTAGAAGAGTTCTTCATTGCATCCTTTTATGCTTCTTCGGGCCTTGGAGACTAACACACGAAAACGGAACCCCCTGGAGTCTTCTTATCGCTGTCAGACTCTCTAAAATTGAAAGCAACCACGAGCATGAACTGTCCTGGGCTCATACAAATCCACACGACAGTACCATTCCATTATTTCAGAGTCTTCTTATCGCTTTTAGACTCCTTAAAATTGAAAGCACTCATGAGCATGAACTGTCCTGGGCTTGTATAAATCCACATGACAGTACCATTTCACACCCACTTCTTCTAGTTCCTTAACCCGTGAAGAACTCCCCCCGTGCCTCTTGGCACTATGATTGATCATCTCGGCAGCACCCCCAATTAGGTCGCCTTTGTTCAGAGTAGTTTGCAGTCTCCTTCCATTTTACACCAGCTTGAGTATCCCTCATCCCAGTCACTATCCTCGATCCAGTACAACTATGATCCCTTTCCCACCAGTCAGTTTCATATGCTTCCCAATCGTCCCCGCCATCATACTCTGAACAAAGGAAGTTTGAGTCCACCCACTCTACTTGCCCAGTTATCCCCCACAGTATGTCAGTCCTACCATCAGTACTTTCACACTTTGGTTCTCCACCTCGCGCTCCTATCAAGGAACCATCATTGCCTTGATAGTTGCAGGTCTCCCTCTGTTGACGACAACCCCTCTATTTCAGAGGATATACCCAGAGGTCCCTGCGCCTTGGACCCATCAACATCTATGGTGAGTGCCTACGGACCATTCTGAGAGGAGTCATCATTGCCTCTCTGAATGGTTGTTTCTCACATGCTCAACTTCAACACCTTGATCGCATCGTTGAGAATCGCGTAGGGTTTATATCCCTTCAGTTATTGGTCGAAGACCCCGGATTTCCCCCGACTCTAGCACATTGGTGAGTCACTTCGGAACGCCCAGTTATATGTTCCCGTGGATGTTCGGGTTGCGTTGGCGATTGTATTCGGAAGCCATCCAGTTATATGCTTCCTTGAGTACCCAGTTCAGTTCCAGTTCAGTGTACCGTTGAGGACATGACTCCCCGTCACTATGCTCCAGTAGCTCATCAGTTCCTCTAGTACCACACTCAGCAGCACTGTTGTTATTCCAGTGTATCAGTTCTTCAGCTCATACATGGTCATCCCAACAGTATGTCCCAGATTTGTGTCCCCTCTGGACCCTTATGATGTACACAGTGGTTCTCTATGTATCCTACAGGTCCCCCTTTTTCGGGCCTCACTGTTATTTTTTATGTATCTTGATACAAGCATGGGTATGCCCGCCTCGTCCATATATTGAGATTCTTCCTCATTCATTATTTGAGGCCATGTATATTTAAGGTCCCCATTGTTATTCTTATTCTATATCTTGATACGAGCATGGGAATGCCTGCCTCGTCCATATGTTCAGATTATTCCTCATTCATTATTGAGGTCATGTACTTTCAGTTTTTGCAGTTTGTTCGAGCCTGTTGTTCCGGGCTCTAGTTTGTTTCTTCTCTTCTCCACCTCCCCGGAAAACCATACAAGACTTATGATATCTATCGGCCATAGGATGAGCTCCTTCCCTCACACATCAGGGGGCAATCTGTTAACACCCAAAAAGTGCTCACTACCTCATCTACCCCATTACATGACTCATTTGTCCATATTTCCTACCGTATTTACCTCCAGAACCTTAAAATCCCATTAAAAAGCCTCCAAAAGGCCACAAAACCATTAAAAAAGCCTCTAAAAGGCCAAAAAACCCCTTTCCCCCCAAAAATAATCCAAAATTCCTCCAAAATAGCAAAACCCTCTAAAAAGGGAATAAAAAATATAAAAAAAAGAGGAAAAAAGGAGGAAAAAACCCTATACAACTGACCTAAACCATATGAAACCATGGGCCAGCACTCCACCACTAAAAACCTATAAATAGGTGATGGAGGCCCCTCATTTCATATCCACAGTCAAATACACCCTTACTCTGCCAAAATCACTCTTGAAACCCTAGCTCATCCTTGAGCTACTTTCACCCTTGAGTGCTCCTTTTGGTCCATTTCCAACCCTTTGGAGAAAGAGAAGGAGCAAAGCTGGAAGCTTGGAAGCAACCCTCTTGGACTGCTGCAAGAGCTCCACCAACCTTCACATTGGAGGTATAATTAATACAAAAACCCTTTTTATTATCTTGGCTTTTCTATTTTATGCACATGTTTAGAATAATTACCATTTTACTGTATTGTCTTTCATTTAATGTTTTTCTGAACTGCTACTAAGGAGTCCCTTCTCCTTAGTAGGTGCTCATTTGCACAAGCTAGGGTGAAAACCCTAGCTACATACGTGACTAGCACAACCTGTCCAGATCTACATGACGTATTACATGTGGTCCCCACAAAACCTTAAAAGAGTGTCTTTCCCAGCAAGATCTCTAAAGAGCATCCGAGGCCTTTTACGTGACTAGAACAACCTGTCCAGATCTCCAGGACGTATTACATGTGGTCTAGCAAAACCTTAAAAGAGTGTCCTTCCCAGCAAGATCTCTAAAGAGCATCTGAGGCCTTTTACGTGACTAGCACAACCTGTCCGGATCTCCAGGACGTATTACATGCTACCCTCGCACAACCTTTCCATGGCCACAGAGTATCAACCTAATACTCACCATACATCATCCTGATGTATATCATCACATGATCATCCTGATCATCGTCCCTGCATCGTCCTAATGCATGTCATCATCACATGATCATCCTGATGCATATCATCCAAAGCATCGTCCTGATACTCATCACACATGATCATCCTGATCATCGTCCTGATACTCATCACACATGATCATCATGATCATCGTCACTGCATCATCCTGATGCATATCATCCAGAGTATCATCCTGATACTCATCACACATGATCATCCTGATCATTGTCACTGCATCGTCCTGATGCATATCATCATACATGATCCAACTAATCATACAAATCATCCAACTGATGCATATACAAATCAGGAATTGGAGCATCGTCCTAATGCTCATCACACAACGCTTACATCCACATCCATGGAAGGATCCTCCTATCACTTTGCTTGGAATTCCTCCTTCAAATGTGTCCCATCACTTCTTCCTCGAAGTGTCATCAATCTGAAGAACACCAAGCCTCTCTCTAAAGTACTCAAACTTCACTCTGGCTAGTGGTTTCGTCAACACATTTGCAACCTGCTCATCCGTCGCAACATACAGGAGCTTCACTACTCCTCTCTGCACCATATCCCTGATATAGTGATATTTGATCTCGATGTGCTTCGACCTATCATGGAACACCGGGTTCTTAGTAACCTGCATAACTCATAATTTAATCATTGTAGAGCCAAAATTATACATACCTCATAAGTAGAGCTTCTATGATAGCTATGGATAAGTCTTTGTCTTCATGTCACCATGGTCATATGTTCTTGATCTAGAATTTGATTTGTCTTTCTTGATGTACCTTTCATGTTAGCGGACAACATTAACCTCATACAACACCACAGTGCATTAGTACAATCATAAGTGGCATAACCCTAATCAATGAATGTCTTCTATCATTCACATGCATTCATACTTTTACTAGGGTGATGAGACAAGTCTAAGATTAATCAAGATTGTACTAACCTCAATAATATGAAGACAAACATATCATAAACTTAATCATGAACAGATTTCAAAACATACCTGTATCTCTTCAAGTCATACCTGTCGGGATTGCTTGTAGCCTTCTCATGTAAAGCCTCAGCCTCATCTCCCTCTAGAACTAGAACTTCTTCACTTATGCAGGTGTCCAATTCATTCTCTTCTAGGATTAACCCAATCCACTTTGATTTGTTGAAACTGGATCTGGAGCTGGATTAGGGTTTGTCAAAGAAACCCTAAAAATTCAAATTTTGAATTTCAAACTTTTGAATGGATGGAAAGATGTGTCTTGTTGAGCTGATCAAGCTGGTATACTTCAATTTTAAAAACTGCAAAATTTGACCCCTCAAAATTGCCTTTGAAACTTCTGGATCTCCTGGACAGGATCCCAAACTAGGGTTTGATAAAGATTGGTCTTCTGCCCATCCAAAAGATTCAATATTGTGTTCTAAACTTCGATTTTTCTGAGGATCTTCCAGCCGTGGTCACAAATTTCAAAAATTCCAACTTTTGCAAAAGCCTTAATTTTCCACCTTTCCGATCAAAATCCCGAACTAGGGTTTGATCAAGCTCGGCCTTCTGCCCAACCAAAAAATTTGATCTTGGTCTCTAAATTTCGATTTTGATGAGGAGCATTCAGTTGTGGTCTCTGATTCAAAAAATTTCAACTTTCTCTGAATCCCTAAATTCCCGCAGCAGTGACAAGCCAAGAATGAAGGTGCTTAGAATCCAATTCTGTTTTGAAAGAAATATGTGCCTTATTGGTTCTGGTACATCTCTGAAATTATGAATCCACGGGGTCTAAAACCTCATTCTGTGGTATCCTGACCTGTCATCTTTCCAACCCCACATGTCTGACCTCAATTGGATTCTCTGAGAGAGAGTTATGCCAAGTGTCGCAACGTGACCTGTTTATGGGATAAAACAACAGAGCTAACTTGCACGGCGTTCCACGTGTCACTGGTTCAACTTCGGCCTCTGAAAACCTTACTTGAGAAACTACAGTCCGTTCTATTACTGCCACTTTTTACATAATTTCATTTGGAGCTTCCTAGCCCAGGTTGTGACCTTTTTTCCCAGGTCACCTATTTATGACTGAGATCTGGAAGAGGCAGAAACCCTAGATGGTATGGATCATATCTCACAAAGTACAGCGAATCAGATGTTTTTCTTTGGAAAAAAGGTACATGGGGATGTTACCTTCAACCTGTAAACGTTTCATATCCTGAACCTTTGCCAAAATTGATTTATAGCGAAATTTCTACGATGCCTGGTTTTTTCTATATCAAGCCCTAACTTCCGATTTGTCTCAAGTGCAACAAGTCTCATAAATGCCATAGCATGCCTTCCTTCAGGGTAGCTCTGATACCATGTTATTTTTTCATCATTTAATTCAATAGATCTAGGATCTTAACTGAAATAACAACATGTACAGCATATCAAGCATAAGAGACAAGAGACAAGAGACACAAAATATTTCACTGGGGAAAACCAAGAAGGTGAAAAACCCCGCAACTTCCTCATAGATAGAATAAACATCAATACAAGGATCACCATGATCAAACCCAAGAGATAGATATCTTAAGTAGCATGCTCCTCCTCCACTTGTGCGCACTCCTCCTCTCTCTCACTTATGCAAAGTGAGTGAATAATAGAATGTGTAAAATGAGAGAGACACACTCTCTATTTATACACTACTTCACTTGTCTTTTAACTTTAGCTAGGTCGGCCCCAACTTAACCACTTAACATATTTTTGACTGGGCCGACCCCCACTAGGGTGGTCTAATAACCCTTTAACCCACATGACTCATAGAGGGACGACCCCATCAAGGTGGTCTAATAACCCATCAAGTATAAGTTACGACACTTACAATATAACTTGCGACACTTGAAAGTACAACTGGTGACACTTCCAATCGGAGGAATAATACATATCCGTTGGGGATACAATAAAGTACAAATACAATATACAAGTGAATATCTTCCGAAGTTACAAATACATTAACATAGAAAACCCTATGTGTAAACCACGTCTTTTCGGGAATTCCATGAAGGAAAACCCTGATATGAACTATAGAGCCGTAAGAATACCTGGGGTATGTTACAGAGAGTTAAATTGCGGAACAAAGCTTAGTCCGCAACCCTGAGAAGAGAAAGCTGGATTAACAGAGATAGAAGGTCGATTTAGGTTTGGAATGATTGATAAACCGAGTGAGGGCTGAAAGCTCATATAACTAGTAGTTGGACCTTTCTATTCCCACCCTAAATAGCACTGGAAGGGAAGGGGCCTTGAGGGACTGTGCAGCAGAGAAGAGGGCCCTCCTTGTGTTGGGTGAGGTAGGTAATCTAGGTGCCATAATTGCTGAGTGTTGAGATTCCTGTAGCTCTATGGTTGAGCTCACTGGCTTAGAAATATCCTCCCTATTTCCATTGTATGATTAATAAACCCAACTGCAGGCTGGCTTAGCATTGGGATGATACCTTGAGTGTGAGAGAGTTCCTTAGCCCTTCTTAGTAGTTACACATCCCAGATCGGGGGAGGTCTCTCAGCTGAAAGAGTACAAGTTGGACATAGACCTAAGTCTTGGTGGAACATTGTTCTCACTTAGCCAGTTGCTTGGGGCAGCTTCAATTCAAAGATAAGTGTTTATATGCATTAAATGGTGCAAACTCATGTGTTATAATTATTTGTTAAGTTATGATTGTCATGCTTTAGACTAATGAATTAATGGATCCATGAACTTACTCATTAGTTAGCCATGTATAATATCAAATATAATATTGAATGCATGTTGTGAAGACTTCATTGTTACATGAATGATAGGCATGGCTAACCCCTGCAAGTTGTTAATATGATTAGCTAACCTAGTCCATTATATGTGTTTATTATGCATTGACCTTCACCCATTAAAGGGAAGGCTCAAATTCACCTGGACTTGGGGAGGAAAGGGGATAACCCCTGATGTGTTTCTGAGCCGCTTTATGGTCAGGTGAGGGGATAATTCATAGCAGGAGGGAGACAAAACCCTCGCAGAGGGATAAAAGTACTTAAGTGGAGCTTTGCACGGAAATTCAGTTGGAAACTGAACATGGTTAGGCTTATCAGATGGAGTGGGGTTACATCATTGGATAGATCTCTCCAAGATATTTCCAACGGTACCAACCTTGTCCCATTTGGACCAAGGAAGAGGAAGTTATGCCCCTCACAATTTGACTTGGAAAGCTTACTGGAACAGAGGTATTTGGCCCTTACCTTTCTGCATCCTCAAGGTCCTTTCCGCATCTGCAATGCGGATTGCAGATTGCGGAGGTCGAGAATATTCCATTGGGGTGTATGGAAATCCTCATTTCCGCACCTGCAATGCAGAATGTGGAATGCGGTTTGTAGGAGGAAACTTTCGGGATGGCAAAAGGAACCGACTTCCGAGTTTTGCATGCGTAATGTGGAACTGCGGAAATCGGAAGGACAGACTTTCGAGGCCAAAATTGGCTTATGAATTCCGACTTCCGCAATGCGGATTGTGGAAGTCGAAAGTATGATTTGGTTGTGGATTATTTTTGGCAATATGATTTCCAAGTCCCACATGCAGATTGCAGAATGCAGAAAGGCACATTGCGGATCGCAATGAGGATTGCGGATCCGAGCCCATTGCGGTTGTGTGTGGATTTGGAAGCATTTGGAACAAAAGAAAGAATCAGAGGGTATCACATGGCCTCTGAAGTCCACCGTGGAGGTGTGGGGATGTGACTGAGTGGTATCAGAGATTCAGTTGCATCACTGGGAGTTTTTTAGGTCAAGTTGTGCATGAAATTTCGGTCAAGAAATACGCCCATGGCGTGGTTTTGATGAACTTAATTGGTTAATTGAATTTCCAAATGATTAATTCTAGGTTTGAATGGAGATACTAGGGTTTTTTTCCATTCTTGTAATGTCTAATAGATGTCTCCTTTATGCACAGTGACTGCAGCAACACTAAAACGAATTATATAGCAGGGCATCACATAAAAAGGCGGGAGAATGGTGGCTTTCAACGATGCACAGGATCCATTTGAGCCAGAGGACGATGTGTTGGGTGATAATGTGCAAGAGGCACATACAGAGGCCGATTCTGATGGAATAAGGGCACAGGTAATGCCCCCAAACTTGGTTGAGACTATGGTAAGCTTCAACGAGCGAATGATGAAATCACAAGAAGAACAACATCAAATCAACGCGGCCATCTTGCAAAGCCTCATAGACCTGCAACAAAGAATAAATGGTTGGTCCAATCCAAGCAATGAAGGATGGGAATAAAGAAATGAAGAAATTCAGTTAGGGGTTGTTCTAGGAGAATAAATCTGAGCCCTAAGAGAGATTTCTGTGAGTAGAAGGAACATAACACCCTCTCCTCGGTCTTCCTCCAATAGGTTAGATGATGTTGAGGGTTCCCAAGGAATCCCAAGACATACTTCCAGCAGGAGTAAGAGCAGGAAGAAGCATAGAGGTATGCCACAGGGTGATTTTAGGAAGGCAAGGCCTCCCAATTTTGATGGAGAAAGAAAAAGAAGGTCAAGAAGCAGAAGCATGGCTTCTTGGAATTAAAAAGTATTTCATTATGCATGAGTATTCAGAGAATGAAAAGTCTAGGGTTGTCATCTATAACCTTAGTGGAAGAGCTTAAATTTGGTGGGAACACCTCATGCAAGTGATGGGCATTAGTGAAAGAAGGGTCAGTTGGGAAAGGTCTAAGAGATACTTCCAGGAGAAGTACTTATCAGCTAGGTATTATGATAACAAAAGAAAAGAGTTCAATGAACTCAGATTAGGGCAGAATACCATGGATGAGCATGTCCACACGTTTCTGGAGCTGCTGAGGTATGTAGACTACATCAAGGATGAAAGGGTGAAGATACAATGTTTCCTTGGTAGTCTACCACAAGGTTACAGAGATAGAATAGAGTTTGTAAATCCACCAATATTAGATGAATCCATTAGAATGGCAGAGCATTATTATGAACAAGGTAAAGGTAAATCATAAATGCAACCAGCATGGAAAGGTAAGCCCAAGGGAGGGTTTGAACACAAGAAAAGTGGATTCAAACCACCATTCATAAATCAGCCTAGAAATATTCCACAAGACCATCAAGCAAGAAGAGAATTCAATCCAGTTGTAGCATCAGAAAATGAACCAAAAGGGACACTCCAATTTTGGGGATGAAAAGGAAACCATATGCTTAAAGATTTCCCACATAGGAAGGAAAATCCAAGGAGCATGCACAACATTGAAAGAGAAACTACAGTGGGAGATATGGCAATGGAAACACCTAGGATTTATGCAGCACTGGATGATCATCAAGCAGACCATCAATCAACAATGGTGGATATAGAAGGTAAGATTGCTAAGAAATCTATTTCTATTTTGATTGATCCAGGGTCTACTCATAGTTATGTGTCTCCTGGGGTAGTTGAAATTTGTTCTCTTGATAATTTAAAGCATGGTAAGGCTTGTCTAGTCCAATTAGCCACAGGTGCCAAGAGGAAGGTAAGTGAAGTAGTGGAGTGCCCTATAGAATTGAATGGACTCCTCACACATGCATAATTAAATGTCTTACCACTAGGATCATATGATGCCCTGATTGGCATGGATTGGTTGGAAATACATAGAGCCAAGTTGGATTGTTATGAGAAAGCACTTGAATGCCTTGATGATGAAGGAAGGCCAAGTTTAGTAAAAGGAATTCCAAAGCATGTTTCAGTAACGTAGATTTCAGCCTTATAGCTAAGAAAACTCTACAAAAGGGATGCCAAATATATGTTGTGCATATATCAAATTCATCAGAAGATAAAGGACCTAGGTTAGAGGACTTCTAACTGTTACAAGATTTCCAGGATGTATTTCTAGATGAAGTTCCAGGGATGCCACCCAAGAGAGATATTGACTTTTCCATTAACCTTGTTCCAGGGGAAATACCAATTTCCAAGGCTCCCTATAGAATGAGTACACCAAAGTTGGTAGAATTGAAGATGCAGCTACAGGAGTGAATGGATAAATAATATATAAGACCAAGTGTATCTCCTTGGGGTGTACCTTTGTTGTTTTTCAGGAATAAGGATGGAACATTGAGGCTATGTATTGACTACATGCAGCTCAATCAAGTGATAGTTAATAACAAGCATCCATTTCCCAGGATTTATGACTTTTTTGACCAAATGAAGGAAGCTAGAGTATTTTCCAAGATTGACTTGAGGTCTGGGTACCATCAAGTGAGGATTAAGGAAGAAGAAATTCATAAGACAACCTTCAGGAGGGGTCCTGCTTACAGGTGGGGTGGCTGGGGTGGTCGGCTGTGGCCGTCCCCACCCCGGATCGAACCCCCATGCCCCCGTTCTAAGGCGTCCCCGCGTTATCGGGCGCCAACTACATTATCTCTAAAAAAAAAAAAAGACAGCCTTCAGGACAATGTATGGTCACTATGAATTTATAGTGGTGCCATTTGGTCTTACCAATGCACCTATCACATTTATGTGTCTCATGAATAGTGTCTTCAACAAATATTTGGATACGTTGTGAGTGTATTATTGCATGGAATCCTTGTGTATTCAAGGAATGAGGAAGAACATAGTGAGCATTTGAGAATGGTATTGCAAGTCCTTAGGTAGCACCAGCTTTATGCAAACATGAGTAAATATGACTTCTATCAGAATAAAGTGCAGTATTTGGGTCATGTTATATCAGGAGAAGGCATTGCAGTAGATCCAGATAAAAATTAATCCATCATGGATTTTCCTACCCCAAGAAATGCAGCAGATGTTAGATCTTTTATGGGTCTGGAAGGTTACTACAAAATATTCATTGGAGGATTCTCCACGCTAGCTCACCCAATCACTTCATTGCAAAGGAAAAATGTCAGATTTGTGTGGTCTAAAAAATGTGAAAAGAGTTTTCACCAGCTGAAGGAATTACGTACCAGTGCTCCTGTTCTGAAGATTGCATATCCAATGAAAGACTTTGTGGTATGCACAAATGCTTGCATTGAAGGGCTCGGTGAAGTGCTCATGCAAGATGGGTTTGTAATCTTCTATGAGTCCAGAAATTTAAAGGAACACGAAAGGAACTATTCCACGCATGACTTAGAGTTGGCAGCCATAGTGCATGCTCTCAAGAGATGGAGACACTACCTCTTGGGAAGAATTATTGAGCTCGGGACTGATCATATGAGTTTAAAATACTTGTTTGACCAACCAAATATGAATGCTAGACAAACCAGATGGATGGAGTTTCTTTGTGAGTTTGATTTGGAGATTAAGCATGTCAAAGGTAAGGAGAATAAGGTTGCTAATGCACTCAGCAGAAAATTCCATATTGCAGCAGTATGTGTAAATCATACTTGAAGGCACGGATTCTAGAATCTCAAAATAGTGATGAAGTCTACCTTCAAGTCAAGGAGAAATTGCAGTAGGGTGTTTTGGATGAGAAGTATGCAAGATATCAGCTGGGTGAGGATGATGTTATCATCTATCAGGATACCAGACTGTGCATTCCAGATAGTACATATTTGAAGAAGCTTGTGATGGATGAGATACATCAAAGGCCATATTATGTACATCCAGTATATCAGAAAACTATAACAGCAGCAAGGAAACAATACTTTTTGCATCGTATGAAGAAATACATAGCTAAGTACATTGCTAGGTGCCAAAAGTGTCAACAAGTCAAGGCAGAGCATCAACATCCAACAAGATTGTTGCATCCATTTCCCATTCCAGAATGGAAGTGGGAAGTGATCTCTATGGATTTTATAATAGGTTTTCCAATGACAGGGAAGAAGCATGATTCAATCATGGTAGTGGTGGACAAGCTATCAAAGGTATCTCATTCCATTCCATTCAAGTGCACTCACAAGTCCAATGACATTGAAAATATCTTCATGAGAGAGATATTCAAATTGCATGTATTTCCCAAGGATATAGTTTCAGATCGGGATATAAAGTTCACATCTATTTTTTGGAAAGGATTGTTCCAAGAATTGGGAACTCAGTTGAATTTTAGCACAACCTATCATCCTCAAACTGATAGTCATACTGAGAGAGTAAATCAGATCCTAGAAGACATGTTGAGGATGTATGTGATGGACAAGCCATATAAGTGGGAAGACTATCTACATTTGGTAGATTTTTCATACAACAATGGACATCAAGCATCGTTGAAAACAAGTCCTTTCGAAGTGTTGTATGGAAAAGGATGCATAACTCCAGTGAGTTGGGATAGCCCAGTGAACAGGGTAGTACTTGGACCAGAAATGATTAAGGAGATGGAGCAACAGATTGTTAAGATCAAACATAATTTGAAGGTGGCACAAGACAGGCAGAAGAGTTATGCATATCTAAAAAGAATGCATAAGGAATTTCATATTGGGTATCATGTCTACTTGAGAGTGAAAATAAGGAAGAGTTCCATGAATTTGGGAAGTTGTGCCATGTTGGCACCAAGATATTGTGGACCATTTGAATTCCTTGATAGGATAGGACCAGTTTCACATAGGATTGCATTTCCTACTAACATGAAGGCTCATAATGTTTTCCATGTTTCTTTGCTTAAGAAATATGTACATGATCCTAATCACATCATTGATTGGAATGTGATACAGGCGGAACCAAAAGGAGAGTTCCAAGTGGATTTGTTGACACAGTGTCTATCGACAGGGATTCACTTCGCACTGTCATCAACAAAAATCAACCAAACTCCCTTATACACCGGCCCAGAAAGGTTTTACCCTTTCCAGCAACACTCGCAGAGAAAGTGAAGTCTCGCCCGAGATGGATAAGGGGGCTGTAGGAAACAAGTTTCCGCAATGGATTTGAGGACATGCATCAAACACACATCACATTCGCAGAAACCAGAGATTATACCTTTCTCATTATGCTAACAATTCATCATTCACATATTTAACATTTGCGGATTCAATACATAATGGACATTCGCATCAACATGATCAAACTACTCATTCGCATGAACGGGAATTACCAAACCACGGAGTATTAAACATTTCGCAAACATTTGTATTCACCATCTAGCAGAAACAAAGGCAAAAGATAGAACCATAATCGAACATCTTCATGTATTCATTAAAACTTGCGGAATGACCTTCGTAGAATAGTCAATACATCATAATGCAGATACAAAACAGATCAAACATCAAAGATTCGATAAAAAATGGATCAAAAATTGGATGCCCTTAGGCTTACAATCATACTCCTATTTATATGATACTTAATGGTTACAAAACGGTCCACGTGACCCTTTTCTAACAAACTAAACTACTTTCGCACTTTTTTTCGGCTCCTTGTTCTTCGCAAATGGACCTTTCTTCCGCGGATGGTCCTTCTTCGCACTGTCGGCTTCCACACTTTATGCAGACTAATCCCATGCCAACATGATCCTATATGCATCCTCGACAAGAAGGTCACTTTTCTCTGGAACAGGGCCATAGGGAAGGTAAAGGTGCAATGGAGGCACCTTATCCCCGAAGAGGCCACATGGGAGATGGAGGATGCCATTAAAGAGACATTCCCATTTTTTATCAGTTTTGAGAACATCGATGACAGTGTTATTTTAAGGGAGAGGGAGTTGTAATACCCCTATTTGGCCCTTATGTTTTATGGGCCTTAATGTAAATATTGTGCAAATATAGTGTGTTCTTTCCCTAGTGTGGAGCTCAAGCCCAAGGCCCCACTACTGTATGTTCAAGTTTAATTGCATAGGAAATTATTTGACAATTTGATAATCCAAGAGTTGTTAAGCCATGGCGAATTGTAAATGATGTAATTATTAATTAATGCAATGAAATACCCAAGAAGCTAGCTAAGGAGGAAACTAATGAGAAGGGGCCATGTGTATCCATTGGATAAAGGTGAGGGGTTATGGGATGGGTAATCACGTTGCCACATGTCCATTTAGGAACCCATTTGACCCCATGCTGACATTTATTGTCACTGTAAGAAGGTGGTTGAAAACCCCTGTTGATGAAGCCGATTGAGTATGGGGCGAACTTGTGAATCCGTATGGCAGGTCATGACCTCTGTTATTTGTTCCTTAAGACACTCAACCGCCTGGGAACTCAGCATTCATATGTAATGTACCCTCCCATGGACGCAATTCAAGGCAGGGAACATGATACCAATCTTTGGGTCTTTTCATAAAACTCAGCCAAATTCATTAGATTCATACACATAAATTCAAAAGTGTGCAGATACAGATTAAGCAAATATGCACAGCAGAATTAAAAACTCATCCACACACATATCATATGCATACAACATATGGAAAACAGTCATCAATTTAAACATTGCAGAAGTAAATACTTAGACAGAAAAACACTTATCTTCATTGTGCAATTGTCCCAAACAACTGGCTGTGTCGCAGCAACGTTCCACCCAACCATAGGCCAGTTGTGTTCATCAATTCTCTCAACATAGCTGCCACCCCTGAGCTGGGCATGATTCTTACAAGGAAAATGGGACATTCAAGCTCATACACAACCAATTAACCATTTCATCTGAACCAAGCCAGTCCACAGTTGGGTTTATCAGGCTACATTTGAACCCTGGATGCTTTCTCAAGCTCAAGACAAAACAATGGATTTACCAACAGGATGGCCATGGGTTTTCCCCAAATCATTTCCAACCAAAAATTAATTGTGGGATGGGGAAAAACAATCATAGGGAGGAAAACGAATTCTCTCCCAACTAACTAAGCATTCAACGGCCAAAACGGTCTCTATGGAACCCCAATTCCATTTCCTTTCTTCCCCACTGGTATATAACACAAAAACACCCTTCTCCCAGCTAAGAATGAAGGAAAACACAAGAAAACATGGCTATAAAACGCCCAGGTAGTTCCAAAACTCGTGAGGGAGAGAAACTGGTTGATGGATAATGTCTTGGGGAGCAATTCATGGCTCTTTTCTTTCCCAAGAAGCAAAACATGATTTTCCATGCAGGGTGGCTTTCCCATACCCAAATTTGGACAGCCATACCTCTCATTCCCCAAGGCATTAACTACCTCAACCAACTCTTGGGAGAAATCAATGATTGGGTACAAAATTCAACATGGGTAGCTGAGGGTTTGATTGGTTCTCTCATTGACACTTGGCTTGGCTTGATTGGCTCCAAGGCTTTGAATGTTTTCCCTCCCAAGTCCTTGTAAAATCATGCCCCCGTCTCTTGTTGCATTGCATAGCTAGTTGTGGGTATTTTATTAAAATGCATATTTACATGACGTTTGAAATTCCAATGTGCCTGGCTAGCACGCAAACCATATGCATCAATAAATCGATGGCGGGGCCTTGGCCTTGAGCTCCTCACCATGATTTTATAACAATATTACATCATTTACATTTGAATGCAATGGAGTCAAAATAGGGACATTACATTTCCCTCCCCCTTGGAATAACACCGTCCTCGGTGTTCCAATACTTAGGAATAAATACCCACTCTACACATGCCTCAAAATTCACAAATGGTGGCAGGTATTTCCTGCATTCCATCTCTTTACTTTGATCTTTCAGGACCAAGTCCTTTGGCTTCCACAACTGCTCCTGCTGGCTTTGATCTTCCATCTTTGCAGGTGGGCATTGCTCCATAGCAATCCCTTCCCTTTTATTTACCTTCCAACTGATCTACAAGTATGGAATTTCATGGATTCCATCTTTCTTGCTGTCCTGGCAACTATCTGAGGAATATTTTTAGCCAAATCAAATAGCTTTTGGCCTGCTGCCATGATCAATGTGGACAACTGGCTCTCACTTTTCTCACTAGAAACACTTAGCTAGTACTAGCTGCACTCAATGGCCTTCAATGTCTCACCTGTGAGACTCATCATGGCAATTCCTATTAGGACAAGCATAACACAATATTAAAATTAGTCAATTATTTTCCCAATTGACTTGGAACGTCCATGCTTTACTCATGAGACTTCCACACATTTCGTGCTTTCCCAACATACACATGAACTCATTCATGTTCATCCTTTCACAGGAAAATAACTATTTCAACATTCACAACTCATTTCAAGCAATAAACACAATCAACTTCCTATCACAACATGCATTCAACAATACTTTGTTTCTGAAATGCATCAATCAAAAAGGAAAGAGAAGAGTAAGAGTTTCCCCCTCTTAGTCTTGTTCCAATCCGGAGCTACACCGCCACGGTGGTTTCATGCTCCTTAGCCTCTTTCACTTCAATGTGAATGCTTGGCTTGCCCTTCTTGGCTAGGACACTTAGTGTCTAAGGTCTGTCTGAGGATTTTCAACTAGGGAATCCTTCCCCATTGTTGCCTACAGAACCGTTGGCTGCTAAGACCCACACATGTCCACTAGCACCATCTTTCATTACTTCTCATACTGAGCTCTTTAGGACGGTCATATGTCCACATGCATCCCTATGATGCCTTCATATTCCTTACTTCCAGCAATACCTACACTCAAACATTGAATCAATTCACATGTTTAGTTTATTTTCATAGGGTTTATCTCCAAACTAGAATTTAAGAAATCATAACCAAATCATATACACACGTATATTCATATTAAATAAGCAAGAAGCTGCAAGATAACCAAATACTTATCTGTATTGGATGTCTTCAATTTATTCCACAGGATCCTTCTTTTCTGTACAAGCATTGGATTTCTCGTGGGTACAATAATGAATGTTGGGCCAACACACAAGCTACTCCACAACCATTCGAATAGGCAATGCCAGACAGTATGTCGACTGGTTTATCAATTATTTAAGGAGTGTTTGGCCAACACGTCGGTTGCTCCACAACATCAAGTGGTTAATTCTCCCACCAACTATTCTCTGAATTTATCGAGCATCAGTTACTCTCTGGATTTACCAAGAATTTTAGCGCCCAACCAGTTACTCTCTGGATTTACCAAGAATTTTAGCACCCCAGTTACTCTCTGGATTTATCAAGAATTTTAGCACCCAATCAGTTACTCTCTGGATTTATCAAGAATTTTAGCGCCCAACCAGTTACTCTATGGATTTATCAAGAATTTTATAGTTCTTTCAGGGTCCTTGCTTTCCTACAATGACCAAGGTTTCCAACAAAAAAAAAATAGTGTATCAGCTTAGCTGTTAGAATACTTATACTTGAAACCTTCATTATTCCAAACAAGAACTAAATGAAAATGAATACTTATCTGTATTGTGCATTTCCTTTCTGGTCCACGGGATCCTGCTTCGCTTTGCAAGCCTTGGGATCGCCTATGGACTTGGATGTTTGGTCAACATGCATGTTGCTCCACAACATCAAATAGTTAATTCTCAACTAGTACACCTTCACTTTGACTGGATTTACCAAGCATTTGTGGTGCCCAACCAGTCCCATACCTGGTTGGCCTTCTCCATTGCCGAGACAGCACATTTGTCTGGGTCATCGACCAATGGAAGGAAACTGCGCCATGGACCATTATAGGTCAAGGCTCTACCACTCTTCCTTAGGCTTGCATCAGCCTTTCACACGTGTCAAAACCCTTCATGCGCATAACAATTCTTCATCCACACAAGGATGGCACTCCTTCTCCGGTGCAAACCAGCGGTTCCCTTTAGGAACTCTATAGGTGACTTTCTTGACTACAGGCTATCATGGCCCCATGATACCCACTCACACTACACAAAGGTTACCACTGCTCATACAGTCCTCTTGAGTACCCTTTCTTCACTTTTCCTCTTAACGTGCAACACCAAATTGCAGCTGTGTAAGCTAATAGCACAAGAAGGATAAGCAGACTCATCAGTATTGCTGCTCTAAAATTGTAACCATATTTCATAACATTCACTATCAAGTATTGAAACACCAGGAATGCGTCCATTCCCTTAGGGTGTAGTCAATATTGACAACCCTATCATAACCCAGCACTAGAAAGGTGTGCACTCCCTTTCGTATGTGAGACATGTAGGCCCTAATCATACTCAAGCAGTCTGGAATAATAATGAAATATTAAAACATGCTCTGCATATTAAATCTAATAACCAGACATATATATTATGAGTTAGGTTTACAGAATACTTATCCCTTTTCAGATGTATCTTTCCTTCATTTGCGAAGAATGGGGGCTCCCTTCTCTGAGTCAACAGTACTTCGGTTTTCCACCCCAATATTTTCACGTTCCATAACCCACACATGCCTTCTTGGCATTATTTCAGAATCTCACTCACATGGCTTTCCAACATGCAGTTCGGCTGAGACATTATCAATATTTACAATGGCGTTTCACCCGAAACCCATTTCCAAAGCAAGGGATCCTTCCCATCTAGTTTGGCTTCTGCAGGCCATCACACATGGTCTTCCTGCAATGTGTCATCCTGGCACACTTATCAAATAGCCAAACAGTCAACAACATTTAACAATAAACTTCAAATGTGATTGTTCCATAACCAATCAATGTCATTAACAATTAAATTCAATATGAATTTGCAGTTCTGTCTACTACAAAAATTAATTTGCTTAGCAATGAGGCTATCCTCATATTGTTTGGCTCTCATAAGTGGTATCACTCTGTCCATTATGGTTTCACCCTTGCTACCATACATGAACATCCACCTACGACATGTCCTCCTGACACAATTTTTATATAAGCCAAACAGTCATTAACAATTATTAGCAAAATTTCAAATCTGAAATTTACAAATCTGTTTTCCTACATAAATTAGATTTGCAACCATGAGATTATTCTCATAAACTTAAACCAGAAAATTTTCAGATTTGTTTCATGCATAATTTACAACCATGAGAACCCTCTCATAACCTTTGGATTCTATACATGGTAGATCCCGGTCTTTACTATGGACTTATCCGCATTGCCATACGCAAGACTTTCCTACCTGAAATTTGAATTTCAATCTGTTGATGTATATGTAACTTCGGAATGTATTTCACATATATGTATATTGTATTCCTATAGAGATGTTATTATTCCTTTATACGGAAGTGTCATCATTTATATTCTAAGTGTCGTAACTTATACTTGATGGGTTATTAGACCACCTTGTTGGGGTCAGCCCTGTATAAGTCATGTGGCTCAAAGGGTTATTAGACCAACCTGTTGGGGGTCGGCCATGTGGGTCAAAGGGTTATTAGACCACCCTAGTGGGGGTCGGCCCAGTCAGCATTATGTTAAGTGGTTAAGTTGAGGCCGACCTAGTTGAGTAAAGGTCAAGTCAAGTTAGTGTATAAATAGAGAGTGTGTCTCTCTCATTTTACACATTCTATTATCTCACTCACACTTGGGAGAGTGGCGCACTTGTGGAGGAGGAGGCTCTGCTGCTAGGAGAAGACTATCTCTTGTATTCTGGTTGTATCATTGCTCTATCTATCTCTGAGGAAGTTATTGGGGTTTTTCACCTTTATGGTTTTCCCCAAGTAAACTCTGTGTCTCTTGTGTGCTTGCATTATTGTGTCCATGATTGATATGCTGTAGATTTGCTGTACATGTTGTTCTCTCAGTTAAGATCCTAGATCAGATTGAAGTAAATTCTGAAAATTTAACATGGTATCAGAGCTAACCTGAAAGAAGGCATGATATGGCATGTATGACACTTGTTGCACTTACGATGTTAGGGCTTGATATAGCAAAAACCAGTCATCGTAGCACTTTCGCTATAAATCCGTTTTGGAGAAGTTTTCGGTCTACAACTTTTACAGGTCGAATATCAGATCCCCGTGTACCTTGTGTCCAAAGGAAAACCTCTAATTCATTTTAATTTGTGATTTATGATCTGTACAATATAGGGTTTCTGCCTCTTCGAGATCTGAGTCAAAATCATGTGACCTTGGGAAAAAGGTCATAACTTGGGCTAGGAAGATCCAAATGAAATTTCATAAAAATTTACAGCTAGTACACAAACTGTACTATCTCAGGAAACATTTTCAAAGGCCAAAGTTGAACCAGTGACACGTGGAACTCCGTACAAGTTCGCTCTCCTGTATTATCCCATAAATAAGTCACGTTGCGACACTTGGCATAACTCTCTCTCCGAGAATCCAATTGAGGTCAGACCTATCAGGATGGAAAGACAATAGGTCGAGATATCTTAGGAAAAGTTTTCAGAGGCCGAAGTTGAACTAGTGACACGTGGCATGCCGTACAAGTTCGCTCTGCTGTATTATCCCATAAACAGGTCACGTTGCGACACTTGGCATAACTCTCTGTCAGAGAATCCAATTGAGGTCAGACCTGTCTGGATGGAAAGATAACAGGTCGGGATATCTCAGGAAAAATGTTCAGACCCCGTGGATTGAAAATTTGGAGTTACACCAGAAACAATCAGGTACATATTTCTGTCAAAATAGAATTATTTTTTAGTACCTTCATTCATGGATTCCGGAATTTAGGGCTTCGGAGAAAGTTGGAATTTTTGTAATCGGAGACCACGGCTGGAAGCTCCTCAGAAAAATCGAAGCTTAGAGTTTTGAATCAAATCTTTTGGTTGGGTGAAGCTCCAGGAAATTCAAACCCTAATTCAGGGTCCTCCCTAGTAAATCCAGAAATCTAAAAGGCAATTTCGAGGGGTGAAACTTTGCAGTTTTCAAATTCTGAATATACCAACTTGATCAGCTCATCAAGGCTCATATTTCTATCCTTTTGGAAGTTTGAAATTCAAAATTTGAATTTTTGGGGTTTCTTTGACAAACCCTAATCCAGCTCCAGGACCAGTTCTTGCAAATCAAGTGGATTGGGTTAATCCTAGAAGAAGATGGATTGGTCACCTGCATAAGTGAAGAAGTTCATGTCTCAGAGGGAGATGAGGCTAAGGCCTTCCATAAGAAGATTACAAACAATCTTGAAAGGTATGGCTTACAGGTATGTTTCATGGTTAAGTTTATCATATGCTTGTCTTCATATCATTACAGTACAATCTTGATTAATTACTGGACTTGTCGTATCACCTTAATAGAAGATATTCATTGATTAAGGTTTTGACACTTATGATTGTACTAATGCATTGTGATGTTGTATGAGGTTTATGTTGTTTGCTAACACAAAAGGTACACCAAGAAAGTCAAATCATGTTCTACTTCAAGAACATATGCTCACGGTGACATGAAGACAAAGATTCATCCATTGTCATGGATCACATAGAAGATCTACTTTCGAGGTATGTATAACTTGGTCCTACAATGGTTAACTTATGAGACATGCAAGTTACTAGCAGAAGTCACTGAAGAGAACCATAAGACATTATGCGGGTATGTTAGACATAACTAGCTAGCATGCTAATCCAGGTATGTTTTTCCTATATCAAGCTAGAATCCTACCTTGTGTTAGGATCTTATACTATTGTGTTGTTGATAATGATTATTCATGAAGTCATAGGTTTGAATAATCATGGTTGTATGCATATTATGTTTCTTACCATAATTGATGATATGACTAACCAGAAGAATCATGAAGGTATAGGTTTGAATAATCATGGGTTTTATGCATATTATATCTCTTATCTTGATTGATGATTCATCTAACCTAAAGAGTCCTACGATCAAATAAGAATGTGTATGAGTACAAGAAGACTTCCCTGAAACCTTGAATACTAATGTTTATTATCTGTGAATGATCATGAATATACATGTTTAAGATTATTGTGTTTTGATAGTATTAAGATTATACTAATAAATGTGTGATTATGTATGAGACCTCAAGGATAACACAATGTTGATACTAATAAGAATTCATAGTGATTAAGGATGGATGTAAGTTCAAGGACAGGTAATCCAGGAAGAAAAGATCAAGAGGGAGCACACTCCAGTTGTTCCTGCAAGAAAACAAAGGAGCACACTTCAGTAGTTTCTGCAAGGATGCAGATATTCAGAGGGAGTTGACCACTTCTCACAATCCACATAAGAATGGAGTTGCAGAAAAGAAGCAAAGACTAAGAGGGAGTCAACCCAACAAACAAACAAAGATAAGTATTTGAATTGTCATTACTTGCATATTTTATTGTTTAAATAATACCGTTCAATAATGTATATAATGATGTTCCTAGAATTAGGTTGTGTATTATGCATATTAGAATAGTTGCAATGATGAACAATATACTACTAATATGCATGGGTAAGTGGCCTATGGCACTGTACAACATTCCATTGCTACTTATCTAGAATGAAACCTCTTTGCTGACATGTTGGGAGTTGTGCACACTCTTAACAATGTTCTGGTAGAGATTGGAAGGCATCTAGAAAGTTACGGGATATGGATAAATGTTGTATTGAAGCACTGGCTAAGATAATTGCATGACTATATGACATATTTCTTTATGTGTAAGAATTTGTTCTGAAAACTATGAGATGTCTTCTAATCATGCAATTTAACTTGTTGTGTAGGAAAGATCGTATGCCATCACCTACAAAAGAACAACAACAACATTTGTTTAGAAACAAAATTATCTATTGAAGATATGGAAGTTCCCAGGATATGGGAAGAATGCCATGATCCGTCGATCATGAAGAATGATGTTTGGGATGTAGTCCCAAGACCTGAAGGGAAGTTTGTTATGACTTCCATATGGATCTATCAAGATCAAGCATGCTGCAGATGGCAGCATAGAGAAATATAAAAGTGATGAAATAGAAGATACACCAGATGGATTTCAAGACAGCTTTCTTGAATGGTGTAGTTGAAGAAGAAGTGTATGTGGAGCAGCCACTTGGTTCTGAGACACATGACAGGGAGTCATATATGTGCAAAACTTGGGTATGATGCACCACTTTCTAGGTATGGAGGTGTGGGAGAGTGCAGATGGAATCTTCCTTGGACAAGGGAAGTATGTAGTAGAGATCCTGAAGAGGTTCAGGATGATGGACTGCGAGGCTATGGCATCGAACCTGAAGCTTCTGTGTGATGCTTCATCTGAACCGGTTGATGTCGCTATGTATCATCAGATGATTGGGTCCTTGATGTACCTGACGAACATGAGACCACATATTTGCTTTGCGGTGAACACATTGAGCCAGTTCCTGACAGATCCGAGGAGTGTTCACCTGGTTGCTGTAAAGCATATTCTGAGGTACTTGAAGGGTACAGTTGATTATGGGCTCAAATATGATGTGAATCAAAAGTTTAACCTGCAAGGTTATGTTGATTCAGATTGGGCTGGCAGTGCTATAGATAGGAAGAGCACATCTGGATGCTGCTTCAGTATGGGATCAGGTGTGATCTCTTGGTTTAGTAGGAAGCAGTCCTGTGTAGCACTGAGTACAGCTGAGGCAGAGTATGTTGCAGCCTATTTAGCTAGTTGTGAGGCAGTATGGCTACGGAAGCTACTGTATGAGTTATTTGATCTCCCGTTGGATGCTACTGGTATCTTCTGTGATAACTAGAGTTGTGTGAAGCTGTCTGAGAACCCATTGTTTCATGACAGGTTGAAACACATAGAGATCAAATATCACTATATCAGGGATATGGTGCAGAGAGGAGCTGTGAAGCTCCTGTATGTTGCGACGGACGAGCAGATTGCAGATGTGCTGACGAAGCCACTAGCAAGGGTGAAATTCGAGTACTTTAGAGAGAGGCTTGGTGTTCTTCGGATTGATGACACTTCGAGGAAGAAGTGATGGACACATTTGCTGAAGCCATTCCAAGCATGTTGGAAGGAGGATCCTTCACATGGCTGTGGATGTAAGCGCTGGATGATGAGCATCAAGACAATGCTCCAGTTACTGCTCTGTATATGCATCTGGATGATGCTAGATATGATCAGTTGGATCATTTATATGTATATGTATGTATGCATCATGTTGGATGCTGGATATGATCAGTTGGATCATTTATGTATGTATGCATCATGTTGGATGTTGGATATGATCAATTGGATCATTTGTATGTATTTTGTATATTTATCATGTTGGATGCTTGGACCATGTATCTGTATATGTATCAGGTGGATACATTGTATGATCAGGTAGATCATGTATGTTGATATGTATCATGTATGATCAAGTGGATCATGTATCTGTATATGTATCAGGTGGATACATTGTATGATCAGGTAGATCATGTATGTTGATATGTATCATGTATGATCAAGTGGATCATGTATTTGTATTTGTATCAGGTGGATACATTGTATGATCAGGTGGATCATGTATGATGATATGTATCAGGTAGATACTTGGTATGCATCAGGTAGATGCATGATATGATCAGGATGATCATAGATGACGAGCTTCATGATGTTGCTCTAGATGACATGCAGCAAGATGTTGCAGTGATGATGATTAGGATGATCATGTATACATCAGGATGATGTATGGTGAGTATCAAGTTGATACTCTATGACCATGGATCAGGTTGTGCAGATGAGCATATAATTTGGCCCTGGGAGATTTGCAGATAGTCTTTCAAGGTTTTTCCTATGGCATATAATTTGGCCCTGGGATATCTGGCAAATGCTCTTTCGAGGTTTTTCTCTGGGAGGACATATAATTTGGCCCTGGGAGATCTGCAGATAGTCTTTCGAGGTTTTGCCTATGGCATATAATCTGGCCCTGGGATATCTAGCAGATGCTCTTTCGAGGTTTTGTCCTATGGCATATAATATGTCCCTGGGAGATCCGATAGGTTGGGCTGTGTGCCCGTAATAAGTCCTGGGATGCTCTTGCGAGGTTTTTCCATGACCACATATAATCTGTCCCCAGGAGATCCTATAGGTAGAGCTGTGTGCTCGTAACAGCCTGGGATGATCTTGTGAGGTTTTGTGGTGACCACATATAATCTGTCCCTGGGAGATCCTATAGGTAGAGCTGTGTGCTCATAACAGCCTGGGATGCTCTTGCGAGGTTTTGTGGTGAGGTTACATATAATATGGCCCTGGGATATCTTATAAGTAGAGCAGTGTGCTCGTAACAGCCTCGGATGCTCTTTCGAGGTTTTGTGACGCACGTAATAAGTCCTGAGGATTCCACAGTATGGCCAGTGATGACGAAGACCTGCAGGTGGTGGGCCTACATCCAGTATGAAAAAGTATTGGCTCTGTAGAACTTCCTATGACGAGTAGATTCAGAGATTGATTGAGATAGCAGCAACAGTGACGATGACGATGATTCAAGGATGATGATTCGTTGATGATGATCCAGAGAAGAAGACTTGTGCTAGCAGATCTGTGTCGAGAAATACCTTCCTAATTAAGAGGGAGTGTTGATGTATATGTAACTTCGGAATGCATTTCACATATATGTATATTGTATTTCTATAGAGATGTTATTATTCCTCTATACGGAAGTGTCGTCATTTATATTGTAAGTGTCGTAACTTATACTTGATGGGTTATTAGACCACCTTGTTGGGGTCGGCCCTGTATAAGTCATGTGGGTCAAAGGGTTATTAGACCACCCTATTGGGGGTCGGCCATGTGGGTCAAATGGTTATTAGACCACCCTAGTGGGGGTCGGCCCAGTCAGCATTATGTTAAGTGGTTAATTTGAGGCCGACCTAGTTGAGTAAAGGTCAAGTCAAGTTAGTGTATAAATAGAGAGTGTGTCTCTCTCATTTTACACATTCTATTCTCTCACTCACACTTAGGAGAGTGGCGCACTTGTGGAGGAGGAGGCTCTGCTGCTAGGAGAAGACTATCTCTTGTATTCTGGTTGTATCATTTCTCTATCTATCTCTGAGGAAGTTATTGGGGTTTTTCACCTTTATGGTTTTCCCCAAGTAAATTCTGTGTCTCTTGTGTGCTTGCATTATTGTGTCCATGATTGATATGCTGTAGATTTGCTGTACATGTTGTTCTCTCAGTTAAGATCCTAGATCAGATTGAAGTAAATTCTGAAAATTTAACACAATCATCCAAACACGTTATGAGTAGCTATGCATATAATCTTTTCATTGCTACAATAGTCACTGAAGTGATCTCAGAATTATAACGCTCAATAATTCAAACACTTTCAGATGTTAATATTTGAAATGCAATGAAATATATATATATATATATATATATATATATATATATATGCATCATGGTCATAATAAAATTGCAAGACACGGGTACACTATCCATGCAATTTAAATAAAACTCCAGTATTCATTACTTCACAACCATATTCTTTTTATGCAGCTCTGTCCTTCCAATAGAGCACTCTGGTATCCCATCAACATGTCTACCTTCTTCATGCAATAATTCTCCTGCATTCATAGTAGCTCATGAAATGGTCTCAGTATTAACAATGGTTCACCATTTCATCGATTATCTAATTGCATTGAAACATATATATCACAACCATGCATTCACAAGATGCATCTCAACATGTGCATGAACATTCACAACATTTACATAATATTGTAATGTGCATTCACTCAATGCATAACCCCTCAATACAACCTTGCATTAATCCATGAATACTAGGCATTTCAACATATTATGGCCTAACCATGCCTATCTCATATGGCATACACTACCACAACATGACTATAAGTCTTTACTTTCTTTGGTTGTTAAACTCACAATCATACACAAATGGTATGATGTAATTTCATATGAATGCATTGAGGTTTCTAAGAAACTATAGGGTGTAAGACTCCTTGCCTTCACTTACCCACACCTGACCATACTTGGTAGGATTATATTCACATTTAGGCACTCAATACCACATGCAAACCAAATCAAAATAGTTGAAGGGATCTCATCAAATCCTCTCTCAACGTTCAAGCAATTTAAGCACAAATAACCATTACCTGCATGCCTGTCATTAACATCGCTTGATGTTACCTAATCAATTGACCTCTTACCAAGGATTCACAATCTGTTTTCCAACCTCGTGATCACAGATTTGTTGCACCATCCTTTCCTTATAAGGTTGTTGGTCATATGCAACAACATCATCCACATCTTTAGCCCTGCTTTGGTTTTCTTTGGTCCTACAACCAATGCGCACACAACTAATTATTAGCAACCACAATCATTATCTTAAGTGGCTCATTGCATATGTAAAACCTCACTATTTTACCAATATGCAATATCATATACATTCGAAAACATTTTCACATGCACTGTGCAATGTTTAGTAATATGCCATCTAGTGCATATTCATCCTATCTATCTAATCTCTTGCATTTTCAATCATGCTTCCATGGTCTGATTCCCACAACCATTATCAACAACATTAATTTACATCAACCATAGGGAATACCATTAATGGGCCATTGCATGTGTGACTTCACTACCTTTACCCATATGCAACATCATGTTCATGCATAAGCAATTCACATGCACTATGCAATGACTCTTTAATCATGCCCACTAATTCATATGCATTACTCTCTTGCATTTCCAGCATCCCTATGCCATAATTTTCAGTGTATACAACTCAGGAAATATAAATACAATAGCAAGAGAGGAGTTAAGGAATTGTCCCTTTCCAATTCCTCATTATGACATGGAGTTCCTCCTCCACATCATAGCTGATCATTTTCTTGGCTTTCCTACCAAGCATACAAGCAATCATTAGCTATGATCTTCTCATGAATTAGAAATTCAACATATACATATGAGTAATCATTCATTATTGATATTTTTCAAATATGCAATTCTTATGCTATAAACAGAAATAGTTTAAGGTGAGGAAATTCCCTCTTTAATCCTCCATAGTGCACATTCCAAGCATAGGCATTGCCTTGTTGCTCCCATTTCTCTTCCGCAATGCATATTACAGCCAATTACTCTTAATAAGGCTTCCACAACCTTCTATGCAATTCCTACTTCTCATCCCAAGCATATAGAATGCATTTAACACTTTCAACGACTGTCTCTGGGGGACGACAGGGGTCCATTTTGTTTTGTAAATCCTTCGATTTCGAGCAATCTGACACATAAGTTCCATGTCATTTTTCAATTTTCAACGCCTGAAATTCACCCTGGAAAAAGAGCTGAAATTTCTTGTTTCAGAGAAACTCACCGAGTTCTTCCGACTCGTTGTGGAGCAACTCGCCGAGTTCTGCTGGTCGATGAACTCAACTATCTCTTCTAACCCATTGCGGAGCAACTCGCTGAGTTCTGCCACTATTTCGAACCAACCTGTCGAGTTCTGTCGCCGTTTCGTACCAACTTGTCGAGTTCTGCCGCAATTTCGGACCAACTTGCCGAGTTCTACCGCTGTTTCGGACCAACTTGTCGAGTTCTGTCGCCGAAAAAACACTTAGAAAAAGTTTGAAATTTTTCTTCCCTTCCCTAGGCACTTCCACAACTTCGTCGGTGCAACTCAGCCAAATTCCCTAACCGTGTTAGCTCCACTCAGCGAGTTTTGCCGAAACGTATCGGCTCAACTCCACGAGACTCGCCGAAATGCATCGGCACAACCAAACAAAAACACTTAGAAAAATTTTGAAATTCTGCAAACTTTGTCAGTGCAACTCAATGAGTTTCACCGACCGTTTCAGCGCAACTCAGCGAGTTTCACCGACCGTTTCGGCGCAACTCAGCGAGATTTGCCGACACAGCCTGGGCGGAAAACTCGGAAACACTTTAAAAAAATGAAATTTGAAATTTTATTAATGATCAGTGTTGAGCAGGAGGAATACTTACCTCTGCAACTGCGATAGGTAGCCCATGAAGGCCCAAATGTTGCAACCTTTGCTTTGATACCAAATGTAATGTACCCTCCCGTGGACCCAATTCAAGGCAGGGAACATGATACCAATCTTTGGGGCTTTTCATAAAACTTAGCCAAATTCATTAGATTCATACACATAAATTCAAAAGTGTGCAAATACAGATTAAGCAAATATGCACAGTGGAATTAAAAACTCATCCACACACATATCATATGCATACAACATATGGAAAACAATCATCAATTTAAACATTGCAGAAGTAAATACTTAGACAGAAAAACACTTATGTTCATTGTGCAATTGTCCCAAACAACTAGCTATGTCGCTGCAACGTTCCACCCAACCATAGGCCAGTTGTGTTCATTAGTTCTCTCAACACAGCTGCCACCCCCGAGTTGGGCATGATTCTTACAAGGAAAATGGGACATTCAAGCTCATACACAGCCAATTAACCATTTCATTTGAGCCAAGCCAGTCCACAGCTGGGTTTATCATGCTATATTTGAACCCTGGATGCTTTCTCAAGCTCAAGCCAAAACAATGGATTTACCAATAGGATGGCCATGGGTTTTCCCCAAATCATTTCTAGCCAAAAACGAATTGTGGGATGGGGAAAAACAATCATGGGAAGAAAAATGAATTCTCTCCCAACTAACTAAGCATTCAATAGCCAAAATGGTCTCTATGGAACCCCAATTCCATTCCCTTTCTTCCCCACTGGTATATAACACAAAAACGCCCTTCTCCCAGCTGAGAATGAAGGAAAACACAGGAAAACATGGATGGAAAATGCCCAGGTAGTTCCAAAACTCGTGAGGGAGAGAAACTGGTTGATGGATAATGGCTTGGGGAGCAATTCATGGCTCTTTTCTTTCCCAAGAAGCAAAACACGATTTTTCATGCAGGGTGGCTTGCCCATACCCGAATTTGGACAGCCATACCTCTCATTCCCCAAGGCATTAACTACCTCAACCAACTATTGGGAGAAATCAATGATTGGGTAAAAAAGTCAACATGGGTAGTTGAGGGTTTGATTGGTTCTCTCATTGACACTTGGCTTGGCTTGATTGGCTCCAAGGATTTGAATGTTTTCCCTCCCAATTCCTTGTAAAATCATGCCCCCATCTCTTGTTGCATTGCATAGCTAGTTGTGGGTATTTGATGAAAATGTATATTTACATGATGTTTGAAATTCCAATGTGCCTAGCTAGCATGCAAACCATATGCATCAATAAATCGATGGCGGGGCCTTGGCCTTGAGCTCCTCACCATGATTTTATAACCATATTACGTCATTTACATTTGAATGTAATGGGATCAAAATGGGGACATTACATCAGACGACTAACCTTTGTTTGAACCAGAAACCGGGAAGAAGGAGGGGGGGCATTCATTCATTTTGACGCATTCATTCATAGACCGGGTTGCAGAGCCAAGTCAGGAGCGGAGAAGGAAAATCACGATTCCTTTGTAATTTGAAATTACAGAGTCGAATGCCATAGAAAATCCTGCGTGTGAACCTCGTTTGTTCGAGAATTCCATGAAGGAAAACCCTGAGATGAACTACAGAGCCGTAAGAATACCTGAGGTATGTTACAGAGAATTAAAATGTGGGACAGAGCTTAGTCCGCAACCCTGAGAATAGCCAGCTGGATTAACAGAGATAGAAATTCAATTTAGGGTTGGAATGCTTGATAAACCAAGTGACGGCTGAAATCTCATAGAACTAGCAGTTGGACCTTTCTATGCCCACCCTGAATAGCATTGGAAGGGAAGGGGCCTTGAGGAATTGTGCAGTAGAGAAGAGGGCCTTCCTTATGTTGGGTGAGGTAGGTAATGTGGGTTCCATATCTGCTGAGTGTTGAGATTCATGTAGCTCTATGGTTGAGCTCATTGGCTTAGCAATATCCTCCTTTTTTCCCTTGTATGCTTGATAAATACAACTGTGGGTTAGCTTAGAATTGGGATGATACCTTGACTATGAGAGAGTTCCTTATCCCTTCTTAGTGGATACACATACCCTGAAGGGAAAACCAGTTCCAAATGAGATATTTTTATTGATGTTGTTGTAATCTATGGGATTACATAAAGTTACCAGTAGTACAATAGTCACAACATATATAAAAGTAAATTTCATAACAAATCATACATACATAATGGAAGCAAAGTACATAGAGTAATTGGGACCAAAAGAACATGTGTCTTTATTATCACAACAGGACAATCATGTACAAAAGCAGAGCTCTCTTTCTCCTAGCTCACCAGCCAAATATATAGTTCATACAAGTAGTTATGCAATTACAAATTCCTAACTGCCTGGTTTGTTGGCGTAACCAACTCGACCGGCTTAGCCGATTGTTCTCTAGTCGGTCTGGAGGACTTACTTGGATGGATGACTAGGATCCTCCAACATTTCCTCCACCCGCAAACATTTCTTTGTCTCAAAGAGAACATGGGGGGGTGCATTTTTTAAAGAGATTTTTACAAAATTGCAAAATTGAAGAAGTTTCTCAGGAGTGTTTCGACATGGATGTTTCGTCTGTTGGGATGCATTCAACATGGGATTCAACAATAGTTGGGGCAGAGAGAGTGAGGCGATCTTGGAATTCATCCCATTCAGTAAGGACAGTCCTGATGTTCATTATGACGTTGGTGAGTTCTGACAATCGAATAAGTATTACATGCATTACTTGTTCCAACACGTTCCTCATGCCAGGTCCAAAGTTTTGAATTTGAATTTCAGCAAATCTCATTAATTTATAAATGCGTTGGGTTAGACAACTTACTTCTTCTTGATCTTGCTTCCATTTATGAAGCCATTGGTACTCACATATTTGAATTTGATCTTGTCGCTGGTGTTCCATGGTAATTTTTTCATCTAAAATTTGGGTCATGGCTAGGTCGGCTTATTGCTTCTGCCTATAAACATTTCCAGTAAAGTGCTTTGCAGGATCTAAATTTCCACACAAACTTTCTCGTAATATGAGTACCAGTTGTTGAGGACGACTTATGCCTCTGGTTTCTTTTTTTTCATATTCTTTTAGTTTGGTGTCGCACTCTTCAAATGGCTTGTATTGGTCGATAATGAGGAGGCTTGTTTCGTTGTGTTGCTTCTAAAGCAGGTGTTCACGTGTTTTTTTATATCTTTCAAGTACAAACTCCACTAGAGTTTGTAGCTTGTCAATTTTTTTCTCTGGTAGGGTTTCTGGAAGCTATACAATAGTTTGTTATGATTCTGTTGCACATATTATCCATTCATTCTCTTTCTCTTATTTGATTTCTTTCAACATTTTGGATCTTTCTACCCATTTTTTGTTACACTCCTAGGTGGCTACCTTGATAAAGTCATCAAGTTCTTCTTCAGGAACTATGGAATGAGAGAAGATGAATGTATTTGCCTATGTTCCTACTGTTGGATGGACTATAAGGATTATCTTGGTGTCACTCTTATTATTTTTCCTTTTGTTTCTTTTCTTGGACAATTTCTTTGGGTCTTTACTTATGTTGGGATTCGTTTGCGAGGCAGTTGTCTTGTCTATAATTGATGTTGAGGGAGTTGAAGATGATGGGTATGAGGACAATGGAGGTGAGAAGGATGTATAGGTGTGGAGGACGACAGAGGTGGGTCAATCAAAGGTGGGTCAGTCGAAGTAGTCTTCGACGATAAAGTTGAAGATACGGTCGGTGGTTGGTTCATTGAGAGAGTTTACTACATCGGTGGGGAACGACTGAGAAGGTGATGACATAACTGGAGCAACAATTGTTGTTGTTGAAGGAATCAACAAGGGTACTAAAGGCTACAAAGTTGATAATAAGGGAGGAATTGGATAAGTTGTAATAGGTGGAGTGGATTCCAAAGTGATTGCAGTGGAAGATGTGATCACGTTTGATTCAATTGTGGTCATCATGGGTATTGATGCAATGAGATGGTTTGGGTGATATGCAGGAAATGGTGAAGATATGCTTATGGGTTCGAAAGTTGTAGTAAAATTTGTTGTTGGGCCTATTCTTAAGGTTCAATAGTAGTTGAAGGGGGCAATTAATTAGGATTTCAGGGGAGGGAGTTTTACTTTTCTTGGGGACTTGACTATATCTTGACCAGACTCAGGTACACTAGTTGTATTGCTAGGGGGACTTGTAGAATGTTGAGATAGATACTGGGTATATTGCGCAATAAATTTAAAAAATTCTTCTGTCGTTGTTAAGTGTTCATGGTTGGATGTGGTTACCTCTTTCTAGTATTTTTCAACTCGAGCTCGGGAAGGAGCTAGGGATTCGTAGTTTAGGTCGACTAAGTATTTCTCCTTTGAGGACTAAGTTGTGCGAGCTTTATTTTTGGGAGTTTGAGGTGTAGTGGAGAAATTTGTTAGGACTGGTTGTGATGATTGCATCGATTCATAATCCTTCTGTATTTGTTGGTCGATGGACACCTTATTCTTTACAGCTTTGACTAAGAATTTATTAGCCTGCTCTCTTATTTGGTTGATGTCATCTTCAGTGGAATTGAGAAAGAGTTGCTTCCTTTCCTTGGCAATTTGTCTGGTTGATTTGCCTCAAAGATCTCGTTGATATATAAAATCGTCTCAACTACTTATCCATTTTTTTTCTTAAGTTGGGGCTTATCAAAGTCGGGCTCAAATCCTTTGATGAGGGGCTCGTCTTATTCTTCGTCAGTCATGTTTCCCTAAGGTTCACCGATTGGTTCTTTACTTTTGTTGGGGACTAGAACGACTGCTAGTGGGAAAATGTTGTAATATATACTGCTATTTCTCTTTGTTATTCTAAATATCTCTCTATTAGGGTTTCGATAAGCTCCATTTGTTACACCTTGGCTACTGGGTATAGGGAATACAATGTTTTATTGTTGTGAAGTGTCAATGAATAATTGAGGAATGTTGGGGTATAGTAAATTTCTTGAGCATCCCCTCCTGTACCATACTTTTGTTGATATAGGGAGATTTCAATGTGTGCTCCAAGAGGTAAGCAATGATGCACTTGTTGTTGCACTCTCCATCTGGTACATATGTTTTTAATATCTTGGAACCCAAGTTCCAAGTAGGTTTTTTGCTTTGTTTGAGTTGTACAATGACCCTTTTCCTGCAAATTTATGAAATTTTCTCATAAAAGGTTGTTGTGTGCTAGTAAACATTTATTTTTCTAATTGGGGTAATCTTCGCTATTCTATCCATATGAGCAATGATAGAAATACGATGGCATATGCATGTTCCTGGCACTTCTCACAATTGTATTTTACTAATTGTGCGACGTGTTGGCGCAATTAAAGATTTTTTCCTCTATCCCAACTTGTTTTAGGCTTAAAGCATGTCAAACCTCAAGTCAGATGGTCGACCTGAGCTTGTTAAACATAGTGAAAGTATTATAGCATCCCATTTAACCACCCCATATCTTACTTTTCTAATTATCAACCCTTTTGAGTTTTTTCTCTGGAGGGTATCCCTGTGAATTCTTCGACTAACTCTTGAGTCTTATGTGTGACAGGAACTGATGGTCCTTCATTAACATTCCGGTAATTGCGGTAATGAGGGATTATGTGATTAGGATGGCCTCATCAATCCATATTTTCTCATCATGGTATATACTAATAATAAACTTTGTTATGATTTACTTTAGGTTTCCAAATGAGTTAAATAGGGGTGCATTTAGATGGCCTCAAATCTTTGCAGTAGAAAGCTTCCGCGCATACTCTATCCATTGTATATCTCAGACTTCCCAAGTCTTCATTTATGCATAATATTTTTCTCAATTTGGTTCGTCCAATTTCGCTTTCTTTATTCAATGGACTCTCGCTTCCAGGGGAAACATGGTTGCTTCCTCCTATTGCATTCAGACCTTTTGTTATGTTGATTTGAATTTGCTTTCTATGGTGCCATATGTGCTTCTTCTGAGAACAATTTTAGGGTAAAATATGTAATTTTGGGGTTGACTTGCTCTTGTTCAAATCATGAAAAACAATTCAGCCAAGGATATTCAAATGGTGTTGAATTTATAGGCATGGAGTGCCATGAGATTTTAAAGAAGGCAAGTGAATGCATTGAATTCAAATTTTATGGGTTACAGCTCATTCGCATGCTTGGAAACGCTTCCAAAATAATCTTTCTTCACGCACTAGATGGCGTGAGTGGTAGTCTTTGCTCTCGTCGGTCTGTAGTTTATTCCTCTTGTCGTTACTCATTGGTCGGCTAGGTGATATTTTAAGCGGTCGTTTGGAAGGTACCTTTCTCATGTTTATGTTCCTTATGTCATCACCCTGCACGAGTCATATGTTCCAAGGATGATGCCTCTTTCTATTCGCATGCTCTTCCTCTTCCACCTAGTTAATCCCCATGTGCATTGAAATGTGTCTACTCTACCAAATATTCATGTCTTAGTACTCCTATTTATACATTTTGGAAGGTTAGTTATGTAACTACTTTTTAATTTTAATTGAATTAATTAAATTTTCCTAATTCTAACAAACATGGGACATGATGTTCGACTAGTGCAGATACAGTCACTAGTCGACCTTGTGCCTTCTTCAAATTCGGTAATGTTTTAGTCATGATCCATTGATGACCTTTTTGAAAACACGACCTTGTAGTGTTTTCAATCTGATTGAGCCATTATTGTTGATTTCTTCAATGACATATGGCCCCAACCATCCGATCTCCAGCTTTTTAGGTTTTCCTTTTACCAATGGAGATATCGTTTCTCTTAACATTATGGTTGTGCTGGGATTTTTGTTGCATCTTTTAGACTTCCTAATGGTGCATAGAAATCATTCTTTGTTCTTCTAGATTTTGTAAATCAAAGATTGTGTCTTGAGTCGCTTGGATGGTGTCAAGATGTAAAAAATTAACAATGGTTGGCGCTTGTTGTTTGAAATGTAGACGTATGAATACTTCTTGACCATACAATAGATTGAATGGTTTCTATCCCATCGATATTTTATATGTTTTTCTGTATGCCAATAGTATTGCAGGGACGTTTTTCGTCCCAGTCATCATTATCGATGTTGCAGATCTTTGTTATACCTTTGGTCATCATTTTATTGAACGAATCGACTGCTCCATTTTCCTGCTGATGGTAAGATGAACTTTTGTGATGGTCTATCATAAATTCTTTCAGTAACACATTAGTAGTTTTGTTTACAAAATGTGTGCCTTAGTCATTGATGAGGATTAGTGGGCATTCGAATCTTGTAATTATATTTTTGTATATGAATCGGGTTTCAACTTCATTGGTACAGGATTCGATTGGTTCTTCTTCGTCCCATTCCGTTACATACTCTACTGTGGTAAAATGTATCGAGTATCGGTCCATCGACCGGATTTAGAAAAGGTACTATGAAATCAATTTCCTATATTTCAAATGTAAGGATGGGGTTGACAGATATTAATGGCATTTTGTGTTGTCTTAATGGTCATCCCATTTGCTGACATTTAGCACACTTAATTACATATGTTTTGCAGTACTTATTCAATGATGGCCACCATATTCCAGATTGTAGGATTTTTTTGGCAGTTATGTCAGCCTGGAAATATCCTCCTGTAGGTCCCAAATGTGCTTCTTCCATAATATGTTGTTGCTCATGCTCTAGTGTACATCGATGAAGTATGTCGTCAAGTCCAATGTTGTATAGGTACCCATTGATTAATGTGTATGGTGTTGCTTTCAATGCTAAGATATTTCTCTTTTTCTTTGATGTTCCTATTGGTGCCTAGCCCTCTTGTAAGAATTATGCAATGTTTGCTAATTTGGATAGTAAAAATTCAACTCTAAAAAGATAAATGTCAGGAAGTTCAACGTCAATTCCGACTGTGTATTCTCCAGTCTCAATACGAGAATGGTGGTTGAGTCCAACATTTGACTTTCCTGGTCGGACTAGGATTTCAAATTTGAATTCTTGAAATAATAGGAGCCACTGACATATGTGACTATGGTGGAGGGGTTTATTCACTGAGTATTTGAGTGCTTGATGTTCTGTATAGAATATGAATGGGTTAGATAATAAATAATGTCGATATTTTGTAGTGCAAATATCATACCCAATCCCTCACGTTTAGTTGTTGAATAGTTTATTTCTGCTTTATTTAACTTCCAACTAGCGTGTGTGTTTGGGTAGTTGAGTCTGTCATCTCCAGGTTGTGTTAGTATAGTCCCAACTGCAATGCCTGAAGCGTGGATATGGACATGAAACCTTTTCAACCAGTCGGGAAATTTAAGTATTGGAGCTTCGACTAATTTTGTTTTAAGTAACTCGAAGGATTCTTTTCATTTTGGGGTCCATGGGAATTCAACCTGTAATCTCAATAGTTCTTCCAACATGAATGTAATGTCAAAATATTTCCAGATAAACTTCCTATAATACTCGGTGTGCCCCAGCAAAATTCTAAATTTCTTGGGATTTACTGCAGGTTTTAAGTCAAGAATGACTTTAATTTTAGTTAGATCTACTTTTGTGCCTTCCTTACATACAACCTGGCCCAATAGTACTCCTATTGGAGTAGAAAATATGCATTTCCTTATATTCAGGGATATGTATCTGTCTACACCTTTCTAGCATTATCCTAAGATATTGAACATGGTCTTTGAGCATTGTATAAATAGTCTAGTCATCAAAGTAGATAGGCATTGTTTTGTATAAAAATTCTTGAAAATATTTTATAACTATTTTGGAAAATACAGTTGGAGCATTCTTTAGACCAAAAGGCATGACCCTATATACAAATTATCTGAATTCACACACAACTGTAGTTTTATGTTGTTCTTCCTTTTCTATGGGGACCTGATTATAGCGAGAGAATCCATTGATGAAAGAGTAGCATTTGCATCCATAAACTTCATTAATAATCTCATCTGCAAAGGGGGTCGGGAATGGGTCTGTAAGGGTTACTCTATTAAGAACCCTGAAGTCGACACAGACATGAATAATTTTTGGGCCATGATTCTTTGGTTGAATAACCATGGGGTTGGACCATTATGACTGGTCCACTGGATATATTATTCGGACAGTTAAAATATTCTCAAGTTATTTCTTGACTATGTATTTTTATTTGTGAGTTAGCTTGTATGTTCGTTTCTTGACAGGTTTGGTGTCAGGAATTATGTCGATTTTCATTTATCCCATCTCTTGTACTAATCCTTTCAGGTCCTTATAGTCACGGATGAATACGTCTTGATATTATTTTAATAAATTTGCTATCTCCGTCATTTTCTACTCCGACCAATAGTTTCCTATCTTTTCCATTTTTGGTCTTCCTTCGAAGGATATGTCGACTTCTTTTATCCTTATTTCTGCATCCATCCATTATGGTGATTTTGATTCATTGATCAGGCGTTCTCCTTCTTTAAATTTTGTAAAATCCAAGGGAAAGTCCTTATGATCGTCCTCATTTTGTTTTTCTTTGGTATAAATTTTCAAGGTTGTCTTTATTGGTTGGATTACATGTGGGTAATTTCTTTGCCATTTGAATTTTTTTCCATAAGTATGTTCATTCCCCATATCTAGTTGAGTCATCGATTGATCCGACTATTTTTTTTTATGTTGAAATTATTTTACAATCTAATACTAGTCGAGCGCTTTGTTCATCTTCATGATCAACTTCTTCCTCGGTCGGTTTAATGAATTGATGTAATTCTTGAAATTCTTCTCGGAGGAATTCTTATGCAGGTGTAAATGAGAACCTAAGAGTTTTCCATTTAAAAGTATATCCTCTTGCTTCTTCCATTTTGTACCACTTGTTAGGCAAGTCATCCATCATGTTTGGAAACAAGTGTGGCCATATTCTCTCATCTCTGTATCCGAATATTTTCCATTTTTTTCACAATTTTCAATAGGTTCGACCGAGTCCAGACCTTGGACAAAATTTTGGATTTCTACTTGAGATGTTAATTTTTTCCTCCAAGCCTTTCAATGAAGTATGTTAATGCGGTCGTCCAAGTTTGTAATCGTGATTGATGTGTGTCCCATCATCTTGTTTCTTGGTTGGTGAATGTTTCAACTAGGATCTATAGTTGTCTTTGTTCACAGACAAGTTTAGATACTTATTCCACATGAACTATTGGTGACTCGTGTTCTTTGTACTGCAGAGGGGGAAAAATCGTTGGTTCAATTTTCGTTGGTACAAGAGTTAGGTATTCTCTTATTCTTTTCTCAAATATATTTGGTATCATAGTTATTGCATAACATTTCCGTGCTAGTCGTCGTGGGATAATTTCGACCGTCCAACATTCTCTTGCATGTTTTTCATAGTTTTCAATTTAACAATCATACAAATCTGAGTTGGAGTTTTTCCCAATCGACATAGGTGATCCTGAATGAATCTCTCAAAACTCGTTAGTTTCTATTGAATCTTCATTATCCTGCATGACTTGATATAATTGTCTGATATCTCCATTGTTATCATATAGCTCTGCCCAAGGTTTCCCTTGAGATGGATGAATAGGTAATATGACATTTTGTCCTTCGACTATCAATTTTATTCTGTCTTTTTCTAATGAAATGGAAACTTTCATTTTTTGACCCCAAGGTCGACCAACTAATGTTGGGAAGGATTTGGAAAGTTTTCTTGGATCAATGATTTCAAAATCAATATGAATGTTGATACTCATTATTGCAGTATTAACATTTTTCGAGAGACCAATGGGTTCAATCAATCCTTGATCGGAAATTTTAAGATAAATGCTTGAATCTGATAGTCATGGTTGACCTACAATTTCCTGCGACCCAAATTCGAGTACAACTTGCATGATACAAAACCCCTCAACTTCGACCTCGACCAGAGGATCAATATCGATTTTATATTTTTTATTTAGACTAAAGATATTTTTAGCAAGTCTTTCATTCCCTAGATTGTTCCTAATGAGATACATTAAATCGATTAGTCATGCAACAACTTCTTCTTTCATTAAAAGTTTAATAACTCATTAAGTGCTTTGTTTTTGGATTTTGCAGTATTTTTGTCAGACGTGATCTCTTCAAATATTTTTGTAGCATTATTAAAGATTTATCTTTGCTTCGATGGATTAGGATAGTTATCTTATTTTCTTTGTATTCTTGTGATGTCGGAGTTTTCCCCTCCAATCCTTGTTCCTTTCCTGGTGATTATTTGCAAATTTTTAGTATTCAATGCTTCATGCTTATGAACACTAGACAAGAGATTAACATTCTTTTTATAGTAAAGTATTTCTAACATGATGGGGAACTCTTCTAAATTGTGCTCCCCCATCCCACATTTTGTACAAAATTTGAGTTCAGTTCTATCTTTCCAAGGATAGCCAGGACTCAAATGTTCTTCACTATAACAGATAAAGCAACGAGTTTTCCTCAACCCGTTGGTCGGTTTCCTTGATTGTTATTATATCTTAATCGACCATTGTATCTACCTCATTGGTTGTTTCCATTGTTACTTTGGTTGTTGTTGTGGAAGTCTCGACCTTTGTGATTATTATGGTCGATTGTCTGTGCTTGGTAAACGATACGATAGTTTGCTTTAGTCTTCAAATTCTTGATACATCCTGCAATCGTGTGTTGTGTTATCCAACATATGCTGCACCATTTTGGTTTTACACTATTAGCATTATAAGAACATTCCACCATTGGATGGGGTTCGAATATTTTGTATATGTCGCAGAAGTAGCTTGTTTGAGTCGTGTGGAAATTCTTTGGTCTTTGCTCTTTTGCGAATGGTATGGAGTCATCTTGGAAATTCTTCTCTCTTCTTGATATGCATTTATGTCAACATGATATCTTTTCCACTCATTGTAGGGACAGTTATCACTCGTATGTCCTTTTGACAAGCATGTGGTACACCATAAATCGTTGTGTCTCATAGTCAAGTGTTGAAGTGATTTTTGTATTGTTTCTATTTTTTCTTTCAATCGTTTGTCAACAGATCCAGTCGATTAGTCTACATTTGAATAAACTCATAAATATGTCTTTAATTATTCATCGTATGTCATGTATTCATGCAACAATAGTGGTGTCTTGATTCGTGGCTATAGACTTGCAACAAAGAATTGCATCACAACAGCTTGATCCATTTTGGATGGCATTTGACTAAGGAGATATTTGAATCTTCTATCGTATTCTTGTACTATTTATCCTAGTCATTGAATGATTTCTTTTAATTTGTGTCCGAATAAATGCTTGGTGTCATCTTGCTTTAAAGAAATATAAGAAATTATCCTTTATTTGTTGTTTTGCCTTGGTACCATATTTAATGAAATTCATGTACCTTGTAAGCGCCCTATTCTATAGGCCACCTGCAAACTGTGGAATTTGTTCCTTCTCATCGTCAATGAGGTTAGGTTTCCAGAGGGATTCACATACAAACCAATGTTTCTTAGGGTCCCTATACCCTTCATATATAGGATTATTTACTGGAATTCGATAAGCCATATTAATAGAACTGAAATTTTTACTTTTTGTTTGAATACTTACTAGAGTTGAATGGTCGACTGACTGACTTATTGTTTCACAATCGCATTCATTGTTGGTCTCTTGTTGATGCGATTTGTACCAAGACATGTGTACTTCTTCTACAGATTCCTCGTCACTAGGTTGGATTTCCGATAGAATGGTCGCTTCAATCAATATTGTTGCTAGCGGGGGGGTACCTCCATATGGTCTAAATAGAAAAATTTAAAAGAGTGTCTTATGAACTCAGGAGTGAAGGTAATCCAATTACCATGGTGTGGTCGTTCAACCATCACTCAGTATGTTATTCGTCCAAAATGGTTTAGTCAACTCCATATGTCGTTGTCTCTCGTTCCAAGTCCTAGGTATCTCTCAGGGTATTTTCTAATAGTTGGTACAATCATCATTATCATCGGTACAGATTCGACGAGGGTCAAAGCATCATGGATTGCAATATGCAAGGACTGTGGGATCAGTACCATCGTGTGCGATTGTTTTATCAGTGTTGGCACCTCAACCTATTTCTCATTTGGTCGACTTTCCCTTGAATCAGGTTGTTTTTTTGGTTTCTCCATCATCTCATCCAGTTTCTTCATATCTCTTTTATTATGCAGTGGGCTTGAAATATCCCTTAATTGCTCCCATCATTTGAACCTCTTTTCTCTTTCTATTTTCTGGATATCTATTATTTGCTTATGAATGGCCAGGCATTTATTTCGTCAAGGCAGACTTGGATTCTTGTTGGGATTCAATCTCTTATTTCTTTGTCAACTAGCATCCTCCTTCTGTTCAACGCACATGGTTAATGACCCCCACAATGCCGACCTGACTCTTATTGTTTGACAGAGGTGGAATCAGCAATGGATTTCATTTGTTAAGAAAATATTCCCACTCACGTTCATTGACGAAGCGCTTCCAATATTTTTTTTTATTTTTCTCCCAATTTGTTGTAGCGGACAGGTCCAACGGAGTCGTGGCTCTATTATGTGGCCGACTCTTTTTTCAATTAGGAACTTGTATAGAAAAATCGGTATTGTATAGGAAAATCCTTTGTGAAGGTCGCTATAGAATCTACTGTGAACTTTGTCAATTGAAGTTTTGTCTTCCAAAACTTGTTCTTCGCAGAAATATTCACATATCTTTTCGAGCCACTCATATATGTTAGTCCTTCCTCCATTGTTGATATTGTGATTTAACAGTATTTCATTCTGGGCATCTAACTTGATCATGAACGTCGTTGAGGAATTTATTTATCTCATCGGAGAGAACTTTTATAAATATTTCATGGGACTCAGTGAAGAATGTTTCTTTGTCCTGTGCAAGTGTTAACTTGTTCCTTCTGGAATAGTTTTGTATGTAATTTTCAATTTTCCAGCTCCACCACTCTCTAATTTATCCATCACTCACCATTTACATATATATGATCATTTCATGGCATAGGTCAGTACTACCGGCAATGGAACCAATGTTGTAATCTAGGGGATTACAAAAAGTTACTAGTAGTACAACAGTCACAACATATATAAAAGTACATTGCATAACATATCATACATAAATAATGGAAGCAAAGGGCATAGAGTAACGGGGACCAGAAGAAAATCCGTGAGATGTAGAACAGTTGGTGGCAAGGTATGGTTAAGACGCCCCCTAAGCGGAAAGGTCGTCAGTTCTAATCCCGCGGATACCAAAAAATCCAACCATGTTAAGGGTTGGTGTGGTCCAGGCCGGGTGCGATCCCCGGGTGATTTTGATGGCTTAGATGCCCCTGGTTCGTGGTAACTTAGCCAAAGGCAAACTTTCTAGTCAAGGAGGTTCCACCACTTTTCCAACAAACAAACAAAAAATGGGGACCAGAAGAACAAGTGTCTTTATTATCACAACGGGCCAATCATGTACAAAAGAAGAGTTCTATTTCTCCTGGCTCACCAGCCTAATCAATAGTTCATACAAGTAGTTATGTGGTTACAAATTCCTAACTTCTTGGTCGGTTGTCCTAACTGACTCGACCGGCTTAGCCGATTCTTCTTTAGTCGATCGATAGGACCTAGTCGGATGGCCGACTAGGATCCTCCAACAAATTCCCACAAAGAAGAAGTTCCAGACATTACAACAAACTTATCTCATCACTAAGTGCATTGTACGGACTGCTAAAGAAAAGCAAATCTTGAAAATTGTGCCCAACACCATCAATATGGCCTTCCAACTCAAAAATTGTGCACAACAAAATTGTATTGTACGTCATGTATGCTCGTTCATCTGGAATTTCCAAAAAATATAATTTCTTTCCTCGATTTATGTGCCAAATAATACAAAAATTACATTGTTTTTCGTGTTGCACGTATCCTTGAATTTCATGTTGTTGTATGGTCCTTTCTTTGTTGTATGGTCACTTTAAATTTATGTTGTACAACCCCTCTTTTCTATGTATTAAATGTTGTCAGATTCCTTGGGATGCATGCCCACTCTCCTCCTTGAGATTTATGTTCTTCCTCTTTGTTGTAAACTTCTCTCTCACTATTCTTCTCTTCATATCCCCAAAACTCTCTCATTCAAAAGAGTGTCTCTCCAATCTCCTTAGGTCTCTTTTATAATTTCTCTGATGACCCTTCATCTACCTCCAAATCTCAATGGTCAAGATTAGATCTTGACCTCATTATATCTACGGTTGTGACTTAATCTCTCATTGAGATGACTTAAATCATTAAGTCACTCAAACTATATAAAAAGTCACTTAATTCATTAAAATAATAAAATTCATTTTATAAAATCACTTTATAAAGTGCTCACCTAGACGATCACTTTTCAGACCACTTCTACATGCTAGACACATAGCCTATATAGAAGTACTTTTCCGAGCTACAAAAACTAACCACGTCATGTAGACATAACATGCAGGTGAAGAGAAAGATATGGATGCTACCTCATGAGTTGAGTTCTGAAGATGGAGAAGATAAATATGAGAAGAATCCCAAACATGAAAAAACAAATTTGGACAGACAAGACTGTAGGAAAAATCATGCATTTTTCAAAGTGTATGAAAAGACATATGTCTATTTTAATGTCATAGCATTAAGCGAGTACATAACAATGAATTTCATTTTTACTCCTACTTAAGGTCCCATTTTTAATCCTATAAATACTTATATAGCTTTTTCATGGAAAATTCTTTTGTTGATCAAGGTGCATAAATTAGTACATGAATTTGTATATGTTCATTGAACTGTAACATTTGGACCATCACCTATTGTATAAACACATAACACCTTAAATCCACGAGGTTGTAGAAATGAATGACTATGATCTCCATGTAATTTGAAGTTCTAATTCGATTTATATACCCAAGTAATCACAGTTTAGTGGATTTACATGTTTATGTCGACAATTGTGTTCAATGTAAATGATTTATATAAAGCGGAATGTGTGTGCATATGCTTATCTAAAACAAGAAAGAGCTTGAATAAAAAGTGGAAAACATAACAGTACTCAATTTGAATCAGTACATTGATATATTCATTGAATAAGATCTATTACATATTCATATCAGATTGATATTGAACTTCGTTCAATTCAACATTTGAGTCATGAATATCATAATTTGTATTCAACCATTCAAAATCATTGTAAGGATTGTCCATAACAACATCTAGGACATCTAGTGCTAATTCATCATCAATATAATCATCATCATTAAGATGTGAGGCAATGGTTGTTTGGTCTGGTCAACATGACTCCCCTCTTCATCTAAGCACATGTCTTCCTCCATCTCTCTTACATATTCTTATTCTTTATCACGAACATCCTCTTCAGGAAAAGTATACTTTACAGGCCTTCCTCTTGGATAAAATCTAACAACAAATGATCAACCTGCTCTACCTGGTACCTGTTAATATACCTTCTCACAATGAGTTGGAAGTACATAGGACTCTTTATTTGTCTCATACCTATTAGTATTAATCATGGTAAATCCATTGTCATGATCAATGAAATTCATTTCATCACTTTGTAGAAATAGTCTGTGCCATCTCACCTTAAAGAGAACCATTTTCAAGGATTTAAAGTCTATATCCAATATGTCTTCCAAATAGCCATGGAAACTCAAATCCAATTTGATCGAATGTCTATCACCCCTATGGGAAATATTAGTAACTTGGAAAATGAAGTTATCCCACTATCACATGTTTTATTTTTGTCATCCAACTCTTTCATGCAAAATTTTCTGCCATTACACCACATAGCCTTATGATGTTTCACCTGCATGGTTAGCATGTAATAAATGCATTGTCAAAAATTGATAACTATATGTATAAGATAATTTGGGTGGGAAACAACACAAAATGGGATTTGAAATGTAAAAATGAAAGTAAAAGATTGTTTACATTTCTATCGTTTGCACCATATGCTAGATCGATTTCCTTTTGGGTCAAATTTGTATCATGGTCAAAAAACGTTTTTGTAATCAACTATACCACCCTACTCCATGATAAGGTATGGTAAAATTATTTGCATCATTCTATCCATTTTTTTAATCCAATCAATATTATTTGCAACAAATAAATGAATTGTGTTCCACTCTCCACTACTTGGATGAAGGAAAGAAAAAAAAATAGTGAACCAACCAAGATACTAACCAAGCTTCCAAAAGCATGTACGAAGATAATAAATACAATAGAAACTATTATGTTTCGCTTTTATCCATCTACCTTTCCCCAAAAACACCTCCCCTTTAAATTTGTTGGTAGAATCGACATCCCAAAGGAGAGGCACATTCATATCACCCACTATTTGGGGAAAATACTCACTAAAATATGTAGTGGATTTACATAGCATGTTGCTGTAACGTCCCCACCGATCATACCAGTGCGATGGAGAGAACGTTAGACTGAAGCCAGGCATCTAGCCCCATGAACTTATTAAATAAGCATTCACATAATATAAAAAGACATATGGAAATGTATAATTATAAGAAAACACAACGGAAGTAATTTCAATTACACATCCATCATACATTCAAGATATTCATCAAATAAATAATTTCAAAGTTAACACAAGAGAATACTTATCTTATAACAAAGTAGTCCCAAGCAACTGGCTATGCAACTGCAATGTTCCACCCAACCATAGGCCAGTTGTGATCATCAATATCTCAACACACTGCCACCCCTGAGCTGGGCATGATCTCTACAAGGAATCAGGGAACAACAGACTCACACATAGCTCAAAGATACACCAAATCAGCCAAGCCAATCTACAGTTGGGTTTATCAGGCTATTAGACAATGGAAAGAAGAACTGCTAAGCTAGTGGGATCATCCATAGAGATATGGGCACCCTCTGCAAGATCTATCTAGCTTGGTCCCCACAATACCTACACACTTGGCACAAGGAAGTATTCCCTTCACTAATACACAGTCCCTCAGGCCATACCTTCCATTCTAGTGTTCTTCAAGGTGTGCATAGAAGAGAAACCAACCCTTTTGATACTCTTGAGAGGTTACCTCCTCACTAGGTTTATCAAGCCAATTCTGGTCCACTTCCACTCCTAATTCTTGCTCATAATTTCCAACCAACACAGGGATGCACCCTACAACAAAACACAAGTGCTGAAAATGTGGGCAGCCAAAACGAATTGGTAGATGGGGAATAAACCCTGTGAGAGCAAATTCGTTTTCAGAAAACGTTTTTCTGCATTTCAAGGGAAAAAATGACCTCTATAAACCCCCAAAACGTGACTCCCTTTCTCCCAGCCACTGTGTAACACAAAAACGAGCTCCCCAGCTATGGAAAAATGCAGGAAATTGGTAAAAACGTGATGGGGAAAGCCCAGCTAGCTCAGACTGCGTGAGAGGGCAAAGGCCATGGGTTCAGAATGGCTTTGGGCACCATTTCGTGGGTGTTTTCTTGCCCCAGAAGAAAAAGTACGTTTTTCCAGGTTGATGGCTTTCCCATGCACGAAATTGGTTGCCATACCTCTTCATTCCCAAGGTATTAACTGCCTCAACCAATTTCTGGAAGAATTAAATGATTGGGTGCATAACCCAAAATGGGTAGTTGGTGGTTTATGGGTTTTCTCATTGAAACATGGATTAACACCATTGGATCAAGGGTTTGAATAATTTCCCTCCCTATTCCTTGTAGAATCATGCCCCCATCTCTTTGTTGCATTGCATAGCCAGTTGTGGGTTTTTCATTAAAATTCGTATTTACATGATGTCTTATTTACATTGTGCCTATCTAGCACAAGAACCATAGGCATCTATTTTTAATTTTCGATACATCAAACGCTAAATCAATGGTGGGGCCTTGTCCTTGAGCTCCTAACCATGATTAAATAACAATATTTACATCATTTACGATTTAATGCAAAGGGGGTCAAAATGGGGACATTACATTCCCCTCCCCTTACATTAGCACTGTCCTCAGTGCTCATCAAAATTGAACAAAAATGGATATGCCACCCTCATGGCATCCTCCAGCTCCCATGTAGCCTCATCGGGACCGTAGTGCTTCCATTGCACCTTTACCTGTCCGATGGCTCGGTTCCGGAGCAATGTTACCTTCTTGTCTAGGATGCACAATGAATCGGTTTGGAATTCTCCCTCGGGTTCCACTTGGATCACATCCCAATTAATCACATGGTTAGGATCATGTACATATTTCTTAAGCAAAGAGACATGAAAAACATTATGAGCTTTAGTGCTAGCAGGCAATGCAAGTCTATATGCAACTGGCCCTATTCTTTCAAGCACTTCAAATGGCCCACAATATCTAGGTGATAGCTTGGTACAACTCCCAAGCTTCAAGGAACTCTTCCTTGATCTCACTCTAATATACACATGATCCCCAACATTGAATTACCTATGCACTCTATGTTTATTTGCATAGCTTTTCTGTCTATCTGGGCTGTTTTTAAATTCTGTCTGATCTTGGCAACTTCTTGCTCCATTTCCTTAAGCAATTCTGGCCCAAGTACAATTCTGTTCACTGGATTGTCCCAAGTCACTGGTTTCCTACACCTTCTGCCGTACAAAGCCTCATAAGGACTCATTCCCAATGATGCTTGTTGCCCATTGTTATATGCAAATTCTACCAAGTGTAGATAATCCTCCCACTTGGATGGTTTGTCCATTACATACATGCGGAGCATGTCTTCAAGCACCCGATTTACTCTTTCTGTTTGCCCATCTGTTTGAGGATGGTATGTGGTACTAAAGCTTAGCTGTGTACCCAAATCTGCAAAGAGACCTTTCCAAAAATTGGAAGTGAACTTGGTATCCCTGTCAGAAATTATTGCCTTAGGCAACCCATGTAATCTGAAAATTTCCTTCATGAAAATATTTGCAATGGCATCAGCTTTATGTATGGACTTAACCGGTATAAAATGTGCTGCCTTTGTTAACTTGTCCACCACAACCATGATGGAATCATGTTGTCTCACAGTCATTGGCAATCCTGTAATAAAGTCCATGGATATTACTTCCCATTTCCATTCTGGAATTGGCACTGGGAGCAATAAACATGCTGGATGTTGGTGTTCACTCTTCACCTGTTGACATTCCATGCACTTAGAAATGTATTCAGCGATGTCCCTCTTCATGCTTGGCCAGAAATAATATTTTCTTGCTGTAGCAATTTTTTTATGATATCCTAGGTGACCAGAGTATGGAGCTTTATGGATTTCATCCATAACAATCCTCCTCAAATCTGCCGCATTTGGAATATAGACTCTATCCTTATAAGTAAGAAGTCTGCCTTCTTCCAAATGATAGCCTTCATACTTCTTGCCAAGGTCTTGCTACTGCAATTTGTCCTTTATCTGCACGTACACTTCATCCTCAACAATATGGTTAACAATCTGCTGCTTCAAATCTGGTTGGCAAGTACTAAGTGTTGCCACATGCATTCCATGTACCTTCCTGCTGAGTGCATCAGCCACCTTGTTTTCTTTCCCTTTTATGTGTTTGATTTCAAAATCAAACTCACACAAAAATTCCAACCATCTAGCTTGCCTAGCATTTAAAGTTGGCTAATCAAACAAGTATTTCAGACCACAATGGTCTATCCTTAACTCAAATTTTCTTCCCATTAAGTAATGCCTCCACATCTTTAAAGCATGTACTATGGCTGCAAGTTCTATATCATGAGTAGTATAGTTCTTCTCATGCTCCTTCAACTTTCTTGACTTGTAGCATATCACGTGGTTGTCTTGCATAAGAACTCCTCCAAGTCCTTGATTGCATGCATCGGTACACACCACAAAGTCTTTTTCTGGGTCTGCAATTTTCAAAATTGGTGCACTTGTAAGAAGATTCTTCAACCGTTGAAAACTTTCCTCACATCTTGGTGACCATTCAAACTTTATCCCCTTCTTTTGCAAAGAAGTGATCGGGTTTGCAACCTTGGAGAATCCTTCGATAAACCTCCTGTAGTAACCAGCAAGGCCCATAAAAGATCTCACATCAGTCACATTCCTTGGAGTTGGCCAATTCATAATGGCTTCAATCTTCTCAGGGTCTACAGATATTTCTTTGTCGGAGATGATGTGACCCAAATAATGAATTCTATCTTTATAAAAGTCACATTTGCTCAACTTTGCATACAGGTTATGCTCCCTTAGTAATTGCATTGTCATTCTCAAATGTTCTTCATGCTCTTCTTCATTCTTAGAATAGATGAGGATGTCGTCTAGGAATACAAGAACAAACTTGTCCAAATACTTGCTAAAAACATTATTCATGAGACACATGAATGTAGCTGGTGCATTTGTGAGACCGAATAGTACCACTACAAACTCATAGTGTCCATACCTCGTTCTAAAGGCTATCTTATGAATATCTTCTTCTTTGATTCTTACCTGATGGTAACCAGACCTCAAGTCAATATTTGAAAATACCTTTGCTCCTCTCATTTGGTCAAAAAGGTCATCAATTCGGGGCAATGGGTATTTTTTCTTCACAGTGACTTTGTTCAATTGCCTGTAGTCAATACATAACCTGAGTGTTCCATCTTTCTTTTTCACAAATAAAACAGGTGCTCCCCACGGGGACACACTTGGCCTAATATATTTCTTTTCTAGCAACTCTTGTAATTGCATTTTCAATTCTAGCAATTCCGGTGTACTCATCCTGTAGGGTGTCTTAGACACTAATGCCGCTCCTAGCATAAGTTCAATTGTAAAGTCAATGTCTCTCTTTGGAGGGAGTCCTGGAATCTCATCAGGAAAAACATCCCTGAATTCTTGCAATACATGATAGTCCTCCAATTTAAGAGTTTCGTTCTCTGCTGCCTCTAAAATGTGGGCTGCATACAATTGACATCCCTTCCTACATAACTTCTTCAGCTGCATGGCTGAAACCTGTCTAAAAGAAGTCACCTTTGGAATGCCTTTTACAACCCTCGGGTTTCCTTCTTCGTCCATGCATTCAAATGTCTTATTGTAGCAGTCAAGTTTAACCCTGTGTGCCTCTAACCAATCCATCCCAATGAGAATATCATAGGAACCAAGTGGAAAAATATTCAGATCTGCATAAGTGAATAGCCCATCCATCTCTAATGGACATTTCTCTACTATTTCACTAACTTTTCTCTTGGTTCCAGTGGCTAGTTGAACTAACCATGATTTACTATGCTTTAATTTCTTAAAAGCACAAATCTCAACAATTCTAGGAGTGACATAACTGTGAGTAGATTCGGGATCAATCAAAATAGAAACAGATTTCTTATCAATCTTACCTTCAACTTCAACCACAGTTGATTGATGATCTTCCTGGCGGTCTTCTACTGCTGCATAGATTCTAGGGATTGCTCTCGCCACTTGACCCACAGTTTCAGCTCCTTGGATGTTGTGAACTTGATTTGGATTCCCATTCCGATGTGGACAGTTCCTAAGCATGTGGTCTCCCCCACAACCCCAACATTGAAGTGCTTCTCTTGGCTCCTTTGGATCTCTTGGCTTGTCTCCCATCATCCTAGTTGGCTTAGTCACAACCTGTGAGGGATGCCTTTGCTGATTCCGGAATTAAGGAGGCTTGAACCCCTTCTTCCTTTGATCAAAATTTTCATTTTTCTTATCCTTCCATGCCTTATGGAATTCTGGTTTGCTTTTGTTTTGATCAAAGCAATACTTGGCCTTTCTTATGGCCTCCTCTAGAGTTCGAGGTTCATCGAACTCAATTCTGTCTTTATATGACTGGGGCAGTCCACTTAGGAAACGCTGAATTTTCACCTTATCATCTCGAATATACCTGACATACCTCAGCAGCTCCAAGAACTTGTTTGCATATTCTTCCATGGTCAATTGTCCCAATCTCAGCTCATGGAACTCTTTGATCTTATCATCATAGTACCTATCAGAGAGGTACTTCTGCTTGAAGTATTTCTTGAACTGCTTCCGCACAATCTTCCTTTCATTGATCTTCTTCACTTGCCTAATGTGTTCCCACCATATAGATGCTCTTCCATTCAAGTTGAAGATGGCTACCCTTGCCTTCATATTTGCCGAGTAGTCTTGGACTTGGAAATACTTTCTCATCCCAAGAAGCCAAGCTTCAGCTTCTTGACCAGATTTTACCTCTCCGTCAAATGTAGGAGGTTTCGCCTTCTTAAATTCCCCATGCGAACTGTTCTTGTAGTGCCTCTTCCTCTTGCTTCTGCGGGATGAAGAGCTTGAACCCTCAATGGATTCTTCAGAGTCAGATGATTCATTAGAAGAGATTTCTGGAGTATAAGTTCGGTCCTTAGAAACTCTTCTTGAGCTACTATCCCTCTTACGGGAATTCCTTCTAGAGCTACTCCCACCCCTTTCTGGATTTGATGTCTGATGCCCATAGTTTATTTACCTTTGGATGTCTGTTAAACTCTACAGCACGGCTGCATTCAGCTGATTTTGTTCTTCTTGAGCTTTAATCATCCTTTCATTATCTTCTCTGCAACTTTGCAAATCCACCCTTAGGCTTCTCATGGTGGCTGCAATACCTGGAGGAGTCTCTTGATTTCTTCTCCCATTAGATTTTGTTTCAGCATTTTCAACATGTATGTTCTCCCCCGTGGCATCTGTCTCAGGCTCATAGGGATCCTGTGCATCATTCATGATGTTGGTTTTCTTGGCCCAACCAAGATCCAAAACTTTCCAACTGTACTATCTAGAGTGCTGCCCTGATGTAACTGTGATTCTGCAAAATGTGTTCATCCACACAATTGTTAGCTGCATTATATTCTCATAAATTCATAAATTACTTCATGCACGTGGGAAAATGTTATATTGACAATTTGTCAAATCATAGAATTTTCTCACAATCAACGACATATGAGGGGGACGACAGGGGTCAAGGGGGCTTGCCCCCTTGTGGCTTCCCTGCGCCACTATAGGGCGGGTCGAGGGCAGCGCCCTCGTTTTTTTCTTTTTGTTGTAAATCTTTCCATTTCGTGCAATCTGGCGCATAAGTTCCATGGCATTTTTCAACTTTCGGCGCCTGAAAAATCTCTCTGAAAAATGGTTGAAATTGCTTGTTTCGGAGCAACTCAGCGAGTTCTTCCGACCTATTTCGGGCCAACTCGCCGAGTTCTTCCGGTCGAAGACTCAGTTTTTCCTTTCGATCCGTTGCGAACCAACTTGCCGAGTCCTTTCGCCGTTGCGGGGCGATTTTCCGAGTTCTTCCACAATTTCGGAAGAGAATTGAAAGTTCCTTCCGTAGTTTCGGAAGAGAATTGAAAATTCCTTCCGCAGTTTTGGAAGAGAATTGAAAATTCCTTCCGCAGTTTCGGAAGAGAATTGAAAATTCCTTCCGCAGTTTCAGGAGAGAATTTGAAAGTTCCTTTCGCAGTTTCGGGAGAGAATTTGAAAGTTCCTTCTGCAGTTTCGGAAGAGAATTGAAAGTTCCTTCCGCATTTTCGGAGCAATTCGCCGAATTCTCCCACTGTTTCGGATCAACTCGCCGAATCCTCCCGCTGTTACGGAGCAACTCGCCGAATCCTCCCATTGTTTCGGAGCAATTCATCGAATTCTCTTGCTATTTTGGAGCAATTCGCCGAATTCTCCCGCTGTTTCGGAGCAATTCGTCGAATTCTCCCACTGTTTCGGAGAAACTCGCCGAATCCTCCCGCTGTTGCAGCGAAGACTTCTGAGTTCTTCCCGAAACAGACTTTAAACAAAAATTTTCAAAAACACTTAAAACAATTTCGGATTCTTCTTTTCTTCTTCCTGTGATGACTGCTGCCCAGCAGGAGGTAACCTTACCTCTGCAAACTATCCAACTTAGCCAGTTTAGGCCCGATGCTGAGACCTGTGGTGATCAGGAAGGGACCTTCCCATGTGACTGTAATCGGATTTGGTCCATAGAGGTCCAATGCTGCAACCAGCAGCTCTGATACCAAAATGTAACGTCCCCACCCATCATACCAGTGTGATGGAGAGAATGTTAGACTGGAGCCAAGCATCTAGCCCCATGAACATATTAAATAAGCATTCACATAATATAAAAAGACATATGGAAATGTATAATTATAAGAAAACACAACGGAAGTAATTTCAATTACACATCCATCATACATTCAAGATATTCATCAAATAAATAATTTCAAAGTTAACACAAGAGAATACTTATCTTATAACAAAGTAGTCCCAAGAAACTGGCTATGCAACTGCAACGTTCCACCCAACCATAGGCCAGTTGTGATCATCAATATCTCAACACACTGCCACCCCTGAGCTGGGCATGATCTCTACAAGCAATCAGGGAACAACAGACTCACACATAGCTCAAAGATACACCAAATCAGCCAAGCTAATCTACAGTTGGGTTTATCATGCTATTAGACAATGGAAGGAAGAACTGCTAAGCTAGTGGGATCATCCATAGAGATATGGGCACCCTCTGCAAGATCTATCTAGCTTGGTCCCCACAATACCTACACACCTGGCACAAGGAAGTATTCCCTTCACTAATACACAGTCCCTCAGGCCATACCTTCCATTCTAGTGTTCTTCAAGGTGTGCATAGAAGAGCAACCAGCCCTTTTGATACTCTTGAGAGGTTACCTCCTCACTAGGTTTATCAAGCCAATTCTGGTCCCCTTCCACTCCTAATTCTTGCTCATAATTTCCAACCAACACAGGGATGCACCCTACAACAAAACACAAGTGCTGAAAACGTGGGCAACCAAAACGAACTGGTAGATGGGGAATAAACCCTGGGAGAGCAAATTCGTTTTCAGAAAACGTTTTTCTGCATTTCAGGGGCAAAAATGACCTCTATAAACCCCCAAAATGTGACTCCCTTTCTCCCAGCCACTGTGTAACACAAAAACGAGCTCCCCAGCTATGGAAAAATGCAGGAAATTGGTAAAAACGTGATGGGGAAAGCCCAGCTAGCTCAGACTGCGTGAGAGGGCAAAGGCCATGGGTTCAGAATGGCTTTGGGCACCATTTCGTGGGTGTTTTCTTGCCCCATAAGCAAAAGTACATTTTTTCAGGTTGATGGCTTGCCCATGCACGAAGTTGGCTTCCATACCTCTTCATTCCCAAGGCATTAACTGCCTCAACCAATTTTTGGAAGAATTAAATGATTGGGTGCATAACCCAAAATGGGTAGTTGGTGGTTTATGGGTTTTCTCATTGACACATGGATTAACACCATTGGATCAAGGGTTTGAATAATTTCCCTCCCTATTCCTTGTAGAATCATGACCCCATCTCTTTGTTGCATTGCATAGCCAGTTGTGGGTTTTTCATTAAAATCCGTATTTACATGATGTCTTATTTACATTGTGCCTATCTAGCACAAGAACCATAGGAATCTATTTTTAATTGCCGATACATAAAACGCTAAATCAATGGTGGGGCCTTGGCCTTGAGCTCCTCACCATGATTAAATAACAATATTTACATCATTTACGATTTAATGCAAAGGGGGTCAAAATGGGGACATTACAGTTTCCTTCAACCATTCAACCCTCTAGACGTGATATTTGTCTAACAAAAACTTTCAATGCTTTTAAGTGCCTCTCCACCAGCCACATTGACCTTGTGTGTACAGTTCCACATATTTCAATCTCCTCCACTAGTTGTATGAAGTAATGTTCATGTGCATTGAAAAAGGTTGGAGGTTGATAATTTTTCATTTCACACATTAGTTGGGGAATTTATCTCTTCCAAAACTTGATATCTTATTTATTTATTTCTTTAGATGGAAACCACCTACAAGTGCAAAGAAATTTGATGTGTCAACATTAAAATACATAACGCAAGCAAATCATATTGTAACAAGGTATACAATAAATAATCCAATGATAATCTTTTATGTACCTCATGTAATTGTTGAGATCATATATATCTTTCTTTATGTTGTTATCAAAGCTATTAGAAAGAGCTAGAGGTAGAACATACTGCAACAAGGATGTAACATGTATTACTAACAAATAATGTATTTATCATAACATATAATTTGAATAGACTCACGAACATGTGTTACTAACAAATAATCTATATATCATAAAATAATAAAGTTTGAAAACGTCAAACCTTGATAAAGGTATGACAGTCATGAGTTTTGTCCCCACCAAAATCATCTTGCTTTGCTAATATATTATTTATGTTCGAAGCGTAACCAGTGGGAAATTTGATCTTTGTACAACATTTTTTACAACAACACTCTCTTGCTCCATTAATAACCATGGAAGATTGGTCGAATTTCCATTACCATAGCAATGAGTCAAATGTTGCATTGAGTTGGATTCCTCAATGTCACTAATCATTTTAGCAATTTTTTCCTTGTCGTTCTTCTCATCTATAAGTTTCTATAATCATTATGTGGCATTATTTCCAATATGCACCGTGTCAAACAAATGAGCTACTTGTAGGTGCTCATAATACAAAAACTGACTAAATTTGAAAAAGTATCGTTTCAAATCTCGTGGAAGCATGCCCTAATGACATTTGAGAAGTATCAATGGAAGATTATTATTTTTTAATCAAGGTAAATAAGAAAATATAAAAAAGAATAGAACTCACAAATATGAATGTAACTAAAACCAATTTCTTACCATGAATCTTCTCAAATGCATTTTTCCATAGTTGAGGCATCATTCTTCGTGGAATTTTTCCACTATCTACCTTCCCATTAAAGAAATTTTTTTCAGTAATTCAATACCTATGGTCCTTAGGGAGAAAATGCGTGCACTCAATGTACACCTCATTTCCTAAACTTTTTGAACATTTAGATACTATTCTTGGACCACATATTGGATAGGAATTTTTTTTCTTTGTTTGAATCCCTATAACTTATTCAATAATGTTAATAGAATTTCAAAAATATTAAAAAAAAACATGAATAATAAATTATACACACATTACAAAATTACATAGCACAAAAATGTGTAAGCCTTGACGCAATGTGAATTGTCCATGTAAGTATTCCATGGAATTGAAATTCATTTTAGCCTATAGGTTTGGAGATGTTGTACACATTGATCTCAACTCATGTTTTTCTCAAGATATGCATACATATATTTAACTTGGTGCTTACCTAGTTATTTGAAAAGTAATATACATAATTAAGTTCTTGTGCATGCAAAAATGGAAAAAAATTTGGATTGCTTATATGTTGTTAACAGTCTTAAAAATAAGTACTTAGAAAAATTAATGCCAACATGATGTGCTCCCTTTTGATTTTCATCCAGGGAGGAAGGTTATTGTTTATAACAAAAATTGTCCAGACAAAGTAATTAGTTCTGAGCTCTCCAAATGGATTGACACTGTCTGCTACCATTGAGAAAGATGACAACCCGAAAGGTATTCCCCTCCTAATTTTCAGTCTTGTTTTTCTTTATCTATTCCTAATGATGATCCTAGAGATGTGAAGGAAACAATTGATTCAAATGATACTGAACTCTAAAAGAAGACAATCGTTGAAGGAATGGATGTGTTGGATAAAATGAAGCTTGGGATCTAGTTGAGTTACAAGCTGGAAGAAAACTCATGGGTAGAAAATGGTTGTTTAAGAAGAAGTTGAATGCAGAAGGTAAAATAGAGAAGTACAAAGGCCACATAGTAGCAAATGGATATTCCCAATTAGAGGAAATCGATTTTGGTGAATTTTTTTCTCTAGTTGTTAAATTACCTTTTATCAAATTTCTTATTTATAGTGATGTTTCTTTGATCTTGTAGTAGAGTAGATGGATGTGAATAAAACATTCATATATGGAGTTATTAAAGAAGAAATATACATGAAACAACCTTAAGTTTTCATGGTAAAGGAAAGAAAATAGATAGTATGCAAGCTAAATAAGTTCCTTTATGGTCTAAATCAATCTCCATGGATGTGGAACCAAAAGCTCGACACATACATCCTTGGATTGGGGTTTGTGAGAAGCAAGGTTGATCACTGTGTATATTCCAAGCAGGTTGGTGATTACTCCATTAATATAGGTATTATATGTTTATGACATGTTTTTTATCAGAAACAATATGAATGCATCAGGAGATAAAATCACAGTTATCATCCAAATTTGACATGAAGTATCTTGGTGTTGCTAACTTCACACTGGAATGGAGACTAAACGAGATCATACAAATAGGAATATCCAGTTGAATCAAAGAAAATATGTTCAGGTGATATTGCAAAGATTTAACATGCATGAAAGTAAGCCAATCAAGGTCCCTATATGCAAATCAGTGTCCCAAGACATAGGAAGAGGAAGAAAACATGTGACAAGTTCCCTACGCTAGTGTTGTTGATAGTTTGATGTATGCCATGGTATGTACTAGACTTGGCATTGCACATGCAATTGGAGATTTTAGAGGATGTATATCAAAACCAAGGAAGGAGAACTACACAATTATAAGGAGGGTCTCAAGGTATTTGTGTGGCAGCACAAATTATGCAATCTTATACCAAGGAAGACCTAGAGTAGACAAAGTAATAGATGTACAAGGATTTATTGACATAAACCAAGATGGATATCTTGACCGTAGAAGATCTAAAAGTGGTTATGTGTTTGACCTATTTGGAGGAGTTATCAGTTGGATGAGCAAGCGAGAGGTTGCAATTTCACTCTCAACTACAGAAGCAGAATACATGGCGACCACCCATGCAAGTAAAAAAGTTGCATGGTTGTATAGATTAAGTTCAAGTATTAGGTTTGTACATAAAGTTGTAAGGTTATATTGTGACAATTAGAGTGCAATCTGTATGGCAAAGATCCCTACTTATCATGCTAAAACAAAGCATATTAATGTGCAATACCAGTTTGTGAGGGATATGGTTGTAGACAAGAAGGTGTTAATGGAAAATGTTGACACCTTGAAGAATGTTGCAAACTCATTAATTAAGTCTATTAGTAGTGAGAAGTTCTCTTGGTGAAGAGAATATGTGGGAAATGTTGTCCTAAATTGTGAGCCTATCACTATTGAACCCAGTGTTCTACAAAGAAAACAACAAGTGGGAGAATGTTGGGTATGTCTTATATTCTTTGCATGTAGGTTGTGTCACGTTACGATCCACCTTACATGTTTTTTGGCTATTTTTCCGAAAATATATAATTAATATCAGTTAAGATATTGGGGCCTAAATATAACCCAAGTTAACAGATTATGGTTTTGGATGTTAAGAATACTTAAATACTGAATTGTCAACGAAAAAGATAGAGGTGCAGCTCTTAGTTTTGTTGGTTTTTCTCTGTTAAGGGATTATAGGGTAAATCTATGTGTACTATGTGTATTCCATTGTTTGATTTTTGTTTTGCTTAAGAATTTGTCTGCATTGTTTTACTTCACATATTTAAAACTTATACATAACTCCAATGCTAAAGGTGTTCATAGAAATAGTGTTGTGGATGACTTAGCTCAACCCCATGTTGCCATGTCTACTACAGAACTGTCTGGTGCAACGTAAATCCATTATGTCTGCATTTGGCATGGTCAATCCTTTCGATGCTTGTCTAATCATTTTTTATTAAGATAGGGCATAACCTAGAATGCCTTCTCCGATATCCTTTCAAGTTTCTATCACCATCAAGAATTTGATTATCCATCAACGTATTATTGACGGAGGAGCCTCCACTTATGTCATGTCAACACATAATTTGAAGAAGTGTGGATCCCCCAAATTGACTTAAATGTCCCTTGTGACATTATATGCGTATGACAATCAACCTTCTCAACTGCAAGGTCTCCTCTAGAACATTCATGTAGGACTCATCTATAATATTATCCTGATAGATATTGAATTTGTAGATGCCCAGTTAAACTACAACATCCTACTTGGTCGTACTTTTATTTATGTTATGAAAGTAGTCACTTCCATTGTGCTTCTACTTATGACTTTCCCTTGTAACAGAAATTACCCTCGATCAACTTACATACCATGATCACAAGTCTACTTATAATCCAGAGAATGTTTTTCTTATTTCCGAGGGAAACTTGTCTATGCCCTTGTTCATTAGAGTCGATCTTGAAATATTCCAAACACCTCATTAATTGGAAATTTTTCAAGACCTCCCCCTTTTACCACCCAAGAAAATATTTAGATTTATGCACCATTACCTATGGAAATGTTTCTACTCCACCACAAAAGTCATCAAATCCTACCTCTATGGTAGGACACCCTTGGGCGATAATTCCTATTCATAAACTACCTTTCCTCTTTCCCACCTCCGGGGAATATTATTGGAAACCTTATGTTGGCTGCTCTTAACCTTTCATGGCTTCATTTAGGCCTTCATGCTTGGTACGTCACTCCACCAAACCCTCAATCCAACCCTCAAGTGGTCATTAACTCCTATTCAACCAGTTGGTACTAATGCCCCACCACCCATGTTAACGAGGAAGCCACCACTTCCACCCAAACTACACCCAAAAAGAATATTGGGAGAAAAACCAAGAATGTGGATTGCCACAGACACATTCGTTACCACCCCCACTACAACACCCACCAAGGCTACTACGCCCTATTCCATATGTGATATTCTTAGTCACACCACCCATCAATGTCCAAAGTTGCATTTTTTGTGTAGTCATATCCACATTCAAGAAGAGAATCTTATTTCGACCACTCTTGTAGTTCATATTACTTTCTTTGAGACTACCAAATAGTGATATAAGGCGTTGTGTACCAACCACCCATGTGTTTTTTGTGGCAGTTATATCCATTATTCACACCATTGCACAGATCTCCAAAGTTTAATGCAACTTTGGTTGAACTTCATTCAAGTCCTTAAAACCTTAGGTCACGGTCATTGAAGAGATACCCCCACTTGAGAAACCAAATGAATAAATTGGAGAGGAATTGTGTCCATTTGTTATGTTTATTCGCAAGTATGTCATCTCCTTCAACACCATCTTCATCCTCATCAGCTCAAGTGATGACCAACCTCCCTGATTTTCTACTCATTCCTTTAAAAGCGATAAAGAAATACTTGAAGCCCTCACAAACCTCGATTACCCATGGGATGATATGCAGCGCTGAGCTTATTTCCTCCCACATGAATACCCTACATTGAGTGAATCTTCAAGCCAATTCTCAATCAAAACGAAAGATTTTATTCTTCCAAGACATGTTGACTAGTTTAAAAATCCAATCCCTACCCTAGATGCCTTTGAGGAGGGGAACATGACCAACATATCTCCCATTATCAAAGTGCATATTTTAGTTAAACCTGGTGTCACTAAAAATATATTTCTTGGTGCTTCCTACACCTTCAAGGTGGTTGTAACCTATAAACCTATCTTTCAAGAATTTTGTGATATCTTTGCCAAGTCTTACATTGAAATCCAAGACTCGGCCCCACCATAGTGGAACATCGCATCGACACGTGGCCTAACGTCGACCCTATGCACCATAAACGACGATTTATTCATCCTTACAAATATTTGACCATCAAAGTTGAAATCGATAACTTTGAAATGCAAACTTCATTTAACCATTTGCATATACCACCTAGGTATCAAATCCAATACCAGTCAATAAAAATCAAGGTATCATTCCTATTTATACTATTTTTCACAATCTTAATAAATATTGTCCCAAAGACAAATAACCAACCCCCTTCATCAATCAAATTATCGAAACCTATGTGGGGCATGAGGTTCTATCCTTTATGGCTGGCTTCTTGGGTTACCGTCATATCCAAATTCATCCCCAAGACAAATACAAAACCGCCTTTACCACTCCTTATGGAACCTTTCATTATCCATATACCACCTAGCTATCCAATCCAATACCAATCAATAAAACTTGTCCCAAAGACAACAAACCAACCCCCTTTATCAATCAAATTATCGACACCTATGTGGGGCATGATAATATATCTTTTATTAATGGCTTCTCGAGTTATGGTCATATCCAAATTCGTCCCCAAGACCAGTACGAAACCACCACCCCTTAGGGAACATTTTCTTATCGAGTCATGCATTTCAATATTAAAAAAATGTTGAATCCACCTTGTAGCACACCATGTCATATTGCTTCCATGACATGATCAATATCATCTTAGCATATTTGGATGACCTCACTGCTCACTCAAACAAATGATCATAGCACCTAGAAAATCTTTGCAAAGTATTTCCTAAGTGTCGTAAATATAACATCCACTTAAACCTACTTAAGTGTATGTTATGCATCTCTGTTAGTCGATTGTTATAATGTATCGTTTCCAAACAAGGGATTATAGTTGATCCCTTGAAATCTCAAGCCATTCTTAAGCCTCTCCCCCCCTAAAAAAAGATTGTGCAAATTGTAGAGCCTGCAAGGTAAGGCAAACTTCTTATGCCATTTTATTTTAGACTACGCCACATGTGTTCATGGATTCTTGAGATTGTTACATTCTAATATCCATTTTGTATGGAGCAAACAAACTCAAAACTCATGACACCCTTAAAGATGATCTTACTTTGGCACCCCTGATTAGCCCTTCGGATTTTGTGAAGGATTTTATCCTTACCTCTATCTTTGTTGTAACCAGATTCCTCGTTCAAGAGGGTGATGACCATATGGAACATGTCATTTAATATATTAGTAAGAATTTGTCTAGACCCTCCTTATCTTATAACCATGAGGAGAATCTTTCCTTCCCACTATCATTTTCTCTATCCAAAAACTACATCATTATATCCTGAGAAGTAAAACCAAAGTCATTACAAATTCAAACCCCATGTTATATCTCTTGAACAACCAAAGGTCAACTAAGGTAGTTTGCATCTAAATTGGTGCTTCCCTTCTTGATATTGATGATCGGGTGGACTTGTTAAAAGTACGTGGACCACTCTAATTGTGTTCATTCTAAAAATTCCCCTACATTTGTGTTATTTTTCTTAAAATGAAGTTTCAGATTTCCAATTCCAATAAAAAAAATTTAATGCTCAGATTTTATGCACAAAAATTAATATTTCCAAATCTGATTTTTTTATGAATGAAAATAATCTGAGTTTCTAAACATTAAATGCATAGCGAAAGAAAGAAAACAATCACACCATTTGACACAGTAAATAACCTGGAAACCCCAATGGGGAAAACCAAAAAAAGAGAGTTTTCTTGAATTTTTATTGCCCACAAAGAAACATAAAGGTACAACAGAAATATTACAGCATTTAGTAAACATGTACAATGCCTAGGAATTCATGCCAACTCGATCCCTGTTGATGTACAACCTGTAAGGCCTGTAATGAATGCACCCAACAGCTGTAAAACTACCCAACAATCTTCTTCTACAAATATGTCACTCAAACTAGTAGTACACCTATTGTACGCCCTGTGGAAAGGTTGTTGTACGGCCATGTAAACTACAAATTGATTTGTGTCCATACTTCAAGAATATCGGCCTTCTTTTCTTTCATGAGAATCTGTCTCTCCTCTTCTCTTCAGCTTTCAAGATCTTTCTCTCTGCCAATGTCTCTTACAATGAACAATGTGTCTAATCTCGTCCTTAGAACTCTTTTTATAATTCTTTTTAATGATAAAACCCTAAACCTAGATCTCCAAAGTGATAACGGGATAATACTACATCTTAATCACTTAAGATCTACGAACGTGACTTAATCTCATGCTGAGATCACTTAAGTCACTTAGTCACTTTAACTTTATAAAGTCACTTTATCATTAAATAATAAAAGTCACTTTAACTTTATAAGTAATAAAGTTAATGTCTAGAGAAGACCCCCTTGGATAACTTCATGTCGGTAGACACTTAACCTATAGAAGTAATTGTCCAAGCTATAAAAATCAACAATTTGCATAAACTGTAAATCCTTGTGGTCGATTGCGATGACCATTTCCTTTCCCAAAACATAATGTTCCCACTACCAGCAAGCTTGGACAATGTAGTAGAGCTCCTTGTCGTAGGAGGTTGATGTGCAAACCTTGTCATAGAGTGTCTCGTTGTAATAGGCCATCAGATGTCCATGTGTAAGCACTGCATCGACTACATAATCAAAGGTGTTTATCTCAAATTTGAATCATTGTCACAAAATTGGTAGAATCAAGATTAGCGTTGTGCATAGATGACACTTTAGCTCCTCGAATGATTTCTATTATGCCTCAACCTAAACAAGCTCGACCTTGGCTCCACCTTTGGTCACTTGGCTTAAAGACCATCTGATTTAAGAGAACCACAACATGAATATATAATAAAAGTTAGTGATGCCCAAGAAGATGTGAAACTCCATTAGTGTCTTCAAAGATGATGAGTAGTGAATAACTTGGATCTTTGTCAGATCCACATGTGCATGTCACTCATCCACAATGTACCACAAATATTGAATTCTAGAAATGTCAAATTAGTACTTCTATGGGTTCACATATAGTTTGTATTGTCATAGTGTGCTAGGAATTATTTGAATGTCCTTTAGATTATCTTCGTTAATTATTTTGATGATGGGATGTCATCTAGGTATACAACCAAAAAAGAATTAGTGAATTGTCATAAAATATCAGCCATCATGCTCACGAACATCATTGGTAAAATAGTCAGGCTGAAGGGCATGATCAACCACTTGAAGAGGCCTTACTTAGACTTGAAGGTTTTCTTCCACGCCTCAGTTAGATCAATTGGAACCTGGTGATACCTAACTTAAAATCAATCTTACTGAATAACTTGGTTCCTTTGAGATGATTAAGCAGATCATTAATCCGGGCAATGGGCTATCTATTCTTAACTATGATTTTGTTCAAAGCTATGTTGTTAGTACAAAGATGCCATGTCTAGTGTTTCTTTTGAACTAGCACAATAGGGATCACACAAGGTGAGAAGCTTGGTAAAATGTTTCCTTTTTGTATTGATGCTTGAATCTAGCATTAATGTCCTTATTCTCCATAAGAGACCGTCTTTATACATAACCATGAGGAATAGGGGCACATGGTGTCAAAACGATATGCTTCACCTAATAGTGCAGATGTTAAAATTGGAACATTAATTCACAATACTCTTGGATCTTTACTGAGAGAATGACATATACAGTATATCAATGCATAAAAATCACAATAAGCATGACAAGCATCACAAGAATCAAAAGCATGAGAGACAAGAGACATAGAGTTTCCATGGGGAAAACCCTAAGGTGAAAAACCCCACAACTTCCTCAGATATAGAGAGAGCAATGGCTCAACCAAAGTATAATCAAAATACACTTGAAATAGTCTCCTAGAGCAGATGATCCTCCTCCTCACTAGTGCGCCACTTTCTGAGTGAGAGAAGTGTGTCTTTCCGAATGATGCAAATAGAGATCTCCTGATCTCTATTTATACTTAACCTGTTTTCCCAGTTACACTATGGGGCCGACTTGTCTATCTAGATACATCCACAATATAATATATATTTCAGGGCCGACCCCACACATGGTGGTCTAATAACCCATCGGCAAGTACACACACTTGCGACACTTGTCAATCCACATGACGACACTTCCTTATAGAGGAATAACACATCTCTTATAAGGGTACAATAAATATATATGAAATACATAGATGAAATACATTCCGAAGTTACATATACATCAACACTCCCTCTTAACTAGGAAGGTATTTCTCGACACAGTTCTGCTAGACAAGTCTTCTTCTCGGGATCATCGTCATCGATGCATCGTCACTGCTACTACTATCTCAACCAATATTTGACTCTACTCGTCATAGGAATTTCTACAGAGCCAGTCCTTTTTCATACTGGATGTAGGCCCACCACCTGCAGGTCTTCATCATCTGTGCAAACGGTCTGATAGAGGTGTCCTCTCAGGACTAATTTTATGTGTGGATGCAATACCGGAAAGAGTATCCCAGGAACATTTATGTGCCTAAGCACGACCGGAAAGATCTCCCAAGACTGATTACATGCATCTCCTCCACAATACCTTTAAAGAGCATCCCAGGAACATTTATGTGCCGCAGCACGACCGGCAAGATCTCTAAAGAGCATCCTAGGACTTATTACGAGCATACAGCTCAACCTCTTGGATCTCCAGGACTGATTACATGTGGATAGACAAAACCTTTAAAGAGCATCCCAGGAACATTTATGTGCCGCAGCACGACCGGAAATATATCTAAAGAGCATCCCAGGACTAATTATGAGCACACAGCTCAACCTCTAGGATCTCCAGGACTGATTACATGTCTCCGTATTAATACCTCATCCCAGGACTGATTACGAGCACACAGCTCAACCTATCGGATATCTGAGGACTGATTACATACTACATAGCAATACCGGAAAGAGTACCCCAGGAACATTTATGTGCCGCAGCACGACCGGCAATATCTCCCAGGACTGATTACATGCTATTTGCACAACCTGCCACATATCATCTCTGACCTCCAAGTATCAACCTGATACTCATGATCCAACGGATCATCATCGCATGAGGCATCATCTTGATGCCCATGATCATACTGATCATCATCACTTGTACCATCCTGGTACATATCATCTGGAGCAACATCCTGAAGCTCATCATCATGATCAACCTGATCATACAATGCATCCACCTGATGCACACCAAGTATCTACCTGATACATATCATCATACATGATCCACCTGATCATATAGTGTATCCATCTGATACAAATACAAATACATTATACATATCAACATACATGACCTACCTGATCATACTATGTATCCACCTGATACATATACAGATACATGGTCCAAGCATCCAACATGATGCATATACAAATACATACAAATGATCCAACCGATCATATCCAACATCCAACATGATGCGTACATACATATAAATGATCCAACTGATCATATCCAGCATCAACATGATGCGTACATACATACAAATATAAATGATCCAACTGATCATATCCAGCATCAACACGATGCGTACATACATACAAATATAAATGATCCAACTGATCATATCCAACATCCAACATGATGCATATACAGAGCAGTAACTGGAGCATCGTCCTGATACTCATCATCCAGCGCTTACATCGACATCCATGTGAAGGATCCTCCTTCCAACATGCTTGGGATGGCTTCAGCAAATGTGTCCATCATTTCTTCCTCGAAGTGTGGTCGATCTGAAGAACACCAAGCCTCTCCCTGAAGTACTCGAACTTCACCCTGGCTAGTGGCTTTGTCAGCACATCTGCAATCTGCTCGTCCGTCGCAACATACAGGAGCTTCACGGCTCCTCTCTACACCATATCCCTGATATAGTGATATTTGATCTCTATGTGTTTCGACTTGTCATGAAACACTGGGTTCTCGGACAACTTCACACAACTCTGGTTATCGTAGAAGATACCAGTAGCATCCAATGGGAGATCAAATAACTCAGACAGTAGCTTTCGTAGCCATACTGCCTCACAACTAGCTGAACATGCTACAACATACCCTACCTCAGCTGTACTCAGTGCTACACAGGACTGCTTCCTGCTAAACCAAGAAATCACACCTGATCCCATACTGAAGCAACACCCAGATGTGCTCTTCCTATCTGCAGCACTGCCTTCCCAATCTGAATCAACATAACCCAGCAGGTTAAACTTTTGATTCGCTTCATATTTGAGCCCATAATCAACTGTACCCTTCAGGTACCTCAGAACATGCTTTACAGCAACCAGGTGAACACTCCTCAGATCCGTCAGGAACTGGCTCAATGTGTTCACTGCAAAGCAAATATCTGGTCTCGTGTTCATCAGGTACATCAAGGACCCAATCATCTGACGATACATAGAGACATCAACCGTCTCAGATGAAGCATCACATAGAAGCTTTAGATTCGATGCCATGGGTGTGGCCATGGCCTTGCAATCCATCATCCCAAATCTCTTCAGGATATCTACTGTGTACTTCCCTTGACCAAGGAAGATGCCACCTGAATTCTGCCACACCTCCATACCTAGGAAATAATGCATCATTCCCAAATCTTTCATATCAAACTCAGCAGCAAGCTTCCTCTTAGTATCTACAATCAGTCTGTCATCTCTTGTTACAAATAAGTCATCCACATACAGGAGTAGAATCACAGGATTCCCTTCCTCAACCTTGTAGTAGAGGTTGGAATCTGCTTTACTCTTGGTAAAGCCCAAACTAGATAGGAAACTGTCCATCCTACCATACCAAGTTCTAGGAGCTTGCTTCAAGCCATACAAGGCTTTCTTCAATCTGCACACACATGACTCCCTGTCATGTATTTCAAAACCCAGTGGCTGCTCCACATATACATCCTCTTCAACTACACCATTCAAGAAAGTAGTCTTGACATCCATCTGGTGTATTTTCGATTGCATTGCTGCAGCTAGGGAAAGTACTGTTCTGATGGAAGTATACTTGGCTACAGGTGCAAAAGTTTCTTCATAATCTATTCCCTCTTTCTGAGAGAAGCCATGAGCTACGAATCTTGCTTTGTATTTCTCTACACTGCCATCTATAGCATGTTTGATATTGTAGATCCATTTAGAAGTCACAACAGACTTCTCTTTAGGTCTTGGGACAACATCCCAAACATAATTCTTCATTATTGATTGGTATTCCTCAACCATGGCATCCTTCCATTCTTTCTTTTCCGCTGCTTCTTCATAACTGGAAGGTTCTTTGTTCATAATGTCACAGAGTAAAGCAACATAGCTGGTATGTGATCTGGTTCTCTTCTTTGCTATGTGTTCTTCTTCTGGAATGCCAAATCTTTCTGCATCTTGAATGAGATCTCTAGCCCATGCAGGTTTCCTCTTGTGAGATTTATCCTCACGGGGTGGATCTTTCATGCGGATCTTCAAACTCACGAACAACTTCTGGAATTGCTTCAGTCATGGTAGTGTCTTGAAATCTAGTTTCCTTAGGTTCTTCATAAACTTCGATAGGTGCCTTCCTTGATTTGATAAATGCTGAGTTTTCATCAAATGTTACATCCCTGCTGACATCAATCTTCTTGAACCCTGGAAAGTATATTCTGTAAGCCTTCGAGCTTTCACTGTAACCCAGAAAGATACCCTTCTTTCCTGAAGGATCTAGTTTGGTCCTCTTTTCCTTTGGGACATGAGTGTATACTGGACAACCAAATATTCTGAAATGGCTGACTTCAGGTTTCTTACCAGAAAAGACCTCTTCTGGTGTCTTGTTGTCCAATATCTTGTGGGGTGTTCTGTTCTGCACATATACAGTTGTTCTAGCTGCTTCTACCCATAGATGCATAGGTAGATCCTGGTCATGTAGCATTGCCCTTGCTGCTTCCATGATTGTTCTGTTCTTCCTTTCTGCAACTCCATTATGTTGAGGATTATAAGGAGCATTCAACTCCCTCTTAATCCCTGAATCACTGCAAAGCTTCTTGAAGTCACCTGAGGTGAATTCTCCACCATTGTCGGATCTGAATGTTTTGATCTTTTTTTCAGTTTGATTCTCCATCAAGGTTTTGAATTCCTTGAACTTATCAAACACCTCATCTTTGTTTTTCAAGAAGTATACCCAAGTCTTCCTGGAGAAGTCATCAATAAATGAGACATAGTAAACATACCCACTTAGAGAACTGGATGACATAGGACCACATACATCTGAGTGGATGATTTCCAGGATATCTTTTGCCTTGCTTTCACTGCTTGGGAAAGCCTTCTTAATATTCTTACCTTTTGCACATCCTTTGCAAACACCTTCATGTTTGGTCTTGATTTCAGGAAGACCCTCTACAACCTTGCTTGCAATTGGAAGTGCCCTATAGTGCATGTGAGCAAGTCTTCTATGCCAAAGTTCACTTGGATCCATGGATTCATGCACCATGGCATGTTCAGGTTGTCCTTTTAATTTATACAAACCTCCCTCTTGCTCTCCAATCACAACTGCATCATCTATGGTCTTTCCCTTTGGCCACATTAGGACTTGGCCATCCACAAATGAAACCCTCATACCTTTTGTATCCAATGCAGAGATGGAGAGTAAGTTCTTCTTGAGCCTAGGTACATAAAGGACTTCTTTCATCTTCAAAGATTTTCCAGAATCTAGGTTGTGGGAGGCTTCACCACTTCCTTTGATTGGGTATTGATAATCATCCCCAAGTTTCACCTTATGAGGTGATTCATGTTCAGATAGGTTTACAAAAGATTCCTTAAACCCAGTCATGTGTTTGGAAGCCCCGCTGTCAATCAACCAATCATTACAACCATGGGAGATAGTACCTGTGAGAGCAGAGATTAGAACATACTCTTCTTCACTTGATGAGTCATCATTACTATCATCACTTTCTGCCCTAGCCTTCTTCTTTGGAGGTTCATCATCTTCGGCAGCATGAGCATGGTACTTTCTTTTGTTACCCTTCTTCTTCTTGCTGGAGTTGTTGTTGTTGTGTTTGTCCCTTTTGTTCTTGGGACATTCTGAAGCAAAGTGACCCTTCTCATTACAAGTGAAACACCTTAGATCTTTCTTGTCTTTGTGAAAATGATGAGAAGATTTCTTCTTGTGATGGGATGGCTCCCTCTTGAACTTGCCCTTCTTAGTGTGAGCTTGATCTTCATTTCCCATCTTCTCTTCTCTTGCCACAAGCCTTGCTTCTTCTTGAGAACATTCCTCCCATAATCTGCTGAAGGAAATTAACTTCTTTCTGGCACAGATCCCCTGGATAAAAGAGTCCCATGACCTAGGTAGGCCATTCAAAGTAGTCATAAAAATTTCACCATTCTCCACCATTTCATCTACAGCTTCAAGTTGTTCCTTGATCTGAGAGACCTTGGAGAAATAGGATTGAATGGTTTCTCCATTCGACATCTTGACCCCTTTCAATTGATTCCGCAGGGTCATCTTCCGATTTATGTTCTTTCCTTCAAATAGCTTGGTCAAAGAGTCAAACATAGCCTTGGGTGTCTTTAGAGAAGACACATGGGGTATGAGATGGTCTTTGATAGAATCAGCAATGATTCTCTTTGCCTTGACCAAGTTCTTCTTATGCAAAACCTTAGCCTCTTCATCCTCTGGGATAGGGATGTCTTCTTTTATATATGAGTCCAACTCATTCTCTTCCAGGATTAACCCAATCCTATACTTCCAAGCTCGGAAGTTATCAGCCCCTTCAAGCTTATCCTCAAGCTTGGTGTGGTGAGACATCTTAAAGAGTACTTCAAATGGAAATAGAAAAGATTTAGGTCTTACCACTTGAAATGCTGAAAACTGGATCTGGTCCCGGATTAGGGTTTGTCGGAAAAACCCTAAAAATTCAAAATGTGAATTTCAACTTTCTGAAAGGATAGAAAGATGCGCCTTGATGAGTTGATCAGCTTGGTGTATTCAGAATTTGAGATCAGCAAAGTTTTACCCTTCAGATTTGACTTTTTTCCCTCTCGGGTTCACTAGGGAGAGCCCTGAATTAGGGTTTGAGTTTCCTGGAGATCTACCCAGCCAAAAATCTCGATCCAAAGCTCTAAACTTTGATTTTTGCAAGGCGCTTCCAGCTATGTCTTCAGATTTCAGAAATTCCTATTTTTGTGGAAACCCTAATTTTTAGGGCCAAATCTGAATATGCTCAGAATTGAATTTTGATTGGACAAATAGATTCTCCTTGATGAGTAGAGTCAATCTACTATACTGCTTTTCCAAAAACTGTGGAGAGAAACCCAATAAACAAGAAACTCAAGTTTCTGTCACTGCAAAATGTCTTCTTCTCAGGTTAGCTCTAATACCATGTTAAAATTTGAGCATTAATTCACAATACTCTTGGATCTTTACTGAGAGAATAACATATACAGTATATCAATGCATAACAATCACAATAAGCATGACAAGCATCACAAGAATCAAAAGCATGAGAGACAAGAGACACAGAGTTTCCGTGGGGAAAACCCTATGGTGAAAAACCCCGCAACTTCCTCAGAGATAGAGAGAGCAATGGCTCAACCAAAGTACAACCAAAATACACTTGAGATAGTCTCCTAGAGCAGATGATCCTCCTCCTCACTAGTGCGCCACTTTCTGAGTGAGAGAAGTGTGTCTTTCTGAATGATGCAAATAGACATCTCCTGATCTCTATTTATACTTAACCTGTTTGCCCAGTTACACTATGGGGCCGACTTGTCTATCTAGATAAATCCACAATATAATATATATTTCAGGGCTGACCCCACAAATGGTGGTGTAATAACCCATCAACAAGTACACACACTTGCGACACTTGTCAATCCACATGACGACACTTCCTTAGAGAGGAATAACACATCTCTTATAAGGGTACAATAAATATATATGAAATACATTCCGAAGTTACATATACATCAACAAGTGCTCTTGTAGGTGAGGTAAATACGTCTTTGAATTCTTCCAATGTACAATCTACTACTCCGTTGCATAGAGGAACTCCTTGTAAAGGACTTGGTGATCGCGATGATTTCTTTTTCTCCATCTAACCAAACCATGATGAGGACAAATCTCCCAATCAGAGAGGTCAATTAAAGAGATTGCGGTAATCCGAGCTACCTCTAGATCCTGTAAAGTTGATCTCCTGGGGTGACAATGACACTACAAGACCTAGAGTGGTAAATTACATTCCACTTCCACATATACGGTTATCCTAGAGGAACATCACAAACTTCAAATAGGACAATGTCACACAATATCTTTTTGAAGGGCTTGGTGTCATATTGTATGTGACATTATTGATTGGCACATGTATGTTGTCCATACCTCAACCAACATATGGTGTATGGTTCGGGGTGTAGAGAAGATGTTCACATCTTCATCTTCTTGATAACCTCAACTGAGATCAAGTTTTTTTGTTGCTACTATCAATAATGAAATGAAATAGTCTCCCCTTCACCACATCTATGGGGGTGATTACTTTATAAATCCTTATCTTAAAATATCAACACAACAGACTTATCTTAACAATTTTTAATTTGGACTTTTAACACCAATTAGAACAATAGTCGCATAATACTCTTATTTTGACATCTTATATGCACAATATATATATATATATATATATATATATATATATGAGAAAAATAGTAATAAAAACACATCCAATTACATACATTAACTTTTGCAACAAATAAATTCTCAATATGTTGGAAAATACTATCATGTAACAAACAGTATTATCATAACCAGACCGAAACTAGCAAAACTGGTTGATTCGGCCCATTTTGGGCATCTTTCAATCTGAGTCGGTGTTTTGGACCGGAGATGGTTGTTTTCGTACTAAACCAACCATTGTCATATTGAATTGAGCGGTTCTGTATGGAACTGGCCATAAATGCTCGAAGCTGACAATTTTGTACAAGTTCATACACCATGGCTTTGGACATGAAATTTGTTTTAAAAAAAAGGCAAACCTAGTAATCATAACTAGTATTAAATGGTAATCTAAAAATTTTGAGGTAAAAGTGACATTCTCCTTATCTTTCATTTTCTATCATTTTACTTAAAATTTTAACATTACCACTGATTGTTTCAGGATGTTTGCGAGTGGTTCCAACATCATCAAAACTTCATATGCAAAAAGTAGAATTTTAGATCTCATGTAGAATTCAACAAACTGAACAGTTTTCAAACTTTCATGATTGCAACATTTCCACCGGATTATATCATGTATGAAGATGTGGAATTGGCATTTAATCAAGCACATCAACCCATATATGTACATCAATGTTAGTGGTGTTGATTGTTGAACTCCTTTGTCATGACCTTAATAAAAATGTACCTTTCACTCAAAAACACTTATTTAAGCATGGAAAGCTTTTTCTACCTTATTTTAACACTCAGATTAGAAAGTTCTATCAAAATTGTAAGGTGTGGACATGTCCTTGTAGGATCAACTTCGAGATTCGAGGTAGAGAAAAGGGCTAGAGCCTAATGGAGGGGGTCTCAGGGTACTACTAATGAATAAGATCCATATATGGGTAATGGTTTTGATGATATGTAGTTATTTCATGTAGTATGGAGTTTTTTGGACTCTAGAGACAATTTAGAGTCTCTTCGTTTATGTATTTTGGGTGAGATATGGATTGCACTCAATGCTATTTTAGTTATAACTTATATGCACTCTTGCTATATACATGAGAAACTTTGCATATTTGTGTATAACGGTATGGATGCACATGAATATATATATTGTTTACAAATTTGAATATTTTAAGTATTTTTTGGTCAACCAGTTTTTTTTAATTTCGGTCTGGTTCAAATTTTTTGGTTTAACCAATTCGATGACCGGTCCAATTCTAATAACATTGGGAAGGACTTCAAAATGTTCTATGCAATGTTAATGACCACATCTAATAATTTGAACAAACACGGCAAGATACACTTCAAAAAATTTAAAAATCAGCATCTTAAAACAAAATCACACTTTTTTAGCACTTTACATCTCATATGTCGTGGGGCCAAAAACCTTTGGAGATGGATCTTGAAATATCACAATTTAGTCCAATTTTTAAAAAATTACAACGATTACGAACACAAGGCCATTGAATCTGTGCAATCTGAACAAGAGAAATTGAATATGTAACGTCTTCACGGCCATGCAAGCATCCATACCTTCAGTTTGTGCCGCACGCTGCCATACAATTACCCACAATGAGGAACTCATTACCATACAAGGAGGGAGTTGACCTATACCATGATTTTTCTTCTGTAATCCACAAAGGATCGGCTAGTTTTGGCTTTTACAACCTTCCTGCCAGAATATCCATTGTTTTAGCACAAACTTTTCATACCGTCATGCGAACTTTACAGACTTTTCATACCACCATGCAGACTTTACAACTTGAATTGGTATCATGGTAAGTCTGTTTCAAGCCATCATAAATCATTGCATGTTATTGTGGTATTCGTAGCCAACAAATTCAGCGGGCCTCCTCACATGGAAAACACAGCCACGACATCATAAAAGTAATCATTTTAATGAAAAAGGCAGGGTATGGTGTCACCTCTAGATCTTTTCTGATGATTTTCACAGAATCACTGCACCCTCTCTCGAGCCTTTGACCCTTTCTTAGCCCCACATATGTTTAATGGGGTGCTGCAATCTTTAAACTCTTTTGGTCAAAACAAATACTTTTGCTCGATCTTAGAGTGGCCTCATAAAATCAACAACTCGCATTGGTGGCAGTCTATAACAGCATGCTCTCATTCTCACAAGCATAACTGCTACTTACTCACATAGTGAGCCATGTGGGCTTCCATAGATCAAATAACTATCAATTACAACTCTCAACTTGCAAAGCTCACAATACATCCAAAAAAGTTCACAAAGCTCACACAAGCTATGCTCTCTCCATCCATGGCAGACATGCTCTGTTCAGTCTACAATCCTCAAATTTCAAAGATTGGCTCATATTGTAGTATGACAAACAGGAAATAAAACTACAGAAAAATTCTGGACGAATGGCAATTAATGCAAAACAGAAATTTCACCTCTTAACTAGAGGTTTCCCTGATCTTAACCTTGTGAATTTTCAGCCTTAAGGCTGTCATGAGATATAAATATAAGAGCAGTAACAACAAACAATATTTCAACTTAACAACCCCAATCCACTGCAATTCAAGAGATAAGATACCAAGTGTTCCAATAAGTCCCAGCCCTCTAGGGCAACCTTGCCATGTATATAACATATCTGAAAAACACTTATGACGGCCGTCAATACAGTAGCAAATCTATTCAATTATAATGTTAAAATTACTTAACAAATTCACCCTTAACTTATGTCAAATCAGCAAGACATATGAGTGTTATAAATTCCAAAACCATGAAGTAGATGGTTGAAAATCAATACTACAATTTATACAGGAATTGGACCGCTGGAATCTTCATTATTATGCATAAAGATGAAATTCCTACAAATATTATAACCTTATCACAATGCTACCACAATCCTCTAACTTTCCAAAACCTAGCTACCCTAGCTCAGCCAAGGAGATCTAACAAGCATGTCCCCCAAGGCAAGAAGTCTCATCTTCCTCTTCACTTCAACAAGTACAACCTAAGGTTTCATCCCAAAACCTTAATCTCCAAGGAATGAAACCCTAACTCTAGTCTTCAAAATGCTCCAAGAAGCTCAAAAAACCATAATGACTCCAAGAGAGAGATCAAGTAAAATCGAAGTTCCAAGAGAGAGAGAGGGGAGTAGTGCACTACTTTTGATCACATCTCTACACAAGAATAAACTAGAATGATGATTGAGTTAAGGACTCTCTCCTTCCTCTTTATATATGAGAGATAAGGGAGGCCAGCAATACATATGTGTGCTTATGCCCTTAAAAGCAACCTATAATTGTGGAGCACTACATTCCAAGGCTACACATGTCAAGCGCTAGGGTGATATCATCAATAAGCAAAGCTCCAAATGCAAGGACACTCCACGAGGTGTGTCCAGCATTCCTCCTATAAGTTTCCAATGACTCCAACGACCTCCTAATCCATGTACTCCAATGGATCCATTACCCTTGCATGAACATTATTGCAGCTCAAGCATCCATGAGTCAACTCCAATACTCCATGCAAGCATCCAAACTACATGTGTTGTCTAGGGCCGAATACCCTCCTGCAAGATGCAAAACACAACTCCTCCTATGTAAGGTGTTCTCCAAGCAAGTAACCATCTCCATGTAGCCATGACATAGAACCAAAGTTGTCTAAAGATCACCAACACCATAGGGAAGAATATCATGCAAGCACCCAACTGAGGTCAAACAACCATTGAGTAAACCATCTCCAATGTGTAAATCCGTCATAGACAATCTCCCATTTCCAAATTCATTCTGAACTGTCAAGGGGTTGATCATATACCATGTACTCCAAATCTCATGAAGCACCTCCAAACATGATGTAAACACTTTCAACTTCAAGTAACCCTGAAAGCTAACAAAAACTATCTTAACATACAATACACATTTATCATACAAACAATGTACAAATACACTTTAGACGCTTAACCAATATACTGCCGACAAGATTTCTTCACATCAAATTACTCTTATTATACATTGCACTTTCACTTTCACTTATTAACATGACATATTCCCTTACACAACTCCACCTGACTTACACTCTGTTCATAAGTTGTAACATCCCTAAACTTAACTAAAGATTAGCATCTAGTATGTAACACCCCTAAGCCTAACTAAAGATTAGTATTATTAAACCTATATCAGCTAATAAAGAGATATTAATATTGTAGATAATATTAATATCAGGAATAAGAAATAAAAACCAATAAAATTTAATTCACAAATAAAACTTTACTAAATATTATTAGAATCTCATGCAAATTTATTTCAAATTAAATAAATTATGGAATTTCCTGCATAAAGGGGGGCAATTTGGGGGCTGAATAAGGGGTCTTTGATTTTTCTTAAGCTCTGTGTTTTGTGGAGGGTTCTAGGAACTAGGTGGAGATGGAGGTTCGGAAGCTTGAGGGTAGAGTAGGATTCTGATTCTGATGACCTGCTGGCTTGGTATTGCTGAGTGAGGGCTCGGGGACTCTCAGTCTATGACTGAGAGGTTGGTTGGGAGGAGAGCAATCCCCAAAATGTGGTTTCCATTAGTTGCCACCTTGTTCCCGAAGGTGTCTACGATAGCTCTGTAAGTCTAATTTCTATCTCAGGTATGTATTCATCCTCATCATCTTATTGTGTATGCTGAAATCTGATTTATATTTTGGGTTACTGATTAGGGGTAAGTTTCATTGTGTTATTCTGGTAAATATTTCAGAAAAGAAAGTTCTTGTAGTTATTTTTATTGTTTTTAATCAAACTTACTTCCTATTAAGATATAGTTCATAAACTAATTAAATTATTTATTATTTTGCTCTTAATTAGAATTTTACTGTAATTAGGGATTTTTTTTTAATTTCTTTTCAAATAGAACCGAACAAGAATTAGGATAGGATTTCGTAAATATAATGAACTGTAAATTTCATAATATTCATTGTTGAGACAAAAAGAAAGGCACCCGAGTTAAATTCGTATTCTTTTGCATCTGCATCATCCTCTGTTCTTTGCTTAGACTGAGAACCAAGCTTCCTCTTAGACCTGATGATGTCTGCTTGAGATATAATTTTTTTTTGACAGTGTTGTTCACATTTGTTGTATTTTGTGACTCTTTCAAAAGTTCATCTGCCGATGCATGCTTTCCTTTCAAGCACAATTGAATTGCCTTTGCTGCCACTTGATTTGCAGTCAAGCCTTGTACATTTGATGCACGATCAACAACAGTTACCTCATTTTTATAAGAATCGCATGCTCTTGGTATAGGCATTTCATCTTTGGAACTGATTGACTGTGAACCTTCACTAAAGCATCCTTTTCTTTCACTAAAGACTCTTTCTGTCTCAAAGCCTACTGCTGTTGAGGAAATTTAATATTCTTTGTTTTGCAACTTATTAATACTTTGGAGAAAACTGCCATCATTTGAAAATCTATTTAAGCAGGTTGCTGCTGTTTGGATAATCTCTGCATCTTCTGGACACACAACATTACCTTTCTTTTGTTTCTCCAAGATAAAGAATCATTTATTTTGGGTGCTTTTATGTGTGATTCATAAAGAAAAAAAAGCATCCCTCAAATAATCTCTGTCGGTATCCCTTATCCACTGAACATCCCTGTCCATTTCATTATAAGTATCTTCATGGCCTCCATTCCCAGGTTCACTTTTTTGTACCCTTTTCCTGTCTCCGGATAACGCGATAATCCCTTCTGTTAAAGAGATACAATAAGCCGATCTGAGACTCCCGTCCTAGCAGAGGATGTGTAGGGAGAAGGGTTCTAAACTTACTCTCCCCTGTCGAAGAAACTTTCACAGAGGAAAACTCAGAATGTAAATGACTATTTCGAGAGAACTCGCCGGTAAAGTCATTGTCATAAATGAACAGCAAAAACCAAGACCTCTAAGAATCGAGCCATATTAAATCAACAGTAATAAGCCACCAACTGTTCATGCCGTATGGCCCGCATCGTCAAGCCACAAGCCAAATTCCAAACCCGGGTCGAGCTAGCCCATCATATAAGCCCACGACATTGGGTAATTGCAGGACGCATTGTGTAAGTCGTAGTTACATGCGCCAAGATCCCTCTCCGACCAACAGGACCACACTTGAGCCAGACTTCACGCGCATGCCCACGTTGGAGCCTATCGAACCAAGCCTTGAGCTACATGCCATGGCTGCAGCTCACACTCACGCGCACAGTAGGGTGAAGACCAGGGTGGAAGGGGGAAGTCGGGGCGTACAGAGGCCGTTGGATCCCGATATCACTGCAACTAGCAGCGCCCACGCTCTTCCTCTCAGAGATACCAATGTTTCCATACTTGGCAGCTCTTTTTCCCTTGGATAATAGTGTTCCCAGTGCTGCGGCCTACAAGCCAAGGAGCAGCACTGGAATGAGCCTGTCGGGTGACTAAAACCCACAGGTTGAGGCGCAGCCATGGCCGAGTTGCAAAGCAGAGCTAAACAAACACTCCCAAAAAGAGGTGCAATTTTACCAGCTCACGGTAATAGTGTTCCCAGTGCTGCGGCCTACAAGCCAAGGAGCGGCACTGGAATGAGCCTGTCGGGTGACTAAAACCCACAGGTTGAGGCGCAGCCATGGCCGAGTTGCAAAGCAGAGCTAGACAAACACTCCCCAAAAGAGGTGCAATTTTACCAGCTCACGGTACCTTACGTCTGGGGTTTGAATGCTTTTCTCCATTCCCATCGTGATTGCAACACTGTCACCTTCGGATGAAGAGAAGGCTGCCAGCGAAAGGCACATTAAACCTGCGGTTATCGTATTCCCCCATTTTTCCTTCAATTCTTCCTGGTCTGAAATCCTACAATCTGATTTTGTCTTGGCAGTGTTTCCCCATTTGACACAGCAAATTATCCACCAGTATTATGGTAGCATAAATGCCATATATACCTTCCACCAATATTGGTTGCCGACAGTTGTAGTGGTTGACACCATCACGGCTTCGAATGTTCAATCCCTGGCAAGGAGTGTGGTTGCCATTTTTAAGGCTTCTAAATGTTCAAGTAACAGTTTAACGCTTGGTCTCCTTGTCACTGGCGTTTCTTCTTTTAGCATGGGTTCTTTTTGCTCTTAGCTGTTTATACCTGTTATAGGTTATCTTGGATCGATTGGTGCGGGCGTTTTCTAGAGTTCTGCTCTCAATCGTTTCGCTGGGTTCATTGATCTTTATTAGCATGCTCGATGCCTTCTAATGTAACTGGTTTTAATTCCTTATAATACCACGTTATATATTTTTCCCAAGGTGTGAGGCACGAGGCCAAAAAAATGTCTTCCCAATGACCGGATGGGACCGGATATCCTTGAGTCATTTCAAAAAAGATGGGACCGGATATCCTTGAGTCATTTGAATTTTTGAAGTATATTTTAAAATGAATATATGTAAGGGGTGCAGGGGCATTGGCAGGTCTGATGGTTGTCCCGATAGATGGAAGTTTAGAAAAAGCAAAAGTTTGTATGATTACAGTGGTGGCTGTATATATCTTTGACAATGCTAGCTGAGCGGTCTGGAGAAGTTCTCACGGACAAAACCCTATATGTTAGATTGGCTTTGTTATGCTATCATTATGAAGTTTAGAAAAAGCAAAAGTTTGTATGATTACAGTGGTGGCTGTATATATCTTTGACAATGCTAGCTGAGCGGTCTGGAGAAGTTCTCAAGGACAAAACCCTATATGTTAGATTGGCTTTGTTATGCTATCATTATTGATTAATATTGATGCATTTTGTGTTTATTTATTTTAATTTTTATTTTACATGTTCTAAAAGATTCACTAATTTGTTATTGATTTGGTGTTAAGGATATATCACAATTAATGGATTGGTATAATTACATTTAATATTAAGATTCAATTTTATTAAATATTTAGTTATGCAGTTAAAATTATATACAAATTTTGAATGATTATGATAGAATAGATTTTTATTATTTCAACTTATTAGTAGATAAAAATACTAAAAATGATGGTGTTGATGAGGTTTAATTTATATGACTTTATTCTAATGTTTTTAATTGAAATTAAAGAAACAAATTAAATTAAATCATACATTACTTTCAAAACAATGACAACAAAATAAAATTAAAAATGGAGAAGAAAGAAATTTGTTTTATAATAATTCTTAACCATCAAATTAATTTTCGTAGAAAAATAAGTTTTATATTCAGTTTTTCCAAAAAATTGAATCAAATAATAAGGATTGTAACTTTTTCATTGCCATCAACATTTAATTCTTGTTTGGGTTTCATTTGGCACCTTAAGATAGTCACAAGGGAACCCAAAGGTAGTGGTCGAATATGTGAGAAGTGTATAAAACTACACAATTTTACACATAAAGACAACTCTTATATTATCTTTAAATCCTACCAAATGATGTCAATTGTTGTTGTTTCTCTAGTACCAAATTAATGGCATGTACTAGATATTTACAATAACATAATAAACATAGTACATACAATACACAAGATGTGAAGATGTGAGTGGTGAGCACAAATCCAAATTAGATCAGAGAGATTAATTGCACAATAACTCTTTAAATAATATAAGAATCTCCTCTAAATATCCTAATCCATTTGTATATCCAAATCAATTGTTCAACATAATAACTATATTGATTTCTATATATATACACATTCTAACTCATTGCACATGTGGGCCCTTTATTAGATTGACCCCTATTGCATAAACATTTACCCCATTACATAATCATGTATCCTCACATATGCTGCTCTTGGGGTTATATCATTTAAGATAGCCGTTGGGTACATAGAGGTAGCTTTCAAAAGTGCGAGATATGCATTGTACTACTTGTGCACACAAAGGTAAACCAAATACCATTCTTATGTATGCTCTCTTTAAAACTTATCAAAATTTTGAAGATTACCCCTTGATCAATTAGTAAAATATTTACTCTTGCATTAGAGAGATGCAAAGTTCAAAACTCCATCCACCAATGTTAAATATTAGAGAGATGCAAAGTTCAAAACTCCATCCACCAATGTTAAAATAGGTATGCGTATTGAATTAATACAAAATTAAAATTTATAACTCCATATATATCAATCAAAAGCATTTACACATACCTAAATAATAGTGTGAAGAGATGCAAATGTGAAAGTGAATAAATCATTTTGTTATTGAAAAAACAATATGCCATGTTATTTAAAAAAAATGTTTATTTGGTTGTAGTCTAGTGGGAACGGAAGCTGGAGTACATATCAAAAAGATGATTTGACATCAAAATCTAGTAAGCATGCACTTTATGCTAAAGTGGTTGACCAAGGTTTCTTAAAATGTGATGTCATGTTAATATCATGTTAATATGATAAGCAGCTGGAGTACATATCAAAAAGATGATTTGACATCAAAATCTAGTAAGCATGCACTTTATGCTAAAGTGGTTGACCAAGGTTTCTTGAAATGTGATGTCATGTTAATATGATAAGCTTTAATTTCATGATAAATACAAAGTGATAAAACATATTGTCTTGTCATCAATAATAGTCCTCAGAATGCAACATTTAAGTTATCTTGCAATATATCATCATTAATTGAACTTAGGAAACTTATCCCACAAAATGAGACGAGGCCTCTTGCAAGGGCTCATAACAAATACATACCAATAACATCTTTTACATACCAATAACATCTTTTAAAAATTTGATGTGGGTGATCATAATCATATAATGTAGAGATAAGAATAATTTATTTTATAAAAAAATGGGAATTATAATATACAACTAATTTAATGAAGTAATATAGTCTCACTTTAAAATTATATATATTTTTTTTTGCTTGATTCCTATTTAGAATAGGTTCAACATTATATATATATATATAGTTTTTACTATAAATTATAGTAAATTTCTTAATTTGTGATTAAAAAAAACTATAAGTAACTATCCAATTTCTTGAATAATTATTGAGCATTGTTGGCAATCATCTTCTTTAGTAATTGCAAGATTGGGGCAATTTATACATATGTCACTACCATTAAGTAACATTTACTTCCATATAAGACCTTGGTTAAGAGAGGTCAAATTCTAGGGTAAATATGTTGTGGCTTAACATGGTAAAACTAAATTAACCGATATCCTTAGACCAAGCTAAATGTGACTTATGTTGTTAGTAGAGTTTTACCATTTCCTTACAAGTGCCAATGAGGGAGATTTTTAGAATAGATATATAAGTTACTTTGATAATAGTGGAAATTGGAAGATATAATAACACATAAGGCCCTAAATAAATTCTTACATAGCAATCATATTTTCTATACAACAAAAACTCATCCGATGTTTTACTACGTTATTAAATGGGAGACCTATATGTTTAATTTCGTGCATTACCTATCTATATGTTGTGCATGGGATGATATGCACTATACTATTTGTGGAAATGTTAGAAAGATAAGGTATCATAATGATGTTTGTCGATGAGCATTTAGTTTATACCTTGGACGATGTCATGCTACTTTATACTCATGTAAGGCTATGGTAATAATAAAATGATGATAGGATTTTATTGATCATGTTCCATATTCATCACAAACATGTTTACTTATGATATAATTATATCACAATAGCATGGGTGATTATGTAGGTTCCATTTCCATAGTAGTGGTGATCATATTAATGGCATACTATAATTGCATGTGAACTTTTTTTTTTTTAACACATCATAAAATTTGATGACATGTTTAATTAGTGTTTGAGAATGTTATGTTCCAATAAGGGATGTGGTCATGTTGGTTAATGCTCCATGGTATGAGTTGATGGTATACGGTAGTACGTGTTGATTTTGTTCCATGATAGCGGTGATGTGAATAAGTACATGTGGTAATCAATGAAATGGTATGACCATTAGAATATATGATTATGAGTTATAGATTCTTGATATTATAACATACTAATAATTCATTTTCATTTCACAATATGTTATGTTGCATAATAGCATGTGTAACATGGGTGCCATGGTATTTATGATTATGGTATAATCTCATAAGGGCATGTGGTAGCATGAAATTCTTTGTTATTCCTAATTTTAATGGTATATGATATTTAAAATGTTATATTTATGACTAATTCTATTGTAATATCCCTAATTTGAAATTTTACCCAATTTGGCCAATTGTCGAACCTTGGACTAGTGAAACCCCAAACTTATGCAAATGATCCCAAATGGTTTCGAATTATGTATGGAATGGATTGAGGTGTCTTAGGGAACTAATGAAGCTATTAGATTCTTTGACACTTTTAAAAGACTTCAGCAACCTGCATTTACAATTGGAGAATGAAAGGCAAAAATACTAGGAAAATCGATGTTAAAACCCCCAAGGGTAGATGACTCTTTTGGCTTCCCAAATGTTGTACGACCCTCCAAACTTTTTAATATGAGACTTGAATCTGTTAAAGGACATCACTGACAACATGTGTGCATCATCCTATTAGGTTTTAGGGTCGAATAGGTATCCCAAAGGACAGCATCTTCTAGAGTATATAATTTGGGTGAAGATTGTAAACAAGGGACCTTGAATTTATGTCAGAAACTATAGTAATACTTTAGGGTTTTGCATAAATTATTTGGGCCATAAATTTAACTCCATATGCAGCTCATAACATAGAAAAAAATCTTAGAAATATCTTATATAAAACAAGTTCAATATCACCCCAAAATCACCATGAAAATACTATGAGGGAAATGGCTCGAATCTCGGTTTTAATTGGAAATGTCACATGAAGTACTTGGTATTTCAAGTTGTGGATCTCATGATATGTCTATTACAGATTTATGCAGCAACTAACATTTCCATAAGGTTGAAATAGCAATCCTCCATTATCTATATGCAACAAGAAGTGTGCCATCACACTTTTACATGACATTGAGAGAAAGATGAAACTAGCTCGAATATTAATGTTACTTGGAGAAATAGTACATTAAGTGCTTAGTATTTCGAGTTGTGGCTCTCCTGATCTATACATTACAGATTTATGCATCCATTAACAAGTTCATAAGGTCGAAACAACAACCTTCCATTATCTATATGCAACAAAGATTGCGCTATCTCACTTTACATGAACATTGAGACAAAGATAGTAGAATGAGAATAGAGAAGAATGAGAGAATATGAACTCGAAATCAGATGGGGGTTGAACCTGCATAAAAAAATATTGATGAAGCTATGTTGAGAGTTCTGAATGGCCTCTCCATCAACCAACTTGGATGGGAACCTTGCACCCTCGAAATTGGTTCTAAGGCAGGGAGGATGAACATCCACCATGCAAGGACAAGCTTGAAGCTCTCCAAAATTGCAAAGATGCAAATAACAAATGACCAAAAGATCATCCATTTCTAATTGGCCTCCTTTCAATAACTTTATTTGACTCAGTTACATCCTTAGAACTCAAATTATCTCCTAATTAGTCATGAAATTCGAATTAGTGGGGGTTATGACCCTTCATTGGCCCCACATGACACTTAGCTCATCTTTTGTCTCCAACTCTTCCATGAATTCGAATTGGGGAATATTTTGGATGCTTTGGAGATGTGTAACTCCTCTCATGCACCCTCTTGGTCTATTTTTATCTCTTACATTGTCATAGATGTCATAGAATCTGTCATAAGTGTCATAGGTGTCATAGAATCTATCATTAGTGTCATAATGCTTGTCATAGAATCTGTCATTGCCTATTTTTAGCCCTATGACTCTTCCTCTTCCTTCATGAATGTTACCTCTTCCCTCCAACTCGAATTTGTGGATGGCTCCATGTTTAAAGGAGGAATATTCTCTCATGTGGACCCCACGTGTCCACTTATGTGCCCCCAAGTCCAACTAGGACCTAATGCCACTTCATTTTGGATCATTTAACATTTATTCCATAATTTATTGACCTATTTTCCCACCATCAATTTAGAATAGTGAATTTTCATGAGAAACTATACACCTTGGGGTTAAATGTAAATATTTTAATTCTTCCACATAACCCTTACGAATTGGGTAGGCCAACTTAATTATTTATCTGAAAATCATTTAATTGGGGACATGACAGTCTTACCCACCCAAGATTGCTTGTCCTCAAGCAATGTCAAACATGGAGGTTGAAGAACCTGCTTTCCTTCCAAAATTTGCTTCCAACTTGTTTCAAAAATCATTTGACTATTCATACTTGCACTGAACAACCTCTTGAAGTTGCCACTGATTTTCCAAAATTTTCAAAAATTCATGTTTCCAAGAAAATTTATGAGAGGAAAGGCCATGCTTCCGCAGCTCCACTCTAATACAATCACTTTCGTAAGTGGTGACTTGAACTTCTAGTTGCTTTCTATACCCCAAATTTGAAACCAATGAGACCAAAAGTGATCCCAGGGTCCCAAATGATCCTATAGTATGCATGGTAAGAAATATCTGCAACTAAACTCCATACACACCAAGCATATGAAAATTGAGTCCAACTAAAGAAGCTGAAACAATACTTTGTATAAATGAACTCAATGAAATTAAGGTTAGATTTCTCCATCAAGCCAACAACCAAGGTACTGTTCCAAATTAACTGAAAACAAGCAATGTTAGGATCCCATTGCTTGTGTTGCATTCCAAAAGATAGGCCCATGCTATACCACAAAAACTTTCAGGCAAAATATTTCCCACATCCCACTGTCTTAGTTGCAAATCTTTGAGTGGCAATCTCACATGTGGAAAACTGACATTCCAAAGAATGTCAGGATTCCATTGTCTCATCTGCATCTTTCCAAACATCGGTAACAACAATAAAAATTCATCACTATGAAAAATGCAAGGAAGGATGTAAAGATCATACCACCACACTGGAAGTTCAACATTTCCAGTGCATAATTGAAACTTTGAGGGCCCCTGCATCAAAATATGAACTTATTCAAGGTTGGGACGAGACCAAGAGAGACTCTCCATCATGAAATACATATCCTCAAAGTGAGGTTGAATGCAAACAAGTCTCCCCCAATCAACCAGATAGTCCTCATGTGACAAATGAACACAAGAATCAAGAGTGAAACCATTGAAGCTCAAAGGACAAGGGTCAAATTCCTATGTCTCATCACCAAAAGAGTAGGAATCATCCCACAAGAAAATATGTCCATGTTGCTCCAAAAGAATGTAGATGAAACAAAATAATCAGCCATGTGTTATGTCATGTCCCCTCAACAGTGAACATTGGATCAAGATCCTAACCCAACCAATCCATTGGGTTGAGGAGACAACTTCAGTATCATGGGATTAAATTTTGTATTCCAGGAAATTAATTAATTAGGAGTGTGCATTTATTTTTATCCAAAGTTTGTTATCCACTTGGAATAATTAATTATGATGCAATTAATGTTTTTATGTTGAATAAATTGAGATAATGCTCCACTAGGGTGCATTAGTGGATAAGGTTGGAGGAGAGAAGACTTGAGGAATAAGTCAAAGAGAAAGCACATGAATCTAGAAAATCAAGAAAAAGAAGGAAAAGAAGAATAAATCAGGAAAAGAAGCATAAATCAGAAAGCAGCATAAATCAGGAAAAGCAGGAAAGTTTAGAAAAAGAAGAAAAACCAAAGCAAAGCAATCAGAAAAGGAAAAAGGAGGAAAGCAAAGCAAAAGGAAAGGAAGGAAAGCAAGCTTTCCTCATCCACTTTCCTCATCCACTCAAGGAGGGTGCAATCACCATGAATAGTTGCTCCAAAAATCATACAAAATCTATAAATGAACCATTGTGCACCACATTCACATCTTTTTTCAGTTTTAGAAATTGTATGAGTGCAATTTTGCCTCAGAGACTTGGGAGATTTTTCCCCTAGTCAAGTTTGGCAGATGTGCCCCAGTTTTATGTGAGAGGATGATGCCATTCATACATTGCCATTGATTTTATTTGCAGTTCCTGTAGCTTATCAAGTCTAATTTAAATTTTAGAAGCATCATCATCCAGTTCAGAGTTCGAATCTTCAAGCTTTATACGAGTTTTTGGAGCTAGTTTCTTATGTAGAAGAAGAGAGATCTTTCCATAGTGTTCTAAGAGGAATATTGTCCTATTTATGATATAATGACAGTGGATGTAATATTCTGATATCATTCAGATCAATAAAAATTACATAACTTTGATTTCTTCTCCTATTTCTCCACCCCTTCTAGATTTAGCTAGAATTTGACTAGTTTCCAGTGTGTATTTCATAAATGAATGAGTATGAATCCAAATTAATTCATCCTTGTTTTTGGAGTTGAGTAACATGTCATATTTTATGATCCAATTCTTATTTCATAAATTCATGGTCCTTTGAATACTTTTTGGGAGCCCAGAAATCACACGAGTTCAGTAGTCCTGGAAGGAAATTTTATTAGTAATAATGTGAGACTTGCTCAAATATTTATGAAACTTTATGGAATGTTATTTTATGGTGCAATTAATTTAAATCAATTATATTTATCCTCTCTAATGTCTGAAACACCTATCCCCATCCTCCATTCAATTTTCCTCCCATACTAGTCTGCATATGATGAGGGGCCCAATAGCATTGGAGTAAATTACAGCCTTTATGTTATTGAAACATAAAATGTCTCAGTGCTTTGTGCAGAGGTATCATTCCATATCATATCCTTCCATCCTTCCATAGATTTTGATCTTGCCCATCCTCAGTTAATCTAGCTTCCCCAGTCATTGTTTTAATTAATTTTAAGAAGAAAAGAGTTTTTGTATCACTAATATAAGTTGGTACATTACAGTGGTATCAGAGAATGGTCCTCTGAACCTGATCTTGAATCAACTCTATGAGTCCAAGAATATATTCAAATTACAAGAAGAAATACCCTTTGTCAGAAGGAGAAGAGGAAGAAGAAATTAATTCTACTGAAGGGAAACTACAAGAAGAATCAGACATGTTTCACAATTGTAATGCCCCATATTTGGATTAGGCATATTTATCATCTAGACACACTATAGTTTATTTTCTTATTATCTGTTGAACTCAGCTCGACTTAGTAAACTTTATTACGCATGATGGACCTGATTATATGATGTTACTGTGTTTTATGATTTCACTATGATTATGATGTCATTACATTATGCGGTTATGATGTCATGATATTCATAGGACTCCCTTGTTTTACGATTACAGTATATCTTTATATGTTTTCATTAATAAGATGTGAAACATATGATGTAGTACGTGGATACCATCTTATGATATGATTTATTGAAGTGTTATATGTCATATGCATCTATGATGAACTAAAACTGTTACAAGAAATAAAATGATGTTGATAATATGGATCAATTAGCGATCAATGGGAAATACTTTCTATAAAATGTGTATTTTGCGAAATACTAACCTACATGACACAAAGGCTATGGGATAGCTAGTTACTTGATCTGATATATGCGATAAGAACTTGTTCATACAATAAATCTTAGCAACCAAAAATGATGATATGATGACACAAACTGATAATCTCAATAGCAGCGAAGTATGATTTGATAAGGGCGTAGGCCCAGTATGTTGAGAGGGATGGATGTGTTTCCCACCCTATGTTTCCATGATACCTGAGGTCGTGGGAGGGCCGTGCTGAGACACGCTCCCCATGTTGTTGTGATGACGATGGTCGGATTCCTGCTAGGAGAGGATAGGTCCATTGTTCAGCCGACGTTGTCGCTCTCAGGTTCTATGTGGTCAGGTCAGTGAGTCTGACATCCACTTTTGTACTAGCAAAGGAAGGATAGGCAGGATGTAGACGTAGGTTAGGATGGGAGGATATGTTAGTTAGTACTGTTTAGGGTTGGGTTTACCTTGATTCTGAGTTAGTGGTAGTAGGAACCCTTCCTTGTACTTAATTGATTAAACTAATGTAAACATAAAGATAATGATGTGAAATCTTAAAGGATTAATTGTTAAACAACTCAGGATGTAAAAGTAGATATGTGCTTGTTTTACATGTTTGGGGGAGATTACTATTATTTAGTTAGTAGGTATGTATAGGTGGGAAGCTGGTTGTCTATAGTACATTTATGATCTGTGCATACACTAGCCATGCATGCACACTTTGCACCTGTACACTAGTATCGCTATACAAATACTTAACATCGAATAATTGGATAAGTTGTCATAAGTAAATATGTTAATTATGCATTGATCGAATTCGATTAATGAATATTAAGTTATTAGTTATGTGTAAAACAAGTCAATTAAGCTATGTATTAATTGAATGTAAACATTGTAATTGTTAAAATTTAATATGCTAAGACAGAAAATAGCAACATTACATTCCATTTCACAATAATAGCATATACAGGATCACTGAAGAAACAACAAGCATAGCATAAACACAAGAGACACAAATTTATCTTGGGAAACCCTCATGGGGTAGAAAACCCAGCAAAGCTTCATCAAAATAGATGACCAGCAATATACAAAGATGCAAACCAAAGACATGATCTCCTCCTTTACTATAGCAGACCTCTCCTCCACAAGTGCGCCTCTCTCAAGTGAGTGTGTGTGTCAAATGAGGAACACACCTCCTCTATTTATACACTACTCCGACTTTTCTTTTACACAAGACATGTAGGATCGTATTTAACCAATGGGTTAAATACCCCACTACAACTGACTGGGCTGACCCCTCTAGGGTGGTCTAATAACCCTTTGACCCACATAACACATACAACGTCGACCCCCCACTAGGGAAGTCTAATAACCCAAGTTACCACATTCTGACGGAGGAATAAACATCTCCGGATATACAATAAGATCTTCACGGAGGAATGAATCATCTCCAGAATAATAAAGTACAAATATAATATTCTTTGAAGTTACAATATCTCAACACTCCCCCTTAATGAGAAGGATATTATAACAGCATCTGCACAAGCAAGGAGTCATCAACATCATACATGATACATCTATAAATCATCGGAAGCTTTCTTCAATTCATCATCATCAGTAACTTGACTAGTTACTAGAACATCAACATCATCAGAGTTGATAGTACTCAATCATCAGCATCGTCATCACACGATCATCAGCATCGTCATCACACGATCATCAGCATCGACATCACACGATCATCAGCATCGTCATCATACGATCATCAACATCGTCATCACACGATTATCAGCATCGTCATCAGCATCGTCATCATACGATCATTAGCATCATCATCATACGATCATCAGCATCATCATCATACGATCAATCGGCATCGTCATCATACGATCAATCCTGTTCTTTTTAGGACCTATGTCCATGGATGATGCAATCCTGTCATGTACCTTTTGAACCGAAGTCCAGGGACGATCCAGTCCTGTCATGTACCTTTTGAACTGAAGTCCAAGGATGATCCAGTCCTGTCATGTACCTTTTGAACCGAATTCCAGGGACGATCCAGTCCTGTCATGTACCTTTTGAACTGAAGTCCAAGGACGATCCAGTCCTATCAATTCTCGGAGACCTCATGTCTACGGCTTAGTTCATAGGACCAAAGTCCAAGGATGATCCAATCCTTACCGTACATTTAGGACCACGTCCAAGGATGACTTAATCCTCAACCGTACATTTAGGACTACGTCCAAGGATGACTTTATCCTCCACCGTACATTTAGGACTACGTCCAAGGATGACTTAATCCTCCACCGTACATTTAGGACCACGTCCAAGGATGACTTAATCCTCCATCATACATTTAGGACCACGTCCAAGGATGACTTAATCCTCCATCGTACATTTAGGACTACGTCCAAGGATGACTTAATCATCCACTGTACATTTAGGACCACGTCCAAGGATGACTTAATCCTCAACCGTACATTTAGGACTACGTCCAAGGATGACTTAATACTCCACCGTACATTTAGGACCACGTCCAAGGATGACTTAATCCTCCACCGTACATTTAGGACCACGTCCAAGGATGACTTAATCCTCCACCGTACATTTAGGACTACATCCAAGGATGACTTAATCCTCCACCGTACATTTAGGACTACTTCCAAGGATGACTTAATCCTCCACCGTACATTTAGGACCACGTCCAAGGATGACTTAATCCTCAACCGTACATTTAGGACTACGTCCAAGGATGACTTAATCCTCCACCGTACATTTAGGACCACGTCCAAGGATGACTTAATCCTCCACCGTACATTTAGGACTACGTCCAAGGATGACTTAATCCTCCATCGTACATTTAGGACCATGTCCAAGGATGACTTAATCCTCAACCGTACATTTAGGACTACGTCCAAGGATGACTTAATCCTCCACCGTACATTTAGGACCACATCCAAGGATGACTTAATCCTCAACCGTACATTTAGGACTACGTCCAAGGATGACTTAATCCTCAACCGTACATTTAGGACTACGTCCAAGGATGACTTAATCCTCCACCGTACATTTAGGACCACGTCCAAGGATGACTTAATCCTCAACCGTCCACCAAGGACTTCATTCTCGAAGACATACGTCTACGACTCTTCTTTCGGACTGAAGTCCAGGGATGATCCAATCCCCTCACATGTTCACCAAGAACTTCATTCTCGAAGACATACATCTACGGCTCTTCTTTCGGACTGAAGTCCAGGGATGATCCAATCCCCTCACATGTTCACCAAGAACTTCATTCTTGAAGACATACATCTACGGCTCTTCTTTCGGACTGAAGTCCAGGGATGATCCAATCCCCTCACATGTTCACCAAGAATTTCATTCTTGAAGACATGCGTCTACGGCTCTTCTTTCGGACTGAAGTCCAGGGATGATCCAATCCCCTCACATGTTTACCAAGAACTTCATCAAAACATGTGTCAATCATGTATCCTCATCATCAAAACATGTATAACAAAACATGTATCCTCATCATCAAAACATGCATAACATTTATCATCAAAAGCATGTATACATCTATCATTAAAAGCATGTATATCTAACATCAAAAGCATGTATACATCTATCATCAAAAGCATGTATACATCTATCATCAAAAGCATGTATATCTAACATCAAAAGCATGTATACATCTATCATCAAAAGCATGTATATCTAACATCAAAAGAAAAAATATAAGATTCCTAAATCTAAATAATTCTAAGTAACTAAGTGCAGCAAATTGATGGGATAGACTTGTTATCAGATACTATACTACTCCCCCTTTCGAGGAGGGTCCTTCTGGACTATACCAAGCTTGTCTCGGAAGTATTCAAACTTTACTCGAGACAGAGATTTAGTCAAGATATCAACAATCTGATCCTCAGTGCTTATATACTCGAGCTTGATAGCTCCTCTCTGCACCATATCTCGTATATAGAAGTATCGGATCTCTATGTGTTTTGACTTATCGTGGAATACAAGATTTTCTATCTTGATGCAGTTTTGAATGTCACACATAATCACAATGGAATCCATTTCTAAGTCAAACACTCCATATAATAGCTTCTGAAGCCACACTGCTTCACAGCTGGCAGAGCAGACAACTATATATTCTGCTTCAGCAGTACTGAGAGCCACACTAGAATGTTTCTTGCTGAACCATGAGATCATGGCAGATTCAAGACTATAACATCCACCTGATGTACTCTTTCTGTCTGAGGCACTTCCTACCCAATCAGAATCTGAGTAACCATGTAAACGGAGTTCATGACCTCCAGGATAATATAGACCAAAATCTAATGTACCTTTTAGGTACCTCACTACATGCTTTGTAGCTATTAAGTGAACCTTTCTAGGTTCTACTAGATACTGACTTAGGGTATTTGCAGCAAAGCATATATCTGGCCTAGTATTCGTTAAATACATCAATGACCCAATGATTTGTCTATATAGGGTTAGGTCCACTAAATCCGATGAGTCATTAACTAAAACTTCAAGTTGGAGTCCATGGGAGTGGCCATGGCTTTATACTCCAACATATCAAATCTTTTTAGAAACTTCACAGCATACTTACCTTGAATTAAAAGATTCCTTTTGGATCTTGCCATACTTCTAGACCTAAGAAGTAGTGCATTAATCCGAGATCTTTCATTTTCATTTCTGCAGCCATTTTCATGATCTGTTTCTCATTCCTTGTCAGAAAGAGATCATCATCATACAATAATGGTATGATAGGTTCATCATCCACAACCTTAAGGTGAAGGTTAGGATCAGCTTTACTTCTGGTAAAGCCCAACCTTTGTCATGAAGCTGTTAATTGTCCATTATTCACACTCTGCATTGAGTGATCTTCTGCATATCTATCTGTGCCATCTCTCGTCAGATGTGTCTACTAATATGAGCCTCAAAATCATTCGAACTCTGTGGTGAGATACCTTCTTGCATCCATGTCATATGTGTATAGAAGCCATATTCAACCTCGTAGCAAAGGTTGAGATCCACATCACCCATGATGATCATTAAGCTCATCAATTGACTACCAATCCTGGGTACCCATACAGAACCTGATTCACACTTCTTCTTTAATTACACCATTAAGAGAATGGTCTTATCTAGCCACTTGGAGCAAAACATCTCATCATGATTCTCTTCCTCTTTCTAAGAGAATCTTCTAGCCACAAGCCTTCTATAGTGTGTTTGATTTGTAAATCTTTTGTTGAACATCCATCGCTTGTTCAGTGTTCATCATTCATCATGATCTTTCCTACAAATCAAAATTAAGTACATGATTAGTAATACTTCATAATCATAAAATCATATTGACATGATAACCTATTATGCATACAGATATCATTTACATAGTTATGCAACTATTTTGACCAATACTTTGGCACAACACTTTCCCATATCCTGTATGCATACAGTGGCTATCTAGATGCCTTCCATCTCTACCAAAACATACTATCGAGAGTGTGCACAGCTCTCAGCATGTCAGCGAAGAGGTTTCATTCTAGACAAGCCACAATGGAATGTTTGTCCAACTTACCAATCATATGCATATTAGTAGCATGATATATTCTAGGAATACAAATATGCATACAAGCAATATCATTTGCTATTTCTAATAACAACTCAAATACTTATCTTTTATGTTTGTGTGGTTGCCTCCCGCTTGATCTTCTGTATGTCTTCTGAACTTCTATTCATTCTATACCACTCGTAAGTGGATGAGTCTTTGTCTTCATGTTGTCATGGTCATGGAACTTGATTTGTCTTTTGTGATGTACCTGAACCTCGTTAGCAGACAACATCAATCTCACACAACACCATAATGCATAAGTACAATCATATAGACCTAATCAATGAATGTCTTCGATCATTCGTATGCATTCATACTGTTGCTTGGGTGATAAGACAATTAATCAAGATTGTACTAATAAATAACATGAAGACAAACACATTATGAACTTAATCAAGAATCAGATTTCAAGACATACCTGAACCTCCTTAAGTCATACCTGTCAAGACTTCTTGTAGTCTTCTTATGTAAGGCCTTAGCCTCAACTCCTTCTGAAACTTGATCTGGAGCTTGATTAGGGTTTGCTAGATAAACCCTAATAATTCAATCTTTGACTTTCATACTTCTGAATGGATGGAAGGATGTGTCTTGCTGAGCTGATCAAACTTGCATACTTCAATTTTGAAATTTCCAAAATTTGACCCCTCAGAATTGGCTTCGAAATTTCTGGATCTTCTGGACAGGAACCCGAACTAGGGTTTGATGAAGCCCACCCTTCTGTCCAATCAAAAGGTTCGATCCAAGGATCTAAACTCTTTTTTTTTTAGGAGCTTCCAGCCGTGGTTACAGACTTCAAAAATTCCAACTTTTGCTGAAGCCCTAATTTTCCATCTTTCTGATCAAAATCCCGAACTAGGGTTTGATCAAGCCCGATCTTCTACTCAACCAAAAAATTCAATCTTGGTCTCTAAATTTCGATTTTCCTGAGTAGAATTGAGTCGTGGACTCCGATTCCAAAAATTCCAACTTTCTCCGAAACCCTAAATTCCGGAAGCCATGAATGAATGTGCTCAAAAAATAATTCTGTTTTGACAGAAATATGTACCTGATTGTTTCTGCTGTAACTCTGAATTTTTCTATCCACAGGGTCTGAAAAAGTTTCCTGAGATAGCCTGGCCTGTTATATTTCCATCCTGATAGGTCTGACCTCAATTGGCCTCTCTGAGAGAGAGTTATGCCAAGTGTCGCAATGTGACCTGTTTATGGGATAAAATAGGAGAGCGAACTTGTACGGCGTGCCATGTGTCACTGTTTGAAATTCGGCCTCTGGAAACTTTTATTGAGATAGATCACCCTGTTATCTTTCCGTCCTGATAGGTCTGACCTCAATTGGACTCTCTGAGAGAGAGTTATGCGAATTGTCGCAACGTGACCTGTTTATGGGATAAAACAAGAGAGCGATCTTGTACGGCGTGCCACGTGTCACTGGTTCAGTTTCGGCCTCTACAAAAGTTTCCTGAGATAGTACAGTCTGTGTACTACCTGTCACTTTTTACTAAATTTCATTTGGAGCTTCCCAGCCCAAGTTATGACCTTTTTTCCTAGGTCACCTGATTTTGACTGAGATCTGGAAGAGGCAGAAACCCTAACTTGTACTGATCATAACTCACAAAGTACAATGAATCTGAGGGTTCCCTTTGGACACAAGGTACCTGGGGATGTTATCTACAACCTGTAAACTTTTCAGATCCTAAAACATCTCATAAATGGATTTATAGCGAAAGTTCCATGATGACTGGTTTTTGCTATATAAAACCCTAACCTTCAAATTGTCGTAAGAGAAGCAAGTGTCGTAAGTGCCATACATTGCCTTCCTTCAGGTTAGCTCTGATACCATGTTAAAATTTAATATGCTAAGACAGAAAATAGCAACATTACATTCCATTTCACAATAATAGCATATACAGGATCACTAAAGAAACAACAAGCATAGCATAAACACAAGAGACACAGATTTATCCTGGGAAACCCTCATGGGGTAGAAAACCCAGCAAAGCTTCCTCAAAATAGATGACCAGCAATATACAAAGATGCAAACCAAAGACATGATCTCCTCCTCCACTATAGCAGACCTCTCCTCCACAAGTGCGCCTCTCTCAAGTGAGTGTGTGTGTCAAATGAGGAACACACCTCCTCTATTTATACACTACTCCAACTTTTCTTTTACACAAGACATGTAGGCTCATATTTAACCAATGGATTAAATACCCCACTACAAATGACTGGGCCGACCCCTCTAGGGTGGTCTAATAACCCTTTGACCCACATAACACATACAACGTCGACCCCCCACTAGGGAAGTCTAATAACCCAAGTTACCACATTCTGACGGAGGAATAAACATCTCCGGATATACAATAAGATCTTCACGGAGGAATGAATCATCTCCAGAATAATAAAGTACAAATATAATATTCTTTGAAGTTACAATATCTCAACAGTAATAAGTAAATTAAGATAAGTGTTGTCAATATGAAGTGTCATTGATAAACATAAACTTTGGAAAGTTGTATTGTTTAAACTGTTAATTGTGATTAAGTAAACCATTAAACGTACATTGTTTGTTGGTAAAAATGTACTAGGTTAGTGCTAGGGTACGTAGCAGTTAAACAAATAAATGTTGATATTGATATTTACCATCAATTATTATTACTACATTAATTAGGATAATTATTAATTAATATTGTATGTTTATTGCTATGTTTAGTATTAAACTAAAATTACTAATAATAATCTATTCATTACACAAAAATCATAAGTGAATATGTTGAATTATTCAAAATAATAAGTTAAAAATTATAAAGATGATTGTTCGAAAACTTGATTTATGAATTATATAAACGTAGTATTAAATTATTAAAAAGGAACTAAGTAAATTAAGATAGGACTCCTTAAAATATAATAATAATAAAGAATTGCCATGTCATACAAGTGATCCGAAATTAGATTTGAAATTTAATCCAACAACCTCTTTGAAATTGAAAGAGACAACATGATGACACTTTAATAATTATCTTAATGGCAACATATTAAATCGAGGATAGGGTTAATAATCGATCCACCGTCTCATGAAGGTCCTAAATTACACATTTCATGAATCATTAAATGATGTACATTCAAAGCATTGAAACCAACCCAATTAGCCTTAACTATTGAATTGCTCGAGAAGAACATAATTTAAAGATATTATATTTTATTCTATTAAGTTTGAATACAGGAGAATGGAGGGCGGTGGAGTGAGCTTGAAGTTAAATGAAGGAGGAAAGGTATATAGGGAGGGGTGAAAGGATTAGAAGGGGGTTGGATTTTTGGGAGATGATATTTGGAGGAAATTTGAAGGTAGCGGAAAGGAGATCTAAGTGAAGAAAGGAGGGGAGATCAGGGGAAGTACTTCTCTCAAGATTATCAGTTTGTGAGCTCGGGGGCTTGGAAATCCTTTGATTTCCAAGGGCCAACAAGATAATAGCTGGTCGGAAGGGTGGACACATCATTTTTGGTTGGCTAACGGAATAGATACATAACCTACTATAATCTACCATCTACTAGCATCAGGTAATTTCCTTGTTATTTATTTTATTTTGATTATTATGCTAAAATGTACTCTGAACATACATATACCTTGTTATTTACTTGATTATTATGCTTAAACATATTATTATGTTGAAACAAATTGAAGGAAAATCTTGATATGTTAGTTTATTTTTACATATGTAGGTATGATTGTTAAAGACCAAACAATATACTAAATTTCAGTTAAAAAGCATAGAATTTTTATTAAAAATTTACTGAACTAGGTCAGAATAAGTTTAATACATAGAAGAGTAACAGAGAAATTAACCTTGTGCTTTGTTGTAAAAATGGAGCACTGCAACAATGAAGACAAGGAGTTCAAAATCTTCGTCCAAACCATGATGAAAGGTTTGCAATAAATCTCACTCAATATTGCTCAGTCTGGAAAGGAGACTAGAGAGTTCTTAGCCCATCAGCTAGGGAGCAAGCTAGGAGAAGGGAGAAGCAATGGTACTCCACATGGAGAAAGGAGGAGCAGTGGTGACCATATTTTCTCAAAGACTGGGCCTCACAATCTCCCTGAGGAATTCAATATGGGAACACCATCATACTCCAGGCCTACTATGGCCAAGTTTACTGAAGAACAAAGAGAAGAACCTAAGGTTCGAAATGGAGGTCTTGCTTCATTGGAGGACAAGTTTATTGAGTACCTTACATTGAATGAAGAATGCAAAAATTCCTTACCATTCAAAGAATTCTGTGATATGCAATACAATTCCAACCCAAGAGGATACTTTAGAATTCAAAATCAGAACTATGAACTAAGAAATTGCATTGGTAAGATTTCTTTACCCTATTTTTATGGTTCATAGAAATGCACTGCTAACTCTTGGATTCAGAAAGTTGACACATATTTTCAGTTGAATCCTATGGTTGAAATATATGCCATCAAGATGGGTACTCTACACTTAGATGGAGAAGCAAATGACTGGTGGTTTCATGGCCTAAAGACTCTTGGGCATGACCAAGTGACCACCTATGAAGAGTTCACAAGAAGGTTGGTTGAAAGGTTTGAGAGAAGAGATCTTGAGATCACCTTCAGAGAAGTAGCACATGTGAAGCAAACTAGAAATCCTGAAGATTACATCTTTGAGTTCCAAAAATTAGTTGTGATGGTCTTTGACATTTCAGAAGCAAGGTTGATCTTATTATTCATTAAAGGGTTATCAGAACCTTTGAAAGGATTGGTGAAAGCTTACAGACCCCCTACCTTGCAAGATGCACTAAGTCGAACTAGAGACTTGCAAGACTCTCTTCCAAGAATCAGATTTCCTCTAAGGACTGTTAGTCCTACTTAGTTCAAGAATCAAAGACCACTAATGAAGAGTCCTACTGGAAATTTCAGAAAGGATGGCTATGTTAAGGACCGATATGAGTTGAGAAGAAAGAAGTTTTGCTTCACCTGTCAGGAGCCATGAGTTCCAGGACATAGATGTGCCAAGGAAAAGGCACACTACATTGAAGTCTACTCAAAGATCGAAGTTGAGGAAGAAGAAGAAGAGGCCCCAATAGATGCAGAAGTGGCCTATGATTCTGCAGAAGAAGGACCTACCACCGAGGTGGGAAAGATTGCAATACTCTCAGGAGTACCTCGCTACCATACACTCAAATTCAAAGGAGTGGTTCAAGGACAATCAGTCACTGTGTTGGTGTATGGAGGAGCTACACAGAACTTCACTGATTCAACTTTGGTTGAAAGAAGGAAGCTACACACTGAAAAATTTGGAGGCTTCACTATTATCATTCCATGAATTGGTGTAGATGGATTCCTAAATTGCAGATTTGTATAGGAGAAGATACCATTACATATAGTTTTTATGTTGTTGATGTGGCTGACACTAACATGTTTTGGGAGTACAATGGATGCACTCCATTGGGGAGCATTCAGTAGACTACCAAGTCCCTGAAATGACCTTCAAGGGAGAAAATGGAAAAGAGATGGTGTTGAAGGGAATCAACACCTATCCCAAACAAGTGGTAAATGCACACAGTATGAGATCCATTCTAAGGAATGGATACATTGAATGGGATGCATAATGCCTAGTCACCACAAATGGAAACTCATTCGAAGTGGCCCATTATCCTAAATATATTCAAAAGTTGCTCCATAAACATAAGAAGGTGTTTGGGGGCCTTCCTCATGGTAAGTCTCCAGATAGAGGAGTGGAGCATAAGATTGAATTGGAGATAGGAACCTCACCTATCAAGGTGCATCCATAAAACCACCCAAAAAGATTCAAGGATGAGATAGAGAAAACCATCAAGGAACTTCTTGACTTGGGATTTATTAGACCAAGTTCAAGTCCTTTTGCCTCGTCAATGGTCCTTGTGAAGAAAAAAGATGGGACCATGAGAATGTGCATATATTATAGAGCTCTCAATAAGAAGACTATCAATAATAGATGTCCTATTCCAAGGATTAAAGAGCTTATGGATGATCTACATGGGTCCAAGTACTTTTCTAAGATTGATCTTCAATCTGGATACCATCAAATCAGCATGAAAGAAGAAAATATGCAGAAGACTGCTTTTCAGTGTCACCATGGGCACTTTGAGTTTCTGGTTATGCCTTTTGGCCTAACAAATGCACCTGCAACTTTTCAATCTTGCATGAACAGAGTGTTTAGCAAGAAGCTCCGTAATTTTTTACTTGTCTTCTTTGATGATATTTTGATCTATAGTAGGACTCGAGAGGAGCATTTGCATCATTTGGATATTGTACTAGTTCAATTTTGGTTCATCAATCTTTTTATGTGAAGCTAACCAAGTGTGAGTTGGGAATGACTGAGATTTTGTATCTTGGTCATGTGATTGGTCAAGATGGATTTAATTTTCACATGGAAAAGATACAAGCCATTCTAGATTGGCCTAGTCCTAAAAATATCACTGAAGTAAGAGAGTTCATTGGGCTATGCACCTACTACCGGAAGTTTGTCAAAGTTTTCTCCAAGCTGACATCTCCTTTGACAGATTTCACAAAGAAATGAGCCTTCCATTGGTCAAAAGAATCTGAACAAGTGTTCAACAGAATGAAGGAGGTAATGAGCAGTTGTCCTGTTCTTGCAATTCCATATTTTTCTCAACCTTTTGTTCTTGACAATGTGATACTTCAGGGAATGGTATTGGAGCTGTCTTGATGCAAAATAAGCATCCTTTGGCCTTTGAGAGCATAAAATTGCATCCATATGAAAGGTTGTATTTAGTTTATGACAAAGAGATGCTAGCCATCATGCATGTGCTAGTGTTGGCATGGGTTTAGATCGCATGAAGTGCGGAATCCGACAGCAACAGAAGGGTCATCAGCAGAAGAAAGGACCATTCGCAAAGGATTAAAAGCCGACAAAAGCGCAAGTTTTGGTCAAAGTTAGTTAGAATTGGTCATGTGGACCATTTTGTAACCACATTAGTTGTCTATAAATAGATCCACATTTGTAAGCCTAAGGGAATCATCTTTTTGGTATCAATCGATCGCATGATAGCATTGAAGAACAGAGCAATTTTGTATTTTCTGCTTTCGGAAAGTTTTGCCCTGTATGTGAATTTGCGTTAAGTCACACTTTTGAGATGAGTTAATGCATGAAGATGTTCGATTATGTTTCTATTTTTGTCACTGTGTTATGAATGGTGAATATTCTCTAAATGATGCGATGTATTTTATATTGTGTTGCTCTGTTGATTAACATGTGATATGCGAATGTTGCTTATATGGTATTGATTCATATGTTAAGTTAATGTGCGAAGTGTTAGTATAATGTTAAGGTAGATCTCTGGTTTCTTGTGCAACGAAGTAAGGGTTAATGCATGTTCTCTCCATACTACGGAAACTTGGTTCCTGTATCCCCCTTGATCATCTCGAGTGAGACCTTACTCGCTTCGCGAATGTTGCTGGAAGGGGTAATACCTTTCTGGGCCGATGCTCAAGGGTTTTGTGTTGGTGTTTGTTGACAGCAGTGCGAAGTGAACCCCTGTTGACAGAACTGTGTCAACAAATGGTTCTGTTGTCGGGACCGTAGTGCGAAGAGGAAAAGAGAGGACGTGATGTGGCATCCGACGAAACCAAAGATCCAGGATTGGTTTGATAAGAAGGCACAAGAGTTCGCAAAGGAAGAGAATCGCCAACCTAGATGGTCGATGACTGAGTGGTTGTAGAAATACATATACTCCGACATCCATGAGATATTTTTATGTGAATTTCCAATATTGTTGCATGAGTGGTTGGCGCAATTGACGTTTCATAAGAAAAATTTCCAAGGTGGTGAAACTGAACACTGGAAACTTGAATTGATCCAACAACTGAAGCGAGTGAATAAAAAGGCATCGAGGGTTGTCGACGTTTGGGTGGATAGAATTCTAGAAGGATATATTATTGAATTCGTCGTCGACACAATCAAATCATATAGCGACACAGAGAGGAAATTTTTCAAGGTACCCCGTGGAAGATTTATATTGTCACTAAAGTGTGGATTAAGATGCTCATCTGCAAAAAAGGAATACTGAGGATGAACGCTAACGAGTAAAATCCCGGTGTGTGGAGGTTGAGGGTACCGCGTGAAGGCGGGTCTGGTAGAACGATGTGGGGTAGATGGAAATGAGTGATGATGAGTTACTAATGGAAACTGAGGAAGGTTTTGGTACCCTGCAAAGTGGGGTGAGGTTCTGACATCCCGAGAAGAAGAGGGGGATTGATATTGAGAGAGAGTCTCTTGAGGTGATCGAAATGGAGAACTGTGAAACGAAACCACATGGGATGATGCGACCCTACTGCGACGAAGGAAGTGACCAGGCTACCCCTAAAGCTGAGAGACAGACCCAAAGTTACAACATACCCACAACCCCGCTCACCATGCCAAATTTTGGAGGAAGGAACATAAGTTCATCGCAATGCTTCCCAAAGTGTCAGAACAGTGGTAAAAGTAGCGGATCAGTAAATAATAGTAGGAGATCAAGGATGGAAGGAGACAATGTAAAAATGCCAATTTTACATGGTAACGGGACTGAGGATCCTGAACAATATTTTTTTTTGTGAGGTGGTATGGACAGTGAAACAGGTCCAGGAAGACGACATCAAGAAGGGACAGCTGGAAATGACCTTTAAGGGTCGTGCGCTATACTGATTCATGAAATTTATACAGGTTCCTATGGGAAATCCTGACAAAACACTATCCCGGATAAGGGCAGGACTAATTGATGAATTCAGAAAACCGAAGTCTGAGTCACAGTACATCACGGAACTGAAGGAAAGCAAGTAGTTTCCAAATGAATCAGTGTGGAAATTCGATCAAAGATGTAAAACTCTAATGGAAAAAGTTAGCTTCGGGATATTGAGCGATGTACAACAAAAAAAGTGGTTCATCATAGGAATTGTACCGCACATTTGTGGGCCACGAATGCAACGGAAAATTACATCCTAGTTGGAAGCACTAGAGATTACAATGAAATTGGAGGCTTCACTAGTTGGCGAAGCAGGAGTAGGCATGAATCATATTCAAGCACAACTGGAAAATTTGACGCTACAGCTCCAAGACATAAAGAAGGGAAAAGAGGTGCGAGAGGAGATATGGTGCACCCGCTACAAGTCAGAAGGGCACCATAAGGACCAGTGCTGAGAGTTCCACGAGTATTTACAATCCGGCGCACCGAATCCTCTTCGTGAGGGGGGAATGCCATGGTGCCGTGTTTTCCAAATGAGGGGACATCGACAAGAAGAGTGTGTGTATTTGCATAAAATGGTGTCGAAACTAGTCAACTTGTTCTGCAAGTTCTGTCGATCAGTTGGACACAAGGAAAAGGATTGTAGGGCATACGACTTGCTCCAGGAAAGAACCACAGACACATATTTCATGAAGGGGGAGGAGCAACCACTGGCGCAGCAGCAACCACAGTACAGTCAACAGCAAACACCCTACAATCAGCGGTATAACCAACCGGAGCTCAATTATAATCAACCGCATGAGATGTATAGTCAATCCCAGCAGCAGTACGGCCAACCGCAGTATCAGACTGTGCAATACAACCAACAGCCTTATGGACAACCGCGAGGAGGATTTAGCGGAGGATTACACGGATTCATGGGTGGAGGTGTTGGTCGAGGCCGAGGCCTAGTAGTGTGCTACAATTGTGGTCAAGTTGGACACTATCAAAGAGATTTCTCGATCCCAGTTCTGCAGTGTACGTATTATAGCGCACCAGATCACAGTGTTGAGGCTTCCCCTAGTTGATTGCGAAGTGTAAAAATAAGAATCCACATCAACCTCAATTGAATCCGAACCAGGGACAAAATCCCCCTCCAAATGTACAGAATATTTCCGTAGAAATAAGGGGTCGACCAGTGAATGTTCTGGTAGTGACCAGAGGAGGGGCTGCGACAGGAGAAGACAGACCACAGTCAAGTGTCCGATTGAAATCAAGAAAGAACGTATGGTTTTGATGTAGAAACAAAAAAGGAGATCTTCTTGGAAGCACAAGATGCGATGAGACGAATGAGGTAGCCACCGATGGGACAGAAAGAACTCACTTACGAGATGCCACCAACATTCGACACGATGAATTCACAAAGGAAGATCAACACTTTGAAATCCTTCTTAGAGAGTTGCTTGGAGTTGGCGAAATACCAGGATGCACTGGCGAAGATAGCTAGCCTCTTACACCAATAGGAGGATGGTCGACAGATCCAAACAGTGAATCGGATACAAAAAAAGAAGACAGGAAGGGATATGAGGATGAATACACAGATTGGTGCATTCGATGTTGAATCCATTATTTTGGATTTGGGGACGAATGTGAATATTCGGACAAAACAGACATGGGAGACGATGGGGAAGCCGCAGCTAGTATGGTCCCCGGTACAGCTTCGACTGGCGAACTAGAGTAAGGTCACCCCTATCAGTCGACTATGCCACATACCAGTTGAGATACAGGGACTCAAGACATATGCCGATTTTGATGTGATAGAAATAGTCGACAACACGAGCCCTTATCCAGTATTGTTGGAGATAGATTGGGCAATGGAGAACTAGGACGTAATCAACTTCCACAAACGAACAATGTCCTTCAAAACTCACGACATGAGGGTAGTAGCACCTCTGGATCCAGTAGAAGGAAAAAGGTATGTTGAACCGATGCGGGATGAATTCACGGAAGGTGGGATAACTTATTTTAAAATTAGTCATAACAGATCTATTGAACAATTAAATCAATCATAATGATGTAAAACAAATTGGAGTAAAAACTGTGCAAGAGAGATGCATCAGTGCTATATAGTCCAGAATAGTAGAATTACAACACAATACTCTCACAATGAATGAGCAATTCGAATTAGCCAAGGAGGTCATTCGAATATACTACATTGCATAGCTTAGCTCCAACTAGGAGTCATCATCATCAATCAGTGGTGGTCATCAATGCACAAGTAACTGTCATCCAGGTGTCAAACTGAGTCTAACTGAGTGTACTAAGTGTAACTGATGGTAATGGCACTAATGTAGGGAAGGAGGATCAGTGGAGGGTGAATGAGGATTTAATTGAACTCATAATAGGTAGTCAAGTCTCATCGGAGGTCCATCAGAGTGATAACAACAGTTAGGAGTCAATCTAGCCTCAAGTCAAGGAAAGACAACTAGCTAATTGAAGTGAACTGGAGTGGTAGGTGAGAAAAGGCACCCCTCTCAAGTGGTAGGTGCATGTTGGGCGCACTAAGCACTAGGAGGGATAAAACTGAGTGGAAGGAAGCTCCCGGGTGCTGGCAGACTAGGGACTAGGTGTTGGAGGCATCAAATTGGTGATTGGGCTGCATGCGGATGCATGCAAATACATGCATGCATGAAAAGTACATACTGAATGATGAGATATCCTAACAACCCCCCTCAAGCTATACTATGATGTAAAAAATAAAATGTAGGGCCCTGGTTACTGAGACCAAAGGTCACCCCAATACAATAATCCAAAAATCCTGAAAATAAGCTAAGTGAGGAAAGAGGGAAAACCCAGTGGGAAGAAATCCCCCCCTCAAGCTAAACATAACATGGATATAATCTGTCTCCACCATGATGGAAATCACCCCCAACAGTGAACATAGGTAAGAGAACTTCTTCTCAGTGAAGCTCTTGGTGAAGATGTCTACAATTTGCTCATCATTAGGGCAATATTGCATAATGATGCTACGATCATGCACCAACTCTCAGATGTAGTGCATGTGAATCTCAATGTGCTTGGTCCTCTACCTCTGAAATGGATCTATGGAGATCTTAATAGCACTTTGACTGTCACAAAATATGACAGTCGAAGTAGTTCTACCAAAATCAAACTCGGAAAGAATACCCTGCAACCAAACTGCCTGAATGCAGGCATTGACTACTCCTCGATACTCTACCTCTACCAAAGAAAGTGCAATGGATGCCTGCTTTTTGCTTGACCAGCAAATAGGGACATGGCCAATCATGAAAACATAACTGGAAGTGGACTTTCGATCAATGCTATCACCCGCCCAATCTGAATTAGTAAAACCAATGAAATCTAGCTCAGAATCTGCAACATAGTGTATGCCAAAATGTCTCGTACCTTGCACATATTGCAAGATCCTTTTGGCTTCCCGCCAATGAAGCTCATGGGGATGCTGCATATACCTTGATATAGCACTCATGACATAATAAATATCATGCCTTGATTGTGTCAAGTAGAGTAGTGAACCAATCAACTATCGATACATAGTGCAATATGCAAGCAGTGTAGAATTTCCTTCCTCAAGAGTGATTCCTGAGAGGAATGGAAATGGAGTGGCCTTCCATTCTACCATATTAAACTTTAATATAAGGACTGAAGCATACTTTTTCTAAGATAATGTGATCCCATCAAAATTTTGAGCTATCTCCAAGCCCAAATCGCTCATGTCAAAAGCTAGATTTAAGGCAGTTTTTAGCTTGTTGTTTGTAAGGAGAGTGCTACCAGTAATGAGAAGATCATCAACATAAAGAACAACAATCAGAAAATTACCTTTAACTTGATGTAGGTACACATTCGGATCAGATTTGCATCTTTTGAAATTCTGAGAAAGAAGGAAGGAGTCCATCTTTGCGTACCAAGCTCTTGGGGCCTGTTTCAATCCATACAAAGATTTCTTCAATCTGCAAACTAATAATGGATCTGATATGTATCCTTTTGGATGCTTCATATATAATTCTTCATCGAGATATCCATATAGAAAAGCACTCTTCACATCCATATGGTGCACTTCCCAGTGCTTGGATGCGGAAATAGCCAAAACTAGGCGGATGGAATACATCTTTGCAACCGGTGCAAAAGTCTCAGTGTAGTCCACTCCTTGGACTTGGGAGAAACCTTTTGCCACCAACCTAGATTTGTATTTGCTGATAGATCCATCCGCAGCAATTTTCGTGTGGTAGACCCACTTACATTGGACTAATTTTCTTCCAGGTGGAAGAGAAACTAGCTCCCATGTATTGTTCTTTTGAAGAGAATTGTACTCTTCATCCATGGCGGTTTGCCATCTTGGGTCTTGGTGGGCATGATAGTATGATTTGGGATCTGAACCAATCATAAAATAACATTTCTTAGATAATAATGAATCAGAAAATGAAAGAGCCATACCTGCTCTTTGAAATTATGCTCGTGTTCTCCTTGGATCAACAGGATTTCCAATTTTTGGAGCAGCAGATTGTAGAGTGTTTTGGGCCCACTTTGGTAACTGAGGAGGATCATTATGGTCGGATTATGAAACTGATATTTCATGGCCATCAAATTCTAATAAAATATCAGAGATATCAGATCCAATGCTTTCTTCATCTTCTCTTGAAACTTCTTCTTGTAGAGTCTGCGGATCGGCAGTGTTTTCCTCAACTAGTTTCAGATCTGGAAGTGGTTCTTCAAACTTCACACATCGGTCTATGAATATCTTTTTGGATCTGATATTCATGAGTTTATATGATTTTGATTCTTCTCCACATCCTATTAGGATGCATTCAGTACTTTGTGGATCCAAAGCTTTTCTCTTTTTAGAAGGAATTCTATCCCATGCAGTGGATCCAAAAACCCTCAAATTGGACACATCCAGTTTGTGACCAATGAATGCTTCGAAAGGAGTTTTACCTTTCACGGATGAATGTGGAACTCGGTTCTGAATGTATGTAGCAAAATTCATGGATTAAGCCCAAATATTTGCATCCAAAACTTTTGACTCAAGCATATAGGTAGCCATCTCTTTCAGTGGCCGATTCTTCCTTTCCGCTACATCATTCTGTTGGGGTGTGTAGGGAACTGTATGTTGGATCTGAATTCTTATTTTGGCACAAAGTTGCAGCAACTCAGTCTTGATATATTATCCACCATTATCATATCTAAGAGCTTTGATCGTGTTCTCAGTGGCAGTCTCAACAGAAACCTTAAAATCCTTGAATTTTCCAAGCACTTCTGACTTGTTTTTTTAGAAAGAAGACCCAAGTAAAGCGGAAGAAGTCATCGATGAATGTCAAAACATACTTTGCAGTGGACCACTGATATCAGAATGTATGAGACCCAAAATAGTTGAAGCTCTGCTAGCTTTTCCGCGATCGAACTTGTGCTCGGAGTGCTTCTCAATGATGCAACCTGGGAAAATTCCCTTCGAGGAACGGAGGTGCGGAAGACCATCAACCATGGATTTGTTTTGTAACAGCAGAAAATACTTGTAATTAAGGTGTCCAAACCTTTCATGCCAAATCCTACTAACCTCATTGCCATGAGTGAGAAGAGCAATGGGATTTTCAAGCGGCACAAAGTGTGAAAACTCATAGTATTTTGCAGTATGATTTGCCTTTTCGACTGCAATAAGTCTTCCACTTTCAATATCAGAAATTTCAACTTTGTTAGGGCTGAATATAACTTGCTCCGGTGCACCATTGTGTGTCATTTGATACACAGAAAGTAGATTCGAAGCCAAGGAAGGCACATAAAGAACATTCTGAAAACTTCCATGCTCTAAATGGATGGTACCTTTACCTTTTGATGAAATTTTTGAGTCATCTCCCAAATGGATGGGGATGGAGCTGTTTGGATCAAATGAAGAAAAGGATTCAATATTTGTAGCCATATGATTTGAGGCACTGGAATCTATCAGTAGAGTGGTGGGTTTCGAAACAGTTGCCATGAGTGCTTGACCTCTTTCATGATCATCATTTCTATCCTTCTTCCATGCACCGTCAGGAAGAGTTATGTTATTCTTTTCCAAAAGGAGGGCCATTTGATACATTGTTTTCTTCATGCATGAAATTTCAAGATGAAAGACACGGTTGCAATAAGAACATTTATATTTTTCTTTACCCTCTTTGCCCTTTTGCTTGTTCCTTGAACCGGATGGTGCATCCAATGGTTTGCTTTTCTCTCTTTGCTTGGTAGGTTCGAATTTGGGCTTCTCTTTCTTTTGCTTCCCTTTTCCATTCAAATTCTTGGATCCTCCAACAAAGAGGGCTGAATCTTTGGAGCTTATGGACCCCATTTGAATTAGCTTATCAGGCTCTTTGGTAACGGACTCAATGAAGGCATTCAAGGTAGGCATCTTTCAATTCGGGGTAGTTAGCCAACCGGAATTGAAAGTAGAGACAAATACAGAGAAATATTTACCAAGCTTTGAAAGAATGGAGAGGATCAATTGTTTATCCTCTTTGAAAACTCCACTGTTATTCAATTGCAAAGCCAAATGATTGAATCTTGTGAAAAAATCATTGATGGTCTCGAAATTCTCAAGATTCAAGGCAATCAATTCATTTTCCAATTGAAAAGACCGCATGTCATCTTGCTTTCCAAAAAGCTTTTCGAGTTTCTCCCATACTGCCTTTGGAGTAGTCAATCCATTGAGGTGAAAGTGAAGATCCTTGGAAATATTGAGGCAAAGAAGACCATATGCTTCATCCAATTTGTTGAAGTGCTTGGATTTTTCAATGAAAGTATTGGGCTCAACTTCGAGGCCCATGGTGACTCTGTAGTACCCTTTTGAGCGCAACATAATCTCCATGTCATTCTTCCATTCAAAATAATTGAAGGGAGTGAGTAGCTTTGAAGAAGAAGAATCCATCTCAATTATAGCGAATGCTAATGGAGGAATGATAGAACCTGCAAATCACAAGAAAAACAAGAACAGTAAGGTCGAACAATCCACCCTTTTAGAGTTGCATCACACCTGGGATTGGAGATCAAGCAATCTTGAAGATCCAATGTATCAAATCCAGGAATTATGTGGAAAACTCAAGGCTTCTGGAGTGGATTGGAGAGTATTTTTCAGCTTTGCATGCATATGGACGAATGCACATGAGATTTTGCATGTCGATGTGTAGTATTTTGAGCAAATTCACTCAATTCTTCATGTAGAACACCTGCAGAAGAGAAATCTTGTCCCTTCCATGGCTCTGATACCATGTAAAATTAGTCACAGCAGATCTATTAACAAGTAAATCAATCACAATGATGTAAAACAAATTGGAGTAAAAACTGTGCAAGAGAGATGCATCAGTGCTCTATAATCCAAAATAGTGGAATTACAATACAATACTGTCACAATGAGTGAGCAATTCGAATTAGTCAAGGAGGTCATTCGAATATACTGCATGGCATATCTTGGCTCCAACTAGGAGTCCTCATCATCAATCAGTGGTGGTCATCAATGCACAAGTAACTGTCATCCAGGTGTCAAACTGAGTCTAACTAAGTGTAATAAGTGTAACTGATGGTAATGGCACTAATGTAGGGAAGGAGGATCAGTGGAGGGCGCATGAGGAGTTAACTGAACTCAGAATAGGTAGTCAAGTCTCATCGGAGGTCCATCGGAGTGATAACAACAGTTAGGATTCAGTCTAGCCTCAAATCAAGGAAAGACAACTAGCTAACTGAAGTGAACTGGAGTGGTAGGTGAGAAAAGGCGCCCCTCTCAAGTAGTAGGTGCATGTTGGGCGCACTAAGCACTAGAAAAGATAAAACTAAGTGGAAGGAAGCTTCCGGGTGCTGGCATACTAGGGACTAGGTACTGGAGGCATCAAACCGGTGACTGGGCTGCATGTGGATGCATGCAAATGCATGCATGCATGCAAAGTACATACTAAATAATGAGATATCCTAACACTTATACAATATATCAGAAGACTATATCAACCCCACTGCTAATGGAGAGATGGGGTGGCAGAGTGGTAGCTCGACATCATCAGATTCTGATGAAGCACTGGATAAATGGAAGAATCGATTGCATGAAGTATCATTCTGTAGATGCGCATGCATCACAAAGTCGCTGAGATGGGTGGCGACAGAGGCCTATGAATTGCAGACATATGAAGGATTTCCCAACCTGACTGATTTCATCAACAAATTTGAAGAAAGAGTCGTTGAACCATAGAGGCTGTTGGCATTAGAAGAGGCACAGAAGGCTATGCCAGCGTGATGGTGGGCGACGCACAAGTCGACAATAACGGGTTCGCCGCTATGTCGACAACTCATGGAGATCAGGTTTGGCGAACTGGAAGGATACTGCGGAAGGAAATATAGCAATAGGAGTGACCCAAAGGAGCACTTGGAGGAATGTGAATGTGCATGGGGAATGAGACTGCAGAAAGAATGGGTCCATGCATTCATCCACACGTTGGATGAGATACCACGGAATTGGTATGTCGCAGCATAATTGCGACACGGAACGACGATATGGGAGGAGATCAATACCAACTTCATCCGGGCATCCAGCTTCTCGGACGAAAACCCATTTATCCATAGCACACTACAGGTAATACAGGAGAAGGTGCTTGAAGCAGTTCTGAAGGAGAAGCCAATAGGATTGCAGTGGACCGTGACACCAGATATGTTGTTGGAATGCTACAATGTGACGGGAGGCCTAGATGATGAGGATGATCTGTGGGCTACTTATATACCAGAGTAAGAAGGAGTCCAAATGTTGAGTCACCGGAGATACCTTTTGACAAGTTTCAGCAGCCACTGCACCTCAGGAAATTGAACATTGGGTCGATGGAAAACCCCAAGTTCGCAAGCATAGGAGACTATTCGGATAATGCGACCATCACAAACATCACAGATCTATTACACGAATTTCAGGATCTATTCCCAACAAAGCTTTCAGAAATGAAAGGCATTTCCGAGGAACTAGGCGAGATGAAAAACCCACTAAAGCCTGATGCAAAGCCAGTGAAGCAGCGACCATATTGGTTGAATCCTAGATACAAGGAGAGAAAGAAAGTTGACATAGAGTGAAGAATTGATGAAGTCGAGTCGGCTACGGCCCTACCAGGATAGCGCGGCAAAAGAAAAAAAATACAGAAGAAGCAATGAGGTTCAGTATTTGTCGACGAAGATAAGCGCAGACTACTAAGGAAGCGGCAAGGTTCGGCATCTTTCGATGGCTTCCATGATGTGGAAGGGTCAAATGCAGCAGTTAAGCCACAACGAACGACAACGAAAGTGAATGACGGTACAATTAATACCTGACACATGCGGAGGATTTGGTAAACTAGTGTTGGATTCAGTAATGATTTCCCAAAATTAGTAAGATGGATGGGGCGCGGAAAATCAAAACTATAAATGCAGGGCAAGGGGACAGTTTGACGCACTGTGTGTTAAGCAAGAATCTGCAAGGTAGCGCATGGAAGCTTACATTTCAAGAAAAAGTAGTGAAGAACGTCGACAACCAACACCAATCATGCAGGAGCAACCAAGGATCATGTCCGGGATATCGTTCAGAAAGAAGAGGACTGCCAATCGACCTGCAGATACTGGCCGGGAGCCGAAAATGGGACCTGATACTCCTCGCGACTGGAAAAAGAGGAAGCGGGAATTTCGGGCACTTCCCAAAAGGAAACAACATCGCAGGGAGGGAAACCTAGCCTAGCAATACCAAGGTATGTACCGCCAAGCAAGGAAGGGACACCAGTGATTCGGGTGAGTAAGAATACAAGATATGTAATCAGGATGCAGCTGATACCGAAAGGGGTTCCTCACACCGGAAACATTGCGGTGAACTTGCAAAAACTACAATATAGCGACCATGACCTCATGAACTACCCTGAATTCATAGTAGACACATACATTAATGTTTTGCATGGAGAAGGAGGCTCGATCACAAAGGAACCAACACAGTGGACATTGGGATTGGAGCAATCAGGGCTATTGGGCCTCATGCAGATACCACACTTTGGGAGAACGGTGCAGGTGAATGCTTGCATCAAGCAATTACTTGACTATTTCCATGGTGGATACCTATGGTTGCACGAAAAGATTCCGGTCACAGTCGACCTGATTCCAAGAATCACCGGACTACCCAAGGCTAGAGAAGACCCTTCCCAATTTTTTCAGGGGAAGGACAATGATAAGAAGCTCGCTGTGAGGCTGAAGACGAAGTATAGAGTGGAGAAAAACTCCAGAGGGTACTTAATCGACACAATTAAGGACCGAGTCATTATAGTTGTAGTGGAGATACTAGCCGTTAAGTTGGTGTGGAGGAACATGCCAAAAGAATGTACATCGGGCATCATCGCTTCCGTCGAACAATGTGCCGCAGGAGTACAAATGAGCTGGTCGCAATTCCTGCTAAATCAGTTGATGGAGGATGCCATTGAAGCACGGGAAAAGGGGAATCCATTCACCTATTCATGGCTCTTAATGTCGGTCACACTAGTAGGATGGAGGAAGCCAGAGCACTATCAAGGCATGGACACAGTAGAAGCTAGGATACGAGAAGGTGCGCAGTACCAAAACCTATGGGAGACAATAGACAAAGAATGGCAGGAATTCAACATTATACAATTCTACCTGTTCTTAGACATGATGCGGACATACGCGGAAGAAATACCGAGGATAACTAAGCAAGCAGTGAGGAAGTATTGACCTATCGCAAGGCTATCAGTCGAATCCCAAACACTTTACATTCAAGCACAGGTGGACAAGCAGTGGTAGTGGCTGCCAACACAGTACAAGCTCACTGAGGAGGAATTGGATGCCATCATTGCAGGATGGCCAGCGGAGTGGAAATTTCTGGTCGTAGAAGAGGAACTATCGAATGTGGAAAACGGACAGTCGACAACTGGGCCAAATCCACCAGAGGAAGATAAGGACTCATCCAGTCGACAAGAGGGTGCAAGAGAAGGTGATCCTGCGGGAGAGCAGTCGCATATGCTCAGTCATGATGGAGCCTCATCGGCCACCCTAATGGATTCAAAACTAGAGGCACGGCATGAAGAAACAAGGACAAAGCATCGGATGGACCATGGAGAAGGAAGCACAAGCGGCGGTCTTCTTGAGGAGCAAGTTAATAGGCTCCTAGAGAAAATAATGACAGTCGCAGAAGAAAACCGCGCAAAAGTCACACAGCACGCAACAGAATACTTTCATCAGGTGAGTCAACTACTATCAACACTAACTAATTCAGTCATAGAAACAAGGGTACCACATGGGGAAGTCCCACCAAGTTTGTCGACAAGGAGGGTCGAAGTAGAAATCAACACACATCCAAGGCTTCTAAAAATTGAGCCAAACGCAATGACAACAGATGATGAGGAGTTGGATGTGGGATTAAGGAAACATGATTCAATCCTGGTAGATTTCAACATACTTCCGATATTGTCACTACAGCGAATTCAAACCGCAGCAAATGCAGAAATCAATGACCGCGAGGCCGCAATGCATGACCAAATGGTGAGATATAAACAGCAGGCACGAAACAGTGAGATGGAGGCATGGCGTCTCCAAGAAGATAAATCCAAAACTTTGGCTGAAAAAGTGAAGGCTATGGAGGATAGAGAGCGATTGGAGAAGGCGATAGCCAAGGCATGTGAGGATGACCCTACGATTTATTCGGATATACTACCAGAAGTGAAATTCATCCTGCTAGGAGTGGTTATCGCAGACCTACAAAAGGAAAATGAAGTATTGCAGGTAAGGGAAATACCAAGCACACCACCATAACATATTCAGAATCGCCAGGACATGATAGAAGAGACTGTGATGGAGATCGTAGAATTGAAAAAGGCACCCAGAAAATTGTTGAAGAGGTTACTGAGTTTTGGGGAATCTTAGTGCAAGACGAGCAGTTGCATCGGCTGAACACACAACTCATCGAGGCAGAGACACAGCTGGAGTTGTTGAGGGGATCGTTGAAGGTGATACCCCTACTCACACATATGACAAAGGCCACGGAGCTGAAGGAACTCCATCTTCGCGTGAACAAGGCAAGGGAAAGGCAACAGAGGAGAACAACAAAACTAAATGAATTACAAGCAAAGGCAGAACAGTTGGCCATGCAGGAAATGGCACAAGTTAAGCAAGTACTGGAAAAGGCGCAACAGATGAATGGAGAGAACCCAATGGAACAATAGGTAGAATATTGTGCAGAACTCAAAGTGTCGGTGAAAGAAGTTGTCAACCAGATTAGAGTTGTGTACGATGATTTCAAGTCCCAAGTAAATGCACCAGAGGTGTCCAGCTGAGGTGGCTCGAGGGAGAGACACAATTTTGTGTTGGGGGCTTGTTGGCACGGGTTTAGAGCACATGAAGTGTGGAAGTCGACAGCAACAGAAGGGTCATCAGTGGAAGAAAGGACCATCCGCAAAGGAGTAAAATCCAATGAAAGCGCAAGTTTTGGTCAAAGTTAGTTATACTTGGTCATGTGGACCATTTTGTAACCACATTAGTTGTCTATAAATAGATCCACATTTGTAAGCCTAAGGGCATCATATTTTTGGTATCAATCGATCGCATGACAGCATTGAAGATCAGAGCGATTTTGTATTTTCTGCTTTCAGCAAGTTTTGTCGTGTATGTGAATTCCCGTTAAGTCGCAACTTTTGAGATGAGTTAATGCATGATGATGTTTGATTATGTTTATATTTTTGTCACTGTGTTGTGAATGGTGAATATTCTCTAAATGGTGCGATGTATTTCAGATTTTGTTATTCTGTTGATTAACATGTGATATGCGAATGTTGCTTATATAGTATTGATTCGGACGTTAATTTAATTTGCGAAGTGTTGTTATAATGTTAAGGTATATCTTTGGTTTCGAATGAGATGAAGTAAGGGTTAATGCATGTTCTCTCCATACTGCGGAAACTTGGTTCCTGCAGCCCCCTTGATCATCTCGGATGAGACCTCACTCGCTTCGTGGGTGTTGTTGGAAGGGGTAATACCTTTCCGGGCCGATGCTCAAGGGTGTTGGGTTGGTTATTGTTGACAGCAGTGTGAAGTGAACCCCTGTCGACAGAACTGTGTCAATAGCTAGTCAAGTTCAAGCAGTATTTGGTGGGAGGTAAGTTTATCATCAAGACTGGCCACAACAGTTTGAGGCACTTCTTAACCCAAAAGGAGTTGAATGATAGAAAAAAAAAGTGGGTAAGCAAGATCCAATCATTTGATTTTGATATTGAGTATAAGAAGGGTGATATGAACATTGTAGTTGATGCACTTTCTAGAAAACCCACACTTGCATTGTTGAAATTTCAAGATGATTGGAAAACGTATCTTGGGGTAGAATACACCAAGAATCAATTTGCTTGTGATTTATTTGATGGATTGATTCATGATGATGCTTATAAGATTCTTAATGATTTCATTTATTATAATGATAGGATCTTTGTAGTTCCAAAATCCATACTAAAGAAGAATATTCTTGAATCTGCACGTGATGTGTCTTTAGTAGGACATCCGGGGTTTGTGAAGACTTACAAGAAAGTGAGGGAAAGGTTCACATGGAAGGGGATGAATAAATAATTGATGGAATATGTCAGATCATGTGTGGCATGTCAACAAAATAAAGTAGAGCATACTCATCCAGAAGAGATCCTACAACCACTCCCCATTCCTGAGCAAAAATGGGAGAGTATATCAATGGATTTCATCACGGGGCTGCCCAAAAGTCAAGGTAAAGACAGTATTTTTGTTGTGGTTGATAGGCTGACTAAATATGCACATTTCTTTGTTGTCACAACTAATATTGCAGCCAAGCAAGTGGCTGAACTTTTCATCAAAGAAGTCTTCAAACTTCATGGCATACCCAAGTCCATCATTAGTGACAGGGACAGTAAGTTTACTAGCATTTTTTTCCAAGAACTGTTCAAGCTAGTAGGGATAAGTTTGGACATGAACACTAGATACCATCCACAGACTGATGGCCAAATAGAGAGAGTAAACCAATGGCTGGAAGGGTACTTAAGAAACTATGTCACTGGTAAACAAAATTCATGGACCACTTGGCTCCATTTGGGAGAATTTTGTTACAACACTACTTTTCATCTTTCAATTGGTATGTCTCCTTTTAAATCTCTTTATGTATATGATGCACTTAATTTTGTTGATATTATATTTGGTGATTTTACGACACATAAATCAAAATATTGGCTCCAAGAGAGTCAAGACATACTCAGGACTCTCAAGGACAACTTGCAGGTAGCACAGAATCGACAGAAAGTACATGCAGACAAGCATAGAGTTGAGCGAGCTTTCCTAGTTGGATATCTGGTATATTTGAGGTTGCAACCCTATAGAGAATCATCATTTAATTCTAAATGGGATGAGAAGTTTCATCCAAGGTTCTATGGCCCCTACCAAGTTTTGAGAAATATCGGGGAAGTGGCTTATGAGCTAGAGTTTCCTCTGGGCAGCCGGATTCACAATGTTTTCCATGTGTCCCATTTGAAGAAAGCAGTAGGGCAGCAAGTCAAAGTTTCACAAGACTTGCTACCCCTTGATGATGAAGGGAATTTGGTGCTGATCCCTGAGAGGATTTTGGAATTCACAGAAAAGAAGCTAAGGAGCAGAATTCTTAAGGAATTTTTGGTGCAGTGGAAAGGGCTACCTAGTGAATATGCTACTTGGGAAGGTGAACATATCTTACAGCATCCCAGTTTGAATTTTCTTGAGGACAAGAAATATTGGGAGGGGAGGACTATCATGTCCCCTCAATAGTGAACATTGGATCAAGATCCTAACCCAACCAATCCATTGGGTTGAGGAGACAACTTCAGTATCACAGGGTTAAATTTTGTATTCCATGCAATTAATTAATTAGGAGTGTGCATTTATTTTTATCCAAAGTTTGTTATCCAATTGGAATAATTAATTATGATGCAATTAATATTTTTATGTTGAATAAATGGAGATAATGCTCCACTAGGGCACATTAGTGGATAAGGTTGGAGGAGAGAAGACTTGAGGAATAAGTCAAAGAGAAAGCACATGGATCTAGAAAATCGAGAAAATGAAGGAAAAGAAGAATAAATCAAGAAAAGCAACATAAATCAGAAAGCAGCATAAATCAGGAAAAGCAGGAAAGTCAGAAAAGCAGGAAATTTCATAAAAGAATTAAAGTTCATAAAAAATAAGAAAAAGAAGAAAATCCAAAGCAAAGCAATCAGATAAGGAAAAGGGAGGAAAGCAAAGCAAAAGGAAAGGAAGGGAAACAAGCTTTTCTCATCCACTCAAGGAGGGCGCATTCACCATGAATACTTTCTCCACAAGTCATCCATAATATATAAATAAACCATTGTGCACCACATTCACATCTTTTTTCAATTTGAGAATTTGTATAAGTGCAATTTTGCCTCAGAAATTTGGGAGATTTTGCCCCTAGTCAAGTTTGGGAGATGTGCCCCATATTTCTGTGAGAGGATGATTGAATTCAACCATTGTAATTGATTTTATTTGCAATTCCCATATCTGATAAAGTCAAATTTGAAGTTCATAATCATCATCATCCAGTTCAGAGTTCGAATCTTCAAGCTTTCTATGAGTTTATGGAGCTAGTTTCTTATGTAGAAGAAGAGAGATATTTCCATAGTGTTATGAGAGTAATATTGGCCTATTTATGATGTAATGATAGTGGATGTAATATTATGATATCATTCAAATCAATAAAAATTACAGATTCTGATTTCTTCTCCTATTTCTCCACCCCTTCTAGATTTAGCTAGATTTTGACTAGTTTCCATTATGTATTTCATAAATGAATGAGTACGAGTCCAAATGAAGTCATTCTTGTTTCTGGAGTTGAGTAAAATTTCATATTTCATGATACAAGTCTTATTTCAGAAATTTGTGGTCCTTTGAATATTTTTTGGGAGCCCAGAAATCACACTAGTTGAGCAGTCCTGGAAGGCAATTTTATTAGTAATAATGTGAGACTTGCTCAGATATTTATGAAAATTTATGTAATGTTATTTTATGGTGAAATGACTGTAAATGAATGATATTTATCCTCTCTGATTTCTGAAACACCCATCCCCATCCTCTAGTCAAGTTTCCTCCCATACTAGTTTGCATATGTTGAGGGCCCCAAGAGCATTCGAGTAAATTGCAGCCTTGCTTCTCTTGAAACATAAAAGGTCTCAATAATTTTTGCAGAGGTATCATTCCATATCAGAGCCTTCCATCCTTCCATAGCTTTTGATCTTTCCCATCCTCAGTTAATCCATCTTCCCCACTCATTATTTTAATTAATTTTGAGAATAAAAGAGTTTGTGTATCACTGATATAAGTTGGTACATTATAGTTCATCCAAGAAGTTAATGAAGAACCTGCACTAAAATTTGAACCAAGTAGGGAGCAAAGGAAACAATGAGCCTTCAAGGAGCTCACAGAAGTACCATTTGTGCATCCATGAATATGTGTATCATCAAGAAATAACAAAGGATGTGTCTACCAATAATACTTTTCTCCAATCATATATCTCTTCACCCAAGTATTGGATGAATTTCCTCCAACATCAATTGAACTAAGCAAGGAGCAAGGAAAATCATGAGTCTTTAGGTGACTCAAGTGAACATCATAGGTGCATCCATGTAGATATGTATCATCATAAGGTAACAAAGGATTGTTATTTTTTCATCATTAAATTCAATAGATCTAGGATCTTAACTGAAAGAACAACATGTACAGCATATCAAGCATAAGAGACAAAAGACAAGAGACACAAAACATTTCACCAAGGAAAACCAAGAAGGTGAAAAACCCCACAACTTCCTCAAAGATAGAATAAGCATCACTACAAGGATTACCATGATCAAACCCAAAAGATAGATATATTCAACAGCATGCTCCTCCTCCACTTGTGTGCACTCCTCCTCTCTCTCACTAATGCGAAGTGAGTGAATGAGAGAATGTGTAAAATGAGAGAGACATATTCTCTATTTATACACTAACTTTCACTTTACCTTTACTCAACTAGGTCGGCCCCAACTTAACCACTTAACATAATACTAACTGGGCCGACCCCACTAGGGTAGTCTAATCACCCTTTAACCCACATGACTCATACAGGGCCGACCCCATCAAGTATAATTTACAACACTTACAATATAACTTGCTACACATGTAAGTACAACTGACGACACTTCCAATCGGAGGAATAATACATCTCCGTTGGGGATACAATAAAGTACAAATACAATATACAAGTGAATATCTTCCGAAGTTACAAATACATTAACAAGGATGCTGCTGCAAATTTAAATAAGAAAGTGCTATAATCATGTCATCATCTAAAGGAGAGATAGGAGTTTCATACTCCTCATGCAACACCATAAAAAATAAAAATAAAAATTGTTCACCCATACTTTATTAGGATGAATTCTACAAAATATGGAAGTGTAGGATGTAGGAGAATGAACCAACTCACCCAAATGATATGAAAATGAAAAATTGTCATCATGTGAAGGCTACATAAGGGTAGGATCATGCACCTCCCTCAAAAGTGCAAAACTTTACTCATAGGTTGGTTCCAAGGTAGTGGAATCATACACTTCTTCAAAAAGTGTGTAATCATTTCCAAGAGGCAACTCAAGTTCCTCTTCCACCACAAAAAGTGCTTGGCTTTCATCAATCTCAACTTCAAACACATCAATCACATGCAAGTTTCCATGTTTCTCATGATCCATCATGTCATGAGAATCCTCCAAGCAATCTACCATTTGAAAATCTGAAACATAGGAGGAAGAAGAAGTATCTTGCAACTTATCAAGAGGTTGCTGATTTTGCATTTTGAGATTATGAATATCCTCATTATTCTTCAAGTATGCTCCATGTAACCATCCATTAATCTCAACCAATTTTTTTCTATCAAAAATCAAAGACACTAAATTACCTTCTATGTTGCACATTGCTCTTTGAATCTTCTCCATGTCTTCAAGGAAGGATGGATCCTTCAATGAAGAAAATCTCCAACAGGAATTTGACACCAATGCTTGAGTGTCATGGAGTATTATAAGGGTCTCTTGGATCTTCTTTTCATTCATCTTTAATGACCCTTCAAGAAAAAGAGGCTCTTGTAGAGGGACCTCCTCTTCTTTGTCATTTCTTCTTGGACCAACCTCATTAAGCTCATGTGGTGATGGGGAAGTTGATCTTGGTTCTTATTCAACTGCTACAAGGCCTTCATTTTCATGCTTAATGGAACTTTGGCTTGCAGCAACATTGTCATGTCTCCTCTTAACCATATTTTTTTTTTGCACGGGCCTAAGGCCCTACAGTACTATTTATAGTTATGCCATCAGATATTAGTTATACTCAGTAATATTGCGTAAGTATAACGTTATAAGTAAGTCTGTCACACTTTCTACAAAAAAGCTCATCATGACTTTTGCCAAAGTGTTATATTCTTGCAGACTATACGCACCCTTACAGCTTACGTGTTAATATAAAATGCACTTAAACAAGTGTGTACACCATGGAGGTTCTTTATGTTGACATGATGACACATCCTAACCTCTACAAATGCGACAGTAAACACATGCTTTCTGCCAGAGCCAAAGATACAAACACTTAACTATATGCCTAGACAGTTTGCACTTAATGTCTAGATCCTGGTATCTTTTCAGCTTACTCTTCCTATTTATATATATATAATATATATAATCATGGCATATCGATGCATATGCCTATATATAAGTCCTGCGTTCTTTAATGCATGTCAACCATAATACAAAGTATTACTAAATTGTTTATCCAACAATCAATCTTACTCTTCAATTATATAAGTATATATATATAACTACTTATATATATATATATATATATATATATATATATATATATATATATATATATATATATATATATATATATATATATATACATACTACTATATATTAATATTACTCATTAATATTATATACATTAATGTTGTTAAAATCCAATTACAGAAACTTCATGATTCACAAGCCATTTCTAACATTATTTAAAACTATATGTTAAAATGGAACAAAGACTATATATATATATATGCCCTATACATATTAATATCATATATATATATATTATTACAATATGAGGTGTGGGTTATTAATTCCATGAAATACAAGGTCCAAATCCAATGCACCAATGTATATCCCCACATTCACACCTATGTAAACATATGATTACAAGTGTTAATACATATAGAAATATTTGTTTTGAGCCCACGATAATAAAGTATGGATACTTGTGTAAATAAACCTATATATATGGTTATATATATATATATATATATTTATATACCAACATAAAGTGCCTTTTCACTAAGGCTTATAAAGCCAACCACTATGCATAAACATAAGTGATAATATCCTATAGTGTCGAGCGTTAGCCTAAGGCTCAATGCCCACATACATAAACATGAAAAGGTTTAAGTAAATGGTCGCTCATGGAAGCTGACCCTACCATACACTTGGTCCAACTTTTAATACTAACACTAAAGTGTGAAAGGGATGAGACCAGTCAACTCGTATTAACAAAAAGGTGGCCATAATGCCATGTTATAGCGACGTGGAGCGACAAATCATCGTAGCACTTAAAAAATGAATGAAATGTGGTTTAAAGAACAATGATGCAGCCAGTTACATGCTACCTCTAACCGCAGGTGGTCTTAGGGGTTCGTGGCTTGTGCCACGTGGGCTGACCACTCCTGAACAAATGTTTTAAACCCGTTGAAATTGTTTAGCTGCTGGAGGGTACTTGCAACTTTTCTCCTGCAGATGAAGGCTTACTCAACGCTGCGTGGATGGTTTCATTGATGTGTTAAGAGGATGGGTCACTACATTAATGGATATCCCTCATCCATTTGTGTTCCAAACAGAGGGATACCACTCCGAGGCGTACCCTATACCAACTCTGCAATGCATTAATGCTCTGGTCATTCTGGTCTGTCAATGGAAATCCTCGCCAGTGCATGGATAATGGTGAGGGGTTATGAGCCATCGATCCAGGTAATGGACTTTCGTGCCCAGCCACCAGCACGTCTACAATAACTCCAATCTTAACCGGACGCAATGGTCCTCACCTGCTTACCTGGTGCACAGTGGTGATAGTCGTTCCGCTTAGCACTTGGTTCATTGTTGAAGGGTTGCGTTGAGAGCTTCGGATCTGTGCGGTCTGTGAAATATAGTGGCTATTGTGTTACTGCACCTTCGTTTTCATAGATTCACCACCGAACCAGTTGGAACAAACCGCTCAGCCTTGTCATCGCCTGCAAGGTAAAAGTCACAGTAATCTTAAATTCGTAGGCTTTACATTTCAAAGTAAAATGTTGAATGCGTAATTACATTTTCGTTTTTAAAGCCATTGCTTGACCTTTGTCATGGTTGTGTGACAGGGGCAGTCTATGCTAAGCTGCACTGCAACTCAGCTCCTTGACCGGTAATGTCACCTTCGAACCCTTAAGCAATTTCTTTGTGGCTTGTGTAACTTTCGTTGTTAGTTTGGTTTGTGTTTCCCCAAGGTTTGACCTCGTGCCATCATGCATTACGCAGGGAAACAACGACATGGGTGGAGTGGGTACACTCTTGCAAGCTCGTCAACAAAAGCAAAAATGTGGAGGCAAACTATACACTTAGGAAACTCGCCGACCAATCACCTTGGGTTTGGTTTACTCCGTTGGTGGGGGCATAGTTACTTAAAACGTCAGTCTGTCAAGGGTTAGGGTTTTCTCTTGCTTTTGTTCTTAAGTTTTTAAGAGCGTGGCCATCGGCCAAGTCTATAGGGGTGTACAGCCAGCCTACGAGAGATTCTTGCGACCTCTGTGTGTTCCTTCGGAGTCACAGGGTAGAATATGCACTTAGATGAAATGCAGTCATGTAGAACCCCACAGTCATTGCGTAGTGAAGAAGTTCCAACGACGCTCTTCCCCGACAGAGGTGTCGGGATTCTATGTAATAAGCTTCGTCTGTAAATAAAATGAAACGTTACAGCGTTCCTGTTTCCAGCTTCGACTGTGTGATGGATTAATACTTTAAAATTTGTTTTCATAAATGCTTGCAAGCCCAGCTTGACTTATAATGAGCCACTGCATTTTCGCTGAGACATGATGGTTTATTTATAATATAATGTGTATCTTGGAAACATTGTTTGTGTGTGATTAGTGCTTCTCGGAATTTGATATTTTTAATGCAATGCATGTAATATTTTTCCACAGTATGCGCTAATAGGATAATGATAGTTGCCTATAAGAATGCTTTGTTTACATGCTTTCAAAGAATGGAAAATCGTCTTCATCTGCGCATCACCTAATGATGGAAACGTTTTCAGGTTGTAATTAATGAGCATACTGTAATGTTATTTAATTTTTGCATAGATAATAAGCTTGGGTGAAGGCGATAAGCCTGCCCAGCATGTATACTAAACTAGTTATGCATTTATAAATGTTTTTTCCTGCCAGCGAAACAAAACTAGTTATGCATTTATACATGTTTTTTCCTGCCAGCGAAACAATGTGAATCATTCCATACAATTAAACACCTCATGTGTGTGATACTAAGCTCGATCTCAATCACAGCTTAGATATATAAACATATATGTGTTTGTGACATTCTTGTATAATTTATGAAGTCGCAGTTTCTCAATGTAATATGATTTCTGAATGATAATGCATAGGTGATAATAATTCCCTTCGGGCCATGGGAAAAACTCCCAAATGCATACACAATTTCTGTTTGTGGAGATGCATTCATACAATGTTTAGATTATATGCAATTTTTTATATTATATGAATACATATAGCGTGGCAAGCTAAGTCATCCACGATTCATTTTTGTTCCATGGTCAAATGGAAATCCATGTAGCTAGTAAATATAATGAGCTTACTATACTTTCTATGTAAAATAATAATGGTTCATCCCGTCATGGGGTTTATGTTTAATGCTTCAATTCAGCAATAAAACCACATACATAAACTTAGTTCATAAAATGGATAACCCAAAATGTGATACTACAGCAACTAGTCTTCCAATAAAAAAAATTTCAAAATGTCAAACTCCGGTGATCTATTTATTTAAAATTTACTGTAGATATGGACATTTGTATTTCTAGGGTTTTCTGCAAAAACTCTAATCATTAACTGTTAAGGAATATATGAGGGCTAGTCATGTAAACCTCTTGGTTTACATGGATTCCCTAAACAAAACATTCTGATGATAGATATAGCAACTCTGTCCAAACGGGAATAAGTCTAGTACAATGTAGATATGCAGTTATAAATAGGATCTATAAAACCCTAGGTTAATATATGGACCAACATGCCTTGTAGAAACTGTTGCATACATATAAACATCATAGGGATTCAAATACTATAAGTCTACTGCAAATAGAATGTGATTATCTTCACATTAATCCCCATACATAGATATTCCAGATTTGTCATTCCAATCATGAGATAAAATTTATTACAGATTTCTACCATGCTAGTTGAGATTTATGCTCAGAATAATCATCAATACATACAACATCTGGTGAGATGCAATAAACAGGTCATTCAACAGTAAATCAGAGATATTCAGAAAGATATACAAATACTGTTCCAAGTAAATCCTCTGTAGTTCAGAATATAAATACTTATCTTAATTATGCTGACCAGTGGAACCAAGCACAAACCTCCCAGCCTTTGACCAGCAAGTTCTCCTTGCTTTCAGGTCACCCCTAAGCTGATTTTACAGTCCCCTGGGTAGAGTATAGATTTTATTTTACCCTTAACTTGTTATTCACCAAGTTATTCCAGATATTTCAAAGGCAGCAGGCAACCCAACACCCAACTCAGTACTCATGAGCTCCAAGGTGCTCCAGGGGATTTTAATCCTTAGCCAATAGGAGAATCACTAGAACACAGTCTATTCAGGTAAATGCAATACTCCTGCAAGCTTGGGGTAGTTCTCCTACCTGCACACAATTAAGTGGCCAAGCTCATACCAAACTGTATGATTTCTCTTGATCTGAGTCAATTTGGTCCTCCCAAATCTGCCCTCAATCACTTGGCTTCAGGACCAGTTTGGTTCTCCCAAATCTGTCCTCCCTCACCAGCATTCATGGTCTCAGTCTGATGTTTTCCCATTCCCATTTCTCTTTTGTTTTTAGCTCATGCGATTGTGAATAATGAATAATAATGAGAGTTTCAATGAGTTTTCACCTTTTATTCTCTTAGGGGAAATTTCCTCATTATAGGGATTATTTTAATTCATTAATCTCTAAATTCTTTTCTTTAGGGTTTTCCAATTGTCTCCAATAATATTTTCTTATTATTATATTAAGTGGCATTATTCCCTCCAACCCTTAGGGGAATGCGACTCTCTCTTTAGTGTGTTGGTCCACATGGTCAATAGAAACCACTTTATCAGATTTCTAAACTTTCCTAATTATAAATGAAATAATACTTAGTAGAAATATAATAGGGGTTCAAAGTCCAAAAAAGGGGTATTACAGTTCCCCTCCCCTTAAGTTTTCACCGTCCTCGATGTTAAACAGTTTTGCAAAACAACAAAAATTAACGTAGAAAAAATTCAATTTTTATCATGGTCTTCATCGAACAAGAAGGGGTATGTTGCTTGCATTTCCCTTTCCATTTCCCAGGTAGCCTCATCAGGCTTGTAGTGCTCCCATTGCACTTTTACCTGAACGATGGTTCGATTTCGAAGTACCACCTCTTTCTAATCTAGTATGCATATAGGTTCTATCTGCAAGTCTCCTTGTGATTCCACCTGAATCACATGCCATTTTACAATATGCTTAGGATCATACATATACTTTTACAGCAATGAAACATGAAACACATCATGTACTTTAAAATTTGCTGGTAAAGCTAACTGATAAGCAACAGGTCCTACTCTAGCAAGTATTTGGAAAGGACCACAGAATCTTGGCGCAAGCTTGGCAACCTTGCCCAAGCTCAAAGAACTCTTTTTGGCCTTCACTCTTAGGAATACGTGATCCCCAACTTCGAATTCTTTGTTTTCCCTATGCATATCAGCATAGATTTTCTACCTATCTTGGGCAGTTTTCAGGTTTGTTCTAACTTTCTACACAAGGTTTTCTAATTCAGTTAACATTTCGGGACCCATCGCAATCCTATTTACCGGATCGTCCCAAGTCATAGGGGTTTTACACTTTCTGTCATACAACACTTCGAATGGAATCATTCCTGCATAATTTTGGTAACCGTTGTTGTCGAAAAATTCAGTTAAGTGTAGGTAGTTTTCCCACTGCTTCGGATTGTCCTTGACATATAAACGAAGCATGTCCTCAAGGACTTGGTTTACCCTTTCAGTCTGTCCATCGGTTTGCAGATGGTAGGTTGTACTAAAGCTTAGTTTAGTCCCCAAACCTGCAAACATATCCCTCCAAAAGTGTGAGGTAAATTTGGTGTCCCTGTCGGATATAATCACCTTGGGAATTCCATGAAGTCGAAAGACTTCCTTCATGAAAACCTATGCAATATTTATTGCCTTGAAAGTGGATTTAACAGGTATGAAGTGAGCTTCCTTAGTCAGCTTATCCACAACAACCATGATTGCATCATGTTGTTTATTTTTTTTAGGAAATCCAGTGATAAAATCCATGGAGATGGTTTCCCACTTCCATTCTGGCACTGGTATGGGCTGCAACAAACTAACCGGATGCTGATGTTCTATTTTCACCCATTGACAGTCCATACATTTTGCAATGTATTCAACAATTTATAATTTCAGTCTTGGCCAATAATGTTGTTTCTTAACAGCTGTCAGCATTTTCTGGTAGCCAGGATGACCAGAATATGGTTCATGTGAAATTCATCCATAATTAATTGTTTTAATGTTGGCTGATCCGGTATGTACAACCTGTTTTTGAACAATAGCAGTCCATCCTTGGACATGTTGAAATCTGTTGCTTGCTGATCTGAATTTTCTGCAAGACATTTTTGTCTTATATTCAAATATTTTTTGTCTTCTTCAGCTGTTGTTCGGATCTGCGATATTAAATCAAACTGAAAATTGTTGACTGGTGCCATAGTTAGTTAATGCATGTGTCTACTAAGTGCATCAGCAATTTTATTTTCCTTACCTTTGATGTGTTGAATTTCAAAGTCAAACTTGCTTATGAAGGCCAGCCACCTTGCTTGCCTTCCGTTTAGATTTGGTTGTTCAAAAAGATATTTCAACCCGATGTGGTTAGTTTTCAACACAAACCTTTTTCCAAGAAGGTAGTGACGCCACATTCGCAAAGCATGAATGATAGGAGCTAATTCTAAATCATGTGTTGCATAGTTCACTTCATGTGTTTTCATTTTTCTTGACTCATACCCATTACTACGCCATCTTGCGTCAGCACGCCTCCCAATCCATCCTTGCATGCATCCATGCATACCACGAAATATCCATAAGGATCTGCCACTTTTAGGATGGGGGCGGAAGTGAGCAACTGTTTCAGCTTTGCTAAACTTGCTTCACACTTGGTTGTCCACAGAAATTTTACTTCCTTCCTTTGAAGCGAAGTAATGGGATGGGCTACTTTGGAAAATCCTTCAATAAATTTTTGATAATGCCTGGCCAATCCCATGAAAGAGCGGACAGTCATTATGGCCTCTATCTTGTCGGGATCCATTGCAATACCCTCTTCTGATATAATATGACCCAAATATTGTATTTGGTCCTTATAAAAATCACACTTGGATAATTTGGGGTAAAGCTGATTTTCTCTCAAAACTTGCAGCACCAGTCTTAAGTGCTCCTCATGCTCCTTTTTGTTATTCGAATAGATGAGGATGGCATCAATAAACACCACAACAAATTTATCCAAGTACTTGCTAAAAACATTATTCATTAGGAACATAAACGTGGTTGGTGCATTTGTCAAACCGAATGGCATCACCACAAACTCGTAATGTCCATAACGAGTTCGGAAAGTTGTTTTGTGCACATCTTCTTCCTTAATCTTGATTTGATGATAACCTAACCTTAGATCAATCTTAGAGAATACAATGGCACCCCCAACCTGGTTGAACAGATCGTCTATCCTTGGAAAGGGATACCGATTTTTTATGGTTACCTTGTTCAAATGTCTATAGTCTATGCACAGTCAGAATGTGCCATCTTTCTTCTGCACAAATATTACCAGTGCTCCCCATGGGGACACAATTGGGCGGATATAACCTTTCTCCAACAGCTCCTGCAATTGTGCTTTCAGCTCAATTAGTTTAGGTATACTCATCTGATACAATGCCTTAGAATTTGGCACGGTTCCTGGGGACAGGTCAATAGTAAAATCTAGCTCTGGAATTTCCTCGGGAAAAACATCCTTAAACTCAGCCAAAACAGGATGCTTTGTGAAATATGCACTTTCACTTTGTTGATTTTCTGTCATGTGGACAGCATACAATTTGCACCCTTTTCGTGCATTCCTTTTCAGTTGAAGAGCAGAAATTTCCCTTAATTTCACTGCTCTTACGATCCCTTGGATCTTTTCATGTTGTCCCACATCGTTAGTAAATGTAATAGATTTCTGATAGCATTCTATAACAGCCTTATGTTTTTCCAACCAATCCATACCAATGAGCACATCGTATGATCCTAGTGGTAAAACATTTAAATCTGCACTAGTAGAGGATTTATTTAACTGCAAGGGACACTGATTCACCACCTCGGAAACTTTCCTTTTCGTCCCTGTTTCCATTTGTACCATCCAAGGCTGCGTGTATTTGTTCTTATTAAGTTTGCATGACACACATAGTGTTGGATCTATGTAACTCTTACATGCTCCAGAATCAATTAAGATAGACACGGGTGTCCCGGAAAGCATACCTTCAACCTCGATTACCGAAGCTTGATGTTCAGCCTAACGGTTGTTCAATGCAGCACAGATTCTTGGACTCCTTGCTATGTCTTGGACCATAGAATCCTCTTGCGGATTATGCACAAGTTTTCATATGTCCTTTTTGTGAGGAAAATCATACCATCGATGGTTCTCTCTGCGGTCCCAGCATTTGATAGGTGGATTCGATGGTGTTGGTTCTGGTTTTCTGGTTCCTTCATTGTTGAACTTTTTAGTGGGCAGAACAAATTTGGATTGCGGCTTGTTTCCATCAAATTTGTTGCTATAAGGTGTTCGCGAACTTTGGTTTCTGAAATGGTTGGGCTTGTGACCCTTCTGCCTTATTTCGGATTTTTGCTTCTTCTTTTCGTTCCACTTCTTGGACACTTCAGCTCTGTTCTACCCCTATTCGTAACACAGTATGGCTTTCCTAAAAGCATCTTCCAAGGTCTTGGGATCATCAAACTCTATCCGATCTTTGTACCCGAAAGACAAACAATTTAGGAAACGCTAAATTCTAACTTTTTCATCCTAAATGTATGGAACGTACTTCAGCAGTTCCATGAATTTACTGATTAGCTCTTCCATGTTTTGTTGTCCCAGCTTATGGTCGTAGAAATCTTTGACATTTTTGTCGAAGTACCTTTTAGATAGGTACTTTTGTTTGAAGAGTGTTGCAAAAATTTTCCAACTTACCTTTTTCTCGTTGATAGAGCGGGTCAGCTTGAGATCGTCCCACCAATATGATTCCTTACCTTGCAGTTTCAAAATAGCAATTCTAGCCTTGATGAGGCTGGAATAATCGAACATGCATAGGTACTTTTCCATGCCTCTTAGCCACAGCTCTGCTTCTTCTCCAGTTTTAATTTCTCTGTTAAAAGTAGGAGGCTTGATCTTCTGCAATTCTGAATGTAGTTGATGTACTTTTCTTATTTTCTTCTTCTTCTTAGGGACGTATTCTTCAAACTCCTCACCCTGTGACTCTTCGTCACTGATGTCCATATTAAAACTCACACAATTTATTGGAGGTGTAGATCTGAATTTTGAATTTATTTTTGTGACTGATTTTTTTGCATGCTTCCCCTCCGGTGTTGGGAGGTGACTGTTCTCTTTTTCCGTCAACTTTTGCAGCAAGATAGCATTGATTTCTCGTTATTCTTCAAAGTTCTTAATGGTGTCTTCTTTGATGCTTATTAATTCTGCTTTCAGCCTTTTCACTATTTCCAACATCTCACTAGATGTTGTTTCTCTTAGTGGAGAATTTGGGTTTCTCCCATGCCTGTTGGCCATCTCTCTGTGCTGACTGGATGTTTCTATAGCCAACCCGCCTTCCTGCTCTGCAGAATTTAATTCTGCCATTAAATTTTCATCCGCTCTGCTGTCTAAGTGTTTCCAACCAGCTATTTATTAGAATTTATAAACATCAAGGTAATTAAAAAAAAAATGCAGGCAGTATGCTACAGGAAAAAGTTTAAGCATTTACTAAAATAAAAGCACAACATTCACACAATGAGCTTAAGGTCCTAGTGTAGTGATCGTGCTCTGATACCAATTTGTCATGTCTCCTCTTAACCATTTTTTTTTGCACGGGCCTAAGACCCTATAGTACTGTTTATAGTTACGCCATCAAATATTAATTATACTTAGGAATATTGCGTAAGCATAACGTTATAAGTAAGTCTGTCACACTTTCTACAGAAAAGCTCATCGTGACTTTTACCGAAGTGCTATAGTCTTGTAGACTATACGCACCCTTACAGCTTACGTGTTAATATAAAATGCACTTGAACAAGTGTGTATGTCGTGGAGGTTCTTTATGTTGACAGGATGACACATCCTAACCTCTACAAATGCGACAGTAAACACATGCTTTCTTCCAGAACCAAAGATAAAAAACACTTAACTATATGCCTAGACAGTTTGCACTTAACGTCTAGATCCTAGTACCTTTTGTTGATGTCCATTTTTGCCATCATTTTTGGTCATTAAACGTGCTCTGGTGGCACTACTTTTGTCATTTTTGGTGTGTTAACTCATACTTCTGGCCATTCAAACCACCAATCAGACCCAGGTATGAACTTATTTACATATCACATGAATCCTGATTAAATCTCATCATTTTATGGTTTATTGACAATTATCTCACATTTCTAGACGTGCTTGGCATATAGTTTTTGTTCTACAGTTTGTGGTCGTCATTTGGAATTTCATTCAGACGTGTGTTCACGTTGAAGACGCCCAGCCGCATTTGGCCTATTGTTCAACCCTTCGTTCATACCCGTGAAATCATTGGTTGGAATATTCTGGGGCAGTAAAGACAAAAACGGTGGCATGGGTTCCATTGGCAATGTGGCCCTCATGGTTCATGAGCCTTCATTCTAGAAGACCTGCGTTCTTGTCCTCTCAACTTGACAACACATCATCTACCCACGTCAAGGAGAACCAACACACAACTGCTCACGTGATGAGAACCAATGCCCACGGAATCAGGCAGACGGCCTGTGTGTTGTACTGAGCAGTTTCTGTAGCTATTAAGACCTCCTATTTTTAGAGAGGTTGACCACTAAAAGGGTCGACCTTCTCTCTTATTGTAAAATTATATAAAGACACCTCTGGTGGAAAAACGCAGCATAATTGAAGTTAGCTAGTTAGCAGCAATAATTGGAGAAATACGCAGAGCTGGAACGACGGTGTAACCTTTGCTTCGGTTAATAGAAGTTTTTTATTTAGCTATTGATGTTCTGTTGGTGAACGATTTGAGTTAGACAATCCCTGGTTGTTGAGAATGCCCCTCAACAACCAGAGGTTTTTCATTGTGTATATTTTGTCATTTCTTTTCTGTATATTTTGTCATTTCTTTTCCGTAGATAAGTAGTTTTTATTTTCTATATTTAACTTGTCTTCCTGTAGATGATGTTGTTCTATTTCATGTAATTTATCTCTTGCTGATTAATATAATTTGCATTTTCAGAATTTAAAAGTGATCGGTCATGCATAGTTTCTCTTAGTTTGCTTTCAGTCTTTCCATTTGAACTAGATAGAGTTTAATTATTTCAGCATTTCAAGTTCAGTTATAGTTAGATTTAGTTCTGTTAAATATTGTTGTAGCCCTACATTAAATTCATTCACCTTTCAGCCCTATTTTATCATGCAATAGAAATAGTTTTCTTTCCTTAGATAGTGATTAGTATAACGGCTTATTGTTATTTCAATTATTGAACAGTTTATTTACTGTTTTATTTGCACTGTAGGTTCATATGCATAAACCAACTAGTGTTAAGATCATTTAGTCTGCTTATTTTCATAGTTTATATCATTTTCTGTCATCTGGACTGTCTTTCAGAGTGCCATCCGGACTGTCATTCGAACTTTAATATTTCTTGTATTGTTTTTATGCTTGTTCAAAGTTCAATTTCCTAGGTTTTCGAATTGTATTGTTTCTTTTAGTTGACCAGCATTTATATATTTAATTAGGACCTCGCTTTGAATAGCATAATGTCTTGCTTAAGTTTCATATCCATTTTTTATTAACCTTTATCTTTTAGATTGTCTTAGTTTCTAGTTGTACTTTGATCCATAGTTAATACTTGATCTCTGATTTCTTAACTTGTTACTGCTCTATAACTTGTCAATTTCAGTCTTAGCTTAGTTTATTTCATTTTTATTAAGTAATTTCATTCTCAAAAGTACACTAGTATTTCATGGTTTGATCATAAATTTTAGTTCAAACATAGGATCTGTTCTCCTCATTTCATATAGTTGTTGAAGATGTTCATGGATAGGATTTGATTCAGAAATAAGATATCTTTATTAAGTTTTCTACTTGCTTCTAAGATCAAACTAACATAATTTTATTAAGTTTTCTACTTGCTTCTAGATTACATTTATTTCCAAGTCATTTGCACATGTGTAGGAGCATAGATGTTTACATACATGTTTCTTGGTTGCTTGTTAATAGATCAATTGTTAATAACATCTCATTTTCAAACCAATCTTAGGTAGCATAACTAGAGTTTCTCAATGTCATTTGCTTATGGATAAAGAATAGGTTACAATGTTTAAAGTTAGTTGTAATTGGTCACTCTCTAGCTTACATCTCTTTGTAGAAGTTAAATTAGATTTACTTCCGTTTTGTTTCCTTATCACATTTGAAAGTCATTTTGATACATTTTCTCCAGTTCCTATTACATTTGAGGCATTTCCTCAGAATCCTCGAGGAGAATGGAATTCGGTAGCTTAGCTTAGTTATGAATGCATGAGTGGTTTAACTGTTGAATTTCTTAGGTTTATTCAGTAGTTTGTAATCTTGTTTAAAGATAGTACAAGTTTCTTGTTAGTCGTAGACTGAATCATTTCATAGATAGGTTTCTGAATTTGTTCGTAAGTATTACATGGTAGCTAGCCTTTCTAACTCATAGATTAGCGTTTGAATAATTAATTAGTAGTTTCCATTTTCATAAGAGTAGTTTACTTTTGATCAAGTCTTGTTTCCTAGAATAGTGTTGTTGTTTTTATCTTTCTAATTGTTGATCATAGAATAGAGTAGTATATCTTGATACTATTCTGATCTATCAGTTAGGTCTAATCAGCTTAGTAGTTGTATTTCTGAAGTTTGACTCGGTTTTTCATTTTGAAATATCTTTAGATCTTTTCATTATTAAACATTTATAAGGTGTGCCGAGCCAAAGTCTTAGGTACCCTTCTACCTCAGCATATACTTTTCCACAACTCTAAGATTACCAACCCCGGTCGATAATTAAATATTTGGTGATTCATTAAGACAGCTTAAACACACCCAACATTTTTTCGCTGCTGCCGGGGAGTTGTAGATAGGTAGAATTTAGTTGTAGGTAGGTAAAATCTCTTTATAAAACTTTAGTAATAGGTAGAATTTTCCTTTTGAATCTTAGTGATAGGCTGGTGGCGGGTGAGCGGTAAGACAAGAGGTAAGAACCTGCGCATCTGTTATAACATGCATCCCCAAATCCCAGCAGTAGCAGTAATGCAATTGATTTTTTCTTTAGTTGTAGTTTGCTTTCATGAATAGGTCTAGAGACTCAAAAGGTAGATACATTAAAACTAGCCTTCCTACTAAAATACCTGCTAACCTTTACGGGGGGGGTGCCACCCCAACTACTAACTCAACAGAAAGGTATCGGAACAAAAAAAAAGGGGATAGTCCTACTTGGAAATCCAAAGAAATTCTTTCTGGGGACCATTCAAGGGGAACCATAGAGGCATCAGAGAAGTCAGTCCATAAAGAAACACCACTAGAAGAAACTCAAATCCATATCGAGAGTGAACTTCAACAAGTGGAAGCTCAAAACGATAAATCATCTGAATCTCTTAACCCTCTATTAGCTTCAAAACCCAAAGACACTACCTTCTCAATAATAGGTGGTCCAAACCTAGTAGACTCTGTTGATCTTGCATGAGTAGAAGCTCTTTTTGAAAATTTTGTGAATATATTTGTTTCACAGATTGAGACAACCACTATAGGACCTTCAAAACTGGACTCCCACATAGCTGGTAATTCCTCTCCTAAAAAGAGGAATACTATTCCTTAAACAAAACGTTGGGACATACCATATTCACCAAGAAAAGACAAACCTAAGTATTCTCTCTTTGGAAATCAATTCTACATGGAGAATGAATTAAATGATGAGGTGAGACACAATGAAGAAGAAGGAGAAATTCAAACTGAAGGAACTTTTGGATTTCCTATTTTAGATACTGCACAGGATGTGACTATGAAAAAAATCCCTCCTTCCTCATTACCTTCCTTTTACGCGAAAAGTAGTGAGGATCTAGATACATTCCTATTTGAATTTGACATCTTGTGTAGAAGCCACAACTATCTACAAGATGGCCAAAAGTTAAAACTTTTCCCTGCCACATTAAAATATTTTGCTCTTCGATGGTTTATGGGGTTAGGAGAATCTAGTATTAGAACTTGGGAAAATATGAAGACTGCATTTTTATGAAAATATCAAGACTACTATAAACCTGGGAATCTCGCAATGACATTTTCAAACTACAAAAACTTGAAGATGAGAGCCTAGAATACTATCTCGAAAGATTTAACTATGTATTGCATAAATCCAAATATAGTGACCTTCAAGAGGACGCAGTAAGGACACTCTTCCTTAAGGGAATATTAGAAGAATTCTTAGAAAACCTTAACCTCATGGCAGCAAGAGACATCTCTCATAAGTCTTTTAAATAGATTTTTCAGATGTGTAGGAATTACTCCAGAAGTAGAGGGAAAAGTGGGAGACACTTTCGGGAATATTATACTAAAAACCTAAAAGGAAATTCATATAGTCCTGGTGGAGTTACAAGGGTAGAATTGGGAAACCTATTAGAAAACTTCAAAACGGATATTCTAGGAGCAATGGGTTCTCAACTAGATGCACTACAATCTAAAAAGAGACAGGATGAAGAGCATGCATCAATGAGTATCTTATGTCCCAGGTGTAGAACTAAACATCCCCAACGGGAATGTCCATTAACTAATGTTTCAGTATGTCACCTTTGTACAGAAGAACATCCGACTAATAACTGTCCATGGTGAGACATCTAGGAGGCCTTGGCAACCTAGAGATCAACCATCATATCAGGATCCATCATTACAATTTCCACCCTATTGCCATCCTTATCAACCTCCTCAACAATGGAACACCTCAGGTTGGCAAAATTGGCCACCCCAGTATCCTTCTCAGATTGCTCAACAGCAACAATGGGCACATGGATGGATAGGACAAGCATATTCTCAACCACCTCCTCCTATGCCTAACTATCGTTACCCACCTAATATCCAGCAACTCTTTCCCGGATTTGTACCTCCTTCACTACCTCCTATCACAAATCAACCTCGCCATTTCCAAAACATGAATCCCCTAAGACCCACAATATTACCTACACAACCGATACCAAATCCTAACAACAAGCCAACTCAAGCTCTTGATAGCATTGGGTTACAACCTCTTCCATCTTATGTCATATCAACCGCACTAGTGCATGAAATCCAATTGTGGTCTGGAAGATTTTTGCAAGATCAACCCAAATCATCAGTTATCATCTGAGAAGAGAATGAAGAAGAAGACATACCTAATGAAATTTTGAATGATGCCATTCTTGAAGATGTGGTTATTCCAAAATATTCAACACACAACCATCCTCATAAAGAAGCAACTCCAGGAGACAAAGCACCCCCATATTCGGAGCGTATAGTAATAGAAAAACCTGCAACTTATCCAAAGTATGATATCATTAATGAGCTTAAAAATATTTGTATCATGATCCCTTTGTTACAAGCCATTAAAGACATACCAATTTATAGTAAGGTGATAAAGGAACTCTGTATTAAAAGACCAAGTAAAAATCAAAGAGACCCTCCGACAATACATGTTATAGGTGAAATATCATATTACATAGCAAACCAACCTAGAATTCCAAAATATACAAATCTAGGAAATCATGTCGTAACTGTTATCATTAATAACACTACTATAGGAAACACACTTATTGATCTAGGGGATGTTATTAACCTGATGACTACCACAGTTTTAGAGACTCTCCATTTAGGACAGTTTCTCCGCCCTACCCCAACAATGCTGGAATTAGCAGATCATACTATGGTACAGCCTGCTGGAATCCTAGATGATATCATTGTATTAGTGGCTTCATGGGAATATCCCGTGGACTTTATGGTCATAGAATCAAAGGACCCTTCCAAACGACACCCTATTATTTTTGGAAGACCTTGGCTAGCCACTGTTAATGCATTTATAGGATGTAGGGATGGAGAGATGATTATCTCTAATGGGTTATCTACAAGGAAACTTACACTATACCCACCAGCACAACCAGTAACCAATAACCTGTTTTGGTTAGATTATCCTTTTAGGGATGAGAACTTGGAAGAACTTTCCCTTGTTAGTGATTTCTCCTGGGCACTTCAAGAACAAAATACCAAAAATGTGTTGAACCAATTTGTCTCTTCCACAACATGTATAGACTTTCCCCATTCCTTTTCCCAGCTTGATCGAATTTTTGGAGATGAATTCCAAGAAAACATGAGCCTCTCAACATTTATGAATACTCCTTGTGTATTTGCAATCGAAGAACATATGGGATCCTATACCATACCTTGTGAGGTCAGCCCTAAAAATTTTCTACATATAAATGCAGGTTTAGAGGAGAGTCAGCAAAAACAATTACTAAAAGTTCTCAAAAGTCAAACTGGAGCATTTGCATGGGAATACACTGATATGAAGGATATACACCCAGATACTTGTATTCACCACATTTACACATATTAAAACATACCTCATGTCAGACAGCCCCAGAGAAGAATGAATCAGCCCTAAAAGATATAGTTAAAGATGAATTACAAAAACTCCTTAATGTTGGTTTCATCTACCCAATTTCTAACAGTAAATGGATGTCTCCTCTGGTAGTAGTTCCAAATAAAGTTACAGGGAAATGGCGTATCTGTGTTGATTTTCGAGAATTAAATAAGACCACTCTAAAGGATTACTTCCCTTTACCATTCATTGACCAGGTGTTAGATACCTTGTCAGGGAAGCAGTACTTCTCCTTCCTTGATGGGTATAGTGGATACAACTAGATCTTGATAGCACCTGAGGACCAAGACAAGACCACCTTCACTTGTTCTTGGGGGACATATGCCTATAGAGTTCTACCATTTTGCCTATGTAATGCACCTGCCACTTTCCGGCGTACAATCTTAGGGATTTTTGTTGACCTTATACATGACTGTGTAGAAGTTTACATGGACGATTTCACAGTTTATGGTAATACCTTCCAAGAATCCCTTGATAACCTTGAAATAGTTCTTATCCGGTGCCAAGAAACAAACTTAGCCCTTAGTCATGAAAAATGTAAGATGTTATTAACTGAGGATATAGTTTTGGGACATCATGTCTCTCTTCAAGGGATCAAGGTGGATCCTACCAAGATAGTGTTGGAATATTCTCCCCATCATTTTGTATTTTTCATGCTTGCATGCAGATCTGCATGCTGCATGCATCCATTCATCATCATGGTGGTCTCCCCAGCACCTAGATCTTGCTTCTAGATCTTCTTTACCTGCATGCAAAACTGCATGTTGCATGCATCCAGTCATCATCATGGTGGACCTCCCAGCTCCTAGAGCTTGGTTCTAGCTCTCCACAGCCTGTCTACAGCCCCCAGGGGGCCTCCCAGCTACCAAAGGTGCGCTTCTCTAGTCTTTTGCATGGATAGTGTGCCTTTATCACCTACCACGGCCAGTTAGGCGCCTTTCTCACCTACTAGTCAATTATCTCTCAGTTCTTCCTTGATTTGAGGCTAGATTGACTCTCCCACTGATTGTTTCACTCCGATAGACCTCCAGTGAGACTAGTCTTCCCATTCTGACTCCAATTAGCTCCTCATGCACCCTCCACTGAGCCTCCTTCATTCAGTTCATGCCTACCTCACTCAGTTAGACTTCTCATGCGCCCTCCACTGAGCCTCCTTCATTCAATTAGTGCCTACTTCACTCAGTTAAACTCAGTTGACTGACTGTTACCTCTGATGACTGATACATTGACTAGATGATGACTCCACTATCATTCAAGCCACACTCTGATTTAGGAATTTGAATGCCCTACTTGGCCTATTCGAATCCTATATTATGCACCTTATTGTTCTAATGTACTCATTCACTTACATTCTTATTCATTGTATAATACTGAGATTATGTTCTATTCTATTATGTTTATGAGTGATCATTGAGTGTCTCCTTCTCTTCTTCTTTGCAACATATTTGTGAGTTTGATTGTGAGTTGCTACAGCTGTCATATACTTGCATATTATTACATGGTATCAGAGCAGGAAGAAACTATTCAAATTGCAGCAGTTGCAGCATTTCTTTGAGCAGCTATCTTTCACTTGTGCACCAGAAGCCTCTGAGTTTCCACAGCAAATCTTGGTGTTGTTACTTGATTTCATTGGAGAAATCCATTGAGGTATATCCAGGTGTGAAAGACTTAGTCCATGTTCCAAGTGTCCTTAAGATAGTGTTCAGTTGAAGTGTAGCATTCTCCATCGGCACATCTTTTATTGTTTTGTAGGTTTATTCACCCGTTCGGAATCTTCTTCAACTATTGACTTTCTCTGTTCAGATGGATCTAAAGCTTACATCTTCCAACTATGTTGAGTGGAAAGCCAATATGGCTCTCTTCATGAGATCCAAGGGCTTCACCCGAATACTCAACGAAACGATGGTGAACCTCTCAGTGCAGTTGAAAAGTCCAAGTACTTGGATCGGCTTGATGAAGCAATTGATCTCCTCTTTCTCTCAATTTTTGATGAACTAAACTTTCATGTTATCGATCTTACATCTCCGAAAGAGGTGTGGGACAAGCTCGAATCTCTCTTTGGGCCAAAAGATGATATGGAAGCACACAAATTGGAAAAAGAGCTCATATGTTTGAGTCCTAGTAGCTTCGATTATATCAATGCCTTTCTCACCAAGTTCAAAAGATTGATATCACAGTTGAAAAGATATGAGATATTGAAGGAAGATAAGTAGCTTATACTTGCCATTCTCTCAAAGTTGGGGGAAAATTTCTCAGTTTTTGTCTCTACTTACCAGTCAACTAGGTTGTCCATTCCAAGATGGAAGTTTCCCTCATTTGATGAGTTCACACAATCTCTCACCCAAGAGGAAGAGAAGATGATTTCAATGGGAATGATCATACCCAAATTGGATTCAGCTCTTACAGTTGTAGAGAGAGAGAATGATATTGGAAAGCTAGAAATTTGTGGTGATACAAGGCCTACTGACCATTCAAATAGAGCTTCGTACTCTAATAAGGCCAAACATTCTCAAGATTTCGGTTTTGATCTCACCACTATTGGTTCAAAGAAGATCTTGAAAAACCATCCCCAAAATCTTGGATCTGATTTGAAGTTCAAGTCGTCACCATTATATGGTTCATTTGGTTCTTATCTCACCCCTGCTGGTTCAAAGGAGATATCAAAGAACTACATACACTTTCATGGAGTTGATGCACCTGTTGATGTTCAAGATGGTGATTTATTGAGTACTTTGAAGGTAAAATCAGATTTGGAAGGTAATGCATTCGCTCCTCCTTATCATATGCTTTCTTTGGATTCCTATTTGGTCATTGGCACATGTTTTCAGAGTTTCATTGATGATGGAAGACTCTATCATTCACTTGGGTTCATGACTCATGCACGTTTTTGGGATTTTGGTTTTGATTTCACCCCTATTGGTTCAAAGGAGATCATGAGAAACCATCTTCCAAGTCTTGGATCTGATTTGCTTGCATCCATTATTGGAGAACTCAAGCACTTGTTTTTGCAGTATGATATATTTCTTCCCAAGAGGAAGATAACTCTTTTTGGGAGAATGCTAGATCCAGATCCACAAGAACCTGAAGATCTAACACCTATTGGTTCATGGGCCACCACCACTGTTGCATCCACGAGTGATCTTGTTGAATATTCACCATCATCATGTCATAGTTTCTTTGGTGACAATCACACCTATGTCGGTTCAAAGGAGATATCAAAGAACTATCTGCAAAGTCATGGTTTTGATTCTACCTCAGTTGGTTTGAATCACATGCTTCATGATGATCTTCATATTATGTTTCTGCAGCATGATCCACTTCTTCCCAAAAATAAGATACCTCCTTCCTTGATTGATTATCAAGAGAGAGATGCATCATCACATAAGATTTCATATTCAGAGTTTGGATATGATGATGAGCCAGCTATAGATACGTCTTCACATGATATTTCAGATTCCAAATTTGAAGATGAAGATGGAAGAATATTAGACCCAGATCCACAAGAACCTGAAGGTCTAGTAACTGATGATGAAGATGAGTGAAAGGGAGATCCAGATCCACAAGAACCTGAAGATCTCTCAACTGATATTCCCCCTCTTCCTCGATGGGAAGCCACTACACTCTGATCTGCCGATGATTTGGTTAGTGATTCACATGATCATAGAAGAGCCATATCAGATTTTCAAAATGGAAGGTTTCATCCTTCTCACATTTTTGATCCGTTGCAGATCGATCGATCCTTCTTCGGAAAAGAAGGACACTTGCCTCCTTCATGGGTAATTCATGATATGCTACTTTAGCACCTTCAGTCTATTTTGAGGGGGGGTTTTCTTCCCACTGGGTTTTCCCTCTTTTCTCACTTAGTTTATTTAGATTGATTGTATGGGGTGACCTTTGGTCTCAGTAACCAGGGCCCTATGTTACTGTTTTACAGGGTGACTTTTGGTCTCAGTAACCAGGGCCCTATTCTTTAGTTATTTCCTCATAGTATAGCTTGTGGGGGGGTGTTGGAATATTCTCCCCATCATTTTTTATTTTGCATGCAACTACGTGCATCTAGTCATCATCATGGTGGTCTCCCCAGCACCTAGAGTTTGCTTCTAGATCTTCTTTACCTGCATACAAAACTGCATGTTGCATGCATTTGCATGTTGCTGCATGCATCCAGTCATCATCATGGTGGACCTCTTAGCTCCTAGGGCTTGGTTCAAGCTCTCCACGGCCTATCTACATCCCCCAGGGGACCTCCCAACTACCAAAGGTGCCCTTCTCCAGTATTTTGCATGGCTAGTGCGCCTTTCTCACCTACCAGTCAGTTATCTCTCAGTTCTTCCTTGATTTGAGGCTATATTGACTCCCCCACTGACTGTTTCACTCCGATAGACCTCCAGTGAGACTAGTCTTCCCATTCTGACTCCAATTAGCTCCTCATGCACCCTCCACTAAGCCTCCTTCATTCAATTAGTGCCTACTTCACTCAACTAGACTCATTTGACTGACTGTTACCTCTGATGACTGATACAATGACTAGATGATGACTCCACTATCATTCAAGCCACACTCTGAGTGAGGAATTGGAATGCCCTACTTGGCCTATTCGAATCCTATATTATGCACCTTATTGTTCTACTGTACTCATTCAATTACATTCTTATTCATTGTATAATATTGAGATTATGTTCTATTCTACTGTGTTTATGAGTGATCATTGAGTGTCTCCTTCTCTTCTTCTTTGCAACATATTTGTGAGTTTGATTGTGAGTTGCTACAGCTATCAGATCCTTGCATATTATTACAGATAGAAATAATTGTTAATCTTCCTCCTCCAATAACTCAGAAGGAGGTAAGGAGTTTTCTTGGCCATGCAGGCTATTACAGACGTTTTATCAAAAACTTCACCAAGATAGCTGCACCCATGCTCAAATTACTCATGAAAGACATAGATTTTCAATGGAATGAACCTTATCAACATGCCTTTGAAACTTTAAAGGAAAAGCTATCAGTGGCACCAATACTTAGGGGCCCCAATTGGTTCCTTCCCTTTCATATATCCACTGATGCTTCCGACATCGCTATAGGAGGGGTCTTAGGTCAAAAAGAAGGACAAGCATCATATGCCATCTATTTTGCTAGCAAAAATTTGACTCCTACAGAATCAAAATACACTGTTACTGAAAAAGAGTTTCTGGTAGTAGTCTATGCTATTAACAAGTTTCGTCACTATATCACAGGATATGAAATTTTTGTACACACCGACCACTCTGCCATTAGATTTTTAATGAACAAACCAATCACCAATGGCAAGGTGACTCGGTGGCTTCTTTTATTACAATAATTTAACGTCACTATTGTTGATCATCCTGGTCGAGAGAATGTGGTAGCATATTTTCTCTCCCATATCCAAATTGACGATAGTTCCAATCCTGTTGATGATAGCTTTCCTGGTGAACATTTGTTCGTTGTGTCTGTTCGAACCCCTTGGTTTGCAGACATAACCAATTATTTAGCAACTAGAAAGCTACCAAACCATCTCTCCCCACCCGAGAAACGTAGGATCATAGTCCAAAGTTCTAATTATTATTGGGTGGATAATGCTATTTTCGTACTAGTCCTGATCTTTTTATTAGACGATGTGTACAAGAGGATGAGATGGCAGAGATTCTCCATGCATGTCATGGTGGACCGTGTGGTGGGCACTTTTCTAACAAGAGAACAGCATACAAAGTGTTGCACTCTAGGTATTATTGGCCAAGCATTTTCAAAGATGCTGCCAAGTATGTCAAGGGATGTGACAGTTGCCAAAGAATGGGTAGACCTACACCATCTGATGAGATGCCTTTGCAGCCTCAGGTTATGATTGATCCTTTTGAAAAATGGGCTCTAGATTTTGTTGGGCCAATTTCCCCTATGTCTCGCAAAACGAAGTACATCCTAGTCTGTAGAGACTATGTCACCAAGTGGGTAGAAGCTAAAGCCTTATTCTGAGCCACATAAAAATATGTGGTAGAGTTCATATATGAAGAAATATTTACCCGATTCGGTGTACCTAGGGAAATTGTAACTAATCAAGGATTTTAGTTTACCTCCAAGTTAATGAAAGAACTTATTGAAAAATATGGTATTAGACACTACAAATCTTCACCATATTACCCGCAAGCTAATGGTCAGGTAGAAAGCACAAATAAAGTATTAGAAGCCATTTTGACCAAGATTATCCAGTTACACCACAAAGACTGGGAAGATAGGCTTCTAGAAGCTTTGTGGGATTATAGAATAACTTGGAGAAATACCACTGGCCACACACCTTATGAACTTATGTATGGTAAACAAGTTCTTCTACCTATCGAGTTTCAAGTAAAAACATTTCCTATGGCTGCTCAGTTAGGAATGAATCTGGAAGAAGCACATAGACAACGAATCCTGCAGATAAATGAATTAGACGAGATTAGACAAGATGCCATTCAACGCATAATTCTAATACAAAACCAACGCAAAAAATGGCATGATAAATATATTAAACAAAAGCAATTCAAAACTGGAGACTGGGCATTACTTTTTTATTCAAGGTATAAAAACTTTAATGGTAAATTGACTACTCGTTGGATGGGTCCATATGAAATTGTTACAGCTTTCGATAATGGATCTGTTGAAATTAAAACAATTGATGATTCTAGAATTTCCTTTGTTGTAAACGGACATAGACTAAAACTTTATCATCAACCAATATCTAAACAAGATTTTATGCAAAATGTCTGACAACAGAAGGAGATGGAGTTGGTTGAAGAGGAAGTCATTCCTCCTTCTCCTGGTTCTTGAATTATTTTGGGTTATCTTCATTTGTACAATTGTAAATATATTTTTGTTTCTTGAATAAACAAGAGTCATTTCTAACAGTTGTTTGTATTTTCACAGGAACTTCATACTTATGATCAGACTTTATCAATTAAGAAAGGGAGACTCTTCTACTTTTTCCCAGCTTTTGAAAATATTTCTTTGTATATATGTTCTTGCTTTGAATAAATTTGAATCATCTAATAAGTGGTTTTGCAATTTGATTACAAGAACCTTATCTCTATAACCAGCTCAGGAAAAACATTATCTAAAAAGGGAAGTGCTCTAAATCTTTTACATCTCGATCCTTTTCCCTTGATTATTTTTAAGAATTGAAAATTTATAGTGAAAAGTTTAAGTGTTCTTTATATATATCGTTTCTAACCACTTTCTTCTATGATTATTTTCGATTAATTCCATTTTTATGCTTTTGTGTATGTTATTTGATTCAAACATGCACATTCCTGATTTATCATTAGAATAGTTGCATAAGACCTACTTTAATCATCATATTTTTCAAAGTTCTATCTCACACCTATGGACTACTAGTTCATCCCAAACTCATTATCAAAACTTGTCTCTTAAGCATTCTTTAAACAGTTAGCCCAAGGGTAAGTGATATTTCTACTTGTGGGGAACATTACTGATCTTTTATGAAGAAGATAGACTGAGAGGTCAAGGGACAGCTTTAGGTTATTATCTTTTGACATGATCAGTAATGCAGGAAATTATAAAATTAAGTTACTCATAAGGTTCGCTCTAAAAATTTGAATTATGTATTTAGCAAGCTTAATACACTCTAGTGCCAACCGACTTCCACATACTAAAATCATTATATGAAGCAAACCCGCTAGGGTACTGAACAAGCTCGCTGGCAGTGGGTCCATGCTAAGTAAAATCTTAAACAAGGAAGCTCGGTAAATGTAAGTAAACTCGTCGGGGTACTGAACAGGCTCGCTAGAAGCGGGGCTATGCTTGCATGGTACCAAGATAAACCCACCGAGGTACTGAACAGGCCTGCTGGCAGTGGGGCAATATCAGGTAAAAGAGATATGGTTAATGCATTACTATGCACATGGTTCATCTTAAAAACCTGAGTACACAAAAACATGTTTAAGCCAATTATTTATACTATCATTAGAGAATGATTGTAAGTTGGACTTGGACCCTGTCATCTAATTCAAACAATACCTAGGATATGGTTATCCTAGAAGTGGGACCCATAACTATAGAAATTTAACAAACTCCAGGGTGAACTTTATCTATATTCTTTGGATGACAAGAGATCTTTCAAAATGAGTCAAGGATGACTGGTTTTCCTATGGCATTTTTCGCATCAACTGCACTATCATTATTCATATGGTCTCTATAAGCACTACTATTTTTTGATGAATTTGCATGTATGAATCATCTCCATTATTAGTTAGTATTTATTTTTCTTATAAAAATAAAAACACTTTAGAGTTATTGGTTAAACCATTAACTAAAAATATTTGAATATCAATCAATTTTTCTTTGATGGCTTGAAGACATGCCATATTTTTGGTTTGGGGGAGGTTCAGAACTGTCTTTATTTTTGGATTATTTACTAAAAATTTCATTTATCTCTGATAAAATGATATGTGTTTCAGGAATAATGCAAATAGCAGAAGAAATATTGTTTTGATCCATGATAAATATAGAAGAGTGCGACTGAAGATTCAGAAAAGCAGGTTTACAATACCTCTTATGCGCTGGAAGCCTCAGGAATTATCTGCGGAATCAGCATCAGTCAGGTCTAGCAAGCATATCTTGTACAGATAAAAGGTTTGTATGAAGGATCGAATGAAGTGATGAATGATCCGAATGAAGTGCCAAATCATTATCCGAATGAAACCATAGCTTATAATAGCATGATTTAGTATGCTAAGGTATATAATTTTTGGAATTATGCTGGTAAATCTAATTAACTAACCATACCAAGGAGTAATCAAATATCATTTCTGCACATGATCTCGTTCCTTACTCATCTCGACTTCATCAAATGAATTGATCAATCATGCATTATTGCGATTTCTAGAATCATTATATGGCTATAATATGGTTTTAACCTTTCATTAAGCTACATGCAACATTATCATGTGATCTGACATTGTATTAATTAAGCTCATCATGTTTTTATGTTACCTATGCTTATACTCTCATGATGAAAATTACATTCAACCTGTCCAAAGTTTACTTTGGACATGGTTGAATATGTCATAACCATATGAATTCACTAACGCACACATTTTTATGACGGCACATGATTCAAGATTTCTAAATGATAGCGTGATCGTTCGAGCATGCTAAATCTCTGCCTCATGATCATTCAACCGTTCAAACGAATCCCATTTTAAATCAATGCCTGCGTGAATTTTTCCTTCATCCTGCTCGCTCTCATCTTTCTGGAGTCTATCAAGCCACATCCCTTGCAATTTATTTCATCCCCTATATCCCTTTGCATCCTTCAACCTCTACTTAACAATGTCGATCCGCCACAATCCTGGGAGCTACCAGGACTTGCTTCGTATTCCTGAATTCAAATCATGTTGTGAAGTGTTTCTTCGAGCGGGCTGGGGTCCATTCCTCCATCTCCTCCAGGGCCACGACCACGAGATCTCACTCCTTTTTTCTAATGGATTCGATGGGAAAATGGCTAAGGTTGGCCATCTTACTTTTCATGTGATGGAAGAATCCATTGCATTGGCCATGAAGCTTCCAAGGGAGGGTGCCCACTAGCACAAACACCTTTTCCTTCTGTGGACGGCTCATGAATTTGTTCTCAGGGCCGACTACCAACATGTTGCAGGCACAAAAGGGTTCCTCTGAGAGTGGATTAAGCCAGAATATCCCGATACCTTAACTGTCATCATTCGGTTGATAACCTGTGAGGGTAAGTTCACCATTTTCAAATCCTGTCATCTTAGATTATTAGCTCATTTTGTTAATAACCAGGCCCTAAATTTTCCATTCTATTTTCTAAAGAGCCTAGAGAAAATGTCGAGTCAGGTGAGGAAAAATGTAGTTAACCCCACTGGCATCTTATACCACCACTGTCTCATAAAAATCCTGATCATTCACCAGTTGGAGGAAAAGGGACAAACCTGGGAACGTTTTGTCTTTGAAGTAATAAATCCCCACCTGGTTGAGAAGCCCACTATTAAAACCCCTGCTTCTCATAAGCATCATCATTTTCAAAACTGTGCTGATGAGCCTGCTCAAACCTATGCCCAAGCAAAAGGAGACACTAAGTCTATGCGTTTTGATGAAGATGCCATAGGAGAAATGCACCTTGTCCATTTATCCTCCTCTCCTGAACTTGTCCATGAGGACACGACTATGAAACCCCCACTCTTTTAACCAATACCCACTAAGTCTAGGAGGGAAAATCGTGCTCAATCCGTCGTTCATCCCATCGTTCAACCCGTCGTTCAGCCTGTGCATCCAGACAGTCCTGACGACCAGCCAAATGACCTTACCTCTAAAGCACCCCTTCTTGCGTTAGCCAATGTCTCTACCTGTTTGCTTGAAGCCCCTGCCTTTGAACCTAATCCTACACACATTGAAGATAAGGCTCCTAAAGGACACACTGCATATGTTGATCCCAAACCATTTCTAAAGGGACCGAGCCCTCAAAAAGATCCTGAGTCTTTTGCAGAAGCATCCACTCCGATCCATCAAACCGTGGACAAATTGACCCAAGACATAGCACAGTTAAAAATCCAGAATGAGAAATACATTGAGATAATTTCTGAGCTTCGCGAAGAGAACAAGGAACTGCATTTACATGTAAAGAGCGTGGAAGACTTGAACAGAGCCATAACATCTTCTCATGACTCTCTCCGGACGAGGTATAATACCTTGAGAGCCCAAGCCAGGAGGTTCAAGCCTAAATCTACTTCCTCTTCTAAGTCGAAGGCAGTTGCTACCGCAGCTCAGCCTTCTTCCTAATTTCTTCTCTGCTTTGCTCAGTGGGACCTGGCATATTCTGGTTTGGGGGAGTGTTGATGTCCATTTTTGCCATCATTTTTGGTCATTAAACGTGCTCTGGTGGCACTAATTTTGTCATTTTTGGTGTGTTAACTCATACTTCTGGACATTTAGACCACCAATCAGACCCAAGTATGAACTTATTTACATATCACATGATTCTTGATTAAATCTCATCATTCTATGGTTTATTGACAATTATCTCACATTTCTAGACGTGCTTGGCATATAGTTTTTTGTTCTACAAGCTATGGTCGTCATTCAGACCTTCATTCAGAAGCGCGTTCATGTTGAAGATGACTAACCGCATTCGGACTATCGTTCTGCCCTCTATTCACACCCGCGAAATCATTGGTTGGAATATTCCGAGGAAGTAAAGACAAAAATAGTGACATGGGTTCCGTTGGCAACGTGGCCCTCATGGTTCATGAACCTTCATTCTAGAAGATCCGCGTTCCTGAACGCCCATCTTGACAACACATCATCTTCCCACGTCAAGGAGAACCAACGCACAGCTGCTCGCGTGATGAGAACCAACGCCCACAGAATCAGGTAGAAGGCCTGTGTGCTGTACTAAGTCGTTTCTGGAGCTATTAAGACCTCCTATTTTTAGAGAGGTCAACCACTTAAAGGGTTGAACTTCTCTCTTATTGTAAAATTATATAAAGACACCTCTAGTGGAAAAACGCAGCATAATACAAGTTAGCTAGTTAGTAGCAGTAGTTGGAGAAATACGCAGAGCTGGAACGACAATGTAACCTTTGCTTCAATTAATAGAAGTTTTTGATTTAGTTGTTGATGTTTTGTTGGTGAACGATTTGAGTTAGACAATCCCTGATTGCTGAGAAGTGCCCCTCAACAACCAGAGGTTTTTCATTGTGTATATTTTGTCATTTCTTTTCTACATATAAGTAGTTTTTATTTTCAGTATTTAACTTGTATTCCTGTAAATGATGTTGTTCTATTTCCTATAATTTATCTCTTGTTGATTAATATAATTTGCATTTTCAGAATTTAAAAGTGACCGGTCATGCATAGTTTCTCTTAGTTTGCTTTCAGTCTTTCCATTTGAACTACATAGAGTTTAATTATTTCAACATTTCAAGTTGAGTTATAGTTAGATTTAGTTCTGTTAAATATTGTTGTAGCCATAGATTAAATTCATTTACCTTTCAGCCCTATTTTATCATGCAATAGAAATGGTTTTCTTTCCTTAGATAGTGATAGTATAATGGCTTCTTGTTATTTCAATTATTGAACAGTTTATTTATTGCTTTATTTGCATTGTAGGTTCATATGCATAAACCAGCTGGCGTTAAGATCATTTGGTCTACTTATTTTCATAGTTTATATCATTTTCTGTCATCCGGACTGTCTTTTAGACTGCCATCCGGACTGTCATTCGGACTTTAATATTTCTTGTATTGTTTTTATGCTTGTTCAGAGTTCAATTTCCTAGGTTTTCGAATTGTACTATTTCTTGTAGTTGACCAGCATTTATATATGTAATTAGGACCTCGTTTTGAATAGCATAATGTCTTGCTTAAGTTTCATATTCATTTTGGGTAAACTTTTATCTCTTAGCTTGTCTTAGTTTCTAGTTGTACTTTGATCCATAGTGAATACTTGATCTCTGATTTCTTAACTTGCTACTGCTCTATAACTTGTCAATTTCAGTCTTAGCTTAGTTTATTTCATTTTTATTGAGTAATTTCAATCTCAAAAGTACACTAGTTTTTCATGCTTTCATCATAAATTTTAGTTCAAACACGGGATCTATTCTCCCCATTTCATATAGGTGCTGAAGATGTTCATGGATAGGATTTGATTCATAAATAAGATATCTTTATTAAGTTTTCTACTTGCTTCTAAGATCAAACTAATATAGTTTTATTAAGTTTTCTACCTGCTTCTAGATTACATTTATTTCCAAGTCATTTGCACATGCTTAGAGAGCATACATGTTTGCATACATGTTTCTTGGTTGCTTGTTAATAGATCAATTGTTAATAACATCTCATTTTCAAACCAGTCTTAGGTAGAATAACTATAGTTTCTCAATGTCATTTTCTTATGGATAAAGAATAGGTTACAATGTTTAAAGTTAGTTGTAATTGGTCACTCTTTAGCTTACATCTCTTTGTAGAAGTTAAATTAGATTTACTTATGTTTTGTTTCCTTATCACATTTGAAAGTCATTTTGATACATTTTCTCCAGTTCCTATTACATTTGACGCATTTCCTCAGAATCCTCAAGGAGAATGGAATTAGGTAGCTTAGCTTAGTTATGAATGCATGAGTAGTTTAACTGTTGAATTTCTTAGGTTTATTCAGTAGTTTGTAATCTTGTTTAAAGATAGTACAAGTTTCTTGTTAGTCGTAGACTGAATCATTTCATAGATAGGTTTCTGAATCTGTTCGTAAGTATTACATGGTATCTAGCCTTTCTAACTCATAGATTAGAGTTTGAATAATTAATCAGTAGTTTCCATTTTCGTAAGAGTAGTTTGTTTTTTATCAAGTCTTGTTTCCTAGAATAGTGTTGTTTTTTTTATCTTTCTAATTGTTTTTCATAGAAAATGAGTAGTATATCTTCATACTATTCTGATCTATCAATTAGGTCTAATCAGCTTAGTAGTTGTATTTCTGAAGTTTGACTCGGTTTTTCATTTTGAAATATCTTTCGATCTTTTCATTATTAAACATTTCTAAGGTCTGTCGAGCCAAAGTCTTAGGTGCCCTTCTACCTCAGCATATACTTTGCCACAACTCTAAGATTACCAACCCTGGTCGATAATTAAATATTTGGTGATTCATTAAGACAGCTTAAACACACCCAACACCTTTTCAGCTTACTCTGCCTATTTATATATATATAATATATATATAATCACAGCATATCGATGCATATGTCTATATATAGGTCCTGCGTTCATTAATGCATTTCAACCATAATACAAAGTATTACTAAATTGTTTATCCAACAATCAATCTTAGTCTTCAATGATATATATATATATATATAACTACTTATATATATATATATTCCTGCTACTGTATATTAATATTAGTCATTAATATTATATACATTAATGTTGTAAACATCCAATTACAGAAACTTCATGATTCACAAGCCATTTCTAACATTATTTAAAAACTATATGTTAAAATGGAACAAAGACTATATATATATATATATATATATTATTACAATATGAGGTGTGGGTTATTAATTCCATGAAATACAAGGTCCAAATCCAATGCACCAGTGTATAGCCCCACATTCACACATATGTAAACATATGATTGAAAGTGTTAATACATATAGCAATATTCGTTTTGAGCCCACGATAATAAAGTATGGATACTTGTGTAAATAAACCTATATATATAGTTATATATATATATATCGAGAGAGAGAGAGAGAGAGAGAGAGATATTTATATTTATATTTATATACCAACATAAAGTGCCTTTTCACTAAGGCTTATAAATCCAACCACTATGCATAAACATAAGTGATAATATCCTATAGTGTCAAGCGTTAGCCTAAGGCTCAACGCCCACATACATAAACATGCAAAGGTTTAAGTAAATGGTCGCTCGTGGAAGCCGACCCTACCATACACTTGGTCCAACTTTTAATACTAACACTAAAGTGTGAAAGGGATGAGACCGGTCAACTTGTATTAACAAAAAGGTGGCCATAATGCCACATTATAGCAACGTGGAGCGACGAATCATCGTAGCACTTAAACAACGAATGAAACGTGGTTTAAAGAACAGTGACGCAGTGAGTTACATGTTGTCTCTAACCGTAGGTGGTCTTAGTGGTTCGTGGCTTGTGCCACGCAAGCTGACCACTCCTGAACAAACGTTTTAAACCCGTTGAAATTGTTACCCTGCTAGCAGGTACTTGCAACTTTGCTCCCATGGATGAAGGCTTAGTTAACGCTGCGTGGATGGTTTCGTTGGGGTGTTAAGAGGATGGGTCACTCCATTAATGGAGCTCCTGCATCCAGTTGTGTTCCAAATGGAGGGATACCACTCCGAGGCATACCCTGTACCAACTCTGCAATGCATTAATGCTCCGATCGTTCTAGTCCGTCGATGGAAATCTTCGTCGGTGCATGGATAATGGTGAGGGTTTATGAGCCATCGATCCAGGTAATGGAATTTTGCGCCCATCCACCAGCACGTCTGCAATAACTCAAATCTTAACCGGATGCAGTGGTCCTCACCTGCTTACCCGGTGCACAGTGGTGATAGTCGTTCCGCTTAGCACTTGGTTCATTGTTGAAGGGTTGCGCCGAGAGCTTCAGCTCTGCGCGGTATGTGAAATATGGTGGCTATTGTGTTACTGCACCTTCATTTTCAGAGATGTGCCACCGAACCAGTTGGGACCAACCGCTCAGCCTGGCCATCGCTTGCAAGGTAAAAATCACAGTACTCTTAAATTCGCAGGAATTACATTTCAAAGTAAAACATTGAATGCTTAATTATGTTTTCGTTTTTAAAGCCATTTCTTGACCTTCGTCGTGGTTGTGTGACAGGGGCGGTCTATTCTAAGTTGCACTGCAACTCATCTCCTTGACTGGTAATGTCACCTTCGAACCCTTAAGAAATTTCTTTGTGGCTTGTGTAACTTCTTGTTGTTAGTTTGGTTTGTGTTTCCCCGAGGTTTGACCTCGTGCCATCATGCATTGCGTAGGGAAACAACGATAGGGGTGGAGTGGGTACACTCTTGCAAGCTCGTCAGCAAAAGGGAAAACGTGGAGGCTCGCTACACACTCGGGTAACTTGCCGACCAACCTCCTCAGGTTTGGTTTACCCCTTTGGTGGGGCAGAGTTACTTAAAACGTCGGTTTGTCAAGGGTTAGGGTTTTCTCTTGCTTTCGTTCTTAAGTTTTTAAGAGCATGGTCGTCGGCCAAGTCTGTAGGGGCGTACAGCCAGCCGACGAGAGATTCTTGCAACCTATTTGTGCTCCTTCTACATCGCAGGGTATACTGTGCACTTAGATGAAATGCAGTCATGTAGAACCCCACAGTCAGAGGCATCGGGATTCTATGTAATAAGCTTCATCTGTAAATAAAATGCAACGCTATAGTGTTCCTGTTTCCATCTTTGATTGTGTGATGGATTAATACTTTAAAATTCGTTTTGGTAAATGCCTGCAAGCCCAGCTTGACTTATAATGAGCCACTGCGTTTTCACCGAGTCGTGATGGTTTATTTATAATATAATGTGTATCTTGGAAACATTGTTTGTGTTTGATTAGTGCTTCTCGGCATTCGATATTCTTAATTCAATGCATGTAATATTTTTCCACAATATGCGCTAATAGGATAATGATAGTTGCCTATAAGAATGCTTTGTTTACATGCTTTCAAAGAATGGAAAATCATCTTCATCTGTGCATCACTTAATGATGGAAATGTTTTCAGGTTGTAATTAATGAGCACACCGTAATGTTATTTAATTCTTGCATAGATAATAAGCTTGGGTGAAGGTGATAAGCCTACCCAACATGTATACTAAAATAGTTATGCATTTATACATGTTGCTGCCTGCCAGCGAAACAATGTGAATCATTCCATACAATTAAACGCCTCTTGTGCGTGATACTAAGCCCAATCTCATTCACAACTTAGATATATAAACATATATGTGTTTGTGACATTCTTGTATAACCTATGAAGTCGCAGTTTCTCAATGTAATATGTTTTATGAATGATAATGCATAGGTGATAATAATGCCCTTTGGGCCATGGGAAAAACTCCCAAATGCATACAAGATTTCTGTCTGTGGAGATGCATTCATACAATGTTTAGATTATATGCAATTGTTTATATTATATGCATACATATAGTGTGGCTATCTAAGTCAGCCACGATTATGCATTCATACAATGTTTAGATTATATGCAATTGTTTATATTATATGCATACATATAGTGTGGCTAGCTAAGTCAGACACAATTCATTTTTGTGCCATAGTCAAATGGAAATTCATGTAGTTAGTAAATATAATGAGCTTACTATACTTTCTGTGTAAAATAATAATGGTTCGTCCCGCCATGGGGTTTATGTTTAATGCTTCAATTCAGTAATAAAACCACATACAGAAACTTAGTTCATAAAATGGATAACCCAAAATGTGATACTACAACAACCAAACTTCCAATACAAATTTATTCAGAATGTCAAACTCCGGTGATCTATTTATTTAAAATTTACTGTAGATCTGAACATTTGTATTTCTATGGTTTTCTACAAAAACTCTAATCATTAAGAGTTAAGGAATATATGAGGGTTATTCATGTAAACCTCTCAGCTTACATGGCTGCCCTAAACACAACATCCTAGTGATAGATATAGCAACTCTGTCCAAACGGGAATAATTCTAGTACAATGTAGATATGCAGTTATAAATAGGCTCCATAAAACCCTAGGTTAATATATGGACCAACATGCCTTGTATAAACTGTTGCAGACATATAAACATCATAGGGATTCAAATATTGTAAGTCTACTACAAACAGAATGTGAGTATCCTCACATTAATCCCCATACATAGATATTCCATATATGTCATTCCAATCATGAGATAAAATTTATTACAGATTTCTACCATGCTAGCTGAGATTTATGCTCAGAATAATCATCAATACATACAACATCTGGTCAGATGCAATAAACAGGTCATTCAACAATAAATCAGAGATATTCAGAAACATATACAAATATTGTTCCAAGTAAATCCTCTGCAGTTCAGAATATAAATACTTATCTGAATTATGTTGACCAGTGGAACCAAGCACAAACCTCCCAACCTTTGACCAGCAAGTTATCCTTGCTTTCAGGTCACCCCCGAGCTGAGTTCACATTCCCCCAGGTAGAGTATAGATTTTAGTTTACCCTTAAATTTTTATTCCCCAAGTTATTCAGGATATTTAAAAGGCAATAGGCAACCCAACACCCAACTCAGTACTCCTAAGCTCCAGGGTGCTCCAGGGGATTTTCAGCCTTAGCCAATAAGAGAATCACTAGAACATAGTCTATTCAGGTAAATGCAGTACTCCTGCAAGCTTGGGGTAGATCTCCTACCTTCACACAATTAAGTGGCCAAGCTCATACCAAATTGTATGATTTCTCTTGATCTGAGTCAGTTTGGTCCTCCCAAATCTTCCCTCAATCACTTGGCTTCGGGACCAATTCGGTTCTCCCAAATATGTCCTCCCTCACCAGCATTCATGGTCTCATTTTGATGTTTTCCCATTCTCATTGCTCTTGTGTGTTTATCTCATGAGATTGTGAATAATGAATAATAATGAGAGTTTCAATGAGTTTTTTACCTTTTATTCTCTTAGGGGAAACTTCCTCATTATAGGAATTCTTTTAATTCATTAATCTCTCAAATCTTTTCTTTAGGGTTTGCCAGTTGTCTCCAATAATAACTTCTTGTTATTATATTAAGTGGCATGATTCCCTCCAACCCTTAGGGGACTGCTACTCCCTATTTAGTGTGCTGGTCCACATGGTCAATAGAAACCACTTTATCAGATTTCTAAACTTTCCTAAGTATAAATGAAATAATACTTAGCAGAAATATAATAGGGGTTCAAAGTCCAAAATAGGGGTATTACAAATACTTTCAAAAGTGATCTTTATGTCACCAACATAGAGGTGTGAGCACCCATCAATAGGTACTCCTTCACAGTTCAAGCATCCATCAGTAGATTCTCTTTGATTCAGGTCCAAAGTAGATGCTCTTTTGTCTTTTCAATGGAATATTCTTCATGCTCATGTGATGTTTCTTCATCTTTTTCAGAGTCACTTGGGAGTGACTTTCGACCCTCTTCATGTAATGCTTCTTTTGCTTTACCTATTTCAGAACTAGGTGGCTCATGGGTCTCCTCCTTTTCACTCAAACATATATGATTTTCCCTCCAAGGTATTTTACAAGAAGGGCATAGGCCTTTCTTCACTAACTCCACATATTCATTCTTGGGCCTATATACAAACACCCAATCGACAAAGTCTTCAAAAGGAATGGACTTTTGTATATCTCCCTTCAAAGCAAGATATGTTTGATATTGTTGAGGCAAGGTTTTACATGTTGCGCTCAACATTTATAATCCATTCATAGGATTATTCTTTGGTGGTTCAGCACATTCATATTCATCATACATAGAGTCATATGAATAACCTTCATTCCTTATGAAATTGTAAGAAGTGTTGCATGATGGCAACTCTTCCTCATACCATTCACATTCTTCTTCATATTGCGCATAAGCATTGTACTCATAGGAGTCATCATAATAGTAAGATATGGCTGTAAATTATTCTTCAATGGATTATATTAATGCATAGTTGCAAGTACCATGCTCTGATACCACTGTAATATCTCTAATTTGAAATTTTACCCAATTTGGCCAATTTTCGAACCTTGGACTAGTGAAACCCCAAACTTACCCAAATTATCCCAAATGGTTTTGAATTATGTATGGAATGGATCGAGGTGTCTTAGGACACACTAGTGAAGCTATTAGATGCTTGGAAACTTTTAAAATACTTAAGCAACCTGCATTTACAACTAGAGAATGAAAGGAAAAAATACTAGGAAAATCGATGTTAAAACCCCCAAGGGTAGATGACTCTTTTGGATTCCCAAATGTTGTATGAACCTTCCAAATGTTTAATATGAGACTTGAATCTATTAAAGGACATCAAGGACAACATGTGTGCGGCATCATATCGGGTTTTAGGGTCGAATAGGTATCCCAAAGGACAACAACTTCTAGAGTATATAATTTGGGTGAAGATGGTAAACAAGGGACCTTGAATTTATATCACAAACTATAGTAATACTTTAGGGGTATGCATACATTATTTGGACCATCAATTTAATTCCATATGCAGCTCATAACATAGACAAAAATATCAGAAATATCTGATATAAAATAGGTGCAATATCATCCCAAAATCACCATGAAAATATTATGAGGGAAATGGCTCGAATCTCAGTTTTAATTGGAAATTTCACATGAAGTACTTGGTATTTTGAGCTGTGGATCTCATGATATGTCTACTACAGAGTTATGCAGCAACTAACATGTCCATAAGGTCGAAACAGCAATCCTCTATTAGCTAGATGCAACAAGAAGTGCGCCATCACACTTTTACATGACATAGAGAGAAAGATGAAACTAGCTCGAATATCAATGTTACTTGGAGAAATAGTACATTAAGTGCTTAGTATTTTGAGTTGTGGCTCTCATTATCTATCTATTATAGAGTTATGCATCCATTAACAAGTTCATAAGGTCGAAACAATATCCTCCCATTATCTATATGCAACAAAGAGTGTGCTATCTCACTTTACATGAACATTGAGAGAAAGATAGTAGAATGAGAATAAAGAAGAATGAGAGAATATAAACTCAAACTCATATGGGGGTTGAACCTGCATAAAAACATCTCCATGAAGCTCCGTTGAGAGGTATGAATGGCCTCTCCATCAACCAACTGGGATGGGAATCTTGCACCCTCGAAATTGGTTCTAAGGCAGGGAGAATGAACATCCATCGTGCAAGGACAAGCTTGAAGCTCTCCAAAATTGCAAAGATGCAAATAACAAATGACCAAAAGCTCATCCATTTCGAATTGGCCTCCTTTTAATAACTTTAGTTGACTCATTTATCTCCTTAGAACTCAAATTCTCTCCTAATTACTCATGAAATTCGAATTAGTGGGGGTTATGACTCTCTATTGGCCCCACATGACACTTGGCTCATCTTTTGTCTCCAACTCCTCCATGAATTCGAATTGGGGAATATTTTGGATGCTTTGGAGATGTGTAGCTCCTCTCATCCACCCTCTTGGTCTATTTTCAGCTCTTACATTGTCATAGATGTCATAGAATCTGTCATAAGTGTCATAATGCTTGTCATGGTTGTCATAGAATCTGTCATTGCCTATTTTTAGCCCTATGACTCTTCCTCTTCCTTCATGAATGTTACCTCTTCCCTCCAACTCGAATTTGTGGATGGATCCATTTTTAAATGAGGAATATTCTCTCATGTGGACCCCACATGTCCACTTATGCGCCCCCAAGTCCAACTAGGACCTAAGCCACTTCATTTTGGAGCATTTAACATTTATTCCATAATTTATTGGCCTATTTTCCCACCATCAATTTAGAATATTGAATTTTCATAAGAAACTATAGACATTGGGGTTAAATGTAAATATTTTAATTCTTCCACATAACCCTTAGGAATTGGGTAGGCCAACTTAATTATTTATCTGAAAATTATTTAATTAGGGACATGACAGCTATGATGGCATGATGAGACGTGGAGTGACAGGAATTCCACTCCACGGCCTTCAAGGTCGTGTCATTCTAAAAGCCATGATATTGTGGGAACGCATAACCACAAGAGAGTATGGGCTGGGGACAAACTCACTCAGTAATACCTTGGAAGATATGATTCCAAAGCTTGGTCGACCAAAATCTAGTGCAACCGATGAGGCGAACAAAGGAGACCAAAATCCAGTGTGGCTGAAGGTGGACTTACTCTTACTAGTCTACCATAAAGTGAGGATTTAATAAATAGAAAATAAGACAAGCAATGTAGGTGAAGGCTAAGCTAAAGTAAGGTGACCTTTCTACCGTCATCCTAGGAGATGTAGTCACAACAACCCTATCATCCAGGAAAGACTCCAGTAGCAAGTATGGCATCATCTATTAAACCTTTTTAATTGCAGTTGCTAACAACCCGATAAGTTAGGTGACCTCCCTCACGATAATTGGATTTCCCTTTCCAACCTAATCTCTCCCAACATCCTTTTATGTCCTAGAACCAATAGCTTCCCTTCCAGTAGAGGCTAATACCGGAAGTCCACGGCTTGAGGTACACCAGTCGTAGAGGGAGGTATATGGAGAAGGACTTCTGATGCCTGGGGTTGGTTTCCTTGGAGGGAGTCGAGGCCAACCTTTCAAGATGCTTGGTTGACCAAAATCTGGTGCAACCGATGAGGTGACCAAATGTGACCAAAATCCGGTGCGGCCAATGAGGTCAAAATGGATACCGGAAATAGACCAAAATTCGGTGCGGTCGATGAGGTCCATAGATTGGTTTAGCAATTATGCTAACCATGAAGCTTCGGATGCCTATCTGTGCCATGGCGAGAGGGACCACCCTGAGTGTTGGTGTGGTGGGTTATGGAGGTCGCTTGGGTGGTATGATTCTTAGGGAGAGGATGAGTAAGGAATGAGAGAGTTTTTTTGAGGGGGGGTGTTATGTATTTCTGCCTCATTGAGTCGTTTTGATTTATTTTCTATTTATTCTTGTCGTTTATGTCATGTTTATGAAGTGTATGATGGCGTTAATGCATAATTTGTATGAATGGTTTCATATTAGATCTTAGGTAACTAAACAAGAGCATGTTGTAAATTATGGTGTTGAATGTATTAGTGAAGGAGGAAATTCTTGTGTCACTGGCCACACACAAAACATTTCATCTTCACAATAGTATTAAATATATATATATATATATATATATATATATACACTATATTGATTAAATGAGTATTGTAATATGTTGTGAAACTATTTTGTGTTGTGAACCTTTCTTTGTGGGGAACTTAACTTCAGGGCAAAGTTTCCCGAAGGGGGAGAGTATGTAACACCCCTAAACCTAACTAAAGATTAGTATTATTAAACCTCTATTAGCTAATAAAAAGATATTAATATTGTAGATCATATTAATATCAGGAATACGAAATAAAAACCAATAAAATTTAATTAACAAATAAAACTTTATTAAACATGATTAGAATAAGGTAGTGTGCATGGAGGCCATGTGGCCCTCATGCAAATTTATTTCAAATTAAATAAATTATAGAATTTCCTGCATAAAGGGGGAAATTGGGGGTTGAATAAGGGGTCTTTGGTTTTTCTTATGCCCTTTGTTTTGGGGAGGGTTCTAGGATCTAGGTGGAGATGGAGGCTTGGAGGCTTGAGGGTATAGTGGGATTCTGATTCTGATGACTGGATGGCTTGGTATTATTGAGTGAGGACTCGAGGCCTCCCAGTCTATGACTGAGGGGTTGGTTGGGAGGAGAGAAGTCCCCAACATGTGGTTTCCAGTAGCTTCCACCTTGTTCCCAAAGGAGTCTACGATAGTTGTGTACGTCTAATTTCTATCTCAGGTATGTATGCATCCTCATCTTATTGTGTATGCTGAAATTTGATTTATATTTTGGGTTATTGTTTAGGGGTAAGTTCCATTGTGTTATTCTGGTAAATATTTCATAAAAGAAGGTTCTAATAGTTATTTTTATTGTTTTTAATCAAACTTACTTCGATTAAGATAGAGTTCATAAACTAATTAAATTATTTATTATTTTACTCTTAATTAAAACTTTTACTATAATTAGGGATTAGGACAATATTAGCAAATTGGGCTAGACATAAATAATACAATTGATTGTTCCTTTGTTTTGCTTTTGTTCATATTAATTCCAAACACCTTAAGTTTGAAGGATATTTAATAGAAATCTATCACACAAGTGAAATACAACTTAATACTGTGAAATCCCAATCTTATGCATCAAGATTCATATTTTTTAATGTCTTGGTCCTTAAAAGCTAAAGTTAAAGAGTCAAGTCTAATATATCAAGATTAAAAGAAAACACAAACTAAAATAGAAAGTAGAACATGTCAAATGACAAATGAGCATCATTGCTCAAGACAATGCACTGGGAAAATGCCAAATTGGATTATAGAAGTCAACGACTATGGAAATCGGTGGGTAAATGCTAAAAACCATTCATAGGGTTAACCGCAAGACTCGTAAAGACTAAAATCAATTAAAAAATTGACTATTTTTTCATTTTGGACCATGAGAGGAGGAAACTTGGGAAACATTTCCTGATTTCGAGGAAATGTACCCTGGTTGCGTTTCCAAATTTGGGCACATGAGTGAAACGTTTCCACTCACATTTCCTCATTTCGGAAACCCAAGAGGTCGTGGAATCGCATTTCGGACCTCGGAAACGTGTTTTCATGTAACACTGCAATACATCAAAAGAATGGACCCCCTTTCCCTTATAGCGGCCTAGTATTTAACATAGCCTGGTAGCCTTCCAAGGTTAGGTTTAGGGTTTCCGAATGCCCCAACTCTCAATTAGGGTTAGGCTTTTGGTCCTAGAATGTTCTTAAAGGTCCACATGTGACTAGATCCACATGTGTGAGAAATGAGAGCTAACATGGAATCCACTCGGTACCATGGTGGTCAACTGGATAGGTTAACTTGTGGGAAGCATAACATTTGCATACGGACTTTGTTTACGGCAATTTTTGGACCATTGGAAAGGTCATGGAGTGTAGAATCACGTGAAGGGGCATGGCACAAGCAATCAAATTTTAACAGCAAAAAACATTTTTTAGACCCTCAAATAGGCCTTGGAAGGTCCCGAACCCCAAATCTAAAAAATGAGACTTGCCCATAAAATGGGCCATGTTACTGCTCAAACTAGCCGTCCTTTCAAAGCAGACTAAGCATGCCCTGTGATAGTGATGGTAAGCATACGAGAGGGGCTAGACCCAATGTCACCACAACCTTACTCCTCAACTTCTTCTAGTAACTCCTAAACCCAAGGGAGAGTCCCTAATGGAGGAAGAACACCTACAGACACCAACACACCTACAAATACCCTTCTACAAGCCTTATGGCTAAGATCAGTGCCTTATATGGAGTCAATAATAGATAATAAGACATAAAATGTGTAAAAGGAGTTAATTCAATCTACCAGTCAATATCAGTAAATAACACCACTTCAATACATTTCACAAATCCCAAGGCAAGGTTTCACACTTCCTAAGGAACCACCTCAAAAAAGTGTGCTCTAAAGGACAGATGATGAAGTGGCCTAGGGCACACTTGATGGTCCAATCAAACTTAGAAACCCTAATTCAAGCAATTTCATGTTTCCCAATGCACTAGGTCAAAGTGGGATGCCCTCGAAATCTGTGGATAAATCCACTAGGGCAAATTTGATGGGTGGACCAAAATTATCAAATCACAAATATCTTTTAAATTATTTAGATTTTTAGGGTTTTTCCAACAATATTATATTTGAAAGGGTGGAGTGTTTTCTGCGTTGAGATGTTTTTAGTTCAATATTTTTTAGGGTTTTTCAATATATAAATATGCATGTGAGATAAAAGGCATGTGAATCGATAAAAGAGAGATAGAGTTGTTGAAAGGATAGGACATATGATTATTGTCTCAATTACTAGGGCATTGAGAGATCGATACAACATAACTCTTTTAGAATGGCATTTCAATACTTGTAATTAGGGAATCAACTAGCAACCACAAGAGTTAGGTAGAAGAGCCTAATTAGGGCAAGTGAAGAATTCCAAGGCCCAATTAACAATGGAGAGCTACTTTGATGGGAAGGTATCCTCATACTAAGTTGACAAAATGCTAGCAAGAAACCCTAACCTAGCCCAAAGCACTTCAAGAATGACGTATAACTAGGGTTAAGAGATAAACTTACCAACATTAACCAAGGAATGAACAAGGAGATGCACCTTAGGTCATCCTTGAGCACGAGTTATCAGAACTATTCTTAGCATCAACCAATAGCATGTGCAAATTTAATCCCTAGAAATAACTTCATTCATCCTTTAAGCAAAAAACATCATCCAAAGAGAGGTGCGCATAGCATTAAGAGCTCCAATAAACCAAGATAAATAGAAAAGATCTCATAATGAACCCATATCTTCTTGTGTTTTTACAACGAGAGGAGGCACTATTTATATAAGAGTAGCCTCACCCAATTTTAAGTTACGAGCATACAAGATAATGTGAAAATATAACAATTTGGGTTATTGCACCCACAAATTTGGGGACTAAACCATACAATAATGTAAAATAACAATAAGAATGTGAAATTAAGCTACACAAAGTGTTAGGTGTGCCAAAAGGAGGATGTCATGCGCCAACTAACCCCAGGAGATGCGTGCCTTCAACATCCTCCTTCATTATCCTTGTAGGATTCTTCAATAAGGAAGTACAATTTGTGGGTAACACAACCCAGAGGAGGGGTTCTATATCACAATATAGGTCCAAGTGAGCAAATAAGGTGTGCTAGATAAGGTACGCAACCCTTCAAAAAGAGCTATCACCTTTTACTTGGAAAATAAATGAGTGTCATCATGTGTCCAGGTGATTAGCCCCCCAAGGGCACCAACCCATATAGGGAGAGCACCTCCTGGAAGTGGAAATCAATAGGACCATCCATGACATGATGAGGGGTATTTAGCCCCAAATCAACACTCTACACACAAAAATGCTCAAATAATTGGCCTTTACATAGCAAAAAATAACCCCTCACTCTGGTGGATCTATAGGGAATGTTGCAAATACTCTGAGGCGTAACAGGCCGTACAAGCCAATTCACCCAATCTTCTAACCCCAAAAGCTCCAAGTAGGTGACAAATTATATATTGATCCATTTTGGATCACTAAGCTCGAGCTTATCCAAAAGGAGAAAAAGCATAAACCAAAACCCAAAGGATGGAAATCATTTGAGCAACAGTGGTCAAATGATGAAGAGGAACAAAATGCAAAAAATATGCGACAACAATTTATTAGAAGGATACCAATGGATGTCCAAAATTGCAAATTGAGGAAGCAACACCCTCTTGATGGATAGAGAACACAAGAATACTAGGATTCCCCCCTCGAGGGTTATAGTTGCAAATGAAGCCCCATCATGAGGAATGAAGAGACTTCATGAATCTGACAACAACAATTGCGATAAAGAGGTGGCACATCATTCGGATCCTAGAAATCCAAATTTTAATCTACAAGTAGTCCTTCTGGAATTTTCTCTGGGGGGTAGATTGAAGTCAAAAAGAAGAAAGGGAAAAAGTATAGGATCAATTATTATATTACTCATTAGCTTGTGTCTCTTTTTCCAGGGTTTTTGCTTTGTATTTGAAGTAAATGAGTGCTTGCATCCCTCTTGATTATGCATCTTTATGAACACTCACAACCTCTATAGTATATAAGCTCTTTTTTATGAATAAGAAGTTACGCTTTTTTCCCAAGAAAAAAAATTCAATTTATTCAGCATGAAAAATAAGACATATCAAAACCAAATTATTAGGCCTATAAAATGGAGGTCGATATTTTATATCAAATAATTGAACATGTAACCCTCATGTTCAGTGGCTCAAAAAGAAAATCACTAGCCTCTAAAATTATATTACAACCCTCAAAGCATAAATGTTTGCATGTAAAAATTAGATACACTCTACCAAACCGAGACCACTACCTTGACAAACAGATGAAAAGCGATTGTTGGAAAGGTGAAACTCTAGTTGATGCACTTAAAAAGTCAAGTGCTTCCCTCGAAAATTTAGTCATTAAATGCAGAAACTCTACGCACTTAGCTTAAAATGAGTTCTCATGATTCTCAAAAAGCTTAGTACTCTCCAACTAGTGTGTTGAACCAACCCCCCCAAAACTAAACTTTCTTCCTAATGAGCTCAGGCTTGATAATGACTCTAACACCAAGCTAGACTTATCAAAGTGCATGCACAAAACTAGGTACACAAGACAAAACCACACTAACTTTCATGATTTTCTACTGAACCAGCATAGATCCATCTTAACCCTGAATCTATTAAGCACCTAGAGGAATAAAAAAGAAACCAAGATACAAACTTCTCAATGCTTTAAAAATCCAAGACTAATATGGATCTAGGCTAGTTTATTTTATTATTAATATAGATATTTTTTCATTATTTTAATATTTTCTTTTTTTGTATCACAAATCTCTAAGTTTTTTTTGCGTTTTGGTTTATATGCATTACACACCTAACACATCTCACCCAAAATGGGTTGTAGAATGCTCCTCGCTTCTCTTGGTGCAACAAGATACATATTTATAATAGAAAATTGTTTCAAACTTGGACACTGAAAATAATGTTAGATCATCTTTTAATAGATCTGGCCATCTTATCTTCACGCAATTTTTCATGTGTATTTTTGTTATTATTATGCATTTGTTTGATTTGTAAAGCATTTCTAATTTAAAAACATGCCACTCTACAAATATGGACATTAATGATCTAAAAATGTATATGATGAAGATGATTACATCTACTAAGACCAACTCATATACAATAAGCCATATTATCTTCTATGTTTCCTATACCTACCAAGAAAAGGAACTCATTTAGGTTGCATCAAAACAATGCTCTTGGATATTTACAGATAAATAATCATCAAAGAATTAAGGATTCTATATGCTTCATTTGATAAAAGTCACAAATTTATTATTCAAAAGACTAATGATTTAGTGCTCGGGCCTGAGCAAACAAATTCAAGTTGTGCAGATTGCCAAGTAATAGTGCAAAGGCTAGTGCTTGGAATGTTTCCAAAGCTTCTAAGAATTTCTCTCTTTCTAATTCCTATCAGTGATTAATGGGGCAGTGGTTCAACAATGAAGGCAGTGGCATGTCAGGCCACCCACTAAAGTTCAATTATCCCAAATGACATTAATAAGCAATTAGGCCAAGTGCAAACCCTTGCCCGATCATGGTTCAACTCTCCCAAAGACATAAATTCAATCGTCCAACTTTGTGAGGGCTTAAAATCAAAATAAAAATAAATCAAGTCATCAATTTTCCCTAATTTGTCGAGGAAATGAACAAGTAGTCGGGGCCAACAAAACAAGAGAGTTGGTAAAAGATTAAATCATCTTTGGCAAGCCAATTGTAGCTCTTCTGTTCGGAAAAATGAATTCCCAATATCTAGAATGCTCCCATCGAGACAAAGACAATGTTTTTTCCTTGATCATTGACTTTATGGTCCAAGTTTGGGAGGGCTTAAAATAGGAAAACAAATATCCATCAAGTCATCAATTCTCCCTACTTGTGAACAATCTAAAGGATTATGAGAACCATTTTGTGGTTCCCAAAGGCCAAGGCTTTACAGAATTGTGAACTAGATTTCATGAGACAGCATCTGCCCCGAATTCTATTAGGGGTTATCTTTCTTGAAGATGCAAAACCTTGGTTGAAACCAATGTTTTAAAACTCATACTCGAGCCTTGGACTCGTCTGAGGGTCAACTCGAAATCGACTCAGACTCGAGCTTGGACTGATTTGAATTTAATGACTCGGTTTAGTAAAAAAAATACATAAAATTATTTTAAAGATTCCTAACCATGGTTCCAAACCATTAGAGACAAAATATGCAAAATTTGCTCTTGTATATACCATGTAAGGGTGAATATATCAAAATGGCACAAGTGCAATACACACCTAAAACAAAATACATTATCAATGAGGCCCACCACTCCAAAACCTGCAAATGCTGCTACTCAATGCTGATCCAAAAACTCCAAATGCTCAATGAGAGAAGTGTGAAGCAAATAGAGGGGATGAGGGCCGAGGGCACAGGTCTTTTTATAACTTGCATTTAGGGTTTATGGACTTCAAAATTAGGTTAAAATGTAAAAATCATTTTTAAAAAAACTCTTTTCCCTCAACATGTGCGCATGGGTTTTGCCCAATTTGCCTAGGTTGGCTCGTATCAACTCCACTAAGCTAACTCGGTTTCAACTCAACCTGTATTCAGTCGATGGTCAACTCGGTCAAGTCTAAGTCTGAGTGGACCAATTTTTAAAACTATGGTTGCAACATTCATCTTTCATTTATAAAAGCCAAAAATCGTATTGTTTTTTACAAAACCATATAGGCCCAAGTTCGATAGTCTGATTCCTTCTGTATAACAGCAATTTATTGTTAACACATCAAAAAATAAGCTGAAATGGTGGCCATGGAGCTCAAGCACCTCAGATCTATGATTAGGCACTAAGGGAATGCATCTTGCATAGTTAGCAAAAACGCAAAAAACGCCTCCACTAGTGTATAACACCACCAAAAACCTGGGCAAAATCATTTGTGAAGGAACAAGTGGGAGGGTAGTTGCAATGGGGGCATATTTTGTGGTTGTCTTCCCAAAGTCCACAAGTCCTGTCTTGCAATTTTGACAACTCATACAAAAATAAAATGCAAGTTAGCCATGTATATCTGATATTTTGGCTCTTCAAACATGATTTGGAAGAGGAAGCAAATTCTTGTACAGTACTTGATGTGTTATTTTTATAAATCCGTTGTATAAGACATTTGTATTTTGCAAAATAAATGTAATAATATAATTCCACTCCAAAAATACGCAGAAGATTCAGCAGGAAATAATAATGGAATATGAACAAATACTTTGAAGAATACAATACTGGTGGTAAAACAACATAAATATTTGTGTAAATCTGTTATATACGACATGGTATTTTGCCCAAAAAAATGTAATAGTATAATTCCACTCCAAAAATACACAGAAGATTCAGCAGGAAATAACAATGGATAGTGAACGAATACTTTAAAGAATTCAACCCTGGTATTAAAACACATGAATATGGAGAGCAATCTTCTCGAAGAGTGCTGCTCAAAGACAATTCTCGAAAGAATTTAAAGATTTACCATTCCAAATCAACTTTTGTTCAAATCAAGCATAAGCATTATGAATGTCAACACCAAATAACTTGCGATGCTTAATTGTGTCATTGTGTTGACACATAAGTACCTTATTATTAAATGAACTTAAGTAATGCCTCCCTGCAAAACAATATTATAGACTACCAAATACTCTGATCCCCATTTATGACTTAATGACATCAACTTAGGACTCAAATCCAAATTCAAGGAACAAGATCACAAGTTGCCTCATTTATGATAAATAGTTAATCGTAACGACTTAACTATAGAGATCGAATCACAGTTGTGTGCTTGTCACAGGTTCAGCTATATCATTGGCTCAAGAAAAGTAAAACAGACCAGTGACTGAAGGAACAAACAAACACAAACACGGTTACAACAGCATGGCATTCACATGGTGCAATATGTAGAATGATTAACTTCCACAGTCCTAATTAAAGAACTCACAATGTAAATCTGAAACCCCTATTTATGACAAATCCTATGAAACTTCGGATTTAACTCCAAATATACAAAATAGAATCACATTCTTCCCCATTTGCAAAGTACAAAGTAGAAATTAGGATTTAACTCTACATAGAAGGAACAGGATCTAAGTTACTAATTTTAGTCAGTTAATGCCCTAAAGGGAATATACAAAGTAGTTCTGATGATAACCTGCTGCCAAACACAGTTATAATGGAATAATTTTCTGGACAGTTACATGTATGATTTATGATTTATATTTCACATTCATTTTTTTGAATGTCCTTGCTCATTTATTAATTTAAAACATATATATATCGTTTCTCCGTTTCCAAAATTTTGGGGGGGTCATGTTTCCAACGCACCCCTATTTCCCTGTTTCATGCAACTTAGTTTGAAGTACTCAAAAACATTACTTTTCATTCTTATGAAGTAAACCCCTATCAACTTTGTGCTATTATCAACAAATATCAGAAAATAGGAAGCTCCCCCAAGTTATCTCATTTGCATTGGCCCACACACATCAATATGTAGTAATTCAAGAAAATTTATGTCTTTTATTTATTTTCTTGGAAACTTATTCCTATGTTCTTTGCTAGTGAACAACCTTCACATTCAACATGCTTATTCTTAAACTGGTAGACCTTTAGATGTCCTTTGTTTGAAGTGAAACAAGATCTCTAAGATTTAAGTGACCATACCTTCATTGCTATAACTTCTATGTGGATATACAACCTCAATTCACAAATTCAACTTTCAAACCTTTATCTACAATTGCTGAAACTGAGACTAGATTTTTCTCAATCCTGGTGCATACATCACATCTTTAAATTTGTTTCACATAACCATTTGGCAATCTTACATGTACATAACCATACTCTTAATTTGAGATCTATCATCATCCAGATAGATTTTAGCACCATCAGTTTCTCATCAAAGTTTTTAAACCAATTTATATTACAAGCCGTATGAATAGATGCTCTTGAATCAATGAACCATGTATTACAATCCTCTATTTCAACAGATAGGGCTACATCTGAAATAAACAATCTTACATCTTCTCTATCAACAAAGGTAATTTCTTCCCTTCTATATTTGTACTCATTAAACTTCTTTTCTCTGTTGAAAAAATAATTCATACTTGTGATAATTCAATGTTGACATTAAAATATGTGAAAATAAATATAATGGACAAAATCTACTTATGATTCAAAGATGAGGACAAGAACAAAAGTTAGGATGATGATCTCATGAAGATCACTTGAGAGATTAATGGAGATACTCATGGAAGATATTGTGGAGATAGTTATGGAGATGGCTGAACAAACATTCATATTATGATATGGTTGTTATGCTCACTTATTCTTATATAAGGGACCTCATTGTACTCTAATGTAATATGAGAGAAAATTAGAGAAATTATAAATCAATCATCAATACAATGTGAGGTTTGCGGCATATTTGTGTCTCAATGATATAATTTTGCGTAAATGTTTCCGTGGTTGGGTTGAATCTTTCCCAACAAATGGTATTAGAGCCAATGGGTGTGTTCTATGGGAGTATCATGGTGTGATGCATGAGAAAGATGGAGCCTGGACAGCATCACAAAGTTCAAGATCTGATAAAGCATCATTATTCTGTTGAAACGATTGTTGCTAGTTGTCAGTTGTTACTTATTTTAAACATTTTTAAACAGGGTTCTGGTCTAAAATAGGTAGATCTGAGATAAAGTTTAATGGATATAGAGGTTGAGCACATGCATTGTATATGATATGATATGTCACCATTAGAGCCCATGCATGTTTAAATTTATGCTATCATGCCATAGTGGTCTGAGATTGCGGATTTTTGGAATGATCAGACGGTGCATGCAACTTGTTTGGTTTGCTCCGTGAAATGTGTAGTAGGATCAACTCTTTCCTACCATCATTGCATTACAACAGAGAACAACATTGATATTACGGTCAAGGATACCCTTCATAGATTTGTTGCGACCTGAAGCAGTTCGGTGTTTCTTTGCAAGTTGACATCATGAAGTAGGAGGGGTAGTGAGATTGCATTCTAATCGTTAGAGATGTGGGGCCAATCCTTTGAGCATGTGGTGCTTGGCAGTACCAACAGGACGATCACTTGATAAATCTATAGGGGGATCACCAGAGCTGAAAAAATAATGAAGTTTCCTCACATTTGTCTTTAATTTGGCATGAGTTTTTGAGATATATATCTCCTGCGCACAGCCATGATTAACATCCAATGACGTTCTCTGCCCATTCTCTTGTGTTTCAGTATCATGTTTTAATGAAGCCTTTCTAGGCAATACTCTGGAATTGGCCTTCGCATATAGATCTGAATTACAAGTTTCCTGCAACAACAACTAAGCGACCCCAATAAATATGAATCCCACTAAAAATGTCCATCCAACCAGTGGCCTAGTGTTCTATGCAACATCCACCATCGGCTTCTTTTGGCATCGAGCATTCGGATCCATATTGCATTTTGATCCCATCCCAGTTAATTCTTGATATCTCAAGATCAAACTACTTATAGGGTGATGCTAGTGTTTCTTCTTCACCAGGTTCTACATTCCCAACAACTCAAAGTTCAAGGTATCGACATTTTTTATTTATATTTTTTTTGAAGCTCCTAGCAATGGCCAATGGCACAAGAAAATTTGTTCCTTATATTATTGATTCACTCGACTTAATCTTGAATTAAGGAAGTGCTAAAAAAAAGTGTGAGAAGAGTATTATTGCGGCTCTTTTTAAAGTATAAAATACATCATTTTTATTCATGGGTAACTCGCTTGTCAAAGATGGGAAAAGATTTTTGTAAGGAGATCATATTAAGTCCAAAGATCATGGTTATGGAACAAAGTTGGTCAAGTGGAAAGTTCTTGTCAATCCATTATACAAGAGTTTACAGTTGTAAGGAATTGAAGCTAGTGAATATTGTTGAGTGTGTTGTTGTAAAGGATAAAGTGAAATTGAGTCAAATCCGAAGTAAAAGAGTAAGTTGAGGTAAGGTCAAAGTTAATAGCATCTTTATTTTAGGACAAACTTTCAAGTGTTGAAGTGGGAGAACACTTGGGGTCCATGCTCGGTGGTACTCGACACCCTCACAATTGTTGTATTTCAAAAGATGAGTGCATGATCGGTTGTACCCGACATCCGATTTGTTGTCTTGATTTTTTTGGAAAGCAAGTGTGATTCAACTGGGACTTCGTAATGTGTAAAGGAGGCAAACGACTACAAAATGACAAGCATGAAATTGAACTTCTTCAACAAGATCTTGAAGATGCTCTTCATGAAATTAACAAGCTACCGAAACAAAATAAACTTGACAATTCAATAAGGGGCAAATTCTTTAAGGACTTTGTTGGTAGCACTATAAAACGAACAAGTGAACTAGAAGAAAAATTGGCATCACTAGATCAATGGGTAAATGATCTCTTAAAATTTCATGATAAAAAAGATGAAGTGATAGAATCATTGCAGCAAGAGTTATTGGCAATGGAAAATGTCTTGTTGGCACTAGAAAATAAAGTGAAAAGTTTGAACCAGGAAAAAGTAATATGTGATGCAATTTGTGACATAAGTGATTTGCTTCCAAAGCTTGATAGTTCATGTGATAGCAGTAATTTGGTTGATGCTAATAAAGATGATGTAAATGTGTCTCGCTCATACTATGAGACACAACAGAATGATCATACTGATATCTCTGAAAGTGAAACTCATTGAATATGATGATTCTAATGATATTCTTGAAGGTGAACCTGATATTGAAGATGACGGAATTGGATATTGTGAGAGGGCATACAAAGGGAATTGGGTCCATACTCATGAATAAAATGGGTTTCGATGGCAAATGTTTAGGCAAGAATGGTCGAGGCATCCAGAAGCCCATAGAGATATGTCTAAGGCCAAGAAATGAAGGCCTTGGTTATGAAGGTCACACAAGCAACAGTGACATCAAATTTGTGAACGCATAAACATCAACAAAAGGTGAAATATCTACATGTAGCAGCAGCAGCAACAAACCAGGAGAAGAAGCAGCAACAACAAATCAAGTGCAGAAGCAAGAGCAAAAGTAGAAACAATGTTGCGATCTATGTTATTAGGAGCAAGGAGCAAGAGCGGAGTGAAAAGAGAAATTTTCCAAAGCTCTCATTTTGGGAGGAGCTCCCAAATAAAGCAAGTTTCGGGAGCAAGAGCGAGGGTGGGGGGTGCTCCCCTACAGCAGAGGTTGCAGTCATTGTGGCAGATCAAGGCATGTAAAAGCAAAGTGTTGGAATTTGCGTCCTTGCAGTATTTTTGGATTTACCAATCATGATCATCGTAAGTGTTGGAACAAAGAAATATCAAAAAGCCTCAAATATAGGTACAGTGTGGTTGGATTGATGTGTAGGAATGGTAGAAAGTTACTTCTATGTTGAAAAGATTCCACAAGGTGAAATTTTCTGATGTACAACAATATCTCTCACATAACAAAAAGGTCCATGAGTTGCTCTTCAAAAGTCAAGTTGTGATTAAGGAATTCCAAACTTAAATAGTCACATGTTTATAAAAGAGTTGTCAATCTATTCTACTTGAGTCATTTCTTTGAGTAAATCAAATCAGAGTCATTTTCTTATATTGGTGCGCGGTGATCCAAAAACCACTTGTAAAGGTTAAGGGTATGCCAGAACCCTGGATACGTTGTAAACGTTAAGGGTACACCAAAACCCCAGATATTGGTTGTGGGTAAGTCGAAGAAAACCCATGAGATGATTGAGGGTCAACCAAAGAAACCCTTGATATGAAGATGAATCAGTTCAAATGATTGACTCAAAATCAGTTCAGATGATTGACTCAAGATCCATACTTATCAAATAATGGAGCAGCTCATGAACAATAAAAGAAGGTGACGAAAACTGAAGATATAGATGAAGATGAAGACTGAAGAGAGTATAGAAGATTGAAGATGAAGACAACTTAGATATCTAGTTTCAATCACACGTATTCATTAAGGGGGAGTATGGAGGAATAATCCATACTTGTGATAATTCAATGGTGACATTATAACATGTGAAAATGAATATATTGCACAAAAACTACGTATGATTCAAAGACGAGGACAAAGAGAATGTTAGGGATGATGATCTCATGAAGATCACTTGAGAGATTTATGGAGATACTAGTTTATAATATTGTGGAGATAGTTATGAAGATGGTTGAACAAGCATTCCTATTATGATATGGTTGTTATGGTCACCTATTCTTATACAAGGGACCTCATTATACTCTAATTTAATATGGGAGAAATTATAGATCAATACAATGTGAGTTTTGCAGCATATTTGTGTCTCAATGATCTGATTTTGTGTAAATGTTGTCATGGTTGGGTTGAATCTTTCCCAACACCTACACTCATAAGCATAGTGTCCACACTTACCACAATAGTTATAGGTACCATTCTTCTTCAAACTGGTATTTTTTTTTTATGATCCCTCCACCTGGATACATTTTCAGGTGAGGTTTGTTGAAATTTCACCTCTTAAATAGACTTTAAGCTAATGCACGGATAATCTCAGTTCAATATTTAAATCTCATTCAACTAGCTGCAAATAAGATTTTAACTCATGAACCATCTGAACTTAAAGCACAATAAAAGGTTCTACCATAAAATTCTGAGCAGAAAACACATTCATCTCATAACATTTCAGACACAAGGATTTTAACTAATATGGCCTAGGCAAAACCCCAACTTGGAGAAAACCTGTGAGAGAGAGGAGTCATTTTTATTTCTTCAATAAAATAGTACAGCAGTAGTAAAGTACAGAAATATAATGCACCAACTTATCTCAACCCAGAAGATAAATTTCAACCTCGATATCAGTGCCCAGACTGCCTCGAACTTCATGCTGAAATGTACAGGACAGTCCTCAAATTTTGTGCCTGTACCTCCTTCTCTTGCCTCGGTTTTGGTGTCCATCAATCCAACATTAAATGTCTTGATTTCAATGCCTTCTCAGCCTTGAAAATCACACCTCTCAGCTACAGAATGATCCTGTACAAACTGCATTTAATGTTGTACGAATAGTGCATTAATTGCCTTGAAATGAGTGCCAACCATCTCAGAAATTTGCAACAGCTTTCTTCCTCAAAATGTTGGTGTCTATCAGTCCAACATTAAATGTCTTGATTTCAGTGCCTTCTCAACCTTGAAAATCACGCCTCTCAGCTACAGAATGATCCTGTACAGACTGCATTTAATGTTGTACAAATAGTGCATTCATTGCCTTGAAATGCATGCCAACCATCTCAGAAATTTGCAACAGCTTTCTTCCTCAAAATGTGCGCTATCTATCTCAAATTTCGTGTTGTTGGTTAACTGTTGAAGCTGCATCGATTTTTGTGCCAATCTCTCACCTAGAAAATCGTGCCCTCAAACTCAGCTCTACAGAACTGTCTTGGGATTCGTGTTGCTCTCTCTCATGAACTTGACTTCTCTAGCTTTTCTCAAGCAACTCTAATTTGCTCCAACCCTCTTGGATGAATGCAAATGAAAGAAGGAATGTCTATTTAATTCAAATCACTTGTCTTTTGGTTTACCTCTCAAAGGTAGTTGAAAGGTCATCTAAGCCAAGGGCCCACATTGGCTTAGATCAATGAATGAGAATAAATGCTCATAATTCTTTCTATAAATTAATTTTATTCACCTACCACTTAAATAAATCGAAAGTCACTTTATAACATTAAAGTGAATTAATTGTTCATCTCAAGCAACTAATACAAGGGTCATGTCACCTTTCCCTCATTTAATTACTTAGCAAAAAATAGCTAGGGAACACTTCCTAGGTACAAATTTCAACACTCCCCCTTAGCAAGGAAGTTGTTCTCCCTGACTACCAACTCATCTCTGAAGAAGATAAACTGCTTCCCCACCAAAGCTAGTAAACTACTCATGTGCTTCTCACACAATATCGAAGTCTACTCATGTGCTTCTCGCACAATATCGATGATGCCCACCCTTTCTAAACGTTGCTCTAGAAAGGTCAAATCAAGTGTTCCTCCATGTTAGACATCATCACATGAAGGACATCCTAAGCTGCAAAGCCCAGTGCTTTCGCTTCGCACAGGAAGACCTCCCGGCATATCCTCTGCCAGAACCACACTCCAGTCTCACACTATCAGCAGTAGATGCTACCCCTATCTCTAGAAGCTGTCCTGAATCCTGCACTGATGCCTCATGTTAGGACATCTCATCTCGCTCATCCATCAGTGACAAGTCATACCAACTGACCCTCTTGCCAACACTGGAGGAAGTAGTCTCTCGTCGACTCCTATGAATAGAAGACGGACTACTCGGTACCACAATAATCCATGGCGCATCTCGCTCTCTACTCTGAACTGTGGACTGACTACTCGGTGCCACATCAATCCTCGAAGCATCTCACTCACCATTTATCTCAGACTCAAGCTCTGTTATCCACCCAGATCCTCCTACTATAGGCTAACCATGCACTACATACTCTCCATCTTTCCGATGACCTATCAACACAAGATCAACCGAATCCACTCAATATACATAAATGAAGATATGTTCACTCTTGAACAATACTACATATCCTGCTCCCTCCAAGGCTGTAATTGAAAGCATGCTATCCTGCATCCCTGGAACATAACGTACTCATGAAATCTACAGAATCTATCCAAACTCAAGCGAGAACTGTACTCGTCCCAATCCTCTGACTGCATGCATTGTCTCATCTTTGTCTTGTACGAGCTACTCTGGAATAGTCTCAAAAGTGAGGAAGGCATCTCGCCTCCCAATCATGTCACTGCAATAGAAACTATCCGCAATCAACTTCCCAGCATCCATTGGCCCACTACTACCGCAACTCGAAACAGCAGTGGTAAGAGAGAACTCTTTCTCAAACTGTATAGCATATCTCTCAATCTCTGTTGTAGCTGCAACCTACTCCTCCTTCTCCTGCTTGCCCCTCTTCTTCTTAGGACATTGGCCAGCATAATGACCAAAATCATTGCATGCGTAGCACCTAACTTTGCTCAGGTCCTTTTTCTGCTCACTCCTCTGCTCCTTAGCCCTTCCCATAGAGCCCTTTTGGACTTCCTTCCTTTAGTTGATAAGGCAACGTTCTCCTCATCCTCCTTACTATTTGAAGAGCTCTCCTGCACAAATCCTCTCCAGGTCTCCTCCTGTACAAAGTCATCCCAAAGATGATCCCAAGAAGGCATGTTCTCTCGTGCAACAACCGCCTCTACAAAGACAACCCATTGCTTGGATGCTCCATTCAGTGTCGTCCTCACTAAGTCGCTGCCCTACACAACCTCCCCAATGGTTGCAAGCTCATCTCTCACCTGGGTGATCCGAGTAAGGTAAGTAGTCACATTCTCAGATTCTGCCATCCATATGCTTTTCAGCTTCTCTCTCAGTACCATCTTTCGATTTTCATTCGAACTTTGGTACAGCTTGGTCAAGGCATCCCACATAAGATATGCTCGTGTCTTGGAGGTCAGGTTTGGGATCACATGATCCTTCACCGCATCAAGGATGATCCTCTTTGCCTTGATGTCCTTCTTGTTGAAGGCTGCCAATGCTACTGAATCAGTGGTTGTGGGAACTTGAACAGGATTCGCTTGAGTGTTGTTCACTACTTCATCCCATAGTTCATTCTCATGCAAAATTAACATTATCCTTGCTTTCCCAGGAGTGAAATTGGCTGCCCCATCCAGCCTATCCTCCAACCTCAACCCAGTGGACATCTCACTGAAAATGTAAGTCCAAAAACTGCCTCTGGTGAACAAAAGAAATCTACCTCTGATGTCTGAAAAACACCGTTTGTCAATTTGCCCTCAACAGAGCTCTAATACCATGTAGAAATTTCACCTATTAAACAGACTCTAAGTTTAAACTATTGCACAGATAATCTCAGTTCAATATTTAAATCTCATTCAACTAGCTGCAAATAAGATTTTAACTCATGAACCATCTTAACTTAAAGCACAATAAAAGGTTCTACCATAAAATTCTGAGCAGAAAACACATTCATCTCATAACATTTCAGACACACGGGTTTTAGCCAATATGGCCCAGGCAAAACCCCAACTTGGGGAAAACCTGTGAGAGAGAGGAGTAATTTTTATTTATTCAATAAAATAGTACAGCAGTAGTAAAGTAAAGTAATATAATGCACCAACTTATCTCAACCCGCAGTAGTAAAGTACAGTAATATAATGCACCAACTTATCTCAACCCAGAAGATACATTTCAGCCTCGATATCAGTGCCCAGACTGCCTCGAACTTCACGTTGAAATGTTGAGGACAGTCCTCAAATTTTGTGCCTGTACCTCCTCTTTAATGTTCCGTTTTGGGTAAAACTGGAACAAAGGACTGGGCATGCAAGCATGCATGCAAAACTAAAATGCATGCAAGCATGCATGCATGCAAAAGTGAGGGGCATGCAACTCAACGGAGGAATAGAATTATAGAAGAGAAAAGTGACTTAGGTATAGGGCATGCAATGTCAAGGCTATAAAAGAAAGGTAAAGTGAGTTACTCAGTATCTATAGTTATTGTTGATTGAGAATTGGTCTAGAGAGCTCTGAGAGCTGATTTAGGGTTAAGGGTAGATTGCCCTAGCCAACATTGGTTTCGACAGTGAACTCTATCCATCCTAGTCAATACTGAGGGTAGGTCATCCAGACTTATCATCATGCTTCAAAGACAACAAAGAATTAATCGCTGAAGTCATGAGCATCATACCTATTGGGAGAAGGGTGCATTAACTAATGGAGAGGCGGTCTCCTTCCTGATCAGACTTGCGTGGAACAGTGTAGAGATCGTGGGCAGCAAAGACAGCTCCCTCCCTCACGTGATAAATGTGTTAAAGAGGCAGGGATTTGTACATTCCATTGGAATTCTGAGTACAAGGGCATATTCATAAAGGAGAGCCTTGCCATCCTAATCAGGGGCCAAAACTGATATTTGCGGCTGCAAGCTATGATTAAAGAGGGCGTTGAATGGGTTGACCAGTGAGGGGCGCATTTTATCATTGAAGGAGTTGCATATTCATTTCTAACTGCTGCGCGGTTTTCTATTGAAGTCGTGGGCTTTTTGGTAGCCACATATCGAGACAAGGAGGTAGCAATCTATTGCCGTGGCATCACTCCACTATTATTGGCAGCAATAAACTCTTTAAGCAGCAAGTTCCCTCATAAACCATTGCATTGGCACCATGGGAAGCGTGGGTGGCTTTGGGAAACTAAAGTCAAGGATCTGCATGCATTCGAGGAAGGCGTGATCTGCATGTTCTACTGATGGTGCAATTATACCATATTAAAGATTGCTCATCACATATATTGTTTGTCCAACGCAATTCTCAGGTTTGTGGGCACTTAGTACAATTACTCACCCTCGGCACATATATACAGAACTATGTGACAGCCATTAAAGAAGGCATCATTACTACCTCGGGAGACCTTCGGCAAATCGTGGAAACAGAGCTGAGTCGCAATTATTTAAAGGCTGACCTCACTGCATATTATTACTATCATTTCAAAGGCATCGTATTGGCAGCTCCATAACTACCTACACCAACATTTGAAGGCGTATTATTGCAGCTGTAACAGCCATTATCAAGATACAAGAACTCACTGTGTCAAGGCATGTTATTCTAGCTGTAACAGCCATTATCAAGATACAAGAGATCACTGTGTAAAGGCGTATTATTGCAGCTATTATCAAGATACAAGAAATCACTGTGTAAAGGTCAGATTTAGTATACTCTTGATATATTTAATTGCATGGGACTGTTGGAATAAATCACATTATTTACTATTGAACATTATTCTTCTTTGAATTCTTTGGGAATCGCCAAGTGCATGATGAATGGGTTAATTAATCATATATCTGTAGCAATTGTCATGCTTATGAATTTGGGATTAGAATGTTAATATTACATGGCATCTAATTAATTCTTGAGGCTATAAACCATCATGCAAATCCGTGTATGCAACCATAAGCCACTAAACTAGCAAGCACAAATCAAAGTCAAAGGAAAACTCAGTTAAAGGTCAGAATTCCCCACTCGGAATATTACATTCTCCTGCCTCGGTTTTGGTGTCTTATCAGTCCAGCATTAAATGTCTTGATTTCAGTTCCTTCTCAGCCTTGAAAATCATGCCTTTCAGCTACAGAATGATCCTATACAGACTGCATTTAATGTTGTACGGACAGTGCATTAATTGCCTTGAAATGCGTGCCAGCCATCTCAGAAATTTGCAGCAGATTTCTTCCTCGAAATGTGTGCTGTCTATCTCAAATTTCGTGCTGCTGGTTAACTGTTGAAGCTGCCTCGATTTTCATGCCAGTCCCTCACCTAGAAAATCGTGCCCTCAAACTCAGCTATACGGAACTGTCTTGGGATTCATGCTGCTCTCTCTCATGAACTTGACTTCTCTAGCTTTTCTCAAGCAACTCTAATTTGCTCCAACTCTCTTGGATGAATGCAAATGAAAGAGGGAATGTCTATTTAATTCAAATCACTTGTCTTTTGGTTTACCTCTCAAGGGTAGCTAAAAGGTCATCTAATCCAAGGGCCCACATTGGCTTAGATCAATTGATGAGAATAAATGCTTATAATTCTCTCCATAAATTCATTTTATTTACCTACCACTTAAATAAATCAAGTCACTTTATAAATTAAAGTGAATTTCAATTAATTGTTCATCTCATGCAATTAATACAAGGGTCATGTCACTTTTCCCTCATTTAATTACTTATGCAAAAATAGCTAGGGGAACACTTCCTAGGTACAAATTTCAACAAGGTTTACCTCCTTTGTTCTTTGCCCATGACTTTCCTTTGTATGGCTGCTTGCCTTTGGCAGCCAAAGCCAAATCTGAAGTCTGATGTTAACATTCTACTTTCCTCTTCTTGCATACAGATACCTGTTAATTGATCAAAATAAGGTGCTTTTCTCTTGCTGCAAGACTGGTGAGATACTCATGGAATATACTATTCAAGGAAACAGTAACAAGGTTGCGACTTGATACTTTCTCACCAATATCACCAAGTTTATCTCTTTACTCTTTTACTCTAGACAAATAATCACTGATGTTTTCATTTTCTTCCATTTTAGTTGACAGAAGTTTGCTCTTCAAATATAGCACTCTATTTGTATTCACCGTTTCATACAAATCTTTAATCCCACTTATTAGTGGATATTTTGCAATCTCTTATATGGGAAATGCTTCCTAGAAGTACCCTATATTGAAACTTGTGGAAAACATTTCCTAGACATTTCCTGGTAATTTCAAGTTTAGAAATGCCATTCCCATATTGTAAAGAACCATTTCTCAATCCTTTTTAAGAAGGTGTGGACGGTCCTTGTTAGAAATAAGGAAATAAATGAATAAACATGTAGTTGGCAGTTTGTTAGGGATCTGGCAGTGAGAGACCCAGTCTGTTAGATAGGTGGCAGTGGTAGTTTCAGTTTGATAGATAGGTGGCTTAACTAGATTCAGATTTGTACGAATCTGTTGATCCTCTTAGAATCTGTTTAAATTTAAATCACGTGATCTTATTTTGTTAGACAACAGAAAGATTGGTCTCTTCATGTGTAGCTTTCTATGTGTTTAAATCTCTGTTTTGGTATCAGAGCAAGCAGCATATGACCTCTACAGTCGTGCGTGAGAGAGACAGCGACAAATTGGCACCGTAAGAAGAATGCATACAGCTGCCATGTGAGAAGGTAAGAGAGCCACTCCCATCCCTGTCTGAGAATAGAAGGTTCTGCTGCAGAAAAGAGAAAGCCACCATCCGTGTCAAGGTTTGACAGCAGAGCCGTAAATGTGAAGAGAAAGGTAGCTTCCAATTAATGTGGGAATCGAGCTGCCAAAAAGAAAAGACGTTGTCATCGCCAGAAAGAGAAGACAGCCAATTTGAGCGCATGATTCACTGAGGAATAGAATGATGTGAGAAGCAATTTATGTGGCGAGCTGAAGGAGTTGAGAGACCCACAGGTCAGGCACGCTGTGCATTCAGTTTGTTTGAATGGTGTGTTTGTAACAACAGTGTGAAAATTGTTGTGTACTGGTAAAATTGCTATTGCTGATAAATTTATTTTTATTTTGCTTCTTAGCCATGCCAAATTTGACAGATTTTTATCTCAATGAAACAAATAAATCAGAGGCCGTTAACTATGTGAATTGGAAATTTAAGATGCAGACATGAATGGAGGGATATAATGTATGGACAACTGTGAGTGCAACTGAAGGTAAACCAACTATTCCTGTAGCCTTTGTTCAAGATTGGAGAAAAGACAGACCAAGGCAAAGGTTCTATTGAGAATCTCTAACAAAGACACCATCATTCCTCATATAAGGGATTGCAAGATATCCACTAATAAGTGGGATTAAAAGGTTTGTATGACATGGTGAATACAAATCAAGGTTGCCAAAGCGTGGGAGCGAAGTGGGAGCTGGAGCTCGGAAGTGCCATTTTCCAAAAAAGTTAGGGAGTGGAGCATCTCAGGAACATTTGTTTATATATATATATATATATTAAAAATACATTTATATTCAAAAAAAACATTTAGAATGTCAAATTAGTTGCAGAATATGTGAAACATGTATATTTATAATTTTATGCTACTTCTAGATGAATATTCATGGTACATACTACATACTACCATAGTGCATTAATGATTAATCATTCAAGCATCAACCATCTTGCTGCTAACAATTACAAAGTTACAAATACAAACCATCAAGAAATTACAAACATACAAATTTTAAAACCATATAATAAGAAGTAGATTATCCATATTAACTTATGGAATGAAATAGATTATCCACCAACTGTCAACATGACCAAATAGTTATGTTTCCAAGATAGGCCGCCTCCATAAGTTCTAAAATGATAATTTAATTGAAATATGAAAACTGAAAGGTATGAACATTGAAGACCAAAAGACTAAAGTTTTTCCTTCCTCTTTGCACCACAACGGTTGCACTGTGAACCTCCGCATGGTGGTAGTGAGCTTGAAGCAGGATGTACCTGTGTAGAATCTGTAGATGAAAATGGAATCAAACGTGAAGGCCCTTATGATGCAGTTGTTGTTGGAGTCCTAGTCTAAAGGGCGACCATGGCGGTGGATGGGGGCTGCATGGATGGGGGTGGCATCTCAACATTATCATCGTCATCAAAAAGAAAATTCTCCAATTGCTCCAAAACCAATGCTCCATCCTCCAAATTGTCCTCCTCTGGATTGTAGTCCCAAGTCTTAAATGATTTATCCATCTTTGATTCCTCATAGTAATGGGACAACAATCACAAGTTGTAATGCACATAAACCAAGCTCTCTGCCCGGCTTACATTCAACCTGTTTCTCTAACATTGTGAATAAAATTGTAGGTGCTCCAACACCTCACTGCAGAATAAGTGTTCACCACCTGCGAAAGCACCCGCATTGCTAAACGTTGTAGCTCTGGGGCAGCACCGCCATGCATGTCCCACCACTCAAGAGAAGACAAATTCCCTCGATCTCTAATTGCATGGTTGGACCCAAAGGCACCATTGCTACCAATGTAGTGGCTCAACTGTCTCTGTATGGTATCACACTTTCTCATCAGAATATATTTTTTCTAATGCTTGCATATAACCAGTTTGAACCTCTAGATCTTGGTGTGGTTTTCCCTTCACCCCACCACCAACTACTGATGTTGAAAGCCATGATATATGATAGTAATTTGGGGTAAGCACATATGCCAAGGCATGTAGTGGAATATTTAGCTTTTCCCACCATTTTTCCACCTCTACACAAATATGTTCCTACAAGTTCACATCGTTAGGTTGAACAATATCCTTAATCTGCCCCAACATAGTGTCCATTTGCTCATACACCTCCCCAATGACCGGCCGATCTGAATCTACAAACCAAAGCATGTTATAAATTGGCTTGGTGATCTACAACATGTACTTGACCTGTGACCAAAAATAACTATCAAGAACAATGTCCTTTGCTACATCCATGCCCTCTCTATCAGTGCTCAAGTCATCCCATTCATCACTCATCACCATAACACTCAATGCCTATCTTACCCTCAATAGGCACCTGAAGGTGATGAAATAACTACCAAATCTAGTCTTTGCAAGCTTAAGTAGTTGCAACTTAGAGTAAGTGCCATAAAATGCATTGACCCTTGTATGAGTTATCACAAATTTGATGAGTTTCTTTCCTCGTTTGTACAAGGCATTAATCCATGCACATTCTTCATGCTTGACAATATCATGCATCAAAAGGTTCAAAGTGTGCACCAAACAACCAGACCAAAAGATGTGAGGATACTTTTGCTCAATGATTTTTCTTGCTGCCTTACAATTTGCTGCATTATCAGTGATTACTTGAATCACATTTTCTAGAACAACCTCATCAATGGTTTTTAGTAGGAGCTCTGTTGTGTTTTGAGCAGATGAAGTGATTGATGAGGAGTCATGCGCTGCAAGAAACACTGCACCACTAGCTAAAAAACCAAGGACATTTATCAAATGTTGGTTTCTAGAATTAGTCCAACCGTCAGATACAATGGATACCCCAGTATCTACCCACCCATCTATAAACCGTGTAAGACCTCTTTTTATTTTTGCTCTTTCCTTATCTAGTAACATAGTTCTATCTTTTTCATACCTGGGGGCTTTGTTGATGGCTTTAACCATATCATGTCAATAAAGGGATCGGAGAACATTGAATGGCACACCACATGCATAAAGAAACTGCGCCACTTTTGCATATGTATCATCCCTACCGCCAATATCAAGGAAATCTGATATTACTCTCCTACCACCACTGAAGGTTGCACTAGTAGATGTGTTGCTACCAAATCTAGATGATGTGGATCCGGATTGAACCTTTTGTTTTTTGCGATGGATTCTTTGTGTAACTTCCTCTATCTTGATGTATCTTCTCTCTTCTTTTGATACATTAGGGCAAATTGCAATTCCAATGGCATCTTTATTATCATCACTATCTATTACCCCACAAAGATGCCTCCTCGCACAGGTATATGAACTGGCATAAGGTTTTCTTGATGACAATCATGTATGCATAAAAATTTAGAGGTTCCACCACCTTTCCCCCCTCAAGTTTTTTCACAAATTGCCACAAGGGTATGTTAGTTTTGTACCTAGGGAAGTGTTCCCCAAGTGACAATTGCCTAATGTCACTTAGAAGGGGGAAAAAGGTGACCCTCACATTAAATGCAATTAATGAAACTTTATAAAATGAAAGTCACTTTTTGCTAAAGTTAAGTGGGTGAGTAATTTTTTATTTAAGTGATTTAAATAAAAGTGATTTTTACTCTCATTGAATCTTGTCCATTGGATTGGATCTTTTTCCACCGTTGGATTAGAACTCACTTAGGGTTACACAAAAAGGCATGAGGGAGGCACTTCAACTCACTTTTACTTTTTGGAAACTGAAGAAGAGAGAGCAGAGAAGAAGGGCACAGAAATCGAGGCAAGGGTTTGGAGTCTTTTACATTGGCACGATTTTCAAGGCAAGGTACAACACATTTATTGCTGCACAGATTTCGAGTACGGACTACATTTAATGCTGGCACAGAAATCGAGGCAAGGTACAACTCATTAATTGCTGCACAATTTTCGAGGTGTACGGATTCGTACAGTATGGTTTAGGCACAGTTTTTGAGGCACTGTTTTGTGCACAGAAATCGAGGAGCTAGTTGCACAAAAACCGAGGCAAAATATTGGCACAGAAATCGAGGAATTGGCTGCACAATTTTTGAGACACTTTTTGGCACATAAATCGAGGGCCATACAGCTGTACGGACTGCATTTATTTCTGCACAGAAATCGAGGTACGGCCTGCACTCAGTTCGAGGCTGTTGGCACATATCCCGAGGTCCTGTCTTTTGGCACAAAAATCGAGGCATCAGCTGGGCACGTTTTTCTAGAATTTCGAGATGAAATTTATGGTGGAGATAAGTTAAAATTTTCACTGTATTTCTGTACTTAAATTTTCGCTGAAGAATTAATAAAATCTCTCTCTCTCTAACTGGTTTTCCTCGTGGGGGTTTTTCCAGGGCACAGTTGCCGAAAAATCTGAGTGTCTATCTTTTATGGTGTGCATGTGTTAAATATTTATTTTCAGCCTATTAGTGGTATTTTACAGCGTGTTTAATTGTTACTGAAAATTTCATAAGTAACCTTTAGCCTATGCAAAACCGGCTGTAGGTGAAAATCACTGAAATGTTGACATGAACCAGCAAGCAATAAAACCCAGAAAAATTTACATGGTATCAAAGCGAGGGGGCAAAAAACAGTAATATTTTTGCAGACACATAGAAATTTCTAGAACTCAGAAATTTTGTGATTTTCTTCTGTTAGTGACTAGCATTCTGTTGGGTTGAAGTTGAGATGGCTACAAGTCTTAGGTTGGAGGATAGGCTGAATGGGACAGAGAATTTTGTGCCATGCAAGGCCAGAATTTTACTGATATTGGAGGTGAATGAACTATGGGTGGAGGTGGTTAGACATACTACAACTAACCCGGTTACCATTCCCGCTACTACAGATGCAGCAGCACTATCAGCCTTCAACAAGAAGGACTGTAAGGCTAGGAGGATTATCCTTGACACAATTAAAGACCACATCATCCCTCACATTTCTAGGAAGACTAGGGCACATGAGATGTGGAGTTCCTTGACCAGTTTATATGAGAGTTCCAATGAGAACAGAAAAATGGTTCTCAAAGAGAAACTCAAGAGTATAAAGATGAATGGAGGAGAGGGAGTCACAGCATACCTCACTAGGATTTCTGCAGTTCGGGATGAACTGGCAACGGTTGGGGAAGTGGTATCTGCTACTAAGCTTTTACGTACAGCAGTGAATGGGGCTTCAAAGTCCTGGGGTGCATTTGTGTAGGCCATAGTGGGTAGAGAGAACCTACCGTCTTGGGAGAGACTATGGGATGACTTTATGCAGGAGGAGACCAGGAGAAGTCTCGTACAGGGCAGTTCATCACAGAGTGGGGTAGATGAGGAGAACGTGGCTTTGACAGCCAAGGGGAAGAAGAAGAAGGGTCCCAAGAAGCAGCAGCAACAGAGTGGACAGAAAAAGGACTTGAGTAAAATCAAGTGCTATTGTTGTCAGGCATTTGGACACTATGCTTCACAGTGTCCAAGCAAGAAAAAGAAAAAGGGACAGGGACAGCAGACTGTAGCCTCAGCAGAGGTTGATGATTTTGGAGACAGGTTTCAGAGGGAGTTTTCCCTATATGTTGGACAGATTGAGAGAGAGAGAGTCTCTTTAGCCACCGGCACAGATATGGATATGGAGAGTGAGCATTCATTTTTGGCAGGCCATCAGATAGGTCCATCCACCACTAGTATGTGGTACATTGACAGCGAAGCCTCGAGACACATGACAGGTACTCGAGAGTTGCTCTCCGAGCTATCACAGACAGTTAGAGATGTGGAGGTGGTACTTGGTGACAATACCATTGTTAGAGCAATTGGTCAGGGGACCATTACATTTCAAAGGGAGTCTATGAGTCCCATAATTCTGAGGGATGTGTTGTATGTCCCAGGGCTGAAGAAGAACCTTGTTTCAGTTTCCACTATTGAGGATAGGGGTCTTGGGGTGTGTTTCTCAGATGGGAGAGTGAAGGTTTTCCCCAAGACTACAGGTGTATCTACTCCCATGGACATTGGGGTTAGATGTGGAAAGTTGTACAAGCTATTATTTCAGCCACAGCATGCTCTAGCACACAGCAGCAGCAGTGAGCTATGTGAGCTATGGCACCGGAGGATGGCCCACCTACATCACCCAGCTCTGAGATTGTTGAAGAGCATGGTTACAGGTTTACCCGAGTTCAGCACTGAGCAGAGTGATGTGTGCAAGGGGTGTGCATTGGGAAAGTACACCAAGACTGCTTTTCCAAGCAGTGACACGAGAGCAGCAGGAGTGCTTGACTTGATCCATTCTGACATTTGCGGTCCTATGTCTTCAGTATCTTTGACTGGTCACGAGTACTACATTAGCTTCATTGATGACTACTCAGGAAGACCTGGATCTACTTCTTGAGGAGCTAGAAGTCCCCATTAGTGTTGAGTGTCTTCCAAGGGTTCAAAGCCCTTGTGGAGAAGCAGACGGGGAGGAAGATCCGGATGTTGAGATCGAACAATGGGGGTGAGTATACCTCCAAGGAGTTCGATGCTTTTTGCAGACAGGAGGGTATACAGAGATAGCTGACAGTTCCCTACACTCCTGAGCAGAATGGAGTAGCAGAGAGAAAGAACAGGTCGATCGTGGGAGCAGCAAGAGCTATGCTCCATGATCAGGGGTTACCGTTCTTTCTATGGGAAGAGGCATGTAACACTGCAGTATATCTGCAGAACAGGAGTCCTCATCGTGCTTTGGGGAGGATGACTCCAGAGGAGATGTATACAGGCAAGAAGCCTGAGGTGAGCCACTTTCAGATATTTGGTTCTTCGACTTACTCTCACGTCCCTTCTGAGAAGAGGGCGAAGTTTGAGCCCACTGCAGAGAAAGGTATCTTTGTGGGTTACGATGAGACTTCGAAGGCATATCGACTTTACATTCCTGGCCAGAAGAGAGTTGTAGTGAGGCGGGAAGTGAAGTTTGATGAGGAGAGAACCTTCAGGAAGTCGAGAGAGATGGAGCAAAGGGAGCCATCAGCTCCCACACCTCAGTTGACACAGGCTTCTTCGATACAGGTTTCAGGTCCACAGGTTTCTGGAGTGATTGGATCACAGGGTACAGGCACAGCTTCTACAGGTTCAGTGGTTCAGGTGACAGGTACTTCAGGGACAGGGACAGGTTCAGGTTCACAGGTTACAGGTTCTTCAAGGACTGGTTCATCAGTCACTGGTCCTCGAGGTGTTGGACCTTCTGCTTCTAGGAGTTCCTCAGATGAGGATAGACCAGTTTGGGAGGAGCCTTCAAGGAAGAGGAAGCCTAAGTGGCTTCAGGACACCTTGAAGGAAGCAGAAGCATTTGGTAGACCTCGGGAGGCGATCAAGACAGTAGTTGAGCCAGACAAATATGGGATGGCTCTTGTTGCGAGTCTTTGTGACTCTAAGCCTTCTACATTTGAGGAGGCTTCTCAGCATCAGGTATGGAGAGATGCCATGATGGAAGAGTACCATTCCATCATGAAGAATGATGCTTGGGAGATAGTGCCGAGACCTGAGGGGAAGTCAGTGGTGACTTCCAAGTGGCTTTACAAGATCAAGCATGCTGCAGATGGCAGTGTGGAGAAATTCAAGGCTCGGTTTGTGGCTCGAGGGTTTTCACAGGTTGAGGGAGTTGACTATGATGAGACTTTTGCGCCAGTGGCTCGGTATTCTTCCATCAGAGCAGTGATATCTATAGCAGCAGAGATGGGTTGGAAGATCCACCAGATGGATGTGAAGACCGCATTTCTCAATGGTCTTCTGCACGAGGAGGTGTACTTAGAGCAGCCACAGGGATTCGAGATTCATAGGAGAGATTCTCATGTGTGCAGGCTTAGGAAAGCCTTGTACGGACTGAAGCAAGCTCCTAGAGCTTGGTACTCCAGGATCGATGCATACTTGACTTCGATGGGCTTTCAGAAGAGTGACGTTGATCCCAACCTTTACTACATTGTGGTTGGTGGAGATCCTCTCATTCTTCTGTTATGTGTTGATGACTTGTTTGTCACTGGAGATGAGCGTCTTATTGCACAGTGCAAGAGAGACCTTGCAGCTGAGTATGAGATGACTGATATTGGGCTGATGCATTACTATTTGGGGATGGAGGTTTGGCAGGAGCCTGGACATATTTTCCTTGGACAGGGGAAGTATGCAGTTGATATTCTGAAGAGTTATCGGATGGAGGACTGCAGGCCTATGTCTACACCGATGATCACCAACTGAAAGCAACTTCATGCTTCCGAGGGTAAGTTGGTGGATCCCACACTCTATCGTCAGCTCGTTGGATCGTTGGTGGATCCCACACTCTATCGTCAGCTCGTTGGATCGTTGATGTATCTGGTCAACACCAGGCCAGACTTGTGTTTTGCGGTTAACACTCTTAGCCAATTCATGGTGGATCCTAGGAGTGTACATTGGACTGCCGCAAAGCACGTACTAAGATACCTAGTAGGTACAGTGGATTATTGTTTGGACTACAGGGGTTCAGGTGGAGTCAACTTGGTTGGGTTCACAGATTCAGACTGGGCAGGTTGTGTGAGGGATCGGAATAGCACTTCCGGTTGTTGTTTCAGTTTGGGCTCGGCAGCAGTGTCGTGGTTCAGTTGGAAACAGAAGTCCATTGCATTGAGTTCTGCCGAGGCTGAGTATATGGCAGCTAGTCAGGCTACTTGCAAAGCACTGTGACTTCGTAAGTTATTGGTAGATTTATTTGATCAGCGGCTTAGACCTACGGTGATCTATTGTGACAATCAGAGTTGCATTCAGCTCTCTGAGAATCCGGTGTTCCATGACAGGTCGAAGCACATTCAGATCAGGTACCATTTCATCAGGGACTACGTCCAGAGAGGGGCAATTGAGTTGCAGTATATTTCCACTGATGAGCAGGTAGCAGATATCCTGACGAAGTCTTTGGGGAGGGGGAAGTTTGTCTTCTTCAGAGATAAGTTGGGAGTGGTGCGGAACACCTTCCTCGATAAGAGGGAGTGTTAGTTTTGTACCTAGGGAAGTGTTCCCCAAGTGACAATTGCCTAATGTCACTTAGAAGGGGGGAAAAGGTGACCCTCACATTAAATGCACTGAATGAGACTTTATAAAATGAAAGTCACTTTTTGCTAAAGTTAAGTGGGTGAGTAATTTTTTATTTAAGTGATTTAAATAAAAGTGATTTTTACTCTCATTGAATCTTGTCCATTGGATTGGATCTTTTTCCACCGTTGGATTAGAACTCACTTAGGGTTACACAAAAAGGCATGAGGGAGGCACTTCAACTCACTTTTACTTTTTGGAAACTGAAGAAGAGAGAGCAGAGAAGAAGGGCACAAAAATCGAGGCAAGGGTTTGGAGTCTTTTCCATTGGCACGATTTTCAAGGCAAGGTACAGCACATTTATTGCTGCACAGATTTCGAGTATGGACTGCATTTAATGCTGACACGGAAATTGAGGCAAGGTACAGCTCATTAATTACTGCACAGTTTTCGAGGTGTACGGATTCGTACAATACAGTTCAAGCACAGTTTTCGAGGCACTATTTTGTGCACAGAAATCGAGGAGTTGGTTGCACAGAAACCGAGGCAAAATATTGGCATAGAAATCGAGGAATTTGTTGCATAGTTTTCGAGACACTTTTTGGCACAAAAATCGAGGGTTGTACAGCTGTACGGACTGCATTTATTTCTGCACAGAAATCGAGGTACGGCCTGCACTCAGTTCGAGGCTACTAGCACATATCCCGAGGTCCTGTCTTTTGGCACAAAAATCAAGGCATCAGCTGGGCACGTTTTTCTAGAATTTCGAGATGAGATTTATGGTGGAGATAAGTTAAAATTTTCACTGTATTTCTGTACTTAAATTTTCGCTAAAGAATTAATAAAATCTCTCTCTCTCTAATTGGTTTTCCCCGTGGGGGTTTTTTCAGGGCACAGTTGCCGAAAAATCTGAGTGTCTATCTTTTATGGTGTGCATGTGTTAAATATTTATTTTCAGCCTATTAGTGGTATTTTACAGCGTGTTTAATTGTTACTGAAAATTTCATAAGTAACCTTCAGCCTATGCAAAACCGGCTGTAGGTGAAAATCACTGAAATGTTGACATAAACCAACAAGCAGTAAAACCCAGAAAAATTTACAGGGTATTGATGAAGTTTTGCTAGTTTCATTGCCATCTTCAAGATCCAACTTCGTTTCAAAACCTTCCTCATCTTCATATGTTGGATCCTCATCTTCCCTCTCATAGTCATTCCTATCATAGTGGAAAAAATCGGCGAAAAATAGGCGATGTCGCGAAAAATCGCGATTTTTCAAAAAATCGGACCCTGAAAAAAATCGACAAAAATCAGGAAAAAATCGGCGAAGATCGGGAAAAAATCGGGAAAAATAGAGAAAAATCAGGAAAAATCGATAAATAAAGGAAAAAATTGGTAAGCAAATTTTGACCCTATTAAAGTACAATTTTTGCATTTTTTAATGTTTTCCGCGGTTTGCCGATTTTTGTCGATTTTTTCGCCAATGTTGCCGAGAAGATGTTTTCTGGACCCTCGTCGATTTTTTGCCGATGCCGACTTTTTCCACTATGATTCCTATTCCCCACCAACACCATGAGAACCACAAATGGAAGTAGAAACTAAAAGAACAACATTTTTCTCAAGTCTTAATGAACAACCTACAATAGAATGAAGAAGAAGAAAGAATGGGAATGGGATAGAAGAAGAGGAAAGATCCACCAACAAACAACACAAATATATACAAAAAATAGACATTGGGCTTACCTCTTTAGCTCTCCAAGTATTTGTAGAAGTAGTTGGAAGCCTTTGTTGTCTCCTCCAAGTTCCCACAAATCTCCTTCAAGCTCCCACAAATCTCCTCCAAGCTCAAGCCTCAAGCACACAAGCTCTCCACTCTAAGCTCAAGCACACAAAGATGAATGGAATGAGAGAAATGGTGAGGGAGAGGAGTTTTTATTTCTCCCTCACATTCTCTAAACCCTAAAATGCCTAAGGGGCCCACCCAACACAAAGTTAGAAAAAATAAAATTTAAAAGTGAAAAAAAGGGTCATTTTTTTGGGAGCATCCGGGTGTGTCCACGAGAGCACACGGGGAGCGTAGTTGGAGCGGGACTGGAGCATGGTCCACCTCCTCAGGAGTGTCTTTCGAAGCATCGCACTCCCACAATGGCAGGGAGCGTGCCATCGCCCCATGGAGCGTGCTCCCAAATTCCGAGAGGGTAATCCAGGGGTCGATCAGCACACTCTAGTCCGGAGCGTTGTTTTGGAGCGGGAGCGGGCCCTCCCAGGAAGCTCTCAGTAACCCTGATACAAATAGAGTGCTATATTTGAAGGGCAAACTTATTTCAACTAAAACGGAAGAAAATGAAAACATCAATGATTATTTGTCTAGAGTAAAAGAATTGAGAGATAAAATTGGTGATATTAGTGGGAAAGTATCAAGTAGCAACCTTGTTACTGTTACCTTGAATTAGTATGTTCCATGAATATCTCACCAATCTTGTAGCAAAAGAGAAAAGCACCTTATTTTGATCAACTAACAGGTATTCGTATGCAAGAAGAGGAAAGTAGAATGTTAACAGCAAACAACAGACTTTAGATTTGGCTTTGGTGGCCAAAGGCAAGCAACCATACAAAAGAGAAAGCCATGGGTGAAGAACAAAGGAGGCAAACCTCACCTGAATATTTATCCAAGTGGAGGCATCATCAAAAACATATACTAATTTGAAGAAGAATGGTACCTATAAGTTATAACTATTGTGGTAAGTTTGGAAACTATACTTATGAGTGTAGCTGTTGAGAAAGATTCAGCCCAACAATGAAAACATTTACACAAAATCAGATCATAGAGACAAATATGCTGCAAATATCACATTGTATTGATGTATAATTTCTCCCATATTACATTAGAGTACAATAAGGTCCCTTATATAAGAATAGGTGACCATAACAACCATATCATAATAGGAATGTGTGTTCAACCATCTTCATAACTATCTCTAAAATATCTTAAATTAGTATCTCCATAAATCTCTCAAGTGATCTCCATGAGATCATCATCCCTAACTTTCTCTTTGTCCTCATCTTTGAATCATACGTAGATTGTGTGCATTGTATTCATTTCCACATATTATAAACCATTGAATCATCACAAGTATGGATTATTCCTCCATACTCCCCCTTAATGAATACTTGTGACTGAATCTAGATATCTAAGTTGTTTTCATCTTCAATCTTCTATACTCTCTTTAGTCTTCATCTTCATTTGTATCTTTAGTTGTCATGACCAACTTGTATTGTTCATGAGCTGCTCCATTCAAGTCTAGATTTTGAGTCAATCATCTAAACTGATTCATCTTCATATCAAGGATTTCTTTGGTTGACCCCCAACCATCTCATGGGTTTTCTTCGACTTACCCACAACCAATATCTAGGGTTTTGGCTTACCCTTAACCTTTACAACATATCTAGGGTTCTGGCTTACCCTTAACCTTTACAAGTGGTTTTTGGATCACCACGAACCAATATAAGAAAATGACTCTAATTTGATTTTCTCAAAGAAATGACTCAAGTAGAATAGATTGACAACTCTTTTCTAAACATGTGACTCTTTGGACTTCCTTAATCACAACTTGACTTTTGAAAACCAACTAACTCATGGACCCTTTTGTTATGTGAGAGATATTGTTGTGCATCAAAAAATTTCACCTTGCAGAATCTTTTCAACATAGAAGTAACTCTCTGCCATTCCTGCACATCAATCCAACGACATTGTACCTATATTTAAGGCTTTGATATTTCTTTGTTCCAACACTTACAATGATCATGATTGGTAAAAGCAAAAATACTTCAAGGATGCAAATTCCAACATTTTGCTTTTACATGTCCTAATCTGCCACAATGACTGCAACATTGTTTCTACTTTTGCTCCTGCTTCTACACTTGATTTGTTGTTGTTGCTTCTACTCCTAGTTTGCTGTTGTTGCTTCTACTCCTAGTTTGTTGTTGTTGTTGTTACCTATAGATATTTCACCTTCTGTTGGATTTTTTGCTTTCACAAATTTGATGTCACCATTGCTTGTGTCACCTTCATAATCAAGGCCTTCATTTCTTGGCCTTATACATATCTTTACGGGCTTCTAGATGCCTTGACCATTCTTTCCTAAACCTTTGCCATCAAAACCCATTTTATTCATGAGTATGGACCCAATCCCCTTTGTATGCCTTTCAAAATAACCAATTCCATCATCTTCAATATCAGGTTCACCTTCAAGAATATCATTAGAATCATCATCTTCAATATGAATTTCACCTTTAGAGATATCAACAGGATCATTTTGTTGAGTCTCATAGCATGAGAGAGACACATGTCACATGTACATCATCATTATTAGCATCAACCAAATTACTGCTATCACATGAACTATCAAGCTTTGGAAGCAGATCACTTGTGTCACAAATTGCATCACACGTTATTTTTTCCTGGTTCAAATTTTTCACTTCATTTTCCAGTGAAAACAAGACATTTTCCTTTGCCAATAACTCTTGCTGCAATGATTCTATCATTTCATCTTTCTTATCATGAAATTTTAAAATATCATTTACCCATTGATCCAATGATGCCAATTTTTCTTCTAGTTCACTTATGCATTTTCTAGTGCAATCAACAAAGTCTTTAAATAATTTGCCCCTTATTGAATTGTCTAGTTTATTTTGTTTAGGTAGCTTGTTAATTTCATGAAGAGCATCTTGGAGATCTTGTTGAAGAAGTTCAATTTCATGGTTAGAATTTTGTAGTTGTTTGCCTCCTTTACCCATTACAAAGTGGCAATTGAATCATGCTCGCTTGTCAAAAAAATCAAGAGAACAAATCGGATGTTGGGTACAACCGATCATGCACCTGTCTTTTGAAATACAGCAATTATGAGGGTGTCGAGTACCACCGAGCATGGATCCCAAGTGTTCTACCACTTCAACATTTACTTTGTCCTCAAATAAAGATGCTACTAACTTTGACCTTACCTCAAAACTTACACTTTTACTTCGGAATTGACTCAATATCACTTTATCCTTTATAACAACACACTCTCAACATTATTCACTGGCTTCAATTACTTACAACCATAAACTCTTGTATAATTGATTGACAAGAACTTTCCATCACTAACCATTTCTGACTTGACTAACTTTGTTCCATAACCATGATCTTTGGACTTTATATGATCCCTTTACAAAAAGCTTTTCCCATCTTCGACAAGTGAATTACCCATGGATAAAAATGATGTTGTATTTTATACTCTTCTCACATGTTTTCAGCACTTCTTTAATTCAAGGCTAAGTCAAGTGTATCAATAATATAAGGAACAAATGTTCTTGTGTCATCATTGACATGAGCTTCAAACAAAAGATAAATAAAAAATGTCTATATCTTGAACTTTGAGTTGTTGGGAATGTAGAACCTGATGAAAAATAAAAGCTAGCATCAGCCAAGAAATAGTTTGATCTTGAGACATCAAGAATAAATGGGATGAGATAAAAATGCAATATGGATCCAAATGCTTTGTGACAAAAGATGTCGATGGCAGATGGTTAAGATTGCCAAACGGTCATGTGAAACAAATTTAAAGATGTGATGTATGTACCAGGGATTGAGAAAAATCTAATCTCAGTTTCAGCAATTGCGGATAAAGGTTTGAAAGTTGAATTTGTGAAGTCAAGTTGTGTATCCACATAGGAGTTATGGCAATGAAGGTATGGTCACTTAAATCTTAGAGATCTTGTTTCTCTTCAAACAAAGGACATAGTGAAAGGTCTACCAATTTAAGAATGAGCATGCTGAATGTGAAGGTTGTGCACTAGGAAAGAACATAGGAATAAGTTTCAAAAAGAACAAATAAAAGACAGAAATTTTCTTGAATTACTACATATTGATGTGTGTGGGCCAATGCAAATGAGATAACTTGGGGGAGCTTCTTATTTTCTGATATTTGTTGATAATAGCACAAGGTTTAGATGGGTTTATTTCATAATGAAAAGTGATGTTTTTGAGTGCTTCAAACTAAGTAGCACGAAACGGGGAAATGGGGACGAGTTTCCGAAATGGTACCAAGTCAAGGTCAGTTCGGTACCAAACAAGTCAAAATGATCAAGTCCAACCTAAATCGTTCGGGTTGACTTGCAAGCGACCAGGGCACACACGTGGAGGGGACCACTTTTGTACAAGTGACATTGAAGTCAGTAATATTAAATGGCAATGTTAAATTCTTAAAGTACAAGGATAAAAAATGAAAGATAATTACTTAAATTTTTAACATTACCATTAATTGTTTCAAGATGTTTGAGAGTGGGTCCAACCTCATCGGACTTCATATGCAAAAAGTAGAATTTTAGATCCCATTCAGAATTCAACAAACTTAACAGTTTTCAAGATTTCACGCTGGATTCTATCATATATGACAGTAAAGATTGGTATTTAATCAAGCACATCAACCTCTCTATGTACCTTGATGTTTGTGGTGTTGATTGTTTAACTCCTATGTCATGACCTCAATAAAAATGTACCCTTCAATCAAGCAAAATCACTTATTAAGCATGGGAACTTTTTCTACCTTATTTTAATGCTTGGATTAGGAAGTTTCATCAAAATTGTAGGGTGTTGATTAATGTCCTTGAAGGATCAACTTCAAGATTTGAGGTAGAGGCAAGGGCTAGAGCCTAGAGGAGGGGGGCACCAGGTGCTATTAATGAATAGGATCCCAATAAGGTAATGATTTTGATGATATGTAGTTATTTGTTGTAGCATGAAGTTTTTTGGACTCTACAAGCCATTTAGAGCCTCTTTGTTTATGTATTTTGGGTCAAATATGGATTGCACTTGATGTTCTTTTCGTTCTATGCACCCTTGTGCATGAGAGACTTTGCATATTTGTGTATTATGGTTTCGATTCATATGGATGCACATGAACTTATATGTACAGTGAAAATGATTTGAATTTCGCATGTATTATAATTTATAATTATAAATAAATATATATATATATATATATATAGTACCTCGACGTACCCAAGTCCCCTATTTCAAAAAGTGGCATCCTCGTTCCCGTCCCCATCCATGAACCCATGTTTCCTGGCAACTTAGTTATAAGGAGACCCCCCCCCACCTTCTATTTGTCTCACACCATCTTCATTGAGCATTTGTAAGCATTTGGAGGTTTTGGAGTAGAATTGCAGGCTAAGCAGTCAGAGGTTTTGGAGCTTGTTGGAAAGATTTCTTGGGCTGTTTGTAGTGGATTTGGCATCTGATTGAGGAGGCTATAGCCCAGCTTGAAGGAGTTGTTGTCCATCTCCTTGTTACTTATGGCCATTGAGTTGTTTTGTTGGTTGTTTCCTCAACTTTCCATGGTCCTAGTCCAACAATCAACTGTCCAAGTATGCTAATAGTCTGAAATGAGTCAAATCTTCCCTTGTGATGAGTTTGATATTTGATGATTGATCATATTGATCTTGTAGCCTTGTAGGCATAGCAAGTTGTTTTTTGGACTCTATAGGCCATTTAGAGCCTCGTTGATTATGTATGTTGATTGAGATATGTATAATAGTATTGCACTTGGTGCCATTTTTATATATTCACCCCTACATGGTATATACATGAGTAGACTTTGCATATGTTGTCTCTAATGGTTTGAAATTATGGTTTGGAATCTTTAAAATAAATTTTTCCCACTAAAATTTGAATATTTTATGTATTTTTTAAAAATCAAGTCATTAAATTCAAACCGTCTCAAGTCATGGCGGAGTATGAGTCCGAGTCCAAGTTGATCCTTGGCCAAGTCCGAGTATGACTCTGAGTTTTAAAACATTGGTTGTGATGCATCTTGTGTTGATGTATAGAGTTATACTTCTACAGCTTACAGGATTGATATTTCGACACAATGGGAGACTATAGTGAGTAGAGATGTAATATTTGATGAGGATATGAGATCTTCTAATTCACGGGAGTCTCCTTCAGTGATTGAGAAGAATGTGGAGGTTGTTATTCCAGAGACTAATTTAGAGACTCGAGATGAGTCAAATTCAAAGGGAAATGAGGTGAGATTTGTTATGAAACACATATCCTAAGATAACAAGAGTACACACCATGTATAGCAATGTAGGCGTGGAGCACAACCCCAACATATATAAGAAATATAAGTTACACAATAACTCCTTAAATAATAGGAGATCCTTCTCTAATTACCCCAAGACATTTACATAATCATTTCACATGTTCCTCAACAATGACTAGATTACCTTTATATATGCATATCCACTCATTTCACATGAGGCCCCTTCATTAGGCCAACCCTATTACATATGTGTTTAGCCCTATATATGCCCCCCTTGGATCACATTATATACATTTAACCCCATATATGACCCCCCTTGGGTCAGATCAAGATTAGGATTGAACATGCCGTCACTTTCTACCCCAACACACAAGAGGTTGAGATGGTTCACCTAAACACTGCAAGAGGCTCAAGAGCATATAGGAGCACCCATCTCTCCAATGAGGACAAGTATACCTCCTAGGAGATATGCTAGCCATGTTGCATTGGTTTCTTCCATCTGTTTTCCTTCTAGTTGTCTTGAGGAGGAGAGGTATGATACCTTGATTAAGGATGATGTTGAGATTGAATCCAGATTTGCAGCTACTGGGAGTATTGTAGAGTACAAGGACAGGGTTAATGGATTATCTCAGATAGACAGGGAGTTTCTCATGATGTTACTCTTTCTTCAAGATTCTTTCAAGATGAGGGAGTTGACCTAGTTCATGTTGTTTCAATTGTTGGAAGATTTGAGGTGCACGAGAGGGATTCTCATGTTCACAAGTTGTTGATAGCCTTGCATAGGTTGTTACCTTTACCATGAGCATAGTATTCCAAGATCAATGGGTTGACTAGTACATATTTCTATTGTTGTGACTTTCATATATGTGATCCACTTGTCTTGACTGCTCCTGAGGTCAAGTGCTAGTGACTCCATCAAGGGGTGGCTAGTCCCTTGAGAAGACCACCTAGCTCAACCATCTCGAAGACCTAGGAGAAGAGGACATCACACATCATCATCTTGGTTAACTAACCAAGATCCTCCATTCTTAAAGAATGGCTCTCAGCCCAAGGCATCCCAAACTGAATCATGTTGATCAACCCCCTAGTCCCTGACCAGGTCCTCCATTCTCCCGGAGAATGGTCCTCAGCCCCAAGCTGAGCTTTTAGTCCTAGAGCGAATGTTGATCAACCACCGGCAAGACATGCTTGGTCCTTGACCAAGAATCTGCCTAGTCCCAGACCAGGATGTCTTTGTCTCAGCCTGCAGGATCTGCTTGGTCCTCGTGACCAAGAAACTGCCTGGTCCCATATCAAAATACCCTAGAGACATATAGGGGCCCTAGCCACATGCTAAGGACTTTGCCATGGCATCAACCTACTTGGTCCCCGACCAAGAACCCTAGGAGACTGCTGGGGGCCCTAGGGTACCTTCTAGGGACTTACTCTGCCTGGTTAACTGACCAGGAGCCCTAGTTAACTAACTAGGGTACCATCCTCTTTGAGAATGGGTCTCGCAGCTGCATCAACTTTAACAACTTTCATATATGTGATCCACTTGTCTTGATCTTGTATGGAGATGTGATCTTCTCTACAGGATGTGGTGCCCATTGACTTTGGCCCTTGATGTTGACTTGGAGGACATTGGAGTTCAAAAGGTTGCTTTTGTTCCAAAGTTATATTCCTTCATATTCACATGTGGTCATTATTCTTTGAAGGATTGGAATGTTGTGATAACATGAGTGACAAGTCCTTTACAGATGACAATGGTTGATTTTAGGACTACAACAAGCATACATTTGAAGGTGGCAAGTTTGGTGGAATTACAAAAGGAGTCAACAGGTATCGGTGTAAACACTTTCCCCATAAAGAGGGAGTGATAGCTTTAAGGTTACTCAATTACTCAAAAAGTGTTTACACCATGCTTGGGGGTGTTTCATGAGATGTCAAGTACATGGAATATGGTTAGCCCCAAGATGGTCTGAGATGGATTGGCAATTTGGCACATGGGAGATGATCCGTGATGGGTTTGCACTATGGAGATAGCCTGCTCAATGGTTGCTTGACCTCAATTGGGTGCTTGTTTGGCATTCTTCCCTAGGGCGTTGGAGTTCTCTTGACAACTTAGACAATGTCCTTCATGATGGCCACATGGAGAGGTTCACTTGCTTGGAGAATGCCCTACTTAGGAGGAGCATTGTGCATCTAGAGGAGAGAACCAAGCCTTAGAGAAAATGGGGTAGCTTGGATTCCAAAATATTGGCTTGGTGTTGGTTCAAGGATGCCTGGGTTGCAACAGTGTTCATGTAGGGGGGAATGGACCCAGTGGAGTACATAGCTTAGGTGGAGCAATGGAGTTGATGTTGACTTATGATGAAGAGATGTGGTTACACCTTGTGTAGCTACATCGTCTTGGAGCCCTTATTGTGTACAACATCACCTTGGAGCATGAGAGATCCGTCTCTTCTTATAAGGTTTTCTGTGTGTTTAGATCTCTGTTGGCCTCACAAATTAAAAACCGAAACATCAAAAAAAAACATAAAACAAGAAAGAAAAGGCAGTTGAAAAAAATGAAAATCCCAGAGTTCCTGCGCATACATTTATATGCACACACTGTATAAAAAAATCCCTTCTACTCATACATCCATATACAGAGACGCTGTCTCCCCGTTTCCTGAAATTTTGAAGTGTCATTACAGAAACATATACTATTTCCAAACTAGTAGGCACAAGACAGACTATCAGTGATTGTTTTCCTTCATATCTAAGGGCTCTAAGCAGGGACTTTGTACTGGCTGGGCAAGACTAACTATAACTACAATAAAACAGTAAGAACTGCATATCATACGACCTCAAATCCCGTCTTAACCAAGTTGGACAACCCTAACTGACACTTAAAGTAGACTAATTTAGTAGTTAAAATGATCAATTGCGTAACCTTCTATTTATCTAAGAAGAGAATTTATATAGATACATAATCAGTTCTATAGACATATAATCAATGAAAAAGATGTCCCCTTGGAGTGCTTTATTAGAAATTAAGCTAGAACTCATAAACCACAAACTGTCATTTTCAATTCCACGTGCTCAGTTATGTTCATAAAATATTAATTTGGAGCTTAGACAGTGATCAGATATTTCATGTAGGAAATATGTCATGAACAGTAACTGAAACTTGTTCCCAGAGATACTGAGTGACCAACAAAAACTCAAATGGACTTTTCGAACACATATATAGTTAACATAGAAAACACATCAACAAATGGATCTGTGATTGCAACAATAACGAATCAATTTAATGGGAAAAAGCAAATCCATAAGCAGAAACAGACAGAGCCCATCAAAAATAAATGGGAAAGACCAGTGAGCATATTGTCAACTCTACACCCCATCTCTATACAGAACTAAAAACGTTTTCTAGCTTACCATTTTCTGAAAAATAAAAATACTATGGGAAGCATCCTCCACTACAGGAGAGATTTAAACTTCTAAAAGACGCTTTCTATAAGCATATGGGGGACTTCTCCAATTTATCATTATGAAATATCATTTTCTACATTTTTTGTATATTTAAAATCATTCATCTATGATTCGTCCACTTGTCTCACAGTGGTGGAGATGCAGATTTGAAACAATTGAAATCGTTGCCTCTGCACCAGGTAAGGAGGGTTTCCTCAGAAAGTCTCTTATCCAAGAATTTCTAGGTCCAGTATACTTAACCATGGATTTTTCTCCATAATCAAATTCACTTAGATTACTACACCATTTACAAAACCTTACCCCAGTTACAAAACCTTAAAACCTTAACAAATATGATGATGTGTTATTCATTCATCCCTCACTTCTTTTTTTCTTTAAGTAATCAAGCATTAACTAATCAAAGCCTTATTAATAGCATGGGCGCGTTAATCTCCAAAAATGATATTTCAAGTTATTTTCTCATTACTAATTTCTCTAGACATGTATTCAAAGAGCCTTTGCGCCTTCTGTCAGCCACACTCCACTGTCATGATATATTTTAAAGGAAAACAAAAATTATAAGTGAATTTATATATAGTAGGAATAAAGATTAATTTAAGATAGGAAACTCAATCTATCTATAGTGAGATTACTTAATAATACTTCGATTTACAAAAAGTGGTTATGAATATATTGGATACAATCAAATTAAGTGAAAGCACGAGCAAAGAGAAGGGTTAGCAGCGGTATTTCACATAGCGATATGTGTCGAGATACTCGCTTGCTCTGTAAAATAAGCGGGAAATGCATAGAAAATGAACGGTATTTACAGTTGGAAACACAAAACAAGAGCAAGATTTAGAGCCTGGAGCGAATAAAAATAACCTTCTTCCGTTCCTCGGATGGAAGATTGGGATTGGAAGCATCCCCATCCTTCTCCTTCTCCCCGTCCTTTCTGTTATCCATGGCTGGTGCTTTGCGGTGCATAGTCTTCTTATTCCAGAAAGAAAATAGATTGTTTATTGGAAGAGAATTGAGAATCAACCACAGAAACCCACCTCCTTCACTCCATTTTGGTTTTTTGGATACTGATGATGCGTCACCGTCACCGCCACTGCCACCGCCGCCAATAATCGGCATTTTCCGAGAGTTTAGGCACCTGCCTTCGATTTCTTCAATTTCAATTGTTGTGATGCTGGGCTTGGCTCGGCTCTACAGACTCTACCTCACATATGAAATTTGCAACCCTATCAGGGAAAATGGTACATGCTTTATCAGCGCCTTGCGTGTTCTATTGACAAGTTTGAAACTTTGAGCCCGGCCACTTTCCAGTTTTAGGTGATTTTGGAGTTAAGGAGATTCTAAGTATTTTAGATTCTGCAAATAATTGGTAATTCCAGTTTTATGGACAATACAAAATAATAATTTTACATCAACTTTATTATTTTTAATAATTTAATTTTATAAATTAAGTTTATTTTATTTTATATTTTTAATTTAGTTAAATGGGTTTAGTTTAGTGGACGTGGAATGGTCTATTGATGTTTGACTAAAAAATAATTTAATTATTTTTTATTAATGTTATATCAAATAATTTTATAAATTAAGTTTATTTTATTTTATATTTATTAAAATAATAATCTAATTTAGTCAAATGGATTTAGTTTTAAAAAATATTATTATTATTTATTTTTTAATCTTATTATCAAATAATTTTATAAATTAAGTTTATTTTATTTTATATTTATTAGAATAATAATCTAATTTACTCAAATGGATTTAGTTTAGTGGATGTTCATTGTTATTGATATTTGATTAAAAAATTATTATTATTATTATTTAATGTTATTATCAAATTAGATATCATAAAACTTGTTTGTGAGACTACTCTTCTACATAACAATTTAATTACTAAAATCTAAATTTGATAGAGATATAAATATTTTGTTGAAAAATAACAAAATTATTAATTAATTATTCTAATCTTGTAAATTAAACATTTTTCATTTCAATTTTTGAAATTTAGATGATTTCTTCCGTCCAATTGACAAGACATAAGGAAATTTTGATGATTTCTTATAATTTTTATAATATTTTGTTTAAAAAATATAAAAAACATTAATTCTTTATTCTTTTCAATGTTGACTTTAAACCACATATGAATGATTAGTTGAGATTTTAAATGTTTCTAATGTAATTTAACATTGTGTATCCTAATTGTGTATCTTTTCAATGTTGACTTTAAACCACATATGAATGATTAGTTGAGATTTTAAATGTTTCTAATGTAATTTAACATTGTGTGGTGATAATCATGATTCATAATTATATATTTATGTTTGTAATTAATATAGTTTGAAAACACCTGGATACTGGTGACAGAAACGACCATGTCAAGGGGTGGGGGTAATGGGATGCATGTCCCACACTCTGCCACCTTTCCCTTGCAATCAAAACGATGCACATTGGGCATGCTTGGAGGAGGGAGGACATGCAGAAGGAGCATTTCAATGTGTGGTGGTTCTATATGAGCTTGGTTTTGAAGTTAAGCTACGGGTTGGAAATGATGGATGGCATTAAGGCTTTTCATGGTTTGAATGTGCGGGTGTTTGAGGTGAATGCTATGGTGATTACTCTTGGTCTGGCAATGGGTAAGCAAAGGATTGGGCATGATCATTCAAGGTGGTATTTCCGTAGCTGGGGGTTTTCAATAGACATTTAGCACCCAATGCGGGCCATAAAGGAAATTGTGCGAACTATTGGGAAGGAAAGGATATTAATCATGGTGGGTGGTTGGAAATCTAGATCTAGGATAGTAGGGGGCTAGTAATAGCTTTTGTTCAAGATATGGCTAGGCCTGCGAAGGGGAGGAGGAGGACTAGAAAGTGTGCTTCCCACATGCCCCATGTTGAGAGAGAGTTGGGAAAGGAATTTTTCAAAGATGTTCCTGGGGATGCTAGGCAGTATCTAGAGCGGATGGAACAAGAAATTGATAGGGTGAAGGATGAGCCAAAGGCTAAGGAAGCCCAAATGCAATGGGTTGCAAAAACCTTGGACATGGGTTCATCTCGCTCACGGGAGATGAAGCAGGGGAAGATTGCTCTAATGTATTGGAAAATGAAGACGTTGTTGGGTCTGGCACTGACGGATGCTCAGGACAAAGAGAAGCAGTCTCGTGATAAGGATGTGGAGGAGTCGACTTGGACCAAGAACCAAATTCTGAAGATTAATTATATGCTCAACATCATTGTGGATTACATTAAGGAGTTGGGCAGGAGGATCAACACGCTGGCTCAAGTCACTACATGCAAGGTGTTCGGGCCCAATCCCACAGAGGGGTCATCCCACGACTTGAACCAGGCCTTTGGTCCACTTGTGGTAACCATCTCCAATGATGTTTAGTAATTGGGTCTCGTTTTCTCCTGTATTTTATTTAATTTGACATAGGTTGATAAGATTGCTAGTGACTATGAAAAACTTGTTTTAATCTAGGTCTAGTTATGATTAGTTTTGAGTTCGTATTGCTTGGTAGGTCAATTTTCCCACTAAGCTAGCTCTATTTAAAACACATAAGCTAACTCTATTTAAAACACTTAGTATTTACTTCTTTCATAACTGAAAAATGTATTTTCTCTTTTTAAATAATTAATATAATTTAAAAAATATAATTTGAAAACAATTTTAACTTATCACTAAAGCGCTTTATATTTTTTTAAGCAAACTTATCAACCAAAAATGAATTTAAAAGTATCATGAAAGAATTACAAAAGGGTAAAATCCCATTACAATATTAAGTGTGGAGACCATAGTTTTCAATTTACGAGGCAATATTTTTTGTTTCCATTTCTTTGATATTTTTTTTGTTTGAAAATGAATTATTGGTGAAAGAATTACAAAAGGGTAAAACCCCATTACCATAGTTTTCAATTTACGAGGCAATATTTTTTGTTTCCGTTTCTTTGATGTTTTTTAAGACAATGTAATTTTATAAACTCTTACATAATAATACTTGAAAAAAGAAAACTCATTATTTTTGTCTTACATAATAATACTTAAAAAAGAAAAAAAAGAGTAATGACATAATTTTTTTATTATTAATTTTGAACACACAGGTTTCTCTTTATGTGAAATTGTCTTTAATCTAAGATTAATGACATAATTTTATTATTATTAATTTTGGACACACAATTTTGTCTTTATGTGAAATTGTAGTTTGTTAGGAGAAGTTTAATATTTTGAGGTTTTATAGTTTGATGTGCATTTTGTGTATCTTGATATTGTCGGCACTAATTTTGGGCTAAACAGTTGGAAGAGTTAGGCTGGTGAAAGTTTAAGTTTTTTGACTTTGCAAATGAAATCATAATAGGGAAATCCGCTCAAGGTTATATGAAGGCACCAATGAACGGAGCACATCTATGGTAGTGGAGATCGACGGTCGCACACGCTTTTCGCAAAAGTAAGATGGAGTAGTTTGGGTATGGGCGGAGCTTTGTTAACCCACAAGCGAATCAATGGTCAGATCGACGGATGGAAAACAGATCTACAGTCGTCAAATACTTTGTTGATTAGACATGCGCGGAGAAATGAATTTTTCGAATCTGCGAAGTGGCGGTAGGCTCCACATATTTTGACGGCGTAGATATGGCGGAGAGGAGCATCAATGGCGGGCATTTTTGTTCGCAAATTCAACATGCGTGGATAAACTAAATTTTTGGATTCGCGTAGCTTGGTAGGGACCGCACCTTTGGACAGTCAGGATGCGGATAAGATGCAGATCGACGATCGGCATTGGATTCGCAGTTTGAAGGTGCGAGAAGGCAGCTTTCTGAAGGATCAAGGCTGCGAAAGCCTGGGGAGGTAAACATGTAAGGGATCAACGGCGCAGGATTGATCGTGCACGTGGACGGCTTAAACAACTCCTTCACTAAGACAGATGCAGGAATGATAAGGAAAGAAGAATAATATAAAATACTTATGCACTGGGATCTAGGTATTGTTTGTCCTGAGCATTGGAAAGCGAAAGACGACGACAGTGCAAAAAGCGGCCACCTCAGACACGAATCTCGAACCAGCTGTCAGTGAACCAGGTAGGTCTCTTGTCCTCTCATAAAACTATTTAAATGGTTGAGCTTGGAGAAATAGAACCCCCGGGTTTTGAGCACCATAAAATAGAGGAATTGTTAGAAGACATGGATGCTGAGGTCTATGACACTGTATTGACTAATGGACCTATTGAGGCAATAAAAGATAGGTTGGAATTGATTAGGAACCAGGGTATATATGTGCATAAGGTATACAGGTCGTTTGTCCAGTTTTTCTCAGTCGACCAAACCCTAAGTGGCCCTGAATTCGTCCACTGGTGCGCAAGTAATTACTCCTCCTCTGAGAGGGTAATTATGAATGCGTCCAGTTCAAAGATCTTGTGTCCTGTCAGCCCTGTCGTTATAAGAAAAGCCCTGTCAATTCCTGATGAATTCAGTCTGAAGGCCAAAGATTACAAGGAAGAATCCCTAATTCAGTATTTTAGATAGTCTATAGTCGAGTTAAAGCAAAGTTTCTTCAGGGCTTGCCTAAAACCTAGTGTCTCATTGCAGGACCAACCTTTCCCAGTCGAAGTCAGTCTCTTTACTGAAGAATCCAAGTGTGTCATAACCATGCTAAGCCAATTCTTAGGATTAGACATGTCATTGAACCCTTGATGAGTTTGTTGTTCGTCCTTAGCACCTACCCGTTAGAGTCTGAGGAGTCTGACCCGTCAGTCCAGTGTGCTTGCCTTAAGTTTGATGAGTCCCTAGCTGAGAATATCCATTCTCAGCTAGTGGACTTCTACAAGACCAGAAGTTTCAGGTTTCAAGCATATTTGCTGAGGATGTTCTTGTCATTTAATGAAGAGAATTTGCAGCTTCCTGAGATGATGCTCACAAAGGAAATGCACACAAATTACAACAAGTTCATGAACAACCTCATGTCAGAGGTTTACAATCTTTTTTATTAGAAAAGATTGCCCAGGGTCTTAGCAGAGATGAAGGAGATGTTGCAACCTTCTCCTGAGAATAAAGTTGGAGATTGGTTTCTCTTGAAGCATGGCATAGTCATCAGGGTATATGGGTTTTCTCATTCACCTTACATGCTACCAGCATTTCTAACTCCTAGAGTATTTGCACTGGAATTTATCAAGCAAACGTTAAGGGTAGAAATTGAGCATTTTTTAGATAATAAGAAAGCCTCAGACATTACTTTTCCATGGGTCGTAGGCCCATTCATCATCAAGAATAAGGCTGCCCTTTCATCCATTGAGTGTGTGATAAGAGAAATGGGATTCCAAACAAAGGCTTCCATCAACTATGATCCCCATCATATCATCTCCAACAGAAGGAAAGATAGTAACAGAAAGGGCTTTGTGCACTTTGAGCTTGCAGGTATGGCAGAGACTGCTAACTGGTTGGAATATCCTAGCAAAAGTCAGATGGATGTAGATATATAGGAGGACTCCACTTCCTTGGTACATAGAACCACATCACCACTGCCTGGCTCCTCCAGCTTGGTCCCAGCAGTTGGAGCAATTATACCCTTGTCAGTTGCTCCGAGAGATCCAACACAGTGGAATTCATTGATGCCATGGATGTAGAAGATGAGGGCACAGAAAGGGCCCCAAAGAGACAAAAGGTGGAAGAGGCAGGGCAGCAGATTGTACAGGTGAAGACTGGTCGAGGTAAGAAGAAACAGGTGGAGGCCAAAGTACCTGCCTTTGAAATCAAGGAGTACGTATTTGATAAAGCAGCTACTGAGCCTGCTGCACAAGGAAAAAGTAGATCACAGTTGTTGGCTAAATACAAAGGGGATAGAGATGCAGCTTCAGAAGAATCAAAGTTGTATGCAAAGGTGGGACGGATCTCTAACAAAGATGTATCCTTAGTCATTGTCAGGAGCCATGCTCAAAACACTCTGAGTTTGCCCATAGCAACCAAAAATAAGGCCATTGAGGTGAAAATGAACCTGGAGGACATTCCCATACCTGACATGATCCATCTACATAAGGAAACTGGAGACATAATTTATGCCAAGTTGTTAAGAGCTACATTGGAACTGTCCAAATTGCAATCCAGTAAGAATAAGGTTGGGAATCAGCTCAGACATGAAAGGGTGGAGAATAAATCCCACAAGGCACAAATAAAAAAGCAGTAGGAATAAAAGATAGATTATCCACCGTCATTTGGGCCAGGAAGGTGATAAACAAACATCAGTAGTTAACTACAGTTCAGGCCAGAATAGATATTATGGCACACCAATCGAAGCTCTTTAGAGATATCTTTGATCCATTGTTTAAGAAAGGGATTCCACTCTTTTGGGAAGAAGATGGTACCATGTTGACTCAAAAAGAGTATCAAGACAAGTTGATGGAATGCAGGTTGAACCATGAAGACCACTAGTACAAAATGAGAGATAAGTGACCAGGTGACCAAAAAATTTGGTCACCACAGCTTTTTCAAGGGATAAATGACCAAAATTGAGGAATTTTAAGTGAACTGACTAAAAATGACCAAGATAAATGACCAATCTGGTCATGGGATAAAAACTAAACTAAAAATGACCAAGATAAATGACCACTTTGGTCATGAGATAAAAACTAAACTAAAAATGACCACATAACAATTGGTCATTAATGTGGTCATTTTTAGTTGTGTCATTCCAGCAGTGGAAAATTATAATTTTGATAATGAATTTGTACAATTTACTAAATTTTAACACTGCAGATGGATTCAAAGACCCCCGAATCCATCTGCAGTGTTAAAATAGAGGGGGTCTCTGAATCCATCTGCAGTGTTAAAATTTAGTAAATTCTAACATTAATAGTATACAACTTGGATTATTTTTCAATACATGTCTTCTAAGAGATCATTTCTGTGAGGCCATCCCGATACCTATTGTGTTAAATGATGGGAGAATCATTGAGATGCTCATTTGGGGGTTTCTCTACTAATTAGTGCCTTGGGTGTGGTGAGTTGATATCTAGATAATACATCATGTCTTACATATAGTTTATCAAGTGATAGACGAGTTCTTCTACATGTGGTTGAGTTATGAGTCTTAGATATTTGTCGTCTTTCCCTTTTGGAATTGTCATGTCCTGAAGTTAGTGTCACTCCATTCAACTTGTTGTACTGGTTGTGTTCATATTTTGTTTGAACAAAACCATTGCCGTTTGACCATCTCGGCAGTCTGTTAAAGTTTCGACAAGTACATGTATTTTGTGTCATGTTAGCTACAAAATTTCAATTTCACAACCTCCATTAATTCTCCATATGCATTCATTCACCATGGTTCTCTTTGCACCCGAGTTTGAAAATATTTAAAGTCCCCCTGGGTCCCTCCCTTACAAGGAATAGCCAATATCCTCCATTTTGAAGAAAAAATAATTCCTCCCTTTTTGTAAAAATCTCTTTGTTCCCATCTCCTTGAATAATAATAATAATAATAAATAATAAAAATACCCCCATAATCCCTAACCCCTTCTCCTTTCACAAATAAAATAAATAAATTATCAAAACTTGTTTTCCCTATATCTTTTTATCCATATATAATATTAATATATTGTATAGTTATTATATATATTTATATAATTAATATATGTAACTAGTATTAACAAATTAAGAAAAAGAAGAATATAAACAAAACAAATGTAATAGATAGAGGGAAACTCAAAAAAAGTGAAAAGTGAATGAGCGGTAAATTAGAAAATAGTTTGAGAGGGAAAATAGAAGAAAATAGGGCCTCCAATAGATCTAACCTCCACGAATTGCTTAGAGAAAGCAAAGTTCTCCATATGGTTGCAAGGAACTCCATGTGATCTCCACAAATTGCGCACAGGAAGCAAAGTTCTCCATATGGTTGCAAGGATCTCTATGTTACAGGCTTCTTGATTTTGCTTCAGATCATCTATGCGCCATCAACTTTTTCAACAATATTTGGGGTGGGTTCGAAACCCTAGCTCAACTACTGCAACACAATCATGCTTCAAGTAACAATTCCTACCCTTATCACTTCAGTTCCATTGTATCTACGGGCTTTCTTTAATCTGTAAATTCAGAGGGCCAAACCCTATGTCGATAGTTTGTAATTTTTATGCCCAATTCGAACCGCATGTGGGGTTTTTAATTATGAGACTAAATTATTTCTTCTTGCTAATTTAGGGCCTTTCCGTGATGTAAAAATATAGATAATGCAGGCAGTTTTCTTAATGACACCTATTGTAATTGTACGATCCATAGTTGTGTTGCACATCGACCACATAACAGGGGGTGTGGTGAAGGGTCGGCCTTAGCAAGTGTTGGGTGTGTTATATCTCTTCACATGGTGGTTGCGTGTACACCACGATCCCCTCCCCAGTAGTGATTCGACTGCGTCGGGCGCGACCGGAGGGGGGGGTAGCCAGCTAGGGCCCACCCCCTTCGTTTCAGACCGTTAGGTTCCGAAACGACATGGAGGGGGCCATTAGGCGCAAAAAAAATTTGAGTTGTTTTTTGCTTTTCTGCGATTTCGGCCCATTGTATTTTATCAAGGGATTAGGGTTGTAACCTAATTTCAGGTAAACGAATTAGGGTTTTAGATGCTGCAGAATATCTTATATTGTATTGTAAATGGTTGAGTATTAAACATATAACGAAAGGAGCAGTACGGCTCTAAGTTTTGCTGGTTTTTCCCAGTTAAGGGTTTCCACGTGAAAATCTCTGTGTTATGTGTGTGCCATTGTGTATTTTCTGTTAATGCTTAAGAATCCGTATGAGTTTTTACCACACTGTTAAGGTTTAACACTTACAGCAAGATGGATCACTCAAATAGAGAAGGCCTTTTACTTCACTCAATAGACGTTTCCCCCTCCTCAGCGTTAGCAGGTTTTTATTTTTCTTTTGCACTCTTTCAAGAGTTGACGTGAATGTATAATATGCCCTAGGGCCTATGTTAAAAGCTCGTTATAAGGAATTTTCTTGAATGCCTGACTGGTGGGTTCTTCTATGGGCCTAGTGATTCTAGAGGATCTAGTGATTTGTATAGATCAAAGAAAGCACTCAAATCTTCTGCCTTCCTTGGAGTTGCAAAATATCAGTGGAGCTAACAATGCAAGAAGAAGTGTGATAAATGACGACAGATAGAGGGAAACAACGGCTCTAATCTACTAGGAACAAGACCATTTCTAGAACAAGTATGTTCTCTCTAATTCGGTGCTAGCAAATCACAAAGGATTTAGCAGAAGTTTAATACTCTTGAGGAAGCACATAGCTTCCTTACCTTTATGGTTCAGATTTTTTGCAAGATCAAAGACTTAAAATTTGTTACTACTTTGTCGACTCTTGATCTTAGTGTTAGTGCAGATCTACATTTTGTTTTCCTAACTTGTGTTGATGATAAGCATGCATAGCAGTAATTTTTGAGTGAAAACTACGAAATGCGATTGCTTTTCATACCTAGTATCTTTATAAACTTACCCAAAAAATAAAAATAAAAATTGCTTAAAAATATATATATATAGTTTTTATATTACAATATATAACTCAACATACTCTATATTACTACATACAATTCCTATATATAAAAACATAAAAACTATATTATTAAAACATTTAACATAGAAAACATACAAATTAAACAATATTTAATGCAATATAACAATATATAATATAATATAATAATAAAACAATGTATAAATAATAATAACATATTATAACTAAATATTATAATATATGTAATATTAACAAATAAAAATATAAAAAAACAAAACAAACACGGAATGGATGGACAAAAAAATAAAAAGCAAAACAAACACAATGAAACAAGAATGGATGGATATTAGAGGGAGGGGTATATCGATGAAAAATTTGATTGGGGTTCTAAAGGAGTTGAGGAGTTGAAGACGTGGAGGTTGAAATTAATTAGAAGCTAAGAATACGAGCTGATCAGAGATCGTTGGAGAATGCATCCTGCTCACTAAGGTTTTCAATCCTTAACCCAATTTCACCATTTTTTCTTTGGGCATTTGCAGAGTTTTCTTAGGGTTTTCATTTTTTAGTTGAAGAGAGGCTAAGCATACGAGCTGATCGGAGATCGTTGGAGAATGGATACTGATCTGTTCATCAAGGTTTTCAGTCCTTAACCCAATTTCACCATTTTTTCATTCGGCATTTGCAGAGTTTTCTTAGGGTTTTCATTTTTTAGTTGAAGAGGGGTTTTATATTTTAAAGGGTTATGGAAAGATGGGTTTGAATTTTTTAAATTATTGGATTATACCACAGAAGAGTTGTTCTTTCAACATGTGCAGAGTTTTCTTAGGGTTTTCATTTTCTGGTTGAATTTTTTGGTGCTCTACACACTTTTTAGCTCGTGTAATTATATATGCGATTATGCAAAATTACTTGTGTATTTGTAGCTCTACGCGTTAGCATTAAGGGTGTGCTCTCCCTATGATTAGGCCCTCCCTGTGTCAACCTATAGATTCGAATAAGGGGCCCTCGGGTATCATCAACCGATGGATATCTATTGGCAAATCGATCGGGACCTCCTGCACCTGGCTCCAGCTGTCTGATTGCTCCAACGACCCTTGCTCCTGCTAAACACATATGAAACAATAGAGATAGATAGCTAATAGGAAAATAAACTAGTCAAGTATATAGGAAACTAATATATAAAGCTAACTGGGTGCCTGCTTCCAACGCTGTAGCCATATGGTAAAATTGTAACCTTTTTTTGTAAGAGTCCCTCTTAGGGCACGTCCTTGCTAAAGCTCTACAGGGCCAGGCTTCAAGTTCCATACCTCAATTGTTTTCATAAAGCGTAATGTGTATAATAACATAAAGCATCGAGGCACGTCAAACTGGTAACGACCGATAATGGTGAATCTATAATTATAAAAATTAAAATTATCCACTCCCTCCAGGGCATGTTGGATGAGAAAAGGTAACAAACACTAAGAATCACCACCACCACCAAAATCCAGGGCATGCTGGAAGTGAACTAGTGGGGAGTCAAACCATCTGCAGTCAATGTTGTTTGTTTGTATGAGTAGTGTTATATGTTATCTGTTTAAATCCAGTCCTCTGTTGTTGTCAATTTTATCTATTTTATGTCTCTAAAGGTTGTCTGAAAGCATGTAAAGGGTTGTATTGATTATGTGTACTTGGCGGGTGTTGTTGGGCAGTTATTAGTCAATCTGTAGTACTCGCTAATCTAAGCCAAAGTTATCCCTCCTCAATTAAACGAATCAACGAATCCAACAAGATAACTAATCCAACTAATGGTGTATTATAATGTATAGAGATTATTACATTCAATAACTCCGCGCCTGGATTTTTTGTATTTGGATCAAATGTAACTGTACAGGATCCCTTCCCTTTTAATTTATTGGGTGCTCTTTACTTTGTGTTGCAAACTCTGCTCAAACTTAGGTCCTCAGAAACTCTTGTGGCTCTGATACCTTAGACTTTTTAAAGCACAGATCCACAAGAAGAAGAGATAATTTCTACACCAAATTCTCTAACTTGTTTGTATGGCATAGGAACAAAGACTAACAGCACAAAATTTGTTACAAAATTGGATAGATGAGGATAAGAATTATCTGACCAAAAAAGAGGCCCAACCCAAATTTGGTTTTCCCCTCTAAAATGATCTCAAACTGTTAAATTTAACCCTGCAATTTTAGCAGAGTAAGGTGCCCAACTAAAAGTGGAAATTGCATATTTAACAACGGTATCATTAAGCAACTAGAGTACAAATTACAGTCCACTGGAATACAATCACACACTTTTAAGGTTTTTTTAATAGCAGTTATCAGGAGCAATATATATAATCACTGGCAAAGAGTAATTGAGTGGAGATATTCATTGATTTTTCATCAATAGGATTATGTTACAGACTTCGGTGGAATCTATGATAGGTTGTTACAGGTGATTGGAAATAGCAATAATATTAAATACTATGCAACTACATTAGAATTAAGATTCTATTGAAGTATAAAGAGGGAATTGAGTGGTGTGAAATTTGAATAATAATTGGCAGAATACAAACAATGAATTACAAGAGTACAAACTACAATCTACTGGACTATAAAGACTAGTCAACTTGGGTAGAATTTCTGAACCATAGGAGAGTAATAGAATGAATTAGGCAACAAGTTAAGGTTCTTCAATCGATGAAAAAGAAAGCCTCATACTACATATAATAAAAAACAAACCCCACCAACCCTCTCATCGGGGTCTTTACATTAACTAGAAAATGATTGTGTAAAACTCGGTATCACAGAATTGGTGAATCCAAATTAGTCTGATTAGGAAATGTCTCTTTTTATTGTCCATCCAGATTATTACTAGACCTAGCTTTGCTTTGTGGTGCAATTAGCTATTTCCATAGATTGATTCCCTATTTGCAGGAACAACTATACCCCAGGCCCAGGAGGAAAACCATTTTATCGTGTATTACCCTACGTTGACAGTTTTACGCTTACCTTACCTATAAGGGGTTGACCAGGACCAACTCTTCGAGCTCTTTGAGCAGCCCTGAGTCCATTAACAATATGGTCTCAAACATGGTTGTTTCACATGGTATTTCTTTTCACATTTCTGGTGTATTGCCTATTGAGGAAGGTAGCTGGTATAATAATATAGAGTGAACGGAGGAGCCCGACCCTTAGTTCCTGGGGCGTGGAATAATTTTATTGGTTGTAGAGAAAGAAAAGAAGGAACCATAGGAGAGTAATAGAATGACTTAGGCAACAGGTTGATTAACCCTGACCTTGAGGATTGTGTAAAATTTTCATCTGAACCTGTCAAGTAGACTCCACGGGGATTTTATTGAACAACACAGAGTTTGGTTAATATTTGTATTTGCAACAGTCAAACAATACTGGCTCGAGGTTGTACCATACTAAACGGGGGAATATTTTAAGTATAAAGAAGGAATTGAGTGGTGTGAAATTTGAATAGTAGTTGGCAGAATACAAACAATTAATTACAAGAGTATAAACTACAATCTACTGGACTATAAAGACTAGCCAACTTGGGTTGAATTTCTGAACCATAGGAGAGTAATAGAATGACTTAGGAAACAGGTTGATTAACCCTGACCTTGAGGATTGTGTAAAATTTTCATCTAAACCTATCAAGTAGACTCCACGAGGATTTTATTGAACAACACAGAGTTTGGTTAATATTTGTATTTGCAACACTCAAACAATACTGCAGGGTGCGAATTTCAAATGGTGTTCTACTATCCATGACTCGAGGTTGTACCATGCTAAATGGGACAATTTTAATATCCCATTTTCTACATTTGAGGTTAACCATTAAATACTCTATTTTACATTAATGTTTATCAGACTGGGTGTTTGATATTAATACAACATTGTCTATGAAGGCATTATGGGTATATGTACACAAAATGAGGTGTCATATACTAACCTTTTGTATTATAGACAATATTGACTTTATCCTTGGGTGTGTTGTCTTTGGTTGTATTGTCGTTTAAAGCTGCATTAGTCTTAATACTCGCCTAGTCTTTCTATATTTTTAAAACTTGAGTTTGAATGGTTATTCAAGGCAAATACCATCTTTGGGAATCTCTAGTCGATATTTATACTTCCTCTCTTTTCCTGGAATCTGTCTTAGACTTTCGGGCATTTTTACAATTACTCCCTCATCATATTTTATGTTGTTTGTATGCTTCATAATTAGGTCAGTATCAGTTTAATAATTAATTATTGTACTCTGTGCTGGGTGCCATAAGACAAATTGAGAATTTGCGTGTGGTTTTAAGACAGTGCTGGTGATGGAGGAGTGATCAAGGAAATGCAAATTTGTTTTTCAATAGAAAGTGCAATGCTAAAACATTGCATTGTTTTAACAATTAGTATGCAACATGAAATATTGAATTTTTCACGTGTTGGAAACACTAAGGCCATGTTGGCCATATGAGAGCATTTTCCTTAATGTTGTAGGTAGGATACTTTATCTTTGGGGTTATATTACTGTAATCACACATGAGGATATCAGTGATATCAGTGACTACTATAGAGCCCCAAAATCTCATGGGACACCTTGAAAAAAAATACTAACATTTGATATCCAATTTAATGTGATAAATGGTTATTCAATATCCTCGTATAACATTTTATATCCAATTTAACAATGGCTCAAAAGCATAGATGGTTATTCAATATCCTCGTATAACATTTTATATCCAATTTAACAGTGGCTCAAAAGCAGTGGTGGAACCACATATGAAACTCAATACATATTAAATGATGCAAAATGATGGTTTAGGGTTTCAAAACACCTTTTATAAGATTGCCTAAGTGGTGGGACCCATCCTAGAGAGGAAATATAATCAAATTGCAAAAAATAGATTTTTTTGGTGAACTTGTGACCAGAAGATATGTGGATGTCCTTCTATGGTTGAGGGATGTCTGCATGTCTCCACGATGGCCCCCGTTGTTGGGCACATCCCATTGCTGGCACATGAAACAACTGCTTTTTTAAACAATTTAAATTTGCAATCAAAATTTTTCCCTAGCTTACCAAGGGACACCTTTGAGGTAAAATATTTAATATTTGGGTTCATTGAGTTTGCTATCATTTTCACTTTCCCAGTAGAACGGTGTATGAGCATAATGGCTTATTTATATTGTAAATTATCTTTAACAATTATACTAGATGCTCCATTAATTTGATTTTTGTTGGTTTACTTCACAAAGAGCATTGGAATTGTACAGAAAATCATATGTAGAAATTAAGTTGGAACATGTAACCAAGTCTTATGCCAGTCCTAGTGCAATTGATCTTCACAAGGTAATAGTGGCTTCTGAAAGCAATAAAGAGAGTTTTTGTCATACTAAATTGTATGATAAAGCAAATGCTAATATTGATGTAACAATAGTATGTGATAACACATTGACAGATTTGGCTTCTGCCATCAATTTTCCCAATTTTTTTAGAACACACAATTAAGAATAATGCACGGATTGACTAATAAAACCCCATTATGGTTATTCAAGCTGATGCAAAAGTGAATAATTCTATTAGTCCAAGTCAAAATTGGAAATTGGAGTTTAAGCGATTTGTTTTTTGGTTCACACTCTATAATCCTGACCTTAAGTGCAAAGAAGCATCTAGTTCGCTTTGTTGAAAGTTGTTTGAGGGTCGCAATTTCTTGGTTTTCCATTGTATGTATACTCTTCGAAATATCAGGACTCAATCCATTTGGGATTCTACTTGGTGATGAAAACTGTATGATGATGAAAAATTGTTCCCTTTACTAAGGATTTTATGATGTAATTTGTTTGCAGGCAAGTATATTTCATTTTGGATCAATAAGTCTGATTGCAGAACCATGCAGATCAGCTCATCTTTCAGCTATGAAGATTGCAAAAGATGTTGGTGCCTTGTTATCTTATGATCCTAATCTTAGATTGCCATTGTGGTCATCTTCTGAGGAAGCTCGTGAAGGAATTCTCAGCATCTGGGATAAGGCAGACCTTATTAAGCTACTATCTTGATTCTTAATGAGGAAAATGCTTTCAAACATAAAAAGTGAAATGCTTTAACTTGAGAGAATAGGCTTCCGTACCCAACCAAATTGTATAGTAAGCATCATTTTCTGATATTTGTATAGACACCGTTAATGCACAGCTTCCCTTAGTGCATTTTAGATTGGACAATCAATATGCTTTTCTCATGGATAAAGAATCAAGACAAGTGAAGAGTCTTAAAAAGTTTCTTAGTTGTGATGTTTCTGAGCCAAAATGATTCTTAGTTGTGATGTTTCTGAGCCAAAATGATACTTAGTTGTGATATTTCTGTGCCGGCTACTACCAATTATTGATCATATTTTTCGTCTGAGCAAGTCAATGAGGATGAAGTAGCATTCATTACAAATGGAAGGGACTATGAAAATGATGTGGTAGTCATGTCACTTTGGCATCCAGGGCTGAAGTTACTTCTCATAACTGAGGGAGAAAAAGGTTGCAGGTATTATACAAAGGTTGGTACATGTGAATAATTGAGCAATGTTTAATTCATTATTAAATTCATATTGGCAAATAGCTATATAAAGTTAAATCCTTTTATAGCACCAACTTGAAGGTGTTAAATTAGTCTTACACAAACAAGTTAGAAATTGGTATTGGTCTACAACCTGCTTAAGTCTTTGCATTCTTCTCCCTCTTATCAACATTTTTCCTTCTTATATTACCCTTTATGACTAGGTGTATCTTCGGGAATGGATGAACCTCTAGAGCTCTTTCCTGTAAATTGTTGTAAGCACAAACAATTCCTAATAGTCCGAGGAGATAATACTCACTATGAGTCAAGACTAAGAAGTCATTCCCATCATGATTATACACAAAACTGGTTGTGTTTTGCTTGATCTAGAGTACTATATTGTGATTTAATTTTCTTCTGATTCTTTTATTATAGGCTTTTCGGGGGAGGGTTAGTAGCATACCAGTCAAGATAGTTGATACAACAGGTGCCAGTGATGCATATGTTGGGGCATTTCTTACTGAGCTCGTTAAAGACATGTCATTGCTTCAGGTAACTATACTTTTCATCTTTCCACCATGCTTTCCGTTCTTGTTTTGATAGTGAAGATCACTGTAAATGTAGTATGTTCTTTGTTGGTTTAAGCAGGTTCATTCCATTTGATGAATATGAATATGTTTCACTTTTTAACTATAGTACTAGTAATGGTCTTACAGGATTTATGGTGTATTTGGCTAGCCAATTTCTCAATTTTCCATTGTGGGCAACCTGACAGTGGTTTCAAATCCTATAAATCATCAGTCTACCCACTTCCTCCTCTATCTTTCTCTGCCAGAACTGCTCTCATCCCTGCATTCTGCCTAGATTTCACCTTGTGTGTTTCTCTATACGTAGTTTCCTCCCTGCCTGCATATTGGAAAAGTTTTATCTCTGTGTCGGGCATTTGGATGCATGACCATTCTGGTATTCTTTGCTACAATCATATCTAAGTATAGGTCATTCCCTTCTGAGCTAATCGTGCGTAAATTCCCAGGATGAGAATTCCTAGCGTTTTTCTCAGTTTGTTTTTTCTCCAAAATCCCTAATCCACATGAAATCCGTATTGGGTATAGCTACTTGTGACCTACTTCTGAATGCTATATATATGTGTATGTTGGCACTCATTGTTTGAGATTTGGAGGCCAATATCCATGAGATCATTGTTTCCAGATTGCTTCTCCTCTATACCATTCCAGTCACCAATATTCAATTGTTCTTCTTCAAATTTGTGTCTAGAATAAGAGTCACCATGTTTTTACTGCGCGGAGTTGAGTGGAGACCTACAAAACCTAGTGTGTGGAGTTTAGTGGTTACACGAACATAAAGACTTGGAGACTGCTCCACTTTCTTGCTTGTGACTAGTAGACTACGTTTTGGTGAAGATTGCATATTGTTTGGAAAAGACCGTGTGGGAAATATCAAATCTCATGGATTGATATTGTGGCTTGTGTACATTGCAGTCGCATATTGTTGGGGTGACTTGGAAAGAAGAACGTCCCTTCTGTTAGAAGTGTCAGACTCTTGCATTCACCAGTGGTTATATTATATGAAGGCTGAACACTCGACTTTGTAGCGAATGTAGCTACCTCTATACCTCCAGTGGAATGAATTTTTGGGTGCCCGTAGCCAAGTATATTGTTAAGGGAGCATGATGTCTATCATATAAAGGATATCCTCAAGTCCATAACCATGGAATAGTTCATAGCATTTTGACTGGCTCAAGTCCAAAAACACTTTGAGTGGCACTTGTTTCCAGTAGCCAGCATGTAGACCCAGGTGTACAGAGAATGATAAAAATTTAATAAAGTGGTGTGTCCCAAGGATGGGTGGAGGATGTCATTTAATAAAGTGGTTTGTCCCAAGGATAAGTGGAGGATGTCATTGTAGAAACACTAAAAAAATAATTAGTGGGCGGAACTCGACTTAGGCAGGGAATTAAGTTTAAAAAAAGTTATTTTTTTAACGAAGATTAACATAAAATACTTTTATAAACTGAAATAATTTATAATAATTTTAAATAAGTATTTAAACCTTTGGGTAATATTTTGGTAAAAGGTGATGTCTAGTTTTCCAAACAAACAATGGTAAGCTATACATTTGACTCAATGGAGTAGTGCGAGACAAGCGAGATTGGGAATTTGACGAGATGGGGAAAATGGAGAATTTGGACACAAAAGAATTTAAGGTGTAAACAAGCTTGGTAAAATTTGTGCATTTTGGTAAAAGATCAAAAATTTTGACGGGGAAGACTTTGGTACTAATAGTATGCATCTAGTGTTCATATGGTGTTAGATTTATTGTTTGAAAGAGAATACCTATCTTTGAAAGGGAACATGGTGATCAATTTTCTGTTGGAGTTAAAAGCAAAGAAACAACTTCAAAGTTCAGAGCTAGTTCTTGTGTGATTAAAAGAAGGTTTGCTGACATGAAAACTAAGTTCATCTTCATTCACACTTTCTCATTTTGATTATTATATATTTCTTTGCTTGATCATTCTAGAGGTGCTTAACCATCTATTATGGCTTGACTTTAAAAGTGTTGCAATCTATCAATCAATGCACTGAATTTTTCAAGTTGAGTGTTCTTTAGATAAATTGTAATTCCAATGTAAGAAAGTATAAGAACCCCTTTTCCATAATTTGGCAAGATGGTGTTAACTATTGGAAATTTTATTCTCATATCAATCCATACGAAATTCTATTTAAGGGTGCTAGCTCAATGGTAGAGCACCTGCCTTATAGGCAGGGGATTGGTGGTTCGATTCCACCGTGCCCTATTTATATTCTGAAACCACTAAAAAGAGATAAATGACTAAAAAAATGACCAAAATTTGCATATAAATGACCACCATTACAACATGAGAGATAAGTGACCAAAAAAATGACCAAAATATGCATATAAATGACCACTTTTGAGTTGGCGATCGCTGGTAGCGGTCATTTATCACGTGACCATTAATGACCAAATATATTACCAAATTAATGACCAAATATACGACCAAATATATGACCACAAGATAAGCTATAAATGACCAATCTAAATATGACCACATTTTTGGTCGCGTGATATATGGCCACTAATTTGCTACCAATGGTCACCAACTCAAAAGTGGTCATTTATATGTGGATTTTGGTCGTTTTTTTGGTCACTTATCTCTCATTTTGTACTAGTGGACTTCGCTGACATGACCCAATCACTGTCTGGAAAAACAGTGATGGATAAGTTGACAAGGGAGTTTGAATTGGTCTTGGTTTTCAAAGAGGCTTGTGCACACCTTCAGAGCTATTCATACAGGGATCATACATAATTACGAGTATAGCTAAAGGAGGTGGCCACGTCATATTTGCAAGCTGCTGACCAATGGAAGATTGTGGAGAAATATGGAAAAGCCAAGCTAACGCTGCATGCATAAAGATTTTTGAAGATCATGGAGCTTTGTAGTCTGAGGACTTAGTTACTTAGGCTTTTGTTTATTTACTAGGAGTTGTTACTAGTTAGTAAATGCTCATTGGCACATGTAAAGGCAGTTAAGCCTACTTGTCAGCACTTGTTATTTATGTTGTAACTAATTCTCAATGATGGTGGGCCTGTTTGTATAAGTGTCATCACTTTTGTAATAGTTTTATGTTTTGGAGGTTAGGTTAGAATATTTCGAGCTGGAAGGATGAGGTTATCATCTCCTATATATTCATATGTAATAGAAGGAAAAAGGGGTTGGAACCCCTGAGAACTTGAGTTTTGCAATTGAGATCTATCCTTAAAATTACAGAGTCGAGGTTGGCATTTTGCAGAGATTCCCATGTTATTTACTTTATAGTCGGTATCTTCTTTCCTCATGTGAATGTGTTCCTTGTTATCTATTCCATTTTGTTATCTTTTCATGTCTGAAATAAGTGTTTGATAGTACAAAATTCATACATATATGCTCCGTCTATTGATTTCAGATATTCATAAAATCTTTTCTACTAAAGTTAGCATTGGATTCATCTTTGTTAGATGCCCATGTTAATGGACTGTTCTTCATTTCTTTTTTATCACCAGACAACAACATTTTGACTGTAAATGAGTAACTACCTTGCCTTTGTTATAAATTTCCATGCCATAGCACTATTAATTGACATATCTGTTATATTTTGACTCCATTGCCCAATGGATGCTTACCTTGTTTCAACTAAACAACAATCTGATTTTAGTTCTTACTCATATATCTGGCCTTGTTAAACAATCAGCGAGAGATCCTTCTCTGGAAAGAAAGAAGCCAACTCTCTTTCCTAAAGTTGGTTTTGTGGTTACCTTGAAGTGACTTTTCCCACAACTTTAAGGGTCATTTTCAGTGCTAACATATTGGTGCCGTTACCGGGGAGCGAAAGTTGTATTGTCCCTAGGAGAAACGACAAAGAGTTCCATATTTCAGGGGGAAAAAGGATTTTTGTGGGAAAACAGAGATTCTTACATTGCAGAAGGTTGTATGTTTGCCCTGGCGACTCCACGTTGATTTCCAAAGAAGGTTTCAGAAGGCATCCTGGCCTTTAGAAGGATCCATACAAGAGGTAATCCTAATTCTGAAATTTTACAAAGTGTGGAAAACCCAGAAAGTTTGTTTAGACATCCAAGTGGAAAAGAAAAGGCTAGCGCTTCTAATACTGAAAGGTATTTATCTCAAGAAGAGTTTTACAGTTTTCAAGATTTGGATTTAGAAGTAAGTGTTGTAAAGTCTTTATTAAGATCAAAATCGGAGTCAGACCTAAAGCAAATAGAAGTCAATCCAAATAGGTTTGAGTCATACTTGCTAGATCCTTTGTGGTATAACTTGCAAAACATTGTAAAGGTTGAAGAAAGTAATCCTAATTTTCAAACCTCTCAGCTTCATATTACAAACCTTGTTAAAACTCCTCCTCATAAACCTCATGTACCACAGAATCCACCTAGTCCAATGGCAGCTAGGTTTGCACCTCTGGCTTTGCCAGCTGTTTTGCACAATCTCCATCAGAACTCACAGAGAATTTCTTTATATGATGGAGATGGAAATTTTACAGCAAGACAACATATGGATAGATTTGAAGATTTTATTGATCTGGAAGAAGTAGATTATGATGATGTGAAAATGAGATTGTTTACTCAGATTTTGTCAGGGGAGGTAAAGAGATGGTTTAAAGACTTACCAACATGATCTATCTTTACCTTTGAAGCTTTTCAAACACTTTTTTTGGATAGGTGGGAGGCAAAAAAGATTCCCTTACAAATATTATCTCAATATGACCATTTAAAGAAGGGAAACTTTGAGTCTATACATGAATTTTCTAGCAGATTTGTGAGGGTATACAACTCCATTCCAGTTGATATTAAACCCTTGGTAGGTGTTGCCAAGCTTCATTATGCAGATGCCTTTGATGGAGACTTTTCATGTATGTTGAGAGAGAGGAAGTCAGCTACTTTTTCAGCTACATTAAAGGATGCTCTAGAAGTGGAAGCAAATTTAATGGCCTTAGGGAAGTTGAAAAATAGAGTAGAGATAGATAAGAGAAGACTAGAAAATCAACCATCCACTTCTGCTTCTTCCTCTGCAAATGATGTTAAATTTGAAATGATGATGAAGAATATGGAGAAATTGATGGATAGGTTAGACCTAGATAACAGACCACCTAATAGAGAGCCACTGGAAACTCAAAGAAGGAATCCAAATTTTAGGAGACCGTTTCCTCAAAGAAACCAAAGGAATCCTGAAGATCAACAGATAAGACCACCATTCCCATAAAATTTGGTTGATGAGGAAGGACAAGAAGATACAATGGATAACCAGATTCATCACTTTGATGACGTTGATTATGAAATATACTTAATTGAAAAAGAACATAATTTATTAGCCCATGAAAATGATAATTCCGTTTCAGAGCTAGATTCATAACACTATCAGAGAGGATATCAAAATGCCATTGATGATTTTCAGAGAAAATTAAAGCTGAGAAATCGTGATGTAATAACAAATGAAGGAAAGTCCAGTCCAAACTAGCTTTCCAACACCCAACAGAATTCAGGAAAACAAAAAGAAAAGCAGAAGGATACTATAGTACATAAGAACCCATAAAATAAGGAACAACAACCAAAGGAAAGTAAACAGTCAAGGCCAATTGATGTAGATAGACCAATTTCATCCTTCAATCTGAAGTCAGAGTTATCAAAGGTTAAGATTTCTATCCCCTTTAATGAGTTGTTGAGGAATAACGAATACAGAGAAGAAATTACTAAAACGGTCAAGAATCAAGGTGAGTATCAACTGGATATTTTAGAAGTGACAGATGATTCTCCCATCGTTGTCTTTGGGCCTAAAATTGAAGATACAGATGATGAGGAAGTCCCTCCTTTTTATTTGAGTTTGAATATCCATGATATGATTTTGCACAATGCCATGCTAGACTCTGGTGCATCTCATAACGTAATTTCAAAGACAGTAGTGGAAAGTCTAGGATTGGAGGTTACTAGGCATTATAAAGACCTGTATTCTTTTGATTCTAGAAAGGTCAGGTGTCTGGGATTAATAAAGGATATGGTGGTAACTCTTGCACAACTTCCAGCTAAAAGCATTGTGATGGATGTTGTAGTAGCTGATATTCCTGTAAAGTTCGGTATGTTGTTATCAAGATCTTGGGCATCCAAATTAAAAGGAACTATGCAAATGGATTTGTCATATGCCACTATACCTTTATTCGGAGGCAACATGAGGTTATATAGAGAGAAAAGGTTAGCCTATGTGGTCAACAGTCAAGATAAGCCTGAAAATCATCATATTTATGTTGTTGATACTGATTTGGGGTCTTCTATATTTTTCAATGATGGACCACACACTGATCCTGAAGTTCCTGTACATATTGAATTTAAGGAGGATGAGGAATTTGCAAAAAGACAAGAAGAATTGGAGAAGAAACAAAATGAAGAAGGATTGTGGAATATGTACTTTGATGGATCTCTAAGTAAAAATGGGGCTGGGGCAGGTGTTTGGATTATATCCCTAGTCAGAGAGTTTAAAGATTTATCTTATAAACTGACTTTTGAATGTAGCAATAATGTGGTTGAATATGAGACTCTACTGCTGGGTTTGCAGGCTTTGAAAGATATGGGGGCAAAAACAAGAGAAGTATTTGGGGACTCAGAACTTGTGGTGAATCAGGTGAACGATAGTTACCAAACCAAACATCCCATAATGAGAGCATACAGGAATGAAGTTTGGGACATGTTTGGAAATTACTTTACAGAGCATAAAACCAGAGTGGTTCCCAGAATGGAAAATCAAGTAGCAGACTCTTTGGCTACAACTGCTGGTGGGTTCAAGGCTCCTATTTATGCCCAGAAAAAGTATGAAGTCAAAATTGTAAATAGACCCTCAATACCAGACAACTCCAAATATTGGCAAGTTTTCGATGACAATATGCACATAAAGAGATTTTTGGAAATGTCTAATGAATTTGTGAATGCTCAGATTGATACAGAAAATGAAAATTTAGAGAGTTTCTGTCATGTCCCAAATTTGGAATTGGGTCACAATGGCCTAATCACATTAGCCATATTCATTAGAGTTTGCAAAGTTGATGTTAAGGGTCAAATAATTGCCAAGGAGGAAAATTACTAGTTTCCTAGGTTTGGGGTGGAAGCTTTGGGATTTGGAATAATGGGGATAATAAATGATGTTTGAACATTAGAATGGCATAAATATCTAATAAAGGAGCTAAATAAATATATACAAGTGAAAATCAAAGTGGCATTTCATCATGAAGACACATGGAGGAAGTGGGACCCACATATGGCTAGATTTCCCCACTACATTTGGCATCATTCTCTCACCAATTCGAATTCAAGGTGAATGGTAACATACTTGGGGAAGTCCAAAAGGTATTATTCATGGCATAACTCATCCAAGGTCGAAATATAGAGGAAGAGTAACTCCCATGGAAGAGGAAGAGGCAATTTGGAGCTAGTGAGACACTTGGGCTAGATTCCCTAGCTCTATGACAACAATGATGAAGATGCTATGACACCTATGACACAAATCAGACCTGAAGGCTGACATATGACATATATGACATGTCAGGGCTAAAAATAGACTCCAAGAGGGCGCTCAAGGGTGTTAGGGCAGCTAAGATGCTTCCACATGTGATTTGGTGGAAGTGGGAGACTAGGAATTGTTGTACAAGTGGCGTTCTTTGGAATCTCTTCCCAACTTGAGTTGGCATGAGTCTCTTGGAAGGAATTCGACCCATGGAGGCCATTAGAACTTTATAAATGTCAATAACAAAGAATGAAACCAGATTTTGATCATTTGTAGAATTTGCAATTGCATTTGTGAAGAGGGAGAGCTAGTGGATGACTAGTTTCTTGCCTTAGCCAATTTCGAGGGTGAAAGATTCCCATCCAAGTTGGCAATTGGAAAGGCCATTCAGACCTTTCATTTGGAGCTTTAATGGAGTATTTATTTGCAGGTGTAAGCTACAGGGAAGCTCATGGTTTCTTCTATTGCAGCTCGCTCCTTCAACCATTTCCAGTTTTGATGGCATATTCTTGATCCTTGAGGGAGGGCATTTTTGGTGAGCTATTGTACTCTTTGGGGGAGCTTCTAATGCACCATTTATTTTGTAATATGAAGTAAATACTCTGTTCTTCATCTCCAGAAAGTTTCAGGTCAAAATTCCAAGTAGAAATGTATAAATCTCATTTTTATGGAAGAACAATGCCATTTCCCCACTACCTTGTTGTGAACCAATGTATTGATGATGATTTCGAATGAATGGATGATTCTATGATGAATTTGTGATTAATGGACTGCCATGGATGTATTTTACAAGTTTCATGTACTTTACTTGAGCATTTGAAGTATTTTTACTCAGTTTAATTGCATTGGGAGAAGAAATAGTGTCATTTCCCCAAGGGTCGAATTGGTGATTTTTGCAGTTGAATGGGAGAGGGTGAGAACAGTTGTAATAAACCATTAATGGTGCATATGAGACCTTAATAACATATTTAACACATTACATACCTCTGTTCATAAATTTGAGTGGGTTTGGAGGCATTTGGGAAGCCATTTTCAGTGCTTACCTTAGGGGGATTTGAACCCCAAATTACTAGTAAAATTGCATACTTGGTCCAGAATCTTAAGAGAGTTTGCAGAGGTCTTTTGGTGGCCATATGTTATCCCTGAACATCATATTCAATCCCTAATATCATTCATACACCTTCCTTGAAGATTTGAAGGCATTTGGAGTCAATTTGAGACCTAGAGACCAATACTAGTCAAAGGGAAATCACTAGTAAAGTTACCTACATTGACCAGAATTGAAAGAGGATTTGCAGAAGTGTTTTAAAAGTACAAAGGCATCCTTGAAACACATATTTATGTTCTAATATCATTCATATACCTTCTCAGAAGATTTGGGATCATTTGGGGCAAATTTGGGACCTAGAGATCGAAACTAGTCAAAGGTCGAACCAAGGAAAAAAAGTGGAAAATTGCAATTTTAATAAAATTCTTAACAAGGGACATTATAGTTTCCAAGATGATGAATCGACTGAAGAGGAAAAAGATGAAAATCAAGGATGGTGGAATATGTTAGGAGGAACAGACATAATTCAATTGAAGAGCAATTTTATTGCAAGAGGCTTGATTCCCCTAGAGAAGTTATTTGACTAGAATGACGTTGCTAAGAATCCTAAAGTTAAACCTACTGATGATGTTGCTGAAGATCAGAACTTGGGTACTGAAGAATCACCACGAATCGTAAAGTTGTCCAAGAAATTACTTGCAAAAGAGAAGGAAGAATATGTCAGTTTGATGAAGAAATACACAAATGTATTTGCATGGAGCTATGAAGACCTGAAAGAGTATGATACCTCTATCATACAGCATACCATTCCAATAAAACCTGGAGAAAATCCTTTCAGGCAAAAGTTGAGAAGAGTAAACCCCAAGTTGTTTCCCGTGATAGAAAAAGAGATAAAAAAATTATTCAATGCTAATATTATTGTAACTTTGAGGTTTTCTAAATGAGTGGCTAACTTGGTGCTTGTTAGAAAGAAAAATAGTGAGATCAGACTTTGTATTGATTTCAGAAATCTCAACAGAGTTTCTATGAAGGACAATTACCCATTACCGAAAATGGAACACATTCTGCAAAGGGTGGTAGGGTCTGAAAGGATTTCAACTATGGATGGGTTCTCAAGCTATAACTAGATTAAAATATTCCCAGAGGACCAAGAGAAGACTGCTTTTACTACACCATGGGGTACATTCATGTATGCTAAAATGCCCTTTGGGATGATGAATGCATGAGCTACATTTCAGCGTGCTATGGACATCGCTTTTGCAGAATAAAATGATAAATTTGTAGTTGTTTACATGGATGATATCACTGTTTATTCCAGGTCTGATAGATAACATATCAAGCACTTGGAGAAAGTCTTTATGAAGTGCATAAAATATGGTATTTCACTAAATCCCAAAAAATCTAATTTTGCACTAGAAGAAGTGAAATTGCTTGGACATATTATTTTGAAGGATGGTATTAAGATCGATCCAGAAAGGGTCAGTGCAATTTTAAAGGTCGAGGAGCCTAGGAGCAAGAAGGAAGTGTAGTAATTTGTCGGACAGGTAGGTTTCCTGAGGAGATTCATTCCCAGCTTTGCTGAAATATTAAGAGATATTACTAACATGTTGAAGAAGGAGAATCAAATAAAGTGGACAGAGGGTGCTAGAGAATCCTTCAAAGGTATTAAGAGGGCCATCACTGAAGCTGCAGTTTTGGCGAGTCCAAATTTCACTAGAGATTTCCTAGTATTCTCTTATGCATCCAAGCATACTATAGCTGGAGTCCTATTGTAGAAAAACAGTCAAAATGCTGAGCAACCTATAGCATTTTTCAATAAGGTATTGAGAGATGGAGAGTTGAAATATGATATCATGGAAAAGCAGGCCTATGCCTTCGTAAAATATTTGAAAGATTTCAGAGTATACATTCTTCAATCACACATTGTTGCATATGTCCCAACTAATGCAGTGAAGAGCATTCTTACCCAACTAGATCCCGAAGGGAAGAGAGCAAAGTGGATTGTTGTATTATTGGAGTATGATCTGGAAATCAAGCCTGCCAAGTTGATTAAAGGACAAGGACTTGCCGAAATGATGACAGATGCTAATTGTGAATCTTTACAACTCAACTTCATAACCAGTCATTCAAACCAGCTTGACGAAGGGATACAGGTAATGCCATATTTTTCCATGTATCCATGGTATACCGATATTGTATATGTATTACAAAATCTGCAAGCTCTTGCGGGATTGAGTAAAACAAGAGCTAGATCTGTGAAACTAAAGGCTGCAAAGTTCTGCATTATGAATCAATACTTGTACTGAAAAGATCCTGGTGGTATGTTGCTGAGTTTTCTATTGGAAGATGAATCTCAACAGACAATTCCATAAGGGAGATTGTGGAGGACACCACTCATGGAAGGTAACAACAAATAAAATTCTGAGAGTTGGTTTTTATTGTCCCACTATGTTTTCTGATGTTTATAAAGAGACTACCACATGTCATCAGTGTCATATTTTTTTATGGTAAGAGGAAGCTGATTTCACTTCCTCTTAACCCAATTTCAGTATAGGCACCCTTCCAGCAGTGGGGGTTAGATTTCATTTGGGAAATCAACCCAAATTCTTCAAGTCAACACAGATGGATTCTGATAGCAACAGACTATTTCACAAAATGGATGGAAGCTATACCCACAAGAAGTGTTAGAAAAAAAGGATCGCAGAGCAATAACAATAAACAAGATGTAAATACAAATTACACAAACGCATTACAAGAGAGACACCAATATATCGTGGTTCACCTAAGATGGGCTACGTCCACACTGAAATTTCCAGTCCTTGTTATTATACCATCCAACAAATGAAGGGATACAACCTGCAGCACATCCGTTGCACTTCCTCTTCACTGTCTCACAATCTCTCTTCACAATCTGAGAGATCTTTACAATGCATAATACCTAATACATCAACCCTAGCCATATTACAATGTATTTCTTATAAAGGGGAATACAAAGGAAAAATGCCACAGGTTACACAAAACCATGGGCCCGTAATCTGTTGGCGAAGCAACCAAATTTTTTTCCTTTGGGAGCTACGCCCATGAACCCACTTTCTCGGGGGCGCTGCCCCTGACGGTGGCCCGTTGGCCCCAGCACCCCCCAGCCGAGGAAGTGCAACCACTCCCCCGGACTTCCTGGGGAGCGTGCCGGGATCATAACCAAACCTGGGGTACAAACACGGTTGAATCATCATCTATGAGATTGGAAGATCAGGCTCCACAACCAACAATCTCCCACTTGGAGACTAATCACAACAACTCCACCGTTGATGTACTTGTTGGACTTTGGACTTGGCAAATTTCTCATCTTCACCTTCATGCTACAAGGCCAATTGAAACCGAGCAAGAACTCCATTTATATCTGATCACTACCTTTGTGAACATGTCTGCAGGATTATGGCTAGTATGTATCTTTTCCAGCTTCAACAGTTCATCTTCCAGGACAGAGCGTATGAAATGGTACTTGAGCTGTATATGTTTAGTCCTGGAATGGAATGCTGAGTTCTTTGCAAGATGAATGGTAGTTTGGCTGTCACTATACAAACTGCTATCCTTTTGCTTCTTACCTAATTCCTCCATAAACCTTTGCAACTAAATCATTTCTTTACTAGCCTCTGTAACAACAACATACTCTACTTCCGTTGTTGAAAGTGTAACAACCTTTTGTAGTTTCAAAATCCAACTTACTGTTGTTCCACCTACATTAAACACATACCCTGTGGTGCTCCTCCTGCTATCCTTATCACCTGCCATATCTACATCAACATATCCCTGTAGAACAGTGTCTGAACCTCCAAAACATAATGCATGAGTGGTAGTTCCTCTCATATACCTGAGAATCCACTATGCTTCCTTCCAATGTTCTTTACCTGGATTGTTCATATATCTGCTCACAACTCCCACTGCATGTGCAATATCTGGTCTTGTGCACACCATGGCATACATCAAGCTGCCAACTGTTAACTGATAGGGAATCTTGGACATGTAATCTATCTCTTACTGTGTCTTGGGACACATATCCTTAGTTTGAAATGGCTGGACAAAGGTGTACTAACTGGTTTTGCATTTTGCATTATGAACCTCTCCAACACCTTTTGTATGTACTCACCCTAAGATAATGTCAATTTGTAATTTTTCCTATCTCTTGTTATTCTCATACCAAGGATTTGCTTTGCAGCACCCAAATCCTTCATCGCAAATGAATTAGCTAACTTCCTTTTGAGCACATTTATTTCCTGCATGTTAGACCCTGCAACAAGCATGTCATCCACATACAATAACAAGATAATATATGTTCCATTATCTAGCCTCTTGAAATAAACACAGTGGTCAGAATGACATCTACTATAACCTTGTTATGTCATAAACCTGTTAAATTTTAAATACCACTATCTTGGAGCTTGCTTCAAGCCATACAAGCTCTTTTTCAACCTGCACACCAAATTCTCCTTCCCTTTGACCTCATATCCTTGTGGCTGCTGCATATATATCTCTTCCTCCAAATCCCCATGGAGAAAGGTTGTTTTTACATCTAACTGTTCAAGATGCAAATCTTCTACCGCCACCAGACTTAAAATAGTCCTAATTGAAGTCATCTTAACAACAGGAGAAAATATTTCATCAAAATCTATACCTTTCTTCTGTGCAAACCCCTTTACAACAAGTCTAGCCTTGTACCACTCCTTACCTCATTCTTCTTCCTTCAACCTATAAAGCCATTTGTTCTGCAATGCTCTTTTACCAGCATGTAACTGAACCAAATCCCAAGTTTGGTTTCCTACCAATGAGTCCATCTCCTCATTCATGCCCTACTCCCACTTCTTTCTAGTTTCCACCTGCATTGCTTCTTCATAACATTCTGGTTCACCAGCATTAGTCATCAATAAATAATACATTGAAAGAGAGTATCATTCAGGAAGTCTACTTAACCTAGTAGATCTTCTTACACTTGCAGGAGTTTCAGGTACTTGTTGTTGTTCTTGATTTTCTGGCACCTTTGGAACTTCATTTTCTTCAATTTCATCAAGTACTGTGTACTCTGTGTTTTCTCTTTCCTGTTTCTTTCCCTGCAACTGATCTTTATACATGACCTTTTCATTGAATATCACATCTCTACTCCTAATGATTTTGTTATTTTCATAATCCCATAAGCGATAACCAAAATCATCAACCCCATATCCAATAAAGGTACATTTCTTGGATTTAGCTTCAAGCTTTGTTCTATTTTCTTTATCAATATGGACAAATGCTTCAAAACCAAACGTTCTCAGAAATGAGTAGTTTACATTTTTACCTGTCCATGCCTCCTCTTGAATACCACCATCCAAAGCACTTGAAGGCCCTCTGTTTATTAAATAAACAACAGTATTTCCACCATCTGCCCAAAACTGTAAGGGCAACCCTGCATGTAATCTCATACACCTTGCACGCTCCATGATCGTTCTATTCATCCTTTCTGGCACACCATTTTATTGTGGTGTTCTTGGGATTGCCTTCTCTCTATGAATCCCATGGTATGAACAGTAACTATCAAACTCCTTGCCGCAGTACTCAACTCCATTATCAGATCTGAGACACTTCAACCTTTTTCCTGTCTCATTCTCAACCAAAGCTTTCCACTTCTTAAAAGTAGCAAACACATCAGATTTATGTCTAATGCAATAAACCCAAGTTTTTCTATATACACTAGTACAAAATGAGAGATAAATGACCATAAAAACGACCAAAATCCGCATATAAATGACCATTTTTGAGTTGGTGACCACTGGTAGCAAATATGTGGCCATATTTAGCTTGGTCATTTATAGCTTATATTGTGGTCATATATTTGGTCGTATATTTGGTCATAATTTAGTCATATATTTGGTCATTAATTGTCACAATTAATGACCACTTTTATGACCACATTTTTTGTCACGTGATAAATGACCGCTAATTTGCTACCAGCGTTCTTCAACTCAAAAGTGGTCATTTATATGCATATTTTGGTCATTTTTTTGGTCACTTATCTTTCATGTTGTATTGGTGGTCGTTTATATACAAATTTTGGTCATTGTTTTAGTCATTTATCTATTTTAAGTGGTTTCAGAATATATATAGGGAACGGAGGAATCGAACCTCCACCTCCTGCCTATAAGGCGGGTGCTCTACCATTGAGCTAGCACCCTTAAATAGAATTCCTTATGGATTGATATGAGAATAAAATTTTCAACTAAAGAAATGCCCGCTAGCATAAGGAAGCATGGTTTAGCTGAACCATATAATGAAGAGTTGTGTGTTGGGGCATGTTTAGCTGAACCATATAATGAAGCATGGTGTGTTGTTGAATACTATGAAGCCAGTGACACTATTCTTAGACTGTAGTTGGAGCACCTTTCCCCCAATAGTGAGCATCATGGGAGAACACTAATTTTTCGAAACATGGGGGAAGTCAAGATACTTTTGGATGCTGGAGCTAATGATGATTTTTGTGTACGAATGAAGAATGGACATCAATTCTGCCCCCTACACATGGAAAATAGAATGGGTTGTCTTACTATTTTGAAGCAGATGATAGTGCATGGATGTGATTTGAATGCGATGACTGAGAGAGGAGAAACTGCACTTATTTTGTCTGTAAAGGCTAATCACCAAGAATGCTTCAAGGAATTGTTATTTTCAGGAGCTGAATATGGCAAAAGTAAACATGGATGGGAAAAATGTAGTCAACATAGCATAAGTAAACAATTGTGTTTCTTCTACCATCAAATTATTTCAGATGCAATAAAATCAGGGAAAACAATTTACTCCAACAATCCCCAAGTGTTTTCTCCACTTCATTTTATGGCTAGATTTGGTGATTCTCTAGTCCTTCATAAACTTTTACAGCAGTTACGACTTAATTTGAATGAGCAGGATATGCATGGTTTTTCTGCTGCAATGATAACTGCAAAAGAGGGTCATGTTGAGGCTTTCAAAGTGCTTATATTCGTTGGAGCTGATTTGAAGTTGAAGAATAAGAAGGGTGAAACAATAGTTAGTTTAGCTCAAGCCCATGGAAAAAGAGAACTTTTTGAAAATGTTATGTTGGATGCCACTCTAGCGTATGGCTTAAAAGGAGAGGAATTCAAAGCTCTGCATTACGCTTCACAAAAAGGGAATCTGGAGGCTATAGGGCAATTTATGAAAAGAGGATATGCAGTCAATACCCTTGACAAGGATGGTTACACTCCATTAATGCTTGCTGCAAAACAAGGTCAAGCAGATGCTGACTGTAGTCTTGTAAACCAAAAAGGTGAAACAACATTGTTGCTTTCCAGGAGAAATAGTTTATCAAAAATTGCAGCGGGTGCTATATTGGACCATCTTGCATAGAAGTTGGTTCTTGCTGGTGATCAGATCTACAAGCATACAAAACAGGGTAAAGGTCCTCCACATATTGGACCATCTTTTAAAATTAGCATGAGCTCTACAAAATTCAAATACACATAAAAGCATACCTTGATTGATGCTTTTGACTTTTCTGTAGCAACATCAATGGGCAATTGATTCGTGGCCCACCCATCCTTCACCTTCAAGAAGTTATACATTACCACACCACAAAGAGTTGCATCCAAACAACAGTCTTCCAGCATAAGGCACACATTCAGACAACATTACAATTTGACATAGAATCATATACATTTGTATGACAGAAGCATATTACCAATAGCATATCCAATTATGTTGAGGCCTGTGATTGCTGAATCTGGAAATACTACTGTTGAAAGCACAATCAATATCCAATCCTTTAGAACACCAACCACTCTAACAGTGATTGCTCTAGCTCTCCCAATTACAAGAAAAATGGAGAAGTTTAGTGCCAATGCACAAAGAGCATTTGAGAAAAAAATCCAAAAATTGAACTGCAACTGTTGAACCTCCATTGTTGGTTGCTCCAACAAATACCAAGGGACAAAAAGAAATAGGAAACTGCAAAATACAAAGAAAAAGTTAACATGATAGAGGGGACGAAACAATATTAATTTAAGAAAAAAATTATAAGGAAAATAAATAGGATAACATTTTCAAGAGTTTTGTCATTTAGTATTGCATACTAGCAAACCCAAGACTGAAAGAGAGATAGAAAACCATTATGTAATGAATATCAGCTAAGAATGGAAACTTTTAACCTCCACCCATCATGGTAAATTGGAAAAACAGGAAGATGCATAAAGGTATATATCTAAGAAGCATTTAGCAAAATGCTAAGCATGAGGATTAATTTCTTTGCATATTGATGATTTAAAATTTCTCTGTGTATGACAGATGAGTTTATTAAGGGTGCATGGTTGACAAATTTAAATTATTAAGAATATGCAGAACTCAAAACAAACATGGGAATACTATGATTATGCACAAAGATCAAGCTACGAAGCCTCGAGCACCTCTATGGACACACCAAATGTGCATGTCAAGGTAAATTTGCTAAGTTTGTTATAACTCTTTAAAAGGTTATCTGTAGTTCTATCAACATTTGTTAAGACTGATTTTCCAGACTGACGATAACACTGTATGAAATCCAAGGACTATGAAATCTGTGATATGAGCATAGATATACATCCCAAATAAACAAACAAATGATATCAAAGGCCAAAGCATAAAGACAGACGTTAGCAGTCACATAAGAAGACAAAAAGAAACAACATCACAATATAATCAGATGAAACTTTATCACAATAGCATATACTTTGATATCACTATTTTTTGTAAAAAGTTTAAAATTGAAAACAACAGTCATGTGGTTCATAGACCATAGAATAAGATATGCACGTCATATGCAATTCTTTGTTTTTAAAGAATATGTTTCCTTAATTCTCAATTTTAGATCATGCTATAAATTATAATAGCAGAACTTGAAAATATCCCTTTTTCCAAGTAGCAAACACTTGAAAATATTCATAATTGGATGGTTAGTGGCAAACACAATACCTGCAAGGAGCTATGTAATACAAACTGATGATTGGATTTAAGTTCAACCCCTTTTTCTGAAGGAGGAATTGAGTTAATACCAATCGAAGAGCTTCTGTAAATATGTCTGTAACCTGGTAAACCGTTACAACTATGTTGAAATGAATCTCTCCATATGAAGAAACAACAACTCCAATACTGACTACTAGCATATTGAGGAATAAATCACATCTCAGTTTGTCAATACCATAGATAACAACCATCAGGAAGGTTGCAACTGGCACTGCAATGGTGCATATTAAGGACTTTCAGAGAGAATTTCATAAATTAATTTGATCTAAGAGCAATTGCAAAGGTAAATGAAAAAATAGAATATTCAAAATAGAAAATATGTAGTGTTGGATACATACTCCGGGCTTTTAGCATCTGAATGAAGGCCACTGAAATATGAAGATATGCAATATTGCCAAACTTGGAAATAGCAACAGATATAAGATCAGAAACTATAGAAATGGATAGTACCATTTTATGACTGCCTAATGCATTGCTCTAGAGTCTCTGCAGTAACTTGCTCTCCAGTTAGGCCTCAATCAAATAGCATCCATAAAGACATTTAGAGAAAACATGAATTTTATTGGTAGTGTAAAATTGTAAATATCTATCTAGATAATATTGAAATTTATGTAATTTTCTACAAGTTAATTTTTATTCTACTTTGCCAGACTAATATAAATTGTATTATTTAAAAAAAGTTACCAGAGACTTGATGTAAAGAAAGCGTTGATTGGAACAACACAAGCTGCATATCTGAAATATGCAATTAAGGTAAGCTTTAAGGAAAGAAAAGGTCAAATGCTAAATATTAAACGAATAAAAAATACTAAGTGAACCTGACTTTGTAGAAATTCTTACATTTCAAATGTCATCTTGACCGGAGTTGCAACCTGCACATTTGGCAACTACCAAATTAGGCCCCGACCTGGAAAATAATCACAAATAAATGATTCAATAGCCTTAGTAAATCCTAAATAAAATGCAAAAACACACAACCACAAGTACCTAAAGAAAGTATGAAACTCATACAATAATAAAAAGTATATCTATTATTTCTGTACACAATTTGCTATGGAGCTCGGTCACATTGAACCTATTTGTGTGTGGGTGATGTTGATATTTAATTGAAATAGTTTGAGTTTCAACATCCAGATTGCGGAGCGTTTTGTGGATTAGGAAAAACGCATTGGCTCCTTCAAAAGTTAAAACTGCTTCATTATGTATTGGTACAATGTCTCTAGATCTGGCCAAAGTCTAAAGATCTCATTGGCTCCTTCAAAAGTTAAAACTGCTTCATTCTATATTGGTACAATGTCTCTAGATCTGGCCAAAGTCTAAAGATCTCATTGGCTCCTTCAAAAGTTAAAACTGCTTCATTCTGTATTGGTACAATGTCTCTAGATCTGGCCAAAGTCTAAAGATCTCAACAATAAGATATTGTTTGAATTTTTCACATAAAAATGGAATACAAATGTTGTAGCAAAGTCCCTGAATCGGTGGTTTCCAATATGAGATGAGATGTTGATACATTTGACTTAAATGTGCAAAGCCGCAAATTAAATATTTTTCAATGCTTAAGACTCTATCGGTTTAGCAGCGAAGCGAGAAGATTGCGGTTTAGGTTTTGAAATAGTTGACCTGTTCTACTGTCTAATACCTAAAAGAGAATAGGGGTTAACCTTTTCGACAATTGCTAGTAGGATATCTTATTCCAACAGAGCAACTTGTTCTTCATGGTAATGACTTTAGAAACACATACAGGCTGTTGTGACATTATAAATAGAATCAAATGTAGGGCTACTCATAACATATTCCATGGTTTTATAAATTTGAACCGGGGAACTTCATTGGCTGTCATTGAAGTAGTTCTGTCAGCTTTCTTAATAGTAGAAACATTCACCTTAAAACGGTTAACAGTTTAGGGGCATTAGAGGATTCATCCAAGTCAATGAAGTTCAATTTAGCCAGGATCTTTGGGTTGGTAGTATGCCCGACCTTTCTGGCTGTTACAACCGAGGCTGGGGATATACTCAGACACACTTTTGTTGTAAGTCAGTTTCTTTGTTTTTGTTCCTGTGGGGAGTATGTCACTTAAGATTTGAACCTTGATCATTTTCAAGTTTTTGTTGTTTTCAGCATGGCTATTGAAGCAAAGCCTGTGACTAGACTATGCAAGACTCATGATATTATTATAGTAAATGGACAGTTTCCAGGCCCAACGCTGCATGCGAGGAATGGAGACACACTTATTGTGAAAGTCTATAACAGAGCACAGTATAATGCCACCATCCACTAGTATGGATTTTCGTGTGATTTCTCATTGTATCAAAAGTTATAATCATGAGAATGCAGATATGACAGTGGAATGTGATTTATTAAAATTTGCAGGCATAGAGTGCGCCAGTTCTGCACATCGTGGGCTGATGGAAGTAAATGGGTAATGGGCACACTGTTACAGTAAAGGAAGTTAAATGGAGGAAGGGCCCTCGGGCTTCATATATAAGGGGGGGCTTTAATATATAAAATAGAGCATATCACTGAATAAAACTAGTGTATACGGGGAAGATCCCGTATCAACGGACAGACTATCCGTTAGCCATATCCCATACCACTGATGTTTCATACAGAAGTAACAGCAGTTACCTACATGTATAACACTCTTAATGGGATCATGTAATTAAAGATAAATAGTTTGGGGTAGAGCGGGGGACAAGTAGAAACGGTGGGGTGAGGACCATACCATATTACTCTATATGCTTTATTGAGGCCATACCATATTGACTTCAGATGGTTATTGAAGGAAAGTGAAGGAAAACACTTACTTTATAGGCTGTTAGGACTTCAGATGCTGTAGTGAAGCACAAGAATATGCTGGCCCTATGTAATCCATCTAGCCTTGTTCCCTTTCATTTGACCAAATCGTGGCTGTTCTTTGTCCAACTCAATAACACAGACTTAAACCTTCAATACTTCCCTTCGTTGCTTTGGTTGTAATAGATAGTCTATGCCCAGGGTTTCTTCAGAGCTTAACTTGATCGCATCTGCTCAGTGGCGGGTTCAGCTTTCTTCATCTACTTCAAGTCAATCCTGAATGGGGATTTTATTACACAACTCTCCCATCGATCAAAGGACCAATCTATTTCAAGTCAACGCATATATTGTAAGCTGGTTGCAGGTATATCTACATTTAGTTTGACCCCATGTTTTATATTGCCATAGCTATTTTCATACTAACCTTCTTGACAGGTCCATCGAATCCACTTAACTCACATAGCAATGAAATGAGTAGTGTATAGAACTATAACATTTATTCCCAGGTGAAATGTTCTTGATCTTGATTGATTTGGGAATGGAAATAGCATCCATGCCCAGCCAACGGAATGTTGCAGATCGATGACAATGATATCTGCCCCACATGCACCTCCTTGTATGTTTTTACAGTATTTTTGTAACTACTAACTTTCTAATCAGATCCATAGACCTCTCCTAACTCGCAGTCAATGTGATAAACATCACTCAGCAAAGAACAAAAACCCATTAACCAAGCCGAAGATTAAATGATAAGACCAATACGTGAACGTTTTATGGAGCACAGGGCATTTGTATGCTACTGTATTTAGATCCAGATCCACTATATGATAGATTAATGCAGGAAACAAGGAGAATCCGATACAAGAGGTCTCCTCTGATCGGGAGCTTCCATCATTTCAAAAAATAAAACAGGCAATCTGTAGATTTGCAGAATACACACAGTTTCAAAAAACAAATCCAGACAACCACTGTAAAATGTTTCAAAAAATTGAGATGCAAGGAAAACTCACCTGTTCAAAACCCTCTTTGCCAGAAATCTAGTAATATCTGTGTAACACAGTTAGAAGAAGCACAACAGAACTACAAGATCTGGGAAATTTGGAAAACCCTAAAAATATTTGAACCGCCCAACTCACCATCTTCTCCATTTAACTTGCAATTTGAATTTACACCTACTGAATGCAGCGAAGGCCACCATCGACCGTAAAACCTACCACCAGACTTATCACCGATTTTTTGGAAGAAGGCTCTTCCAAGAAATCCAATGGCCATTTAACATTGGGGCCATCAAAAACCAAAAACCCTAATTATTGTATGTTGTATCCACTGGAAATAAAATCTGAAATTATTGTAAATGAAGAGAGGGGATTTCCCCTTCCTTTGCATCTCCCTCATCTGCCGTTGGAGATGCAGGCAGCTAGATCCATTAGACACTGCACCTTCGGAAGAGCTGTTCAACTCAATAAAATACTCCAGAAACCTTAGAAAATATTAAATGAAAACCTTTGACTGAGTAAAGAGATTCTTCAAGAGCGTACTGTCTTTCTTGCTTGGCTTGGCTTGCTTAGAGCTGCTTTCCTTTGGTCGATCGATCCGTAGAACCAAACCATTATGAATCTCCCGGTTGTTTTTCCTTAAATTACGGTATCCCTCGCTCAGATAGGGCTGTCTGGATGAACATGATTACAATTTAGTGGCTGAGGAGAATACCAGATAATTACCACTATAACTCCCTTGCGTAGAGTAGAGCTTTATCTAGTCTTCCGTGCATCTCAGGTTATAGTAAATGAAAGAGCTTATTCATGATAGCTTCTTAAATAGAATCTTATATATCTTCTGAGCGGATGAAGAAGATTATAAATTTAGTATAGGCTTATGAGCTGGTTAATACTATTTTAAAATACGGATAAGGACTCCCTTATGGGGTGAACACATTTATGTCAAAGAAGAGGGGGCATCTTCTAAATCAACAAAAATTAAAATTAGCGCCAAAAATTAGTTGGAGGTCTACGCATGAGGTAAGGAGTTAAGGATACTTTGGGCTAGATGCGTTTTCTTTGTTTAGTGTTTTATGTATTGTTTGTTTTTTAAATAATATATATAGAATAATATTGAACCATCATTTAAAAAAATATATATATAGAATAATACATTTACTTTTAATATATATATATATATATATATAATACATAATAGTGTTATTTTTTGTTATTTATTTATATAATATAATATATATATTATTTATTTTCTGTTTATTTATATAATATAAAATTAAAAATTTAATACTAAAAATAAAATTTAAATTTAAAAAAGAAGAAGAAGATAAAAGTAGCATTGCCATTGCACATGTTAAGACCTTAGAGTTAAGTTAATATCTTAGAGTTTTATTTTACACCATTAATAATTTATTTATTGAATGCCAACCTCAAGAAATATTAGAATCATGATAACTCTTTTTTAAAAAGAATTTTTAAAAATGGAGAATTTTTTTTCTTTTCAAAATGAAGGATATTGGTGATTTTTTGCAGGGAGAGGCGCAAGGGGAACTTTAGAACTTTCCAAACTTAGATGTGAAGAGAACCATGATGAATGGATGCATATGGAGAATTAATTGAGATTGTGAAATTAACAATATTTAGCTAACAAGACGGAAAATACACGAACTTACCGAAACTTTAACAGACTACCGAGAGGGTAAGATGACGATGGTTTTGTTCAAACAAAATATGAACGTGGCTAGTATGACAAGCCAAACACAATGACACCAAATTTATGACATGGAAATTCCAAGAGGAAAACACAACAGATATCCAAGACTCGACTCAACCACACTATGATGATGCACATGATGCAACTTGGTTGATTTGTCGAAGGGATAGTACGAAAACAAAAATTGTGAAATAATATATGGACATCATGATAAGCACATCGAACTCAATGTGATAGTATATTAGATAAAAAAATATTACAAAAAAATTTAGTAGGTTCGCCTATGACGTCATGTTTCGACACTAGCTCGTGTCACTGGATCCATCTACAATGTTTAGGGTGAAAACATGAAGTTGGGAAAAAATTTTGGCTTGTTTTTGACAAAAAAACTGCAAAATTTTATGTTTTTCAACTTCGACCTCTTCAAACCCATATCTCCCTTGGGAATTTCAACTTGAGGCAAACACAAAGGTTTTACAGAATTGAATTAGCTTTCTGCTCGTATTTTTTTTAAATTTTTTATGGACATATCGTGGGACAAATTTGTTGTCAACATACGGCATATACTTGAAAATTGTAGGTATGGATAATGAGTGACCTGTGTTGACGACGGTTTTTTGATAGATGGTTATTCATTTTAGGGAAAAAAATTGTAGGGTCATAATCTACACACACTACACTGGATCCTGGACTATATTTTGAGTTTTTTAAGACTTGGAAACTATTTTAAATTATTTATCGAAACAACGTATGTTCAGAAAATGGTGAATTATTGACACATGTTTTTGTCTTCACATTTTCTTTCAAATGTGACTCTTATCAAACAAACTAAAACCAACCCATTGAAGAGGACACTTCAAGGAACATCCTTGTATTTTTTTAAATTTTTTTGGCTTCGTCATTGTGATGATATTGAATTTTCATTGTGACTGATTTTTCAGTCACTTAATTTTCTAATGATAAAGTTTAGTAAAAAAATAGAAAAAAATAGTAATCCTAAATGAAATCGGAAAAAAATTATATTACTAGAAAGTAGATTGAATGATGAATCTACTGGTATAAACTCTGACATGTAATTCTCATGTTTTGCAGTGGTCCGACCTTGTTAAAGTGACACACTTCTGAATTCTGCAGACATGGTTCTGGAATAGTTGACCAAAAACTCTCGGCCTAGAAAATATCTCGGGCGAGAGATTTAAAATTTCTTGAGCGAGAAGTTTTCCCGCTCCAAAATTAACCCATAGTTAATGAAAACTCTCGGCTGAAAGATACTTTTAACTCTCGTCCTAGAGTTTATAACACTTCTCGCCCGAGAGTTATGTTACATAATGCCCCGAGAATCTTTTAGGGGCCGACACATTAAATATTTTATTCCCGTGATATTCGGATGACATGCCCATATTTCTTGGCCGAGAGGTGTATATATAATCTCTCGGCCGAGATACTTTCCCAAATTATTTCATCCGAGGATATTTCAGCGGAGCTTCTGTTTTCAGCCGAGGTTTTTCTCAGCCGAGAGTTTCTATTTTCAGACGAGGGTTTTTTCAGGCCTATCCCTTCCAAGAGATACACGGTATGTTAGTACATGTGCAAATTGGTATAAGATAGGGGATTTACACACTTTTGATTATATATTTGAGTGTTTACATCAATTTTTACATAAGTATTTTTTTGATATTATGCATATAGGAACTTGATTATATACATATATATCCATGCATATGGACGCATATGTATATATAATTGGGCATGAAGAACATGATTGTATATCCATGAAATATAATTATATATGGGGCATAGAGAAACTTACATATATAATTATACTTAGAGAAAATTATTTATATGTTTAGGTTGATGGTGATATATCACTTAACCTTGGAATCTTAATCATATTTCTTAAACATGCATAATTTATATCATGTTGAATTGTTGGAAAAATTTACTCATTGTAACTTATACTTAGTAGGAGTAATGGTAGGAACGAGACCTTGTATTAAAAAAAAATTACATCTATGGAATTGAGGTCCTTACATTTGGGTCGCAGTATAGCTTTTATGGCATATATTATGTGAATAAGAACATAGAAGTCATTATGGGATAAAGTTATATATCTGATTGATACATAGAATAGATTTTAAGGGGCCCTACTTTTGGTATCAAATATTTCGCTCCCATAAAAAGATTACTGTAATGGTCCCTACTCTCAATTCTCATATATTTTCATGCATTGGATTTTATGTTTTTAATTCTTTCAACATGGGAAACCAAAAGAAACGTAAAAAAAAATATGATCGCACTAGAGGTGATGAAGAGGCAAGGAAAGAGAGGTCCCGTGTTTCTATGAGAAATTTAAGAGAAAAAAGAGAAAGGGAAAGAAACATGGAGGAACATGGTGGTGACGAAGAAATTGAAAGTGTGAATGCACATGGCGGTGACGAAGAAATGCAGAATGTGAATGCACATGGCGGTGATGAAGGAATGCAAATAGTCGAGGCTCACGTTGATGAAAGAAGAGAGGAACATGGAGGTGACGAGGAAATGACAAATGTGGAGCAAACTATTGGTGAGTAAATAATTTTTTTATATGTTTATCATTTACTTTACAATACTTGAGTATATATATATATTTGATTTGAATGTGAACACAATCTTATATAAATTTATATTTATTTTTATCCAGGGTTGACATCCAACATACAACATCCTACCACAGTTACCAATTTACAGAGATTAACTGGAAGCTGCAACAATATCGTCATTGATGATAATTTTTTGGAGAATTTGGATTCAAGTAAAATTGAAGAAATGGGACCTCAGATGCTTGATCGTACAACTCGTTATAGAGCAGATAAGATAGTCAAAAAATATTTTGAAGGTATTTCTGTCATAGAACAAGCTCAATTGTTGCATAAATTGTTAAAGCAAAAATGTCTAAGAGATGCAATTACATTATTGGGCATTCAAAATGAAAAAGAGGCTAAGTCAAATCAGATTGTATCACAAAATTTGACCTCGGTCCTCACATCACTTGCAAGAAAACAATCTCATAATTTCATGGTTGCTCGTAAAGCAATTCTAACAGGGGTTGTGGCAAAAAACACTAAAACTAGTCGTTTGTTGTCTACGACTGCAAGAACGTTAAAAACATCAAGAAAAAGTTTATGGAAGCATAAAAAAGTTCGGGTTCAGTTAGATGAGGATGATGAAGTTGCATGTTGGGGTGTTATCTGTAGGCAACCTTATCAAGATAGACTTCCGAATAATGTGAGGGACATGGTGAAAGAGTTTTGGGATGTAAACTCGCATGTCTTACCAAATGAAAAGGATGTTGTGCGACGTCGTATATCAAAAGGAAACTATGAAACTCATGCCAAACACATAACAACGATCACTTAGGCGGAAATGTTCAAAACTTTTATGGAGAGTAATGTTGATGTGAAGATTGCCCTTAGCACATTTGTGAAGCTTAAACCATGGTATGTCAGGCCCATCATTGTTCGTGACACATGTTGTTGTCGATACCATGTAGAATTCGAATTATATTATGAGACATTTCTAACTTTTGGCATGCAGTGTTGGCCAAATAACCCCCCTCCTTCGAGTGTTCGTGAATTTGTATCTAAAGTATTATGTGCGTGAGAGAATCATCAAGTATTCTATAAGAAACAATGCGTCGGAGGTAAAAAATGTGAGGAATGTTCTTATTTGGCCCTTTTTAATGCTAACTACCCCATTGACGCGAACGATCTTCAATTGTCAAATCACATTGTGAAATGCAAGAGATATGTTTATGTTGATTATACTGCAGTTACAGATTCAACGACAACATCAAGAAAGCTTAATTTGGTTGAAAGTGATATCCCTTTGACAGATTTTATGAATTTGTTCAGGGATCAAATATATAAATATATCAAGCACTCTCACTCAGCACGATGGCAGAACTTACAGTTCAAGCAATCACGAGATGTATTTCCAAAAGGGACAATATTATCCATTGTCGATTTCGCAGAAAATTACACTTTCACTCCACAAAAGGAGATACAGAGTGACTATTATCATTCAGATCAAGTATCTATACTTGTGCATATTACGTATAGACATGTAGAGCTTGATGTGGATGGTTTTGATAGCAATGAAAATAATCGTGAAGTGATTAAGGAGTATCATTTCTACATCAGTGATGATCGTACACATGATACATGTTTTGTCCAACATTGTTTTGGTATGCTTTTTCAAGAATTAAAAAGAAGAAGGGTCACTTTTAAAGAACATTGGGTGTGGTCAGATGGTTGTGCTGGTCAGTTTAAATCGACACAATCATTCTTATGGTTGTCTCGCCTTCATAGAAACACGGATGTTCGCCACACATGGAGCTTTTTTGAAACAGGACATGGAAAAGGAGAACATGATGGTGTTGGGGCCTACGTGAAATGTGCACTTAGGAGATATCAAATGAATCACTTTGCTTCTCGCCTTGCAAATTCAACTGATGTTATTAATTGGTGCAAACAAAATTTGAGCCATGAATTCAATGAAAGGATGGGTAATGTGATAAGGTTTTTCTGGAATATTGCAATGGGCGATGTTGACAGATCAATGCTGTATAATTGTACTGCAATTCCGAAAAAAAGGGGCTTACACTCCATTAGGAGTAAGAAAATGGAAAATATACACGCAATCGAGAAACAAAAGTACTCTTGCTTTTGTCTTGCATGTATTGATGATGTAGAGTCTTTGGATGAGTGTCAAAACCAAACTAACAAATTTGTGAAACCATGGAGACACCAAGAATTGACACCATTGCCCCCATTTGGAAATATCAACAATGTAGAGCACCATAATGAAGCAGTTGTGATTGACAAAGATTATGATCGTGTTTCTGATTTGGTTAGAGAAGGCGATGTATTTGCAGTCATTGCATCGGCAGATAATCCAGAAAATGTGCATTATTATTTATTGAGATGCACTAGGTCTAAAAGCACGTTGATGCAAGAATTTAAAGACCCGTCAAATTATACGTATGCAGTGGGTTCAATGGTTTTAATGGGACATTTCTTTGCAGAAGTAAGGAAATGTAAAGACCATATTCTTTTTCAAGACTACGAGTCAGATGTTATATGTGCTCAATACAGTCATTTGGTCATAGCAGCCCGATTGCAATTAAAGGCAGTGAAGAGTAGGAAAAATTCCAAGCATCGTCAATGGAAATTGTCGATAGAAGATCATAATGCCATTCTTGAAAATATGCCACTGGCACATTTCATATGATTCGAGAACACATCAAGGTTGACGAATGTTTTCTTTGATTCTAGGGTGGGTGGGTGGGTGGGGCCAAATGAGCTTCCACCTTCACGTGGTTGGCCTCGTCGGTAGCGAATATATATAATTCTCGAAACTAAGAGAAGCTCTTTTTAACAACATATCCAGTGATAAATCAAGGCTCGTATTGAACGGGAAACTTCACCATTATATTTCAATGATCTCCAATCAACAGGAACATATGTCAATTTCAAGTTGAATTGTCCTTGATGCTAACTTTACCATCTACTCCAATATCTCTCATCCATACTTAAATAAGGAAATTTAATTACTTGTCGAAAAATACATCACACCACATCGTTGATGTGATGAGTACAAGAAAAACCCTCTACATGCACTCATACATATAGAAATTAAATAAAAACTATATTTATGACACATAGCAAGTTAGAGGAGGTCAACATTAGGGTAGGATTAATTTTTAAGTAGATGTGGTTGGATCAACTTGATTTCACACAATAACCTTCTAGAAGGAATATGTTTATATCCAAAGGGATGATGCATTGTATTTAACATTCAAACATATCATTGCAAACTTTCTCATAGTACACCTTATGTTCATTGTGTGGATGGTATCTTATTTGTTTATATTCTTTGATTTCAATTCCAATTTATTTTAGTGTTTTTCGTGCGAAGGTAAGTAATATTAATCATTGTATTTTGCATTAACTAGATCCTCAATCAAGATACGTTCTAGGTACTCATCGCTCTGGAGCTGTTGATCATCTCCTGGGTTTCTAATTTCAAGCAACCCATGAAGGCCACTTATCATCTTACAAATAATAATAATTAAAATTATTTTTTCTTATTAACTTCAAGAATTAAACTTTAAATACATGAATGGTGATGTTAATTAATGTAATGTAAAATTGTTTGAACTTGACGTTCTCTAATCTAATGGGATGGATATGTGTTGTTGCCTATTACAAAAGGTTAATATTATGACAGTACATGTTAACTTTTCAGAATTTACTTCAATCTGATCTAGGATCTTAACTGAGAGAACAACATGTACAACAAATCTACAACATATCAATCATGGACACAATAATGCAAGCACACAAGAGACACAGAGTTTACTTGGGGAAAACCATAAAGGTGAAAAACCCCAATAACTTCCTCAGAGATAGATAGAGCAATGATACAACCAGAATACAAGAGATAGTCTTCTCCTAGCAGCAGAGCCTCCTCCTCCACAAGTGCGCCACTCTCCAAAGTGTGAGTGAGAGAATAGAATGTGTAAAATGAGAGAGACACACTCTCCATTTATACACTAACTTGACTTGACCTTTACTCAACTCAGTCGGCCTCAACTTAACCACTTAACATAATGCTGACTAGGCCGACCCCCACTAGGGTGGTCTAATAACCCTTTGACCCACATGGCCGACCCCCAATAGGGTGGTCTAATAACCCTTTGACCCACATGACTTATACAGGGCCGACCCCAACAAGGTGGTCTAATAACCCATCAAGTATAAGTTACGACAATTACAATATAAATGACGACACTTCCGTATAGAGGAATAATAACATCTCTATAGGAATACAACCACTTTCGTATAGAGGAATAATAACATCTCTATAGGAATACAATATACATATATGTGAAATACACTCCGAAGTTACATATACATCAACACTCCCTCTTAACTAGGAAGGTATTTATTGACATAGGTCTTCTAGCACAAGTCATCTTCTCTAGATCATCGTCACTGGATAATCGTCATCGAGTCATCATCATCGTCACTGCTGCTGCTATCTCAATCAATCTCTGAATCTACTCGTCATAGGAAGTTCTACAGAGCCAGTCCTTTTTCATACTGGATGTAGGCCCACCACCTGCAGGTCTTCGTCATCACTAGCCATACTGTGGAATCTTCAGGACTTATTACGTGCGTCACAAAACCTGGCTGCAACATCCCAGGCTATTATGAGCACACAGCTCTACTTGTCGGATCTCCCAGGAGCACATTACATGTGACCCATCACAAAACCTGGCTGAAGCATTCCATGCTGTTACGAGCACACAGCTCTACCTGTCGGATTCCCAGGAGCACATTACATGTGATCTCACCACAAAACCTGGCTGAAGCATCCCAGGCTGTTACGAGCACACAGCTCTACCTGTCGGATCTCCCAGGAGCACATTACATGTGGTCCACCACAAAACCTAGTTGAAGCATCTAAGGCCTTTTTCATCCTGTAAAGATCTCCTAGGAGCAAATTACATGTGGTCATGGCAAAACCTGGTTGAAGCATCTGAGGCCTTTTTCATCCTGTCTAGATGTCCTAGGAGCAAATTACATGCCATAGGACAAAACCTTGCAAGAGCATCTCAGGATGTTACGGGTACACAACTCCGACCTGAAGATCTCCCAGGGCACAAATTATATGTCCTCCCAGAGCAATGTCTCGAAAGAGCATCCCAGGCTGTTACGGGTACACAACTCCGACCTATAGGATCTCCCATACATGCTCATCTGCACAACCTAATCCACGACCACAAAGTATCATCCTGATACTCACCATACACCATCCTGATGTACACATGATCATCCTGATCATCATCACTGCAACATCTTGCTGCAAGTCATATGGAGAAGCTTGTCATCCACGATCATCCTGATCATACAATGCATCCACCTGATGCATACCAAGTATCTACCTGATACATATCATCATACATGATCTACCGGATCATACAATGTATCCACCTGATACATACACAGATACATGATCCACACAATGTATCCACCTGATACATATCAACATACATGATCTCAGTATCCACCTGATACATATACAGATACATGGTCCAAGCATCCAACATGATGCATACATACATAAATGATTCAACTGATCATATCCAGCATCCAACATGATGCATATATATATAAATGATCCAACTGATCATAACAAGCATCCAACATGATGCATATATACAGAGTAGTAACTGGAGCATCGTCCTGATGCTCATCATCCATGATCCTCCTGATAATCATAGCATCGTCCTCTTCAGATCATCTCATCATCCACGAAGCACAGCCCAGATGCACATCATCCAGCACTTACACCACCGACATGGGAGAACACATCTACCACCATTCGGGGAAGGCTCCAACCCTTACTTTTTCACCATTGGAGAACACATCTACCACCATGTGAAAAATGGCTCAGCAATTACATCACGACCAAGAGAGAACATATCAACCATGTCAGAAAATCTCATGTGCATCTGCATCTTTCAGACTCATCACTTCCCTTTGGAAGGAACCTTGATTTGAAGTGCACCAAGCCTCTCTCTGAAGTACTCAAACTGCACTCTAGCCAACGACTTGGTCAATACATCTACAACTTGCTCATCCATCACAACATACTCTGCTTCGGTTGTACTCAGTGCTACGCAGGACTGCTTCCTGCTAAACCAAGAGATCACACCTGATCCCATACTGAAGCAGCACCCAAAAGTGGTCTTCCTATCTATAGCACTGCATGCCCAATCTGAATCAACATAACCCAGCAGGTTAAACTTTTGATTCGCATCATACTTGAGCCCATAATCAACCGGATCAGATGGAGCGTCACACAGAAGCTTCAGGTTCGATTCCATAGGTGTGGCCATAGCCTTGCAGTCCATCATCCCGAACCTCTTCAGGATCTCTACTGCATAGTTCCCTTGTCCAAGGAAGCTTCCATCTGCACTCTACCACACCTTCATGCCAAAAACAAATAGTGCATCATCCCCAAGTTCTTCAACTCGAACTCGGCAGCAAGCTTCTGCTGCATGTCGGCAATCAATCTATCCTCACATGTTACGATCAGGTCATCCATATACAAAAGTAGTATCACTGGATTTCCTTCGTCAACCTTGTAGTAAAGGTTGGAATCCGCTTTACTCTTGGTAAAGCCCAAACTGGATAGAAAGCTGTCTATCCTACCATACCAAGTTCTGCACATATATGACTCCTAGTCATGTGTCTCAGAACCAAGTGGCTTCTCCACATACACTTCTCCTTCAACTACACCATTCAAGAAGGCTGTCTTGAAATCCATCTGGTGTATCTTCCACTTCATCACTACAGCCAAAGTAAGTACGGATCTAATGGAAGTGTATCTGGCTACAGGAGCAAAAGTCTATATGCTACCACCTGCGGCATGCTTGATCTTGTAGATCCTCTTGGAAGTCACTACAGACTACCCTTTGTGACTGCATCCCAAACATCTTCATGATCGACTGGTACTCCTCGATCATGGCATTCTTCCCAAATCCAGGGAACTTCAATATCTTCAATATTTTCAATAGATAACTTTGTTGCTGAACAAATGTTGTAGTCCTTCTTTTGTAGGTGATGGTATACGATCTTTCCTACACAACACGTTAAATTGCATGATTAGAAAACATCTCATAGTTTTCGGAACAAATTCTTACACATAAAGAAATATGTCATATAGTCATGCAATTATCTTAGCCAATGCTTCAATACAACATTTATCCATATTCCGTAACTTTCTAGATGCCTTCCAATCTCTACCAGAACATTGTTAAGAGTGTGCACAACTCCTAACATGTCAGCAAAGAGGTTTCATTCTAGATAAGTAGCAATGGAATGTTGTACAGTGCCATAGGCCACTTACCCATGTATATTAGTAGTATACTGTTCATCAATGCAACTATTCTAATATGCATAATACACAACCTAATTCTAGGAACATAAGCATATACATCATTGAATAACATTATGTAAGAAATGACAATTCAAATACTTATCTTTGTTTGTTTGCTGGGTGGACTCCCTCTGAATCTTTGCAACTCCATTCTAATGTGGATTGTGAGAAGTGGTCAACTCCCTCTGAATATCTGCATCCTTGCAGAAACTACTGAAGTGTGCTCCTTTGCTTTCTTGTAGGAACAACTGGAGTGTGCTCCCTCTTGATCTTTGCTTCCTGGATTACCCGTCCTTGAACTTACATCCATCCTTAATCACTATGCATGGTTATTAGTATCATCATTGTGTTATCCTTGAGGTCTCATACATAATCACACATTTATTAGTATAATCTTAATACTATCAAAACACAATAGTCTTAAACATGTATAGTCATGATCATTCACAGATAATAAACATTAGTATTCAAGGTTTAAAAGAAGTCTTCTTTTACTCACGCATATTCTTATTTGATCATAGGACTCTTCTGATTAGTTAAATCATCAATGCATAAACCCGTGATTACTCAAACCTATACCTTCATGATTCTTCTGGTTAGTCATATCATTAATTATGGTAAGAAACATAATATGCATACAACCATGACTATTCAAACCTATGACTTCATGAATAATCATTATCAACAACACAACAGTATAAGATCCTAACACAAGGTAGGATTCTAGCTTGATATAGGAAAAACCTACTTGGATTAGCATGCTAGCTAGATATGTCTAACATACCCGCATAATGTCTTCCGGTTCTCTTCAGTGATTTGTGCTAGTAACCTGCTGTTGATGCCTCGGATATCATAGCATCAATCAGAAAGGGATTCTCCCCGATAGATGATTCCAATTAGATTATCTACCGTTTGGTATAGGGAATCCGTCCGGTTAGCGGTTCCGGCAACCGTGGGTTTGGAGTTTAATTCCGATTGTACCGGTTATGGCCCGATCCACATTTCTTTTGGATTTTATGTTTTTAATGAGATGCAAGTGCCTAATTTATATCTGATCTAAATGCAAAACTAAACAGATCTAAGTCTAAAACTAAAGTAAATCTACCTATCCTTGCAAGGAACACATTTAAAGGATGAGCAATGAGCTGTAACAGATATCATAAAGAAAGAATAGATAGCCATCAATTCTTATAGGTAAAGCTACAGCAAGATGAAAGATCTTTAGAAGATAGCTTCCAATTTAATATAAAACACCTTTCATTACTCATCAAAGAAAGAAGCAAAATTATCTAATCTTAATGGAAAGAATGAAAGAAACGGATCTAAGTTTAACACAAACTGAAATAAATTTAAAGATCCCTGCAAGGAGCAAATTTAAAGGCATGAACAATGAGCTATAGGAGTTATTTTAAAGAAAGAACAGCTAGCCATTTAATCTAAAAGAGAACTCTACAGCAAAGATAAAGGTATCAGCAGATAGCTCCCGATTTAATATGAAACACATTCATTGCTCACAAAATAGAGAAAATCGTTTGCACAGGAAGCAGCAAAATTGTTTGTTGTAAAGAAATAGTTCAGATAACAAGAAAGATCTCACATTACAGGATGGAAATCACCAGAACAGTCCAATACACATCCATCTTTCGTTCCCATGCAAAACGTCCATCTCTAGGCTTTTATTAGAAAACTCGATTTTCAAAGAACCAATACAAGATAGCTCATACAGGTTTCAAAAATTCATTCCCTGCCAAAAGTCCTCTTTTCTAATTCTTCCTAACTTCTATTTATAATTACAAATCTGCCCTTTGGGCTGCCACCTGGCCTCTTCCACTTGTCACCTATAGGAATTTCTTCTATAACAGACCAAAAGAAATGAGACTACTCCCTTTTCATTACAAAATTAATTTAACAGAAAATAGGGACAGCTGTCCCATAGTTCCACGCTTTTACACATCTGAAAGGTCCCAAAAATGTAAAACAATAGAAATAATGCTTTAATATCAGTGCTGTCATTCTTGTGCGTGAGCTTCAGCTGGGAGAGGGTCGCCTAAGTCAACTGATGCTGCTGATGTTGCCTTAGGAGAGGCACTCGAACCCATTGTGGCTGCTGCTTCTACTTGGGGAGAAGGGATTGAGCTGGCTGAAATTTCTGCCACTGATGGGGAAGAGGGAATCGAGCCCACTGTTGTTGCTGGAATGGCTGCTGGGAGAGAAGATTCTGGATCTGCTGTTGCTCCTGCTATTGCTGCAGCTTTCTTCTCCTCCTCCGCTATGTAACTATACCACATGCCTGTGTCCCTTATGACTATGTTTGCTACAGCAGGGAACAAGATTTTCTGAGAAGTCACATTCTTCCCGAGCTCTGCTCCAATGCTCTAAACCTCTGTTACTGCAGCTTGATGCACTTCTTTAAGCAAATGGCTGTGGACTGATGACATTCCAATATAATGTTGTATGTCATCAATTGCTAGGACATCAATTTTCTTCACGTATTCAGTTTGGATGCCCAGCTCTTCCTGTAGCTCAGCCAAGCGTTATTCTGAATCCGGGAAGTCATCGAGGGATTGTGGGAAATTCAATTTGCACTTGTCATGCACTCCCTAGATCCTTTGATACAGACCGTTGATTCTCTCCCTTGTCCCTTGCACACTGGCTATTAGCTTACTGCCACAGCTTCTGCAGAAGTCCGAATGGGCCACATCTTCATTAAAACCCTCCACAGATTTAAATGGGAGATGTGCGGGGAAATCCCCCTTTCCTTCTCGCCATTTTATCTGGCTTATGATATTTTCCTTGACACGGGTATGCTTAGCTTTGAGCCTATGGGCCTCCGCATTAATTTCTTTTAACCTGACCATCATGGCCTTGAGCTTGCCAACTTCATTCGTGATTAGCCCCTGAGTCTCATGCATTTGCTTCAGGATGCTGCAGGACAACTCATTGAAGGGAGATATGTCCATCGTTCTGCTCTCAGCTTACTCTAATTGCTCAGCTAATGCTCGCTTATCTGCTTCTAGCTGCAATGCTTTATCTTTCGCTTCATTCTTCTCCGCTTCTACGATCATCATTTGGAGTGTTAGTTGGTCCTTTTCTTCCTCCAGTTGGTTATACTTTCCTGATAGCTTTTTATGCTCGGCATACAGGCAATTATACTTGTTCACCACAAGGTCCCTGTGGGCTTGCTCATTAGCCACAGTCTGTTGTAGCGTACGAGCTCTCTTCTTTGTCAATACATTTTCTCTAACTATAACACCCACATTGTCCAGTGATGCTTTTGCTATTTCCACAGCTGCAGATGCCATAACAAAGGGATCTTTATCTGTATTCTGCATTATAGTGACCTCTCGGTGGGTAATGATGTCTCATGGAAGGGACTTTTGATCCTCTCTTCCGACTTGAGTACCATGGCTTTCCTTTTCTTGTCATAGACAAACTCATTCCACCTGGACACCGTATGTTTTCCCGATGGAGTGTACGGGACAATTGGGAGGTCCAGAATGTCTATTTCTTCTTCAGCAGGTGGGGTCCGGACTCCCTGAGCTAGATCTACTCCCACATTTTGGGTACCCGAGCCACTTGCTTGAGATGCATCTATTTCCATGTCTTGGACACCGGACCCACTTGCTTGGGCATCTTCTCCTACTTTCAGCTCTTCTGCCGCTTTCCTTTCTGCCTCAGCTTGTTAAGCTTGCAGCTGATCTTCATTCTCTCTCCGTAGCCTTTCATCTTCCGCTTCTTTGTGCTGCTGGGCTTCCTCTGCCTCTTTCCACAGCCTTGCTTCTTCAGCTTCCTGCTGCAACCTGGCTTCCTTAGCCTCCTGCTGTAATCTGTCTTCCTCTCTTAATCCGAGCTCTTCCTGAGCTCGAGCATCATTAGCTTCTTTCTCCTTGTGCTGGCTGGTCTTCTAGATCTTGGTGGAGCTAGAACTTGCTCCACTGCCTCGGCGAAAGGTTCGCAGCTCAGCCATGTTGCTGATGCCCCTGAATACCTCTTCCTCGACATCAGGATAGTGAGAATACTCAAAATGAGCATAGATTTCCTTACAGTGCTCGGCCACTCTTCCCTTCCTGTCATTCCTGTGGAATATCACCTCACCGAAGTGGAAGGATTTCAGCTCCTGAACAAACTCTTCGGCTGAAGCAACCCTTGAGAACTTGTAAGCACCTATGCAAAAAGGTAGAGGGGGAAAGGAAGCCTTATGTTGTTTGTGGAGCATTGCTCCAATTCCATCGAGGAAGATTTGTCTTACTGCTTCCTTAAGGACCACATAATCTGTGGCATACTGCGGCAAAATGTATGGAGCTTTAGTCCCACCAAACATTCTGAGGTAGGTGCCTTGCTCTGAAAAGTAAAAATCCCCATAATTCTCAAGGACTTCCACAGCGTTCTCTGACAGGCAGTTGGGATCCTCCTTGAATATCTTCTCATATAGGGGCATGATGAACCCCTCACAGATGAGTTTGTAGCTAGGTTTGTAATTCTGGGCCCACATCATCCTGAAAGCGGTATAAACCGGGGTGGTGGCCTTATCCCATGTGCAGCCCAATTTGGGGAACTCCACCTTGGCCAAAACACAATCAATCAGATATGAAGACATGAAAAATTCTTCCTTCTTTAAGGCTAGTCCTTCTCTTGCAGCAACTATCATTGAGGCCAAACTATCTGACAGGAGAGTGGCCCAGTCGAACACAGTTCCTTTAAACGCCACAAAGTGGATAATAGGGACCCACTGAATCTTATACACGGTGCCATCGGGCATGCCGAAGATTCTGCACAGCATCAAGGCGATCAACCTGAAAGGAGGCCTCAGATTCTGGACGTCGTATTCGTCATTTCCTTTATTTCTCAAATGCTTGCCTGCGGCCAATAGCTTTTTGGCCATCTCAACGTTGTTCATTTTTCCCAACCATTCATCAGTCAGAGATTGTTGGGAGTGGGGAAATTTGTAGGCTGCGGCCAGGTATGCGGGTTGAAATGAGGCAATGGCTGTCTTCCCGCTGTCATGAATTACTCTTCCTTCCGCATCGGCATGTTGGAGTATCCACCCGATTACCTCAGCACATGGGAACAGTTCAGGGCGGGTAGCAGCTCTGGTTATGCCTGAAGCTTTGATATTTAGATAAATCAGTCCCTCTTCTAACAACATGTCTGGGACATCCTGGTCTCGGATCATCCTGTAAATGTCACCCCATCTGATTTCAGGAGGGACACCGGTGGTGCACCTTGTATCCTGGAGTGAGGTCTCAGTTTTGAGTGGTGCAGGCTTTTTCTCTGTCATCTTAGCCTTCTTCTTCCCACCTTTTGGCATTTTGACTTATCCCTGATAGCAACCAAATATACATCATTATAAACATGATCAACATACTGTGAGATTTTATAGAGAGCATCACCATTTTAACATGTCAATGAGATAAATACAATGGGGAGCTGTATGGTAGGAAGCCAAAATACACCACTCCAAACACGAGTTCTAGATTTTAGTCATCCTAATTCTTTTAAAGGGGTAGGTTTGGAAAGTTCCTGCGAGGATAAGTGTGTTGCGGAAGCAACCTGCTTTTGGCCCAGCATCTAGGAGGTATGGTATCTTTTGCCATGGTTGCGGTTCAAATGGCTAATGGCGGGGAAGTTCGGGTTGAAATGACTCTGCAACGAAATAAGGAGGTGTTTTCATATTTACGAGCCGACGGAAGCTTCGACCGCTATGGTTATCTGACGGTACCTTGGCGAGGCGTTCTGCGGTAGGTTTTGAAACTCGGACAGGGTTTGATGACACCGGGAATGTGGGTGATGAAAAACCCGGGTGGTTATAGTTTCGGGTTTCGGCTGGTGTAATCGAGACATTCACGGGGCTCGGCGGCTTAAACGCAAAGAATAACTCCGTATGCATCCAGGGTAGGGGCTTGGGAAACTCCATCCGCTCAAACCGACAGTCTTTACATAGTCTGTAAATGTTTTACGGTTTCTTTGTTTTACATGACGGAAGAAATGAAATTTTAAACTGTATTTGACGGGCAAAATAGCCCATGACGAGCATTTTTCCCGTCAAAATTCAACCTAGACCAATCGTTTTCAAAAGAGGACAACCCAATAGCAATATGATGCGTGGAAGAAATAAATTTAACGGTTAAAGCCTCCTACCTGGCACCGTGAAGATAGCTGACTGAGGTGGATGAGTACGTGGTCGAGCGAGCTGAGCTTGAGCGGTCGCGCGACATCCAACAGTTTTGCCAATCGAAAAATAACAACATTTTTGCTCGAGCCTCCACCGCTTATTTAAATAAGTTGGCACGTGCGGGGTTTTAATTCGGTAGGTGGTGCATGAAAATGCAGCTTTAATACAAGTACGTTGCGGTCACGTCAAGTGATCTCGATACGCGCGCGACCGCCACCCGCGGGATGAAATCGTGACCCTCACCCGCTGTTGCGGAAGGATAGAACGAACGTTTCCGCTATTTCGAAGGGAAACGGTGAATGGCTCCTGCAAGCTTTTCGAAAAGCGCTCCGTCGTGTTTCGGGAAGAATATCGCCAATGTTTCCGCGGGGTTTCAGACGGGTTTCGCCAAAGGTTTCCGCTAAAGACTGCCGCAGTCGCGGAAGGAAAACCGAAAAACATCCCGCAATAAGTCGAGTCTCTTCGGAAAGATATCGTGGCGGCTTCCGCTGTTTCGGGAGTTTCTCGCGAATGGTTCCCGTAAAAGAAAAGTTTCTAAGTCTTTGTTGGTCTTTCGGAAAGAAATGGTGAATGCTTCCCGTCATTTCGGAAGGATAACTTGAAGGCTTCTGTGGTTACGGGCGGCTTTTATGAATCATTCCGGAAAGGCTTAAGCGTTTCGGCAAGTTAATGTGAATGCTTCCGCGACTGCGGGAGGAAAAGCCAATTTGTTCCGCAAATTTCACAAAATTCTAAGTTCTTGCGGAGTTATGGAAAGATAACCTGACTTTCCCCGCAAATGGCTTCCGCAACCACGGAGAGAAAACTCGATCGCTGCCGTGAAAGTTGAGGGAAGGTCCTCCGGCAGCTTTTGAGAGAATAAGGCGAACCTTTTCGCAGTTTCGGGAGGAAAACCCGAATCTCTCCGAAAACAAAAACGAAAAGTTTTCTAAGTCCTTTTTTCGGAAAGGTTAGACGAATGGTTTCCGCCGTTTCGGGAGGAAAACTTGAATCTCTCCGCAACTGCAGAACTTTCTCGAATTCCTCTTCCGTTTCGGAAGGTAATATCCACCGGCTTCCGCAATTTTTCAACGAAAGCTTCTAAGTCCTTTTCGAGGTGTTTAAACAAAGGCTTCCGCCACTGCGAGGCTTTATCAAATCATTCCGCGATTTCCAGGAAGACTTCATGAGAGAAAAAAAATTCTGTTGAGAAACAAGATTCTCTGGCAGACTTGGAGTTTTTTATGGCAAGATTTTTCTGTTAAAACAGAGATAAAAGCTGGGAATGGCCCTTAAGGCAGCCTTTCTAAAAAAGTTTAAAGGGGGGCCCGAATATGTACAAAATTTTGGGGGGGATGTTGCTGTAACAACACCTGCATGTCTCATAAGTTAACCATTGTAGAACCAAGTTATACATACCTCGTAAGTAGATCTTCGATGTGATCCATGACAATGGATGAATCTTTGTCTTCATGTCACCATGATCATATGTTCTTGACGTAGAACATGATTTGTCTTTCTTGGTGTACCTTTTATGTTAGCAGACAACATAAACCTCATACAACACCATAATGCATTAGTACAATCATAAGTGTCAACACCCTAACCAATGAATATCTTCTATCATGCATTCATAATTTTGTTAAGGTGATACGACAAATCTCAAATCAATATTGTACTAACCATAATAATCATGAAGACAAACATACCATAAACTTAAACATGAACAAATCTCGAAACATACCTCGATGAGTCATACCTATTGAGATTGCTTGTAATATTCTTATGTAAGGCCTTAGCCTCATCTCCCTCTGAAACAGGAACTTCTTCACTTATGTAGGTGACCAATCCAACTTCTTCTAGGATTAACCCAATCCAATTGATTTGCAAGAACTGAACCTAGAGCTGGATTAGGGTTTGTCAGAGAAACCACAAAAATTCAAACTTCCGAAAGGATAGAAATATGTGCCTTGATGAGCTGATCAAGCTGGTATATTCAGAATTTGAAAACTGCAAAGTTTCACTCCTCAATTTTTCCTTTGAAACTTCCGGATTCACTGGACGTGACCCCGAAATGGGGTTTGATGAAGCCCACTCTTCTACCCAATCAAAAGGTTTGATCCAAATCTCTAATCTTCTATTTTTATGAAAAGCTTCCAGCCGTGGTCACAGATTTCAAAAATTCCCATTTTTGCGGAAGCCCTACTTTTCCACTTTTATGATCAAAGTCCCGAAGAAGGGTCTGATCAAGCACGGCCTTCTGCCCAACCAAAAATTCTGATCTTGGTCTCTAAATTTCGATTTTGATGAGTAGCATTCAGCCGTGGTCTCCGATTACAAAAATTCCAACTTTATCTAAAACCCTAAATTCCAGAAGCCATGAATGAAGGTGCTCAAAAATAATTCTGTTTTGACAGAAATATGTACCTGATTGTTTCTGGTGTAACTCTGAACTTTTAGATCCACAAGGTCTAACAAATTTTCCTGCGATAGTCTGACCTGTCATCTTTCCATCCCGATAGGTCTGACCTCAATTGGATTCTCTAAGAGAGAGTTATGCTAAGTGTCGTAACATGACCTGTTTATGGGATAAAACAAGAGAGAAAACTTGTACAGCGTGCCACGTGTCATTGGTTCAAGTTAGGCCTCTAAATTTTTTTCTTGAAATAGTATAGTTTATGTACTACCTGTCACTTTTTACGAAATTTCATTTGGAGCTTCCTAGCCCAAGTTATGACCTTTTTTCCAAGGTCACCTGTTTTTGACTCAGATTTGGAAGAGGCATAAACCCTATATTGTACAGATCATAAATCACAAAGTACAAATAGTTAGAGGTTGTCCTTTGGACACAAGGTACATGGGGATCTGATCTTCGACCTGTAAAAGTTTTAGACCCGAAAACTTCGCCAAAACGGATTTATAGCGAAAGTGCTATGATGACTGGTTTTTGCTATATCAAGCCCTAGCATCGTAAGTGCAACAAGTGTCATACATGCCATATCATGCCTTCTTTCAGGCTAGATCAGATACCATGTTAACTTTTCAGAATTTACTTCAATCTGATCTAGGATCTTAACTGAGAGAACAACATGTACATCAAATCTACAACATATCAATCATGGACACAATAATGCAAGCACACAAGAGACACAGAGTTTACTTGGGGAAAACCATAAAGGTGAAAACCCCAATAACTTCCTCGGAGATAGATAGAGCAATGATACAACCAGAATACAAGAGATAGTCTTCTCCTAGCAGTAGAGCCTCCTCCTCCACAAGTGCGCCACTCTCCAATGTGTGAGTGAGAGAATAGGATGTGTAAAATGAGAGAGACACACTCTCTATTTATACACTAACTTGACTTGACCTTTACTCAACTAGGTCGGCCTCAACTTAACCACTTAACATAATGCTGACTGGGCCGACCCCCACTAGGGTGGTCTAATAACCCTTTGACCCACATGGCCGACCCCCAATAGGGTGGTCTAATAACCCTTTGACCCACATGACTTATACAGGGCCGACCCCAACAAGGTGGTCTAATAACCCATCAAGTATAAGTTACGACACTTAAAATATAAATGACGACACTTCCATATAGAGGAATAATAACATCTCTATAGGAATACAACCACTTCCGTATAGAGGAATAATAACATCTCTATAGGAATACAATATATATATATGTGAAATACATTACAAAGTTACATATACATCAACAGTACACTCATACCTATGGATGATAAATTACATTGGAGCATTAGGAATCACAGTCTAGATCGCAACAAAGGGGGCTACTCAGATGGTTGCTACAGGGTATTACTAGAACAAATTGGTCACCTATATTACAGTAACAATCCCTCCATTGATTTGGATCGATAGAGATCCCCATCTGGTATAGCTCAGGAACATGTCCAATAAGAAATTCAAAAAAGGGAAAAAATAATAATACCCTGAAAAAAGTGGACGCCAACTTTTCAAATACAACTAAGAGCACTTAAATCTCCAAAAGTTAGTAAATATCCTTGATAGCTTTGTTTATGATATAGTTGTAGATAGTACATGTACATTCTTGGATTATGAATGGTTAAAAAATGAAGAGGTCACCATATAACTCGATAGTTAACAACAGTGTTAATACTTACTAATTAAAAGGGGAAGACAAGTTAATACTTTTTATCACACACCTATAATGTATACAAAACTAAATTTTTATCACACAAGTAGCCTCTTATAGTGTATACACAACAAATTTTATATCACACAACTATATTTTTATCACATAAATCGATATTTTTTATCACACAACTATAGTGTATACACAACTATGTTTTTTTATCACACAACAACTATAATGTATGTAGTGTCGACATACTAAGGGTTAATTCTTATTTAGGATATATACAACTAGCCTCTTATAGGGTAAAGTAAAAAAATTGTGATTTTTTTGAAAACTGAGGGATATAAAGAAATTTACCTTTTTTTAAACAATGTATGTAGTTTCGACATATGGACGGTAAATTCTTATTTAGAATGAGGATGAAGGTAATGTAATGTCACCACTAAAACACTTTGAATATGCCACAGCAACCTTGTCGGATAATACTTGAAATGTACCATGTATGTGATATTCCGAAACAATATGTGATGCACCATTTGTATATCATCATGCATAACTAATAATGAACCTTTGGTTGTGAATAATTAACTCATTTATTTCATTAAATTTCAAAGATTCCCTAATGGTAGAAACCCAAACGACGTCGAGCTAGCTAGAAGACTATGTCAGGGTCTCAAATGTAAGATGAATGTAGGCAGTTAGAAGAAAGAGAATTCTAAGTATTTCATTATCCATAGTCTTTCTAAGAATCCATGAAGGGTTTGTTGTTTCAAATAATTCCACGTCTTTCATTATGCTACCAAGACTGAGAATTGGTTACATATTCATGAGGTGTAGGTAATTGCTTCAATATTTGAGGACTTCAATCATTTCCAAAAATCATTAAAAAGTAGTCACATCGCTGCCCCAATTAAGTGTGCTTTCATGTTGGTATATACGCTTCGTATTACACATTTGATTATCTTTAAAGGTTCCTTCCAAGATTCTATAGGACTACTCATTTATAGATATGAAAAGAGGGAATTTTTGTTGATTTCAAGTGCTAGAAAATGGGTCGAAACCAACCCATATGAAACCCTTAAACCTAACTAATTTGTTGTCACAAATGGTTGTACCAATTTATTTGGATTTCTGTTCAAAGGCTGCCATATACTCTTCACAATGTTAACCCTAATGCTACTGTCATATGTTTGAGGAGTCCTAAAAGACTATTGACCAAAGCATGTCAATGCTGCTACAAGGAATGGGGGATATGATTATCTTTTAATCTAGATACTCATGCTCCAAACTTGTTCTTATATCATTGTAAGAGATGTCCCAAATGATCTTCAAGTCATCACTGATATGTTGGTAAATTTTTACTTAGGGTTGCATGATCATCCTCTCAATGGTACCTGGATGTTGGGTTTCGACACCTTTAGATACCTCAAGGTATACGATGTTGCAAAACTTCCACAAAACAATGTCTAAACAAGTGCAAACATCCACACTATCAACCAATGGGAGGTCTCCATGATGCTACAAAATCATATCGATCATTGATGAGTGCCCACAAGGAAATGAGGTCGTTTGATTCACTTATTTTCACATTGCAAAGGGGTGTATGTTTACATGATCCTCGATGCATAGAGACAACCCCTTCAAGAAAAGTCACATCTCATGGATATTTTGATATGTTGTATACTATTGCTGGAACAGTCTTCAGTACTTGTTGCTCTAGGGTATGGGTTGTTGTATCACACATTGTTATTTGAATACTGAAACTTTTGCTCATAGACCAATCATGTGCCACACATTGTGTTCACGACTATATTTTTGGTGATGAAAATGGAGGCTTCCAGGAGGTGATTCAGATCTATCCCAATTATCACTAGTTTTTATCTTTCAAGGGAATGCTTTCTCCAAGCACGTGAAGGGTGTCAAATGTCATTATTTCTAGTGTGCCAATGCTAGGATATTTGGTCATCTTTCAACCCTATATTGAGAAACATTTTTATTTTCTAAAGCAGGGTTGGAAAACATCTTATCCTAACAATAGTTTTATTTTACACAACTGGGTCTTAACCAAAGGTGATTCATTAGACAAGAGGAAAAATGCAATTTATTGCTTAGATGCTAGAGTTTTGGTGTATTGAGGAGGCTAAACAGTCAATACTAATTTAGGCTCCAATGCGTGTGCTAAAATTGAACAATGCTTTAAATACAGAAGAAATTGATTATCTGTCAAATTTGATTGAGAAACAAAAACAAATTCATATACATCTAAAGTTTCATGATAGTTATGTAAGGCATCAAATGAGCAGGTAGAGTGGATTTATCTTAATTAGAAACAATAAAAAAATCCTTTCTCAATTAGAAACAATAATACAATAAAAAAAAAGCATATACGTACTGTCAGTTTGCAAAGAAGTATAATTTGTATTCCTCAGGAAATAGTCCATGCACATGTTCATATCGGCTTTAGACCATGATGCAATGGTCATTCAAAGGCCTCAACTTGTAATATTTGTGCACACTAAAGAGCATGTCTTGGAAATATTAAATATATCAGGAAACTATAGATTTCATACATATAAATTTAAACCATGAAAGATCAGTGAAAATAGTTTCAAGGAAGGGTGGGTAGTGGCCACTATGACAAAGTTCCTAGCAAAAATGCTTCCCACATTGCAACTTTTTCCCACAGGACATTTCACATAAATGTGGATCCCAATCACCTGAATGAGTATTTGAGCCACCTCGATTTGTAAGAGTGCAGCATCTTTCACTGCACCTGTGCACCTGTGTCTACCACAAATTTTCTTTTGTCCACAAGACTTTTCACAGGTGAATTCATTATTTTCCTCTATGGATAACAACGTCTTCCAGCAAGGGACTGTCTGAGATGATGATCCACATCGACATTTCTGATTAACAGAAACCAAGAAAGGAGCACATTTACCATGGTGACAAGTATTTATACACAAATGTTTACCGCAGGGAAGAAGCTTCTCACATACCTTTGAGTAGGTTGGCACACTATCCATGCTAACTCTTCCTCTAACTTTGCAGCTTGGATTTACCACAGGGGCAAGATTTGACCTTCCCAGGTGATAGTTCACAATCTCCACATTCTCCAGGATGACATCTCTTCCAACACTTATGATTTTGACAGGAAAGCATCTTCATGCACAGGATGAAAGCTGCACAAACTGACAACCAGGACATCTCGAGTTGGAACCCTGACTTTGTCCAGCAGACAAATCTACACAAGATGGAGCTCTTGCCCATTTACTTCCACAGTGTAGGTGAAAAATAGCATAACAGCTACCACAAGACCATAACACGGCCGCAAAACTTGAAATAGGACAGATGACCAGGATTCACTGTAGATGCTGCAAGAGGAAGGAATAAGATTCTCAGATATTCGAGTAACCATACAGTTTCAAACCATACATGACAAAAACAAAAGTGGTATTCCAATACCTGCCATAACCAAATAATTTGATCGCCAGAAGCTCAGTCACAAAGGAAACTATGTTCAAGTAACCAAAAATGATCGTTCAAGTAACCAAAAATGATCATCATGCCATTGGTCATTTCTTACTATCGCAAAAAATGGTGACAGTTGATTTACAACTAGAGCATATCGATCTCAACCTTTGGACCGGAACACCAATGGCTCCTGGTTTTCTGTGGGCTACAAAGTGAATACACTTCAGTGAAACAGATAGATACAATAAATAGTTGGAGGGAGATGTCTTTGAGGGAGATGTTCTTGCAAGCTATTAGCCAGCTCAAAATAGACATCCAAACTCTCCCATAAAATAACAGTTCATGCATGCTAACTTTGTTGACCAAGATGAGCAGCTGACTATAACAGTAAAAATTAACAATAACCTTATCAGTTGTTTCCAACAATATTTCTCCACAGGTCTTAGTGTTTGAATAATAGATTTTATGATAAAAATCAAAGGTACTTACGACATAGGAGACACAAAATACTATATTCATCCATAAGAAACACATTTAGTTGAAAACATAGAACAAGTATGCAAACAATGCAAGCTTGCACCTGACACCAGTATACAAGGACTTGTTCTATCAATGAACACATACCTGATTGGATCTATTACAACAATTGTCACTGGATTCCAACAATACAATAGACAATTTGAACTGGTTGTCATAGATGGCTTCATGCAAGCCGATACTGGAATTGTGCGTGGTTTTCTGTTTTGGATGCCATGTTTTCTATTTTGGATTAGAAACATTTATTGATGTGCTCAATGATGAATTTGCAAAATCACATTTGCTATCAGTCCTAAAATCAACAACTCGGGCAAATACCTATCACCCTTCTCCTCATTCTATTCAAACTTTGTACTCTCTTCATGTCATACTACATTTTATTTTATTTTTTTACTACGCAAAAACAGGACATGATATATAATTACTATTTGCTTTTATCCTTTCATAGATACAGGGAATTTCGAAAGCAAAAAGTGTCTATTCTTCACCATTCCAAAAACTTTGCGACAAATGCAAGCAACTACTTCCCACGAACTCAATGGAATGCACACTCTGCAAAGAACACACAATTTGCAAATATGACAACAACATTGAATGTATTCTAGATACTAATGATGAAAGACTAGAATGTGTGCTCCAAATGCCACAACTTTAGGTTTGTTCTCCAGCAATTGCACAAATCTTCCAGGTTTGTTCTCCAACAATTGCACAAATTTTCATAATGTCTGTGGTCTACAGGTAACTTTGCTCTTTATAGAATACCCAATCAAATTCTGGTTTCTCTCTACATATGTTCTATGCATTTGCTGTAAACAATGTCTCTAGAAAATGCAATATTTTCCAGGTTCACCCCATTGAAATCCTCTGCCATCTCCCTTTCATAGGGAGCAAACAACTCCATACACAAATCCTGGAAGATTTCATATGCACATCATTGATACCATGTCAAATTTTAACACATGATACAAAATATATGTACTCAATAGAATTAATCTTACAAATGTGGATCTAGAAATTAGAATACACCTATAAAACATCATAATTGGATATAACAAAATATGTATTGTAAATTCAAGGGTATAGGCACTACATTCTACAAGAAAGTCAAAATAGTGAACCAAAAAACAACTAAATCTGGATTGATAAAATTCTATAAAGTAAAACAATTGGTTGTTATTTGCACCGATAAAATCACTAACTCTTTGTTACTCTTAATGAAGAATTACAATAATCCTGTTCATAAATATTGATTGGTAGTCTAGTTTGACTAGTAAACAATTTATGTATTGCTTGCAACTAGATACAAGTGTTCATACTGATGGTTGTAAAAAATAGACAAATATAGAATAAGGCCCAAGAAGGAGGGTGCCTCCACCAAATAAGGATAATGATTAAGTATCAAGTCAAAACCACAATGTGTGTCCTACAAAAATCTCCCAAGTGTAATGCTCCATCCTCAAAGCAAATGCAAGCATCTAACATAGGTTTGGACTCCTTGGATATAGGGTTTGACTCCTAAAATCCTCCAACAACCAACTAACTCCTGAAAGTGAGTAACTAACCATCCAGATTTGGCTATCCAAGAAAGGGTCCACCAAATCTGAAAGGTCCTAATAACATTGGAGATTTCCTTTCATCCCTTTTCTATTCATTATTCTAGTTGACACATTGGGAAGAGACCTATCAAAAGCAAGAGAATTTGATTGGATTAAAGGATTGGAGGATTACAAAATTTAATTGGATTAAGGGATTAGGGATGTATTCATGCCCAAAATTGTTGTTGATGTTGATCTACTGCTAGTTTCAGGTATAGAGATGAGTTTTCAGGCTGTTATGTGACTGATGTTCCATGAAAATACCCCTGTTGATCCTCTGCCACCTATTATTTTAAATTTATGCTCTGTGCATATTCAATTGTGACAGCATGTGCATATTCCATTGTTACATTGACCGGCATCAGAACTCAAAACTTTAATGCGCTTTAAAGATGACAATTGCTAGACTATAGAGAAGTATTGAATGTATACATGAAATTGCTAACTTACATTTTCTACAAGTTCTAATGCAAGGTCCTTCGCAACATCACCATCCTGGTAATGTACTGAACCGATTAAATTACTAAATTTATCAACACCTTCTAACACGATCCGAACCTGCACACATGGATAGCACATTTAGATATCAACCAAAGAATCAACACAGGTGAACAAAAAACCAAAAAACAGAACTAATTTGAAAGAATCTACTCAGAATTCAAGTCATTAACTAACTCACATCTCTATTTAAAACTCTAGTTTCAGTGAAATGTTTTGCCTCTCTGGGATGTGGATCTGGCAGAACTTCAGCAGCAACGGCTGTACATGCAGCAAGCCTCTATGCAGTTGTTAAAGATGATGGAGATTCAACTTCCCTAATAGTTTCATCTGAAACTGTTTCAGTGGGTGCTGGGGTCTCTGCTGCAGCCGGTTTTCTTCCAATAGATGGACACTTTATATAAAACAGACCAATAATAAATATAAATACAAAATGAATTAGAGACCACTGACTTGGTATATATGCATAGTTCTAGAAAACTCATTTCTAAATATTAATACACAGCAATATACACCAAATGCCTCACCTGGATCCCTGCCATGAAAACTTGCACAAACTGAAATGTAGGGAGTAAATAAACCCGTATTGTACTTCCATCTCGAACTTGCTCCACAAGAGCTTCCATAGGTTTTCCTTTATTTGTAGATAAGAGGGAGATTGCATCTAAGTTGCTTGGATCTCCTATAGCTGATGGAGGCAAGTCCCGAATAGATGCCTCTGAAGCACCAAGTGTCTGTCACAAACACACCTGATGAATTGTCCCCGAGATCTTTGGTCTTATGCAACAAAAATGTGTCAGAAAGGATTGTAGCAAAATCACACATCTCGGTGACGATTTGAGATGGATCTTGCCTGTCCTAGTCCTGAAACAACCAAGCAAAATTCTAATCAATTTTTGTGCTTTAGCATTAATAAACAAGCAAAACATAAAAGCATTATGAAAGCAAAACATAAAAGCATTATGAAAGCTGATCAACCTCATCTGTTGCTGCAGTAGGATGACATTGACACATGGCAAAGTAGATCAAAACTGACATTGATAATCGTCCAGGGTGAAAAATAGCATAACAGCTGCCACAAGACCATAAAACGGTCGCAAAAATTGAAAAAGGACAGATGACAAGGATTTACTCGAGATGCTGCAAGAGGAAGGAATAAGATGATCAGATATGCGAGTAACCACACAGTTTCTAACCATACTTGACAAAAACAAAAGTGATATTCCAATACATGCCATAACCAAATAATTTGATCACCAGTAGCTCAGTCACAAGGACACTATGTTCAAGTAAACAAAAATGATCGTTCAAGTAACCAAAAATGATCGTCATGCCCTTGGTCATTTCTTACTATCGCAAAAAATGGTGACAATTGATTTACAAGTAGAGCAGATCGATCTCAACCTTTGGACCGGAACACCAATGGCTCCTGGGTTTCTGTGGGTTGCAAAGTCAAAATGAAAAGTTTATATATATATATATATATATGTATACAAGTTTTGGGACAAACTATAATCCTATAGGATAATCCTGTACACACCCTCTAAGGAGGGTTCCATGGACAAACTAAGCTCCTTCATTGACCAACAGTTAAAGGAGCCTTGTTCCAATAGCCATACTTTAAATGATATCAAAATTACCCAGCTCAAAAACCTTACAAAGAGAGAAGACATGGAAATAGCAGGAAAGACAATGACTATGAAAGAAAAAGAAAAAGTGTGATATGCAGATGAAAAGGTAGCACAAATGGATTTTTTATTTTCAATGTCCCATATATCTGTCACAGGTTATAGCACAGAAAATAGCAAAAACATTTTATGATATATGAATATGTGCAAAACCTATTACATGAAAAAAGAATGAAAACGAGAGTCTGAAATCAAGTGTGAGAGTGAGACTTTTTTCAAAGTGTCACTTGAAAGGATGCAAGTGAAAATACTATTATTGATATTATCAGAAAAATTAGGGCCAATGAAAACTATGGAAAAAAAAGAAATCAGAATACATGTTGCATGGTCATATACATATTGTCTATATTATCAGAAGAAGCAAATTCATTGTATAAATTGAAATGGAAGGAAAACAGTCTAGTGAAAATGGTTTTGAAGATCATGTATCAAAGAAATGGAAAGTGCAATTGGAATAGCTGTAGTTTTCATTTGCAGGTGGCAATTTTTTTGAAAATGCTATATGGAAGCAGAAGACAAAAGCCAATCTGGATTGCCAATGCCATCGGATTATAGCTCCATTCTCTCACTAATCAAGATGACCGATGCCACTTCCCTTTCTCTTGCAGCTCTCGCACCAATAGTTACACCTCATGACAAAACAATTCTTATATGAACTCACTATCAACTTCCTCTATAACAGGTCTTCTAGTAGGGCCACAAAACAATCCCTTCCAACTTCCAACATTGCCTCTTATCCAGTGAGTGATTCAATGGTAAAAAAGAGAGTTAGTGACATGATTTGTTCAGCATCATCCATTCTAGCGATATGCCATGATACTGATTTCCAGTTACTAATTTGTGGCACTACATGGAAGAAGGAAACTACAAACATTTTTTGTAGCTTGCTTACTCCATATAAGTCAGCTATGTTTTGGGACAAGCAACTATGCTAGTTGATGTGACCAGAAAGGGAGGGTGAGTAAATACAAGATAATGAAACATATAACTAAGATATATTCCCCTCCTTTGATCACAAATAGGCCAAAGGGAATGCTAAGTACAATAGTGCAAGATAAAAGTGGGAGTGCAAAGGACATTGCTATAAAAGTATATAAAGCATAAAGCATATCTAAACTATGCTACGTTAGATAAGATCTATGGGCTAAGACCATGAAATTGAGAATAAGAGGTAATGCTACTTCATATATACTATATAATTAAAATCTAGTGCTACTTCATATATAGTAGTGCTACTTCATATAATTAAAATGCAGTGCTACTTCATATATACTATATAATTAAAATCTATTATAATACCCATATAATTCTATCAATATTATTATTTATTCTCATATGATATCAAGCTCGGGACTTTATTAAAATCAAAAGTCATTTTTGGCATTGTTATGGTGCTAAATTAGGCATGAAGTTCAAATATAAATCCAAATTTGTGGCACAATCTCGGTTAATTATTCTCTACTACAAGATTCCCTTTCCCATTTTCAATAATTGACTCAGTTGGAATACAATATGAAAACATTTCAAACTGGAGTTGATTGGGAAAGTCATCTTTCATGATTTCTAGAATGTGTTGGATTTTCTAGAATGTGTTGGATTTTCTAGAATACCTTGTTTCCCTGTATTGATGAATATCCATGATTGAAACTCATTGAGGAAGGAGTTATAGGTGAGAGAAACCATGGCTAAATCCATGGGTGATTGAGACATGTTGATGAAGTAGGATTGGATTGGACTTCCTCAATAATAAAGAAATGTTAGAAAACCCTGCTAATGATGAATAAAAACAAAAAAACACAAATATAATAACATTTTTTTAAATAGGGATACATGCATAACCATGGTCTACCCATTTATTATTTTAGATTTAGGCAAGATCAATTGCATGTGACCAACTTTAGGGTCGAGTTGTTCTCCTAGGGTTTGGTTGTTCATCACACCCCACAAACTCTAGACTACTAGAGGGAGGTGCAACTTCTCCATAACTAGAATCCCTCGATTTGTATGAAAATTTACCTATGGTTTGTTCTACAACTTTGAGCACACCTAGAAAAGACTTGGAGTAGTCTACACCCTTTATTCTCAGGATCCTACTAGGTTTAGGTACATAATTTTTGGGAACACTTTATAACCATGAGAATGTAGTATAGTCTTTCTATGCAATAATTTTGTTCTTTCTTTAGTTGTCTGGACTCTGTAGGGGTATAAAACACAGAAATAGGACAACACCATGAATTTCACTTCATAAAAATCGTAAAACTTCAAGAGAAGATATTGTAAAACCCAAAACTAAGCAAGAATTTGTTATTCTAATGATTCATAGTTTATAGTGCTATACTTTCTAAAGTACAGGGAACAAGGTTGAAGTGAAATTTATGAATTTACATTGAACAAGACTAGGAAAGGAAAAGAAAATCAAGTTCAAAGTCAGCTTCAGCAAGCTCAATCATGGATGGAAGTGGGACCTTTTAATGAAATACAGACAATTAGTGAGTTGGAATCATGGCTCTAAATATTTGAATATTACAAGGCAAGAGGGGCTAGGATTAGGGGGTGCATGTAATGGATTGAATCCAGGGATGTGCCCTCTAAATTCTATTTCTAGCACCTAAAGAGAAAACTAAATCCAGAGCAAATTTTAGTTCTACTAGATCGAAGTTGCAACCTTTCAGCAGATGAAATTGAAGTTTGATAGATTTTCAAGAACATTTCCAAAATATATTTCACTTCAATAGGCTTTGATCCTTGTAACACTTCCCCCAAAAGGTAGAAACTTATGAGAGGGTCTGTCCTTCTTAGGAACTATTGTTGGTTGAATTAGAGGCAACAATGAAAGGCCTAAATTTGACTAAACTGAAGACTTATCATGAAAACTTTTAAGCATAAATATGATAATAAGGACAAGACCTTTTGAGTTATCATCAATGTCAAGTTGAGTTACCAAGATAAGTTCAAAGACAAGTGTGAGCTGTCATTAAAGCTAATTCAAGTTGTAAGTGTAAGTTGCTAATTCAAGTTGCAAGTGTGAGTTGTGTACATTGGGAGCTATTTTGGCTAGTCTTCTAGGCATGAAAAAACCCTAATCTCAGAATCTGGGCACGAACAACCATTTTTAATAGTAAAAAATGCCCAGAATACCCAGAATACCATGAATATAAATTCAGTATTATGTATATAACACAGAATACCCATAAAACCAGGAGGTAAACCTTTTAAGCTAAAGCTAAGACCAATGATTAGAAGACATGAAACATGAATATCCATACCTGTGTCCTTGGTGGAAATTGAGAAACTATAATTTCCTCAACATGCGTATTCGTGCCACTACCCTCTGTTTCTGACCGGTCAATAAAATTCGTATCATCAAAGTTGTCATCATTCATGAATCTGGTATACTGCATAAATTCCATATAATTTATAGACATTAGATTTGGAGAATAAAAAAACTAGATTTCATATAATAAATTGAAAAATATTATTGCATACTTACGTACCTTGCCTCTGTTTTGATTTTGTCTAGCGATGACTCGCTTATAATGATCTCTACAGTACGTTGCATACTGTTGAAGCTCTAGTCGAGTCATGTTACTCAAGCGATCATCAAATGGGATTTCATCCATACTGGTTGAAGATGACAAAGTATTTATGCCGATTTCCACCCCTGCCAATGCAGCCCCAACATGCTCTCTTATCTCTTCCCTCACCCCTCTTACTATTTGGGATGTCATTTCCAACTCCTATGGAAAAGCAACGACTCTAGGATGTGGCTGTACTAACCGAGGCATCGGACGCCTATACTGAACATCTCGTCGTGCATCAGGTCATTCATATGTACGACCTTTGCCAGCACCATAGAAACTGGATCCCATATCTGTTAGTTGGGGTCCATGTGAAACTGGAACTCTGCAATCAACATCTTAACAAAATACTGAGGAACCTTTTCATTATTAGGGAACTTCCCATATGCACACAGGAACCTAGAATAAATATGGGGTGCAATCAGTGGATCATTGAATCTTGCGATCTTTAGACGTTTTTTGTCTTCAGGCCGCAAGTCAAAACATGAAAAGACCATTTCTTTTGTGACAAGTTTTTTTATTTCTTCAAACTTGTGGCGACCCATCACTGACAACCGCCTCCTATGCATCATGTCATGAAAAATATGGGTTGATGGTCCAACCCCAAGATATGTCTCGATCAAACTGTTCAGATTGTGCAAAACAATCTGGAGACACTGTTGAGAACCAAAATAGATATTTGAAGTGTCAAGTTCTGCCTAAAATCTCGATGAATGCTCCTTTATCTCTTCCACAGTCAACATAGCGATGTTGTCTTCCCAAGGAGTCTCCTCGGGAACATCTATAGGATGACTGTAAAGAGGATCATATCTTTCATTGCGAGCATACTGCTGCACCCGACGACCTCTCCTTGTCCGGGGAGGTGGATTAGGATCAGCAGCAACAAACCCTGTAAGAAGTAAAATGCATGTGCAAGTATTAAAAACTATATATATAATTTTTCAATCAAATTATAAACATTTAAATAAAATGTGTTCATTTTAAATACCTGATGGAACCTCTGCATTATCATGAACATGGTCAGAAATAGAAATAAAGTCTTCTGAACCATCATTATTGTTAGAATGTCCAAAAGCCCTTGTAGGAAACCAAATATTGGTAATCACATGTAAGTTTACAGGAAAAATCATGTAATTTTTCACAATAAAACAGTCATGTCAAACAAAAATTCTAGTCAAAATGTATGTAAACAATCTCTACCTGGTGATGGCATATCTGAAGAATAAGACACTAAGGGTGCCATCTGCGGTTGTCCAATGGCCCCTGTAGACCCACCCTCAGACAGATGTCTGTCATTTTGAGAGCCACCACCTGTGCACAACAAGATCTTAGAAAGATCTGTGTAAAAGAAGTTTTATGTTTATATAGACTTGAGCATGAATTGAATTTACCTGATGATGACCTTAGGGAGTGAAGCTGCATACTAACCAAGATTGCTTCACCCTGAAGCTGTGAACCTGTGCTTGATAAGAATTTTTCACAGATTAATAAACATGTCAAACAAGAATTCTAGTCAGAATGTATGTAAACAATCTCTACCTGGAGGTGGCGTATGAGACACTAAGGGTGTCCTCTGAGTTTGTCCACCGGTAGCTGTGGACCCCTCAGACAGACGTCTGTCATTGCGAGAGACACCACCTGTGCACAACAAGATCTTAGAAAGTTGTGTAAAAAAATATTTATGATTATATAGACTTCAGCATAAATTGAATAATAATTGAATTTACCTAACGATGACCTCACGGAGTGTTGTTGCATAGAAGTCAAGATTGCTTCACCCTGAAGCTGTGAACCTATGCCTGATAAGAATTTTCCACAGATTAATAAACATGTCAAACAAGAATTCTAGTCAGAATGTATGTAAACAATCTATACTTGGCGGTGGTGTATGAGACACTAAGGGTGTCCTCTGAGTTTGTCCACCGGTAGCTGTAGACCCCTCAAACAGACGTCTGTCATCGAGAGAGACACCACCTGTGCACAACAAGATCTTAGAAAGTTGTGTAAAAAAATATTTATGATTATATAGACTTCAGCATAAATTGAATAACAATTGAATTTACCTGACGATGACCTCACGGAGTGTTGTTGCATAGAAGTCAAGATTACTTCACCCCGAAGTTGTGAACCTGTGCCTGATAAGAATTTTCCATAGATTAATAAACATGTCAAACAAGAATTCTAGTCAGAATGTATGTAAAAAATCTCTACCTGGTGGTGGCGTATGAGACACTAAGCATGTCCTTTGAGATTGTCCACTGGCACCTGTAGACCCCTCAGACAAACGTCTGTCATTGTGAGAGACACCACCTATGCACAGCAAGATCTTAGAAATTTGTTTAAAAAAATATTTATGATTATATACACTTCAGCATAAATTGAATAACAATTGAATTTACCTGACGATGACCTCACGGAGTGTTGTTGCATAGAAGTCAAGATTGCTTCACCCTGAAGCTGTGAACCCGTGCCTGATAAGAATTTTCCACATATTAATAAACATGTCAAAACGTGTCAAACAAGAAAAATATATTTCAGATTAACAATCGAATATACCTGACTGCATCACATGTCTTTGTCTAACACTGATGGTAGATGTCTCTGGACGATCCATGTGTCCTTGTTAAGACAAAATGAGAAATCAACCAGGTTAATCATAAACTTAGAGATGTAGGCATATGAAATGCAACATTAGAACCTATTCTAGCCTAAATTAATGCTAGCAAGCACACTTCAAAATGTAATAATACCAAATCAAACAATGAGGTAAACTAACACCACAGGATTAACTTAGAATTGGACCACAAGATCATATCTCCCCTGTTAGATCTTGATCTTTGATGTCTTATTCTAGTAGAGGTTGTGTAAGCTACTAAAGCAAACTACAAAATGCAAGGAAAAGAAATCTGGAGATGACTTTCAAACAACTAATCTCTTAGAAATCTTCTATAATCAAAAGTGTTATATTGCATAGACTGACCATCGTCCCCCTAGAATCGCATAGTGGGTGATGGTGGAAAAAAAGTGGGAAAAATGAGGCTAGAGAAAGGTGTAACGGTAAGTGTCTCATATAGGCAATGAAGTGGGGTCTCCAATGGTAACCTAGGATTCCGATAGAAAGATATTTTGTTTGTTATTATGGATCAAAGGTTTTCTTGGTTAGGGGGTGGGGTGCAAAAATCCAATGCTTGAAATATTGCAACCAATTGTATAAATGTTTAGTTGACTCTTTAATGAAATACAAAATGTTGTGTACGTGATTCATTTTCTTTTGTTGTTGTCCCATGAAATCTAGTCTCTTTGTAGGTGTCATGGACAATATATTATGATATTACAACTAGTTGCTAACCAAATATGCATTCAATTTTTTATGAGAATGTACTTTAGATTTATACCACTTGTAGCATATAAATTTGGTTCATTAGTACTCACATATGCCTACCCATAAGGAATGTCATGGTGTGGCCCAATTATGTGTCGTATCCATGTGTGCTCCATGACATAGATATCTCTCTACCATCCCTTGGTCGTGTTGGACCACCTTCCTTTGAGTTCCCTTACCTTAGTTTAGTGTTGGAACTAAACAATAGACCCTAATATTCAGTGTGTGGGCCATCAATAATGTCCACGAGTATTAGTGTTTTCAATATAATCATAAGAAAGGTAAAGTCTCACCCAAGGCACTTGTGAACATTATCATCTGTGTGGGACTACTCATCAATTAAACTAGTTGAGTAGTTATACCAAAGCAATTGGATGGTGCACTAAAAATAAAAAATGAGTTTGTTATGCACCATCATCAATCTCTATGGATGTCACCTTCCTCACTTCAAGGGAGTTAATTACATCTTCATGATGTATAAAATGACCTTATGGGTCAATCTAACAATTTCAATAATGTTTGCATATGCGGTAATTGTTGTGTATCAAAATATTTCAGTTTCTTGCAATTCTATGTTTGTTGAATTATGTTTTATTGTGCTTAACTATTGTAATGATATCTTTCGTTACCACCTCCTTGAAAAAAAAACTCTCTTATCTACCTCCTCTCTTGGTTATGCATTAAATTCTGTTACATAAATTTTAAATTAAAAATTTAGAGGGAGATTAGAAACATACATTTTCATGTATTTTCAATTTATCTCCCTATAGGTTTACTAAAAATTATTCATGTGGATAATCATTGGATACAATATTAAATTGTGCATCCAATGTGCTTATATCTTTAATAAACCCTTCAAAATATTAATTGAAAAGAATGTACGAGACATTCATTTCTTGGTGTTTTGGGTAGCTTGGGAAGTTGTGTCCTTTTGATGTTGAAGCTTTCTAGGGCTTACTCATTTCTATTGGACCATTAGAAACATGGTACTATCTATGTTTCTCTCCACCTCAATCCAACCTTCAGTATGAATGATATTTTTCTATGGTTTGACGTGAGAGTGAGCTAATATGGCCATAATATATTTCACTGTGGGAAATTCTTTGGGAAGTTGATTCTATGTCATTCTTTGATGATTGACAATCAAGAGCTTGATACATTCTCTTATTTTTTCTAATTGAACCTTCCACTTGGTGCAGGCTATTAGTTTCAATTTCACTACCAAACAACTTCATAATTTATGAAGATTTTGTTTAATCATAGTAACCTGAGTGCTACTACATGTATCATCTAATATTCTTCTCCATACACCTCCCTATAAAGTATGGAATGGAGCAACTATGACAACATTTTGGGTTGAAAATGTAGCATTGACTATCAATGCCATACCTATTGTATAAAATCCTACAAAGCAGTGCTGAGTCATTTTAAGATATGAAATTGATATATGATATCCAAGAGAATTAACATTTTAAAAGATTAGTACTTGGTGAGCTAAGAGTCTTTTCTGGTCAAAATAAAATACCTATATAGTGCAAGGAAAATAAGAAATATAAACATGTGCATTATCTTCCCTCATCTGACTCCTGTCTTTAGCTCCCTTATTAATTTGTCATCATTCACATCTACATTAATCCATTTGCATTAACCCATTATACTTATCTCACTTTTGATGTGAAGATCACTCTGTCCCCAGCTAAAAATATTGGTCGACATTGGATAATATGATATATGGTTGCAGGGAGTGGGGTTGTAAAAAATGTAGGGGATTGTAGTAAAAATTGATACAACAGAGCGGAATGAACAAGGCATTAAAGGAGATGATAGCCAGGGTTTTCTAACTAAAAACATCTTAAAAATGATGAATTGTGGTCAATATTCAAGGAGAAAGTGAATGGAAAACTTGAGTTAACTGAAGAAGAGTGTTGATGGAGTGCAAAGAAGTTGAACACTAGTAAGATGTGGTTGGTAATATAAATAATAGTTTTTAAAATATTTTTATATTTTTATATTTATATTAGAATTGGATTAAATTTTGATAAATAACAAGGATGGTAGGTGCATGAAGGTGATCTCAGGCTTTGAACGAAAGTAAGAAGAAACTTTAGTACGGGGACTTGGTATAATAACGAACAATCAAACATATAAGTCAAAGTGGTGGGAAACTCAGTTGTAATAATAGAACAAGATGATAAGGACAACCTCATGAAAAAACCAATTATGTTTAGAATGTTATAAAGAATACAAGGTTTCTTCACCCACTTTGAAATGATAGACATTATTCATTTTCGACGTTCATGTAACTCACTAGTAGAAAAAATGGAAAACATCACTATTAATCTTGGCAAATGTATGCTAGTAAAAAAACTCCACAACCCCGAGGATTCAAGGGGCAGCTCTTCTACCACAATATGCATTCATGTTTGGATTTTAGAAGAGGGTTGGTGACTAAGTAGTAGGTTCCCAATTCATCATAGGTATAGGCACGAATCTGCCTTAAATTTTTAATGTGAATGAGTTTGGAAACATTCAAGTACAAGCCTCTTTATTCTTACCTTTGGGAACATTTTTCAAACCAATCAGTTGTTTATCCACACCCATAGGAGCAGAATGCTCATACAACAATGCATTAGTTCGACTATGGCAAAGTGCCAAGATAAAACCCATCATGAGAGGCCTAAGACATTTTGCAAATTGTTTTCATTTACCAACCAAAAGATTAATGGTAAGTTCTAACAATTGATAGTGTAAACTCATGCCTAACAAGTGCTACATATCAACCATTTGAAAAAAGTTGACAATTATTAAACACAGTAAGAAGATGAAAGATATAGCAAGGAAGAACCAAAGTTTACCATGATACAAATCGATTCTTCATGCAGTGCTTGAAACCTTTGAAACCTTTGGACTAAATTAGGAATCTCTCTACAACATCTGTTGTATAAAGGTAGATGAGAGGATATTTGGGACTAAACTACTAACTCAATAGTTATCAATAGGTCATTCATTGCAAGAACAACATACTAGAGGTAATGAAAAGTTCAGGATACTCCATACTAGCTTTGAGGATACCTGAGGTGACAACCATAGAATATCAATAGAGAAATTAATGGTGGCAACCTTTACATGAATTCTTAAAGCAACTTAAATATCCAAAAAGATGGTTTTCCTTCACACCTATGTATAGCTATCAGGAAATTTGCAAACAACAAAAAAAACCCGTGTGTTATTTAACCCCACCATCTAGATGCTTTCAGTTTTTTATTTTCTCTCTCTTGCAACATTGTGTACATCACAAGAATTTTCAAAAGCATAGCATGAGTGAATTATATTCTGGAAACTAAAAGGATTTTTAACCGACCAAGCTTTCTGTCAATCTCCCATATTACAATGAGCATAAATTTTATACCTAAAAATTGGCACCCAACAACCATTGTATTCAATATATGAATACAATATACTAATTTTCATTTATTTGTGTAATAAAAAATACAAAATCAATCTTCGATTGTATATCTTTTCTCCATGCACTGTTACAAGCCCATAAAAAAAACTCCACAACCCTGAGGATTCAAGGGGCGGCTCTTCTACCACAATATGCATTCATGTTTGGATTTGAGAAGAGGGTTGGTGACTAAGGAGTAGGTTCCCAATTCATCATAGGTATAGGCACAAAAATTAGTGGGATTTTTTTGGATCACTAATGAAAAAAGTAATTTTAGGTTACCTGTATAATCTAGAAGTTCCCACTCGAAGACCGAGATAGTGGCATATTATAGGTCGAATTGGATACTCCCTCCATAGAGGTTCCCTAGTGTCAAGATAACTGCATGCCATAGGAAGGCGGTACATCACCTATGACCAAATAAAAAGGAAGAACCAACAAATTGAATCTAGTAGGTCTCGTAGTTGGTTTGCTAGAGGAAGAACCAACAAATTGAATCTAGCCACTAACTAGGGTTAGGAGGGTTTGGAACCGCCCTATAAATTTCCTACGTAAATTTCCTACTATAAAATTCAGAAATGACCTACTGTAATTTTCCAAAATTACCATGATGCAAGTATGCAAAGAAATGATTCAGAAATTACCTGTGCAAGTTGTTCCTTCGACTTCCCTTTGTGTCCGTGGCCATTCCCCTTCGTTGTAGTGGCCCTCCCTTCATTTTCATGGCCCTCCCTTCGGTTTGAACGAGGCCAGGCTCTATAACCACCTTGTTGCTCTCTCAACCAAGCAGCAGGCTTACCACAAACAACGAAAGGCGAAAAGCAGCGACAGGCGAACAACGACAAGCAGCGGGGGAAAGGTTTGTTTTCACTTATATAGTTAAACATTTATTATCTGAGAGTTTAAAGGGAATCTAAACTCTCGGCAGAGAAACCTGTCCGAGAGTTTAATATACAAATATGGTTATACTCTCGAACGAGAACGTATCTAACTACGGAATAACTCTCGGGCGAACAATTATATAACTACGGAATAACTCTCGGGTGAGAGATGTTTAACCGTGGTTAATCTCTCGCCCGAGAAACATAACAACTCTCGCCCGAGAAGATATGTTGACTTTTGTCTCGGGTGAGAAAATGGAAATTAGAACAAAAAAAACAAATTGTCACAGAATTGTTTCCCACCTTCGCGTTTTCACCCATTACAATTTACTAAATTTTGACACTGCAGATGGATTCAGAGAGACCTCTCTGAATCCATCTGCAGTGTCAAAATTTAGTAAATTGTACAAATTCATTGTTAAATTGTAATTAATTTTCATTGTCGGAGTGAAAAAAATAAAAATGACCAAATAAATGACCAATTGTTATGTGGTCATTTTTAGTTTAGTTCTTATCATGTGACCAAATTGGTCATTTATCTTAGTCATTTATAGTTTAGTTCTTATCCCATGACCAGATTGGTCATTTATCTTGGTCATTTTTAGTTAGCTCACTTAAAATTTCTCAATTTTGGTCATGTATCCCTTGAAAAAACTATGGTGACCAAAGTTTTTGGTCACCTGGTCACCTATCTCTCATTTTGTAGTAGTGCTAGTTGCACCATCAATAAATGTAACATAATAATGAGATCCACCAAGAGATTGTACCCAAGCCAGTTCCCATACATCTGTATGCACAAGCTCTAACTTTAAATTCTTCTTCTGTTTTCCAACCTTGATAAATCTGACTCTCTTATGTTTACCCTAAACACAGTTCTCACAGAATTCCAAACTTACCTACTTCAAATCTAGCAGCAACTTCCTTAAGTGGAGAATCTGCATCCCCTTCTCACTCATGTGGCCAAGCTTATGATGCCACAATGCTGTATATGTTCCCGTGGAAGCTAAAGAGATAGAATGGTCAGTATTATGAGGACATAAATACAACGTACCTACCATGTCTCCCACCATTGATCCTTTAGTGATCTTTTACCACGTTTCTCCAAACGTAGATAGACAGCTACCATCTCCCAACTACCCTGTTGAGATCAGATTTATTTTCATAGCAGGAATATGCCTTACATATTTCAATAGACATTCAGTTCCATTCTTAAATTTTATCCATACCTTACCCATTCCAACAATTTTACATGGTTCATTATCACCCAATAAAACATGTCCAAAATCGCCTGGAACATAATCATGAAAATATTTCCTATGGGGTGTAGCATGACATGATTCCCCTGAATCTACTACCCATTAATCACTAGTATTATCTAATGCAAGAATCAAAGCATCTTGTAACACATCACCTGCTACATTTGCTTCTTGAGTAGTCTCCTGCTGTCCATCTCCTTTCTTCTTTAGAGATCTGCAGTCTTTCTTCAGATGTCCTTTCTTTCCACAGTTCCAACACTCTATCTTTCCCAGTCTGGACTTGGATCTACCCATTTTAGTCATGCTGTGATTACCTTGGCTCTTTCCTCTCTCGTTTTGTCTTCCCCTGCTCTCCATGGTCAACGCATTACCTGATGTCTCACCTCTGCTTTTTTTCCGCATTTCCTCGCTAAGAATAACACTAACAACATCATCAAATATCAAGGTGTTTGAACTAGAGATAGAGTTACTTACAACCATGACCAAGCCATTCCAGCTTTCTGGAAATGAACACAAGATTAGAAGAGCCCTAACCTCATCATCAAAGTTCACACTTACAGAACTTAGTTGATTTGTAACCATATTAAATTCATTTAAATGATCAACAACAGATCCACCTTCAGACATCTTCATATTAAATAAACGCTTCATTAGAAATACCTTGTTGGAGGCCGAGGGATTTTCATACAGCTTACCTAGTGTGCTCATCAAACCCTCCGTTGTCTTTTCTTTTGAGATATTGAAAGCCACCGACGAAGCCAGGGACAGCTGCATTGTTCCGAGTGCCTTTCCGTCAAGAACCTCCCATTCTTCATCCTTCATAGTCGCCGGTTGCTTTGCTCTTCCTCCCAACGGTAGGAATAGATCCTCTTGGTACATATAGTCCTCCATTTGCATCTTCCATAACTGGTAGTTTTGGCCATTAAATTTCTCGACCTTAAACTTTCATTTTTTTGCCATTGCTCCCACTCGAACCAGAAACCCTAGCTTCCTGTGGGTTTATCTGCCAAATAGACCTTTGGCTATGATACCAATTGTTAGAAAAACAAAATCGCGAAGCAATAACAATAAAAAAGATGCAAATACAAATTACACAAACACATTACAAGAGAGACACCAATATATCGTGGTTCACCCAAGATGGGCTACGTCCACATTGAAATTGCCAGTCCTTATTATTATACCATCCAGCAAATGAAGGGATACAACCTGCAGTACATCCGCTGCTCTTCCTCTTCACTATCTCACAGCCTCTCTTCACGATCTGAGAGATATTTACAATGCATAATACCTAATACATCAACCCTAGCCGTATTACAATGTATTTCTTATAAAGGGAAATACAAAGGGAAAATACCACGGGTTACCCAAAACCATGGGCCCGTAATCTGTTGGCGAAACAACCCAAAAAATTTCCTTCAGGGGCTACGCCCTCGAACCCCCGATGGGGGCCCGCTGGCCCTCGATCCCCTCAGCTGGGGGAGTGCAACCACTCCCTTGGACCCCCTAGGGAGCACGTTGGGATCATAACCAAACCTAGGGTACAAACACGGCTGAATCATCATCTATGAGACTGGAAGATCAAGCTCCACAACCAATAGCCATTGATGCTGTGACCATGGATTTTTTAGAAAATAACATTTTGGCCAAGTTTGGGTGCCCCAAAATGATTGTGACAGATAACGCAGCTGCTTTCAAAGCTAAAAAGATGATAAGTTTCTGCCATAAATATCACATCAAGTGGAACCATTCTACTGCCTACTGTCCACAAGGGAATGGATTGGCTGAATCTTCTAACAAAATCCTGGTAAGAATAATTAAGAAGTTGTTAGAAGACAACAAAAGGGCTTGGCATACAAAGCTGAAATATGCTTTGTGTCCTGACAGGATTAGCACAAAAAGGGAAATTGGAATGTCACCATTCCAATTACTATATGGAGCTAAAGTTGTTTTTCCAACATCTTTAGGATTGCCAGTCATAAAATTGTTGCAGGGACATGAAGATGAACCAAATCATATGCATAGAAGGATAAATCAGATAATAGAGCCGAATGAGATGAGAGATAAATCCTATGACAAAGTACAAGTGCATTAGGAGAAAATAAAAAAATACTTTCGATAGGAAGGGTAAAGAAGAACAGTTCCAGATTGATGATTTGGTCTTGAAATGGGATGCTCCCGGAGAATACAAGCATGAGAAGTTTGATCATATGTGGGTAGGTCCATACATCATTGCAACCTATAGAGGTACAAATTCATTCATTTTGGAGCATCAGGATGGGTCTCAACTGAAAGGTGGCCCAGTAAATGGAAGATTCCCGAAGCATTACTTGTCCCGAGGATGACAGGTAACCTTTGTATCATAGATATATATATTTCTTTGCATTTGAATCAGTACAGATGGTGAGCCAAGAGATTGGAAGCCCGAGGAGAAGGCCCTAAGATCTGGAGGGATAGACATTTCTTTTATTTTCATTTTTATATACAAAAAAAGAAAACATAGTGGTTTGAAGTTTTTGAGAGCAGCCCAATGGATCAGGCACTTGGTCTACAGGTTCTTTGCTACCTCACTGGGAGGATAACATCCCCAATTGGAGCCAGTTGTTAGCAGTAATTATGGGCTAAACAGTTGGAAGAGTTAGGCTTGTGAAAGTTTAAGTTTTTTGACTTTGCAAATGAAATCAGAATAGGGAAATCCGATCAAGGTTATATGAAGGCACCAATGAACGGAGCAGATCTATGGTAGTGAGATTGACGGCCGCAGGCGCTTTTCACAAAAGTAAGATGGAGTAGTTTGGGTATGGGCAGAGCTTTGTTAACCCACAAGCGAATCAATGGTCAGATCGACGAATGGAAAATAGATCTACTGTCGTCAAATACTTCGTTGATTAGACATGCGCAGAGAAATGAACTTTTCGAATCTGCGAAGTGGCAGTAGGCTCCACATATTTTGATGGCGTAGATCTGGCGGAGAGGAGCATCAACGATGGGCATTTTGTTCGCAAATTCAACATGCGCAGTTAAACTAACTTTTCGGATTTGTGTAGCTTGGTAGGGGCTTCACCCTTGGACGGTTAGGATGTGGATAACATGAAATTCGACGATCAACATTGGATTCACAGTTTGAAGGTGCAAGAAGGCATCTTTCTGAAGGATGAAGGCTATGGAAGACTGGGGAGGTAAACGTGTAAGGGATCAACGATGCAGGATTGATCGTGCACGTGGACGACTTAAACAACTCCTTAACTAAGATAGATGAAGGAATGATAGGGAAAGAAGAATAATATAAAATGCTTTTGCACGGGGATTTGGGTATTGTTTGTCCTGTGCATTGGAAAGAGAAAGACGATGACAGTGCAGAAAGCGGCCACCTCATACACGAATCTCAAACCAGCTGTCAGTGAACCAGGTATGCCTCTTGTCCTCTCAGAAAACTATTTAAATGGCCGAGCTTGGAGAAATAGAACCCTGGGGTTTTGAGCACCAGAATATAGAGGAACTGTTAGAAGACAGGGATGTTGAGGTCTATGACACTGTATTGACTAATGGACCTATTGAGGCAGTAAAAGATAGGTTGAAATTGATTAGGAACTAGGGTATAGATGTGCATAAGGTATACAGGTCGTTTGTCCAGTTTTCCTCAGTCAACCAAACCCTAAGTTGCCTTGAATTCGTCAACTGGTGCACCAGTAATTACTCCTCCTCTGAAAGGGTAATTATGGATGCTTCCAGTTCAAAGATCTTGTGTCATGTCAACCCTGTCGTTATAATAAAATACCTGTCAATTCCTGATGAATTCAGTATGAAGGCCAAAGATTACAAGGAAGAATCCCTAATTCAGTATTTTAGAAAGTCTACAGTCGAGTTAAAGCAAAGTTTCTTCAGGTTTTCCTAAAACCTAGTGTCTCATTGCAGGACCAACCTTTCCCAGTCGAAGTCAGTCTCTTTACTGAAGAATCCAAGTGTGTCATAACCATGCTAAGCCAATTATTAGGATTAGACACAGATATGTATGTCATTGAACCCTTGATGGGTCTGTTGTTCGTCCTTAGCACCTTCCCGTTAGAGTTTGAGGAGTCTGACCCATCAATCCAGTGTGCTTGCCTTAAGTTTGATGAGTCCCTAGATGAGAGTATCCATTCTCATCTAGTGGACTTCCACAAGACCAGAAGTTTCAGGTTTCAATCATATTTTTTGAGGATGTTCTTGTCATTTAATGAAGAGAATTTGCAGCTTCCTGAGATGATGCTCACAAAGGAAATGTACACAGATTACAGCAAGTTCATGAACAACCTCATGTCAGAGGTTTACAATGTTTTTTATCAAAAAATATTACCCAGGGTGTTATCAGAGATGAAGGATATGTTGCAACCTTCTCCTGAGAAGAAAGTTGGAGATTGGTTTCTCTTGAAGCATGGCATAGTGATCAGGGTATATGGGTTTTCTCATTCACCTTACGTGCTACCAACATTTCTAACTCCTACAGTATTTGCACTGGAATTTATCAGGCAAAAGTTAAGGGTAGAAGCTGAGCATTTTTTAGATAATAAGAAAGCCTCAGACATTACTTTTCTATGGGTTGTAGGCCCATTCATCATCAAGAATAAGGCTGCCCTTTCAACCATTGAGTGTGTGATAAGAGAAATGGGGTTCCAAACAAAGGATGCCATCAACTATGATCCCCATCACATCATCTCCAACAGAAGGAAAGATAGTAACAAAAAGCCCTTCTTATGAGGGGAAGAGGATGGAAAAGGAAACACAAGATTAATCCAAGAGTGTGTGGAAAGAAAATAGAAAACCTAGAAAGCCAAAAAGCATGTACAAAAGCTAAAATAACCTAAAGGTCAGAGTAAAAAATGTGAGAAGAACATATTTTTACCCAAATAGTTGGTAGTAGTAGTAATACTTCGATAGATCCACAAATCGAAGGCAAGGGATTGCATCATTTTCTCCAAAATTCAAGTTTGTACCCCTTGAACCATACAGTTGAAGACCAAACTATAGGTGTGTCAAGTAAAAGGGCCCTACGTTCCACATTCCATAGGTTTGTGAGAGTGAGGTGAAACTACAAATCATATGTTGTAGAATGACCAATCAAAATCACAGTTGCAAGGAGCTAACTACATAATAAACAAGGGGGTATTAACCAATTTTTTGACTAATCAAAGAGTGTAGAACTCAGAAAATATAAGGGATGTTGGTGCTCCCAAGAGGGGATCTCTAATCACACGAAGCATCATTTGGGACCAAATGAATGCAAGGCTACACAAAAAATGACCAAATTAATTAGAGATGAGCCAAGATGTGAGGAAGTTGTGGCTAAATCGGTAAATCATGAAATAAGTAAAATAACAAGGAGGTGAAAACCAAAATTTCCTTCCTACAAGAATCAAGGAGTTTGGATAACTAATAGGTGCAAAGCCACTATCACCTTAATTTGAGCCTATATCACATTAGATTGGTACTTTATAACCATAAGGGAGCTTCCCTAAATAGTTTGAGGCATTTAACTGTAAGTCAACAAGGGTAAGTAGAACCTCAAACTAGTAGTAATGTGGTGTTATCCTTAAAAAACATCAATTAGAAAAAGTGAAAAACAAGCCAATGTGCACAAAAGATGATGCAAACTATGTTAAGAATTTAAATTCAATCTAAAGGAAAATATATTTTCATTTTTCTACGCCAAAATAGTGCAAGACAACAAATAAGGTACACTCCAAAGCTACTAGAAACACAAAAATGTTGATGCAATAAATACTCACTAAAGGTGGTTATGAAAACCAATGCAAACTAAGATGAAAAACTACTAATCATTGTGGGGAAACAGTGATGAACAACAAGTTGTTCTTTGTTTTTGTGTGGGAAAGTGATAAGTATATGTTATTTTGGTTTTTAGATATTTTCTATGCACAAAATTAAGGAGGGAGTAGAACTTCTTCTTGTTTATGTAAAAAAGGGTTAAAAACCAACAAGATTAACTTATTTTTTGACACAAAGCTAAAAGAATAAAAAACAAAATGACTAATATATATGACCTACAAAATGAAAATTAAGAAAGTAAGGTAGGCAAAATTATTTGATTCTTATTGTTGATTTTCTTATTAAACATGTAATAAAAGCAAGTAGATTCTATGAATTATAGATATTCTTACACAATTGAACACATGTAATGGTTTCCCAAAAAGCAGTTGATAGATATTTATTACTAAGGGTCGTAGAAATAAGAAGTTCTAGACAACTAGGAACACACCAATCCCTCTCAAAGATATAGAAGAAGCCATGATTCTTCAACTTCACCACATCACATAGGATCAACATAATGACAACAATGACTGCAGAGTCACTTACTAGTACCTACACTCTACTATTAGCTCTCAATCACCAACTCTCTAGGATAAATAATGAAGCAAGGAGGGAATGAAGAAAGAATTGATGATATTCCTCCATTGCATGTACAATGATTTATAAAGAATATAGAAGTGTACAAATAAAGATGGATAATAATAGAGAACAAAATCTAGAGTATAATAAAGAATAGAAGCAAGCTCAATTTCCTAAAATAGAGCTCCAAAAATACTCAAAGTGAAGTTCTCCGAAAAATATGCAATGAATGACCCTCATAGAACCATCAAGAAATCTCCAAGAATGTGTCATAGCTCCAAAATAGATGATGCAATGAATATAGAGCCAAGGATTGCTAAATATGCTCCTCCTAGAGAACTTCCTCTTCTAAGTATAACATTTGACCTATATAGAACAATTTCACACCAAGAATTGCTCCAACAAAAAAGTCCATGAATGGTGAATGTATGAGAGAATGAAAGGGAAAGTAGATGACCAAGGAGGGAACATATCTCTAGGCAAAAATTCACAATGTATTTAAGAAATAATCCAAATAAAAATATGGCACGGGTGTGAGACAAAAAGAGCACATAAAAAAACTCTGAAATAGAAGGTGGCTAAGAATGCTAAATAAAGAAAAATTGTCTTTGAGTGTGGGCACATCACTCTATACCATAAATAGCAAGGAAAAGGACCACACATTTGATTGGGAATGTTCCTAATGAAGTGATCCCTCTCGCTCTATAGATAACAAGTTCTCAAAAGTTAAAGCTTTCCACAAATAGTAGCATGACATAAATTGTAGTAAATTGAGTCAAAGAGAGTATACAAATAATAGGTAGAGGCTTAAAGGATGGATTCATCAAGTTCAATTATAGTAATATATAATACCACAAAAAGTTGTCAAGAATCTTCGTCCATAAATGTGCACTATGTCATGGTCACCCAGTGAACAAGCTTCTAGGAAAGTGCGTCCTAGAACTCCAAATATCGGTAAGTGTAACTCGTATGGGGCCCACCAAGAATCCTATAGAATAAACCAAAATGAAGGATTCAAACCCTAAAATACCAAACATATTGGAATGACCTAAAATTTGACACTAATTTCGTATTATGTATTTGGTCTCCAAAAATATGATCACCTCCCCAAAAATCTTGAGGCTAAAAGTATACCAAAATTTTTGCAATCTCAGAATCTATTGAAATTTAACCCACAGGTAAATCTCTATCATGAGTCTCTAAGAATTTAAATACTTTGTCATTCTACCAATACCCTAAAGCTTGCTTGGAGAACAAGATATATTAGACCCACAACTAAAAATAACCCAAAACATACCTCCTCTTCTTTGCCTCAAATTCAAACCATATGCATATCTCCATAAAGAGTCATCAACTATATAATCAAATCCTAAAAACCATTGGCGCAAAAGTTTACAATAAAGTGAATCTTGAAAATAAGGAAAGTAAGATGTAACACCTCGTGTGTTAAGCCCCTGGACATATGTTGTGATTTTTATTTGTGTTGTAATGTGGCACTAGGTGCTTGGACTATGGACTATGGACATTATTATTATTATTTTTTAATTAAATAACTAGCTCAACCTAGACAACTAATGTGGATGGGGGGGCATTCCACATGTGAGGGGGTTGGGGACTAGGAGTTGTGCTCTCCCTAACAACACTCTTTGTTTCCTATTTTTGGTTATTTTAGCCTATGTTGGTATTATTGAGCCTAATTCATGATTTAGTGGTCCTTCCTTAGTGCTTGGATGGATTCCACTTGTTAAATGTGCCCATTCGGTGGTTTTGTAACTCCTTTTTGGAGGTTACACTTGGTTTTGTAACCCCACTTGCACAAGTGCACCCTCATTGGCTATTTTTATCCTCGACACCTCAAAAGTTGTGTAACTTCCCTCATGTTTTGTAACCTCCTCTCACTAATTATAGTTCGCCTCTTTGGGTTGGAGTTAACCTCTTGTGGTTTGGGTAACCTCCATAGTGAGTTGGAGTTAGACTGATGCATGAGCATCAATGCTAAGTCAACAATGTGATTGCGTGTTCACATGTTGTGGCTAGCAAGAGGACAAATTGTCGTGAAGTGGGAAGAAAGTCTGTTTGTTAAGTATTTTAGTGTTTGCAAAATATGTGACCGACTAGTGTGTTGTTGGTTTTTGAGGAAATAGGACATATTGGCAAGTTGATACTCCCTACGTGGAGATCAAGCCAGTTAGCAAGTTTGTTGTTGAATGATTGTGACTCCTTCAGTGATGGAGGGGAGTTTATTAGTTAGTTTGTTTCACTGCTCAGCCATTCGGTTTTGGGATTTTTTTTGAATGGGTGAAATAGGGGGATATTGGGACTCAGGAGGGATCGGTCGGTCAGTGCAAGAAAGAGATTTGCGCAAGGAAGAGTCAGCGGGATATTTTCCTGCATACCAGAGGAAAATATGACTGTATAGATGTTTTTGCTATCACTTAATGAAATTAGCCAATTCTGTGTGTTAATGGTGTTACTGTGCATTTGAATAAGGGATAAGTTTAGATTCTATTAGGTAGAGCTGTGTGCAAGTGTTAACCTGATGTCCATGTGAATGAATCTTTGTTTTCATGCTTTTATGAATAGTTAAGAACACCCAAGTCCTTCGCAAACCGATCATCATTAAGTAGCAGAGATAATTCTTGTTATAATTTAGTTTCTCATTAGATCCAGATGAAGAACGAGCTGGATTGATCGATTCTCTGATCAATCAACGAGAAAATCGTAGAGTTGCAGCTGATTCAATTAATAGAGGTGGGACAACTCAGATCAAATCCAAAAGGAAGATCGACGGTCGAAAAAGAATCCACTAGGTGAACGTGTGCGGAAGTTAGCATTTCCGCAAGCCGATTGAAGTGTTCCACATTGATCACAGATCAACAGACGAGATCAAACTAGCAAAAGATCTACGGTTGCTACAACGTTCCGCAGAAGGAAAGAGCTTGGGAGTTAACGACGAGAGTCATGGAAACTGCATTGTGGAAGAGTTTTTGCGGAAGCCTTTTCAAGAGATCATGGAAAGCGCACCCGCAATCCGTAATCCACAAGTTGCGGAAAGGAGTGTTGCGGAAGGGCCGTTGTGGGAAGGTGATTGCAGAGAGATCATTGCAAAAGAACACCAAAATGGCAGAAAGAAGGTTTTTCTGTAAGGCTATTGCAGAAAGTCAATTTTTACTGTCAGAGTGTTGCAGAAAGCCCAGTTTGAAGGTAAGGGCCGCAATTGAGAAGAACTTAGCTGGTTTTCAGCTAAGCCGAGTGGTTCGATTTCAGAGAATCACAATATTTCCTGGGGAGCGGGTTGGTTTGGATTTTTGGTCATTCCCTCCTGCATCATTTTTGGTATCAGAGCGGGCTTTGATCAGCACAATAGAAGAAAGAAATTGCTATACGTGTAGGAAGAGAAAGAGCTAGTGGCAGAGGGTGACCAACGACGAATGCAGAAGTCCTGGAGGAAATGAGAGAAATACGAGCACGTATGGAAGCTATGGATATGGGAATACGAAGAGACCCAAATGTAGGGGATGTAAGTGAACCCGAATGAGAGGAACAAGGAGAAGAAACAACACCCATGCAAGAGACACCAGAGCTAAGATACTTTCGGTTAGTTCTTGGAGCAACTTCGAGACCAAAACCTGAATTGCCTACCTATGAGGGAAGCCTCACTGCTGAACATCTCATTGATTGGATCAGTGAGTTAGACAAGTACTTTGAGTATGATGAAGTTGGAGAAAACAAGAAGGTCAGGTTGGTAGTGACAAGTTTGAAAGGACACGTGTCCCTATGGTGGGATAGTGTGCAGGCTGAAAGGAGATGGAAGAACAAGCCATTGATAAAGAGTTGGGATAGGATGGTGGCTAAGTTGAGAGCCAAATTCTTGCCGAAGGATTACCAGCTAACTTTGTATAGACAAATGCAAAACCTTAGGAAAATATTATTGACTGTAAGAGAGTATACTGAAGAGTTCTACAAAGTAAACCTAAGGGAAAGCTATGTAGAGGAATCAACATAAAAGACTGTTAGATATGTCAATGGTCTAAGGATGGAGATTCAGGATGAGATCAACATGATATCACTGAGAACAATGGAAGAGGAGTACCAATGTGCCTTGAGGGAAGAAGAAAAGTTATTGAGGAAGCAGATCTTCAATAGGGGAAGAGGTCCAGCCCAAGGAAGGGGGAAAACAGTTGGAAGAGGAAGGTTTGCATCCCAAAAAGGAGGATCCAACAACTCAAACCAACAGGAGCAGGAAGATAGAGGAGGTGACCCAAGAGGGAGAAGACCTTACCAAGGAGGTAGAGGTAGAGGAAGAGGCATAGAAACTGTCTACAGGTGTTACAAATGTAACAAATTGGGACACAGATCCTTTGAATGTCCTGAGAAGGAAGACATAGGACAGAGAGGAGCCTATGTAGCTCAGAACGAGCAACAACAAGAGAAGATGACAGTGACTGAAAATTTGCCAGAGATGGGAGAGTCTTTGATGATGAACAAATTCTTATTGAAGCCTGAGAAGGAGAAAGTGGAAGCTGCTCAAAGGAAGGATTTATTCAGAACCATGTGTAAATTCAAAGGGAAGTGCTGCAAGATGGTGATTGATAGTGGGAGCACTGAAAATATTGTTTCCACAGAGATGGTGGAGAAATTGATTCTGAGGAAGACCAAACATCCTGTTCCATACAAGGTATCCTGGCTACATAAAGGACATCAAATCCCGATAAGTGAACAATGTGAAGTTGATTTGCAAATAGGCACATATAAAGCTAAAATTATATGTGATGTTATGCCCATGGATGTTTTCCATATTCTTCTAGGGAGGCCATGGCAATTTGACAAGAGGGTAGTACATGATGGTAGGAGAAATTGTCATAGTTTTGAGAAAGATGGGATAAGACATGTTCTTCTTCCTTTGCAAGGAGAGAGTATGACATAGCAACAAGCATCTAAGGTCCTAATGTTGACAGGGATAGAGTATTTACAACAAATTGATTAGGAAGAACTTAATTATGCTGTGGTATGTAAGGCTAGAGTGGTAGTAATGAAGAGCAATATTATAGTTCTGCGTGAGGAGATTCAGGAGATGCTAGGTGAGTTTAGTGACATTGTGGTAGATGATTTTCCCAATGAGTTACCACCAAAGAGGGATATAAGTCACCATATTGATTTTATTCCAGGAGCAAGCTTACCAAACAAGGAAACATACAGATTGACACCCCAACAGAATGAACAAGTTAGAATGCAAGTACAAGGATTGTTAGACAAGGGGTTGATTCAGAAGAGTTTGATTCCATGTGCAGTACCGACAATACTTACCCCAAAGAAGGATGGTGAATGGAGGATGTGCACTGACTCCAGTTCCATCAACAAGATTACCATCAGATATAGGTTTCCATTACCCAGGATGGATGACATGATGGATTTCCTGAGTGGGGCAACATGCTTTTCAAAATTAGATCTTAAGAGTGGATACCATCATATCAGAATTCAAGAAGGAGATGAGTGGAAGAAAACCTTTAAGACAAATGATGGGTTGTATGAGTGGCTGGTTATGCCATTTAGACTGTCCAATGCACCAAGCACCTTCATGAGATTGATGAATGACTTCCTAAGAGATTTCATAGGAAAGTTTGTAATAGTTTACCTTGATGATATTCTGATTTTCAGTCAAACAGAAAAAAACACTTGGAGCATCTGAGATGTGTCTTGGAGAAGTTGCAAAAGGAAAATTTGTTAGTAAATGTGAAGAAGTGTACATTTCTGAAATAAGAACTAGTGTATTTTGGTTTTGTTATCTCAAGAGATGGATTGAAGATGGATCCGGAAAAAGTGCAAGCAATCATTGATTGGCCTTCACCTCGGAGCATTTTTAAGGTAAGAAGTTTCCATGGATTGGCAAGTTTCTATAGAAAGTTTATGAAGAATTTCAGTGGTATTTGTTCACCTATCATTGAAACAATTAGGAAGGATAGACATCCATTTCAATGGACAGTAGAGGCTGAAAGAAGCTTTCAGTTTTTGAAGAAGAAGATTACTGAGCAACCAATATTGAAATTACTAGATTTCAAACACCCTTTCCAAGTGAAATGTGATGCCAGTGGAGTAACAATTGGAGTTGTACTCAGTCAGGAGGACAGACCTATAGCATATTTTAGCGAGAAGCTGAATGATTCAAAACAAAAGTACTCATCTTATGACAAGGAGTTTTATGCTATTGTCCAAGCACTACAACATTGGAGTCGTTATCTAATTCATAGAGAGTTTGTTTTGTTTTCTGATAATCATGCATTGCAATACGTCATGCAACAACCTAAATTGAATCAGAAGCATGTCAAATGGGTTGAGTTCTTGCAAAGCTTTACCTTTGTGTTGAAGCACATAAGTGGGCAATCAAATCGAGTAGCTGATGCCTTAAGTAGGAGACAATTAATTGTGCAATAAAATCAAATCCAAGTCTTAGGATTTGAACACTTAAGAGATTTGTATGAGACTGACATTGATTTTCAGAATGCATACAGAGTTTGTAGAAATCCTGTGGAGGTAGACAAAGAATCATGGATGTAGTATATGTTGCAAGATGGTTTACTCTTTAAAAACAATAAAATTTGTATTCCCAAATGTTCCATGAGAGAGAATTTTGTGGAGGTAGACAGAGAATCATGGATGTAGTATATGTTGCAACATGGTTTACTCTTTAAAAACAATAAAATTTGTATTCCCAAATGTTCCATGAGAGAATTTTATACAGGAGAAACATAATGGAGGGATGGCAGGTCACTTTGGAAGTGATAAAACCTTTGGACAGTTGAGCCATTTATATTTTTGGTCAAAGATGAGATCCGAGGTTGAAAATTTTGTGAGCAGATGTAGGATATGCCAACATGCCAAGGGAAGAAGCCAAAACATAGGCTTGTATACACCATTTCCTATTCTAACTAGGCCTTGGGATTCTGTGAGTATGGATTTCATTTTGGGTTTGCCAAAAACTCAGAAGGGAAATGATTCTATTTTTGTAGTTTTGGATAGATTTACTAAGATGGCACATTTCACACCATGTTATAAGACTAGTGATGCCACACACATTGCTAACTTGTTTTTCCAGGAGGTTGTGAAGCTACATGGTTTACCTAAGAGCATTGTATCTGACATAGATGTGAGATTCACAGGTCACTTCTAGAGGACCTTGTGGAAGAAGTTGGGTACCAAGTTGAATTTCAATTCAGCTTATCATCCACAGTTTGATGGCCAGACTGAGGTGGTAAATAGAAGTCTGGGTAACATGTTGAGAAGTCTGATTGGAGAAAATCCAAAACAATGGGACAAAGTGCTAGCTCAAGCTGATTTGAATATAATGACTCACCAAACCGAAGTACATGAATGAGTCCATTCCAAATTCTGTATGGTATGCATCCCAGAGGGGTGTGTGAACTTTGTGATTTGGGTCAATTGGAAAAGAAGAGTGCAGATGGAGAAGAGTTTGCAACAAGGATTAGTGAACTACAAGAGGAAGTTAAAGCAAGGTTGCAGCATAGTAACAATAGTTACAAAACCAAAGAAGAGAGAATAACTATGAGGTAGGAGATTTGGTTTTAGCACATCTGAGGAAAGAGATATTTCCAAAGGGAGAGCATAACATGTTAAAAATGAAAAAGATTGGACCTTGTAAAATACTCAGAAAATTTTCGACAAATGCCTATGAGTTGGAAATGCCAACATGAATTGGCATCTCACCTATTTTTAATGTTGCAGGCCTATACACTTATGTGACTGATGATACAGGACAAATGATAGAAGACATAGATCCTGTGAAAGATCTTCAGTGGATGGAGCAGATGCCTATATCCCAGTCATCAAAAGTTGAGTCTATCTTGAATACTAGAGTGGCAAAGAGTACCAGATAATGAGACTAGGAATACTTGATCATGTTGATGCCTATGTAACTTTGGAATGTATTTCATCTATGTATATTGTACTCCTATAGAGATGTTATTATTCCTCTATACGGAAGTGTCGTCATTTGTATTGACAAGTGTCGCAAGTGTCGTAACTTGCCGATGGGTTATTAGACCACCATGTGTGGGTTCAGCCCTGATTAAGTTAACCATGGGTGATTAAGCTAAGCTAGACAAGTCGGCCCCATTGGTTTATTGGGCAGGACAGGACAAGTATAAATAGAGATCGAGAGATCTCTATTTGATCATTCACTTACTCACACTTCTATCATTCGGAAAGTGGCGCACATGTGAGGAGGAGGATAAGCTGTTAGGAGAAGACTATCTCTTGTACTTTGGTTGTATCATTGCTCTTTCTATCTTTGAGGAAGTTGTGGGATTTTTCACCTTTATGGCTTTCCCCAATGAAACTTTGTGTGTCTATTGTCTCATGTGATTGCTTGGTGTGATTGATATGCATTGTTATACTTGATATGATGTACATGTTATTCTCTTAGTAAAGATCCTAGAGTATATGTGAATTTATGCTCAAAATTTAACATGGTATCAGAGCTTCCCTGAGAAGAAGACATTGTGCAGTGGCAGAAACTAGGGTTTCTTGTTTATTGGGTTTCTATCCACAGATTTTGGAAAAGCAGTAAGGTAGATTGACTCTACTCATTAAGGAGAATATATCTGTCCAATCAGAATTCAATTATGAGCACTTTCAGTTTTGGCCCTAAAAATTAGGGTTTCCACAAAAATAAGAATTTCTGAAATCTGAAGACGTAACTGGAAGCGCCTTGGAAAAATCAAAGTTTAGATCTTTGGATCAAGATTTTTGGTTGGGTGAAGCTCCGGGAAACTCAAACTCTAATTCAGGGTCCTCCTTAGTGAATCCGGGAAGACTAAAAGGTATTTCTGAAGGGTGAAACTTTGTAGATCTCAAATTCTGAATATACCAGGCTGATCAACTCATCAAGGCGCATCTTTCTATCCTTTCAGAAGTTTGAAATTCACATTTTGAATTTTTAGGGTTTCTCTGACAAACCCTAATCCAGGACCAGATCCAATTTTCAGCAAATCAAGTGGTAAGACCTAAATCTTTTCTATTTCCATTTGAAGTACTCTTTAAAGATGTCTCACCACACCAAACTTGAGGATAAGCTTGAAGGGGCTGATAACTTCTGAGCATGGAAGTATAGGATTGGGTTAATCCTGGAAGAAAATAAGTTGGACACTTATATAAGTGAAGAGGTCCCTATCCCAGAGGGAGAAGAGGCTAAGGTTCTTCACAAAAGGAACTTGGTCAAGGAAAAGAGGATTATTGCTGATTCTATCAAGGACCATCTCATCCCACATGTGTCATCTCTGAAGACACCCAAGGAGATGTTTGATTCCCTTACCAAGCTATTTGAAGGGAAGAACATAAATCGGAAGATGACTCTGCGGAACCAATTGAAAGGGGTAAAGCTTCAGAATGGAGAGACCATTCAATCCTATTTCTCTAAGTTCTCTCAGATCAAGGAACAACTTGAAGCTGTGGATGAGGTAGTGGATAATGGTGAAGTTGTTATGACCACATCAAATGGCCTACCTAGGTCATGGGATTCCTTTATCCAAGGAATCTATGCAAGAAAGAAACTAATCTCCTTCAGTAGACTATGGGAAGAATGCTCTCAAGAAGAAGCAAGGCTTGTGGCCCGAGAAGAAAAGATGGGGAATGAAGATCAAGCTCTCACAGCACACACCAAGAAAGGGAAGCCTAAGAGAGAGCCATCTCACTTCAAGAAATCTTCACACCACCATCACAATAGAGAAAGGAGAATATGTTTTACCTGTAATGAGAAGGGACATATTGCTGTAAATTGTCCCAAGAACAAAAAGGACAACAACAACTTCAACAACAAGAAGAAGGGCAGCAAGAGAAGGTTCCATGCTCATGCTGCTGAGGATGATGAACCCCCAAAGAAGAAGGCTAGGGCAGAAAGTGATGATTCATCAAGTGAAGATGAATATGTTCTAATATCTGCTCTCACATGTACTATCTCTCATGGATGTAACGATTGGCTTATTGATAGTGGGGCTTCCAAACACATGACTGGGGTTTAAACAATCTTTTGTAAATCTATCTGAACATGAGTCACCGCACAAAGTGAAACTTGGGGATGACTATCAATACCCTATCAAAGGAAGTGGTGAAGCCTCCTACAACTTAGACTCTAGGAAGTATTTGAAGATGAAAGATGTTCTATATGTACCTGGGCTCAAGAAGAACCTGCTCTCCATATCTGCATTGAATGCAAAAGGCACGAGGGTTGCATTTGTAGATGGACAAGTCCTAATGTGGCCAAAGGGTAAATCTATAGATGATGCAGTGGTGATTGGAGAGCAAGAGGGAGGATTGTACAAATTAAAGGGACAACCTGAACATGCCATGGTACATGAATCCATGGAGCCAAGTGAACTTTGGCATAGAAGGCTTGCACATGTGCACTATAGAGCACTACCAATTGGAAGCAAAGCTGTAGAGGGTCTTGTTGAAATCAAGTCAAAGCATGAAGGTGTTTGCAAAGGATGTGCAAAAGGAAAGAACATTAAGAAGGCATTTCCAAGCAGTGAAATCAAAGCAAAAGGAATATTGGAAATTATCCACTCCGATGTATGCGGTCCGATGTCATCCAGTTCTCTGAGTGGGTATGTATACTATGTCTCTTTCATTGATGATTTCTTTAGGAAGACGTGGGTCTACTTCTTAAAGAACAAAGATGAAGTATTTGATAAGTTCAAGGAATTCAAAGCCTTGATGGAAAATCAAACTGATAAGAAGATCAAGACCTTCAGATCCGACAATGGCGAAGAATTCACTTCAGGTGATTTCAAGAAGCTATGTAGTGATTTAGGGATTAAGAGGGAGTTAACTGCTCCCTACAAGCAACAACGGAATGGAGTTGCAGAAAGGAAGAATAGAACAATCATGGAAGCAGCACGGGCAATGTTGCATGACCAGGATCTTCCTATGCATCTATGGGAAGAAGCAGCTAGGACAGCTGTATATGTGCAGAATAGAACACCTCACAAGATATTGGACAACAAGACACTAGAAGAGGTATTCTCTGGTAAGAAACCTGAAGTCAACCATCTCGGAATATTTGGTTGTCTAGTATACACTCATGTTCCAAAGGAAAAGAGAATAAAGCTAGATCCTTCAGGAAAGAAGCGCATCTTTGTGGGGTACAGTGAAAGCTCGAAGGCTTACATAATATACTTTCCAGGGTTCAAGAAGATTGATGTCAGTAGGGATGTAACATTTGACGAAAACTCAGCCTTCATCAAATCAAGAAAGACACCTGTTGAAGATCATGAAGAACCAAAGAAAAATAGATTTCAAGACACCACCATGAATGAATCAATTCCAGAAGCAGATCGTGAAGTTGATGATCCACAAATACCTGTATATCCACCCCATGCGAATAACTCTCACAAGAGGAAAGCTGGATGGGCTAGAGAGCTCATTCAAGATGCAGAAAGATATGGCATTCCAGAAGAAGAACACAGAGCAAAGAAGAGAACTAGATCACATACCAGCTATGTTGCTTTACTCTGTGATATTATGAACAAAGAACCTTCCAGTTATGAAGAGGCAGCAGAAAAGAAAGAATGGAAGGATGCCATGGTCGAGGAATATCAGTCGATCATGAAGAATGATGTTTGGGATGTGGTCCCAAGACCTGAAGGGAAGTCTGTTGTGACTTCCAAATGGATCTACAAGATCAAGCATGCTGCAGATGGCAGCATAGAAAAATATAAAGCAAGATTTGTAGCTCGTGGCTTCTCCCAGAAAGAAGGGATTGATAATGAAGAGACTTTTGCTCCTGTGGCCAGGTACACTTCCATTAGATCAGCACTTGCTCTGGCTGTAGTGATGAAGTGGAAGATACACCAAATGGATGTCAAAACAACTTTCTTGAATGGTGTAGTTGAGGAGGAAGTGTATGTGGAGCAGCCACTTGGTTTTGAAACACATGACAGGGAGTCATATGTGTGAAGGTTTAAGAAAGCCTTGTATGGCTTGAAGCAAGCTCCTAAGACTTGGTATGGTAGGATGGACAGTTTCCTATCCAGTTTGGGCTTTACCAAGAGTAAAGCAGATTCCAATCTTTACTACAAGGTTGAGGAAGGCAATCCTTTGATACTACTTCTGTATGTGGATGACCTGTTTGTTATAGGAGAAGATAGTTTGATTGTTGATACCAAGAGGAAGCTTGCTGCCGAGTTCGAGATGAAGGAATTGGGGATGATGCACTATTTTCTAGGCATGGAGGTGTGGTAGAGTGCAGCTGGGATCTTCCTTGGACAAGGGAAGTATACAGTAGAGATCCTGAAGAGGTTCGGGATGATGGACTGCAAGGCCATCGCCACACCTATGGCATCGAACCTGAAGCTTCTGTGTGATGCTTCATCTGAGCCGGTTGATGTCACTGTGTATCGTCAGATGATTGGGTCCTTGATGTACCTGACGAACACGAGACCTGATATTTGCTTTGTGGTGAACACATTGAGCCAGTTCCTGACGGATCCCAGAGGTGTTCACCTGGTTGTTGTAAAGCATATTTTGAGGTACCTGAAGGGTACAATTGATTATGGGCTCAAGTATGATGCGAATCAAAAGTTTAACCTATAGGGTTATGTTGATTCGGACTGGGCAAGCAGTGCTGCAAATAGGAAGAGCACTTCTGGGTGCTGCTTCAATATGGGATCAGGTGTGATCTCTTGGTTTAGCAGGAAGCAGTCATGCGTAGCACTGAGTACAACCGAAGCAGATTATGTTGCAGCTTGTTCAGCTAGTTGTGAGGCAGTATGGATCCGGAAGGTACTGTCTGAGCTATTTGATCTCCCGCTGGAGGCTACTGGTATCTTTTGTGACAACCAAAGTTGTGTGAAGCTGTTTGAGAACCCGGTGTTCCACAACAGGTCGAAGCACATTGAGATCAAATATCAATATATCAGGGAGATGGTGCAGAGAGGAGCAGTGAAGCTCCTGTATGTTGCGACGGATGAGCAGATTGCAGATGTGTTGACAAAACCACTAGCCAGAGTGAAGTTTGAGTACTTCAGAGAGAGGCTTGGTGTTCTTTAGATTGACAACACTTCAAGGAAGAAGTGATGGACACATTTGTAGGAGCCATTCCAAGCATGGTGAGAGGAGGATCCTTCCCATGGCTGTGGATGTAAGCACTGGAATGATAAGCATCAGGATGATGCTCCAGTTACTGCTCTGTATATGCGTCATGTTGGATGCTTGTTATGATCAGCTGGATCATGTATATGTATATGCATCATGTTGGATGTTTGTTATGATCAGTTGGATCATGTATATGTATATGCATCATGTTAGATGCTTGGACCATGTATCTGTATATGTATCAGGTGGATACGTTGTATGATCAGGTAGATCATGTATGTTGATATATATCAGGTGGATACATTGTATGATCAGGTGGATCATGTATCTGTGTATGTATCAGGTGGATACATTGTATGATCAGGTGGATCATGTATGATGATATGTATCAGGTAGATACTTGGTATGCATTAGGTGGATGCATTGTATGATCAGGATGATCATAGATGACGAGCTTCAGGATGTTGCTCCAGATGACATGCATTAGGAAGATGCAGTGATGATGATCAGGATGATCATGTGTACATCAGGATGATGTATGGTGAGTATCAGGTTGATACTCTATGGCCGTGGACATGTTGTGCAGATGAGAATGTAAGTTGACCTGGGAGATTTGACAGGTAGAGCTGTGTGCTCGTAACATCCTGGGATGCTCTTTCAAGGCATTGCTCTGGGAGGACATATAATAGCGCCCTGGAAGATCCGACAGGTAGAGCTGTGTGCTCGTAACAGCCTAGGATGCTCTTTCGAGGTTTTGTCCTATGGCATGTAATGTGTCCTTGGGAGATCTGACAGGTAGAGCTGTGTGCTCGCAACAGCCTGGGATGCTCTTGCAAGGTTTTTCCATGACCACATGTAATGTGTCCTTGGGAGATCTGACAGGTAGAGCTATGTGCTCGTAACAGCCTGGGATGCTCTTACAAGGTTTTGCGGTGAGACCACATGTAATATGCTCCTGGGAGATTCGACAGGTAGAGCTGAGTGCTCGTAATAGCCTGGGATGCTACAGCCAAGTTTTGTGATGCACGTAATAAGCCTGAGGATTCCACACTATGTCCAGTGATGAAGACCTGCAGGTGGTGGGCCTACATCCAGTATGAAAAAGGACTGGCTCTGTAGAACTTCCTATGATGAGTAGATCGGAGATTGATTGAGATAGTAGCAGCAGTGACGATGACGATGATTCGATGACGATGATCCAGTGACAATGATCCAGAGAAGAAGCCTTGTGCTAGCAGATCTGTGTCGAGAAATACCTTCCTAGTTAAGAGGGAGTGTTGATGTATATGTAGCTTCGAAATGTATTTCACCCATGTATTTCATCTACGTATATTGTACTCCTATAGAGATGTTATTATTCCTCTATATGGAAGTGTTGTCATTTGTATTGACAAGTGTCGTAACTTTCCGATGGGTTATTAGACCAACATATGTGGGGTCGGCTCTGATTAAGTTAACCATGGGTGATTAAGCTAAGCTAGACAAGTCGGCCCCATTGGTTTATTGGGCAGGACAGGACAAGTATAAATAGAGATCGGGAGATATCTATTTGATCATTCACTTACTCACACTTCTATCATTCGGAAAGTGGCGCACATGTGAGGAGGATGATCAACTACTAGGAGAAGACTATCTCTTGTACTTTGGTTGTATCATTGCTCTTTCTATCTTAGAGCAAGTTGTGGGGTTTTTCACCTTTATGGTTTTCCCCAGTGAAACTCTATGTGTCTATTGTCTCATGTGATTGCTTGGTGTGATTGATATGCATTGTTATACTTGATATGCTGTACATGTTATTCTCTTAGTAAAGATCCTAGAGTATATGTGAATTTATGCTCAAAATTTAATAGATCAAATGGAAAGGACATCCTGTAGAAAATTCTACATGGATGAATGATAAAGAATTGGAGACAAAGGGTTTCTCAATAGCTGATTTACTGAACATAGGTTCAGAAGTTTTAACCTTGGGAGTCTGATGTAGGAGCATCAATGCTAAGTAAACAATGTGATTGTGTGTTCACATGTTGTGGCTGGCAATAGGACAAGCTGTCCTAAAGTGGGAAGAAAGTCTGTTTGTTAAGTATTTTAGTGTTTGCAAAATATGTGACCGACTAGTGTGTTGTCAGTTTTTGAGGAAATAGGACATAGTGGTAAGTTGATACACCCTACATGGAGATCAAGCTAGTTAGCAAGTTTGTTGTTGAATGATAGTGATTCCTTCAGTGATGGAGGGGAGTTTGTTAGTTAGTTTGTTTCACTGCTCAGCCATTCGATTTTGGGATTTTTTTCGAATGGGTGAAATAGGGGGAGATTGGGACTCAGGAGGGATCGATCGGTCAACGCAAGAAAGAGCTTTGCGCAAGGAAGAGTCGGTGGGATATTTTACTGCATACTAGAGGAAAATACAACTGTATAGATGTTTTTTCTATCACTTAATTAAATTATCCAATTCTGTGTGTTAATGGTGTTACTGTGCATTTGAATAAGGGATAAGTTTAGATTCTATCTGGTAGAGCTGTGTGCAAGTGTTAACCTGATGTATGTGTGAATGAATCTTTGTTTTCATGCTTTTATGAACAGTTAAGAACACACAAGTCCTTCGCAAACCGATCATCGTTAAGTAGCAGAGATAGTTCATTAAGTGATAGCAAAAACATCTATACAATCATATTTTCCTCTAGTATGCAGGAAAATATCCCGCCGACTCTTCCTTGCGTAGAGCTATTTCTTGCGCTGACCGACCATAGTGAGTTGGAGTTAGACTCTTGGAGTGGATTCGAATTTCTCTATATGAATTCGAATGGGATCTCTCATGGGTTCTCTCTTGGCTCCTGGACTGAAGGTGCATGCTCTCGTGGAGGAGAAGCGTTGTATGGCTGAATATTGAAGTTTTGGGTAAGGGTGGTGATATCTGAAGGGTCATGGTGAGAACAGATAGTCACAACCCACTAGGTAATGAATATTGAAGGCCTTGTAATGAGGTATGAAGACTACTCTATGCTAGAGTTTTTCCTGGATAGATTTTTATGTGCTTTCTCAGGATGTATGTATTGAATTTCCTGTGATGGATATGTATTGTGCTTTCTCAGGTTGTATGGCCTAATTTTCCTATGATGGAAATATGTTGTGCTTTCTCAGGTTGTATGGCATGACTTTCCTGTGATGGAAATATGTTGTGCTTTCTCGGGTTGTATGGCTCGAGTTTCCTGTGATGAAAATATGTTGTGCTTTCTTAGGATCTATGTCTTGATTTTCTTGTGATGGAAATCTATTGTGCTTTCTCAAGATGTATGGCCTGAGTTTCCTATGATGGAAATGTATTGTGCTTTCTCAGGTTGTATGGATCTAGTTTCCTATGATGGAAATATATTGTATTTTTTGCGGTTGAGGAGAGGAGGGCGCAACTATATGTTATGGTTCAACCACTTCTGATAATTTATGGGTTATGAGACCCATTCCATTGCGTGCATAGATATGTTTCCAGTAAGGAACACCTTTTATTTCACTGAAAATGGTTTCAATGTGACTAAGATCTGGTCATTTTGTGTGGCAGGGTTCTTGAGAAGGGCGCAACCACATATTTTGGTTCAGATGTTTCTAAGCATTTATGGGTTGTGAGACCTGTTCCATTGCATATGGAGTGATGTTTCCAGTTAGGAATACCTTTTGTTTCATTGAAAAATCTTTTTGTATGGATGAGATATAGTCATTTATGTGTGGAGGTGTTGAGAATGAACACACCCTGTTCATTGATTGCGAGTACCTCTGCTTATGGATCCATGGGCTCGGATCGAGGGAGACCTATTCAAGTATGGATTGAATTGACTGTGTATATGTCTAGGTGGAAATTTGTATGGTTGAAGCTAGTTTCCCCTTAAACATATAAGTATTTTATTATATGTGTATTTACTACATCCTTGGGAATTATATGTGCTTATAGATATGTTTTGCTTATGATTTGTATGGTTGTAGGTGACAGCCATGATATATGATTTTATATGGTTGTAGATGTCATATTTAATTTATTAAACTTTTCATGTTGATAAGGCTATGGTTGGTAGTCGGTGATGAGTATTTTGCTATATGTTTATTTATTGCATTCTGATGTGTGTGTGCTCTTAGATCCAGTTTTGCTTATGGTTTGTATGGTTGTAGGTGGAAGCCATTGGATATGACCTATTTATAAATTATATGGATTTATATGGAATCCATCATATCTACTTTTTCTTATGTTAATATGGTTGTAGGTGGTATTCAGTAGATTTGGTTTTCAACACTGTTAATATGGTTGATTGTGGCATCTTGTATATCTAATTATTTACCTTGTTTATGGTAACTTGTTGATATGATTTTATCAGTGTTTACATGGTTTAAATAGATTTGATATGTCATGTTTAAGACCATGTTAATGGCTTTCTCATATCTGGTTTCAAATCATGCATGCATTTACCTTGCTTAGTGTGTGTATTGGGGGAATATATGCATTGTATTCTTGCATTTCATTTTAAAGATGCTGAAAGTTTTGTTTTAATTGGTTTGTTGGCATGATGGCATAGCCTTAGAAAACCTTATTCCAATGTGCTATACATTTATTCACCCCCCCTTTGGGTTTACATGTGCCCGTGACCTTGGTTTTGAGGTTAGGTACATTACAAAAATCTCTGTTCTTTGTTGGTAGATTCTGAAGTTAATTTTTTTGAAAAATTCATCTGGGAAGGACTCGTGAGAGACAAAACAATCAATGTATATTTTGATTTCTTCTTGAAATATCAAATATATTTTTTTTCTTGGAAAAAAAAAGTGAAATCTCACTAACCTGACCATTCCCTCTAGGGGTCTTTAACCTCCCATACCTAGTCTGAATGACAAAAGAACTTTGCATGTATGGGGAACCTATTACCAACTAGAAACCTCTCCAACTAATGTGGGAGTATAAATGTGATGTGTCCTTCGAATGTACCTAATTTATCCAATGCTCAACCATTTAGTAATAAAATGACCATTTGCAAGTAAGTTTGACTTGCAATCACGAACTATCGATGTCGAGTGATGTACTAACCAACCAATCCATCCAATAATGTATCCATGAGCCACCTATATTGGATGCCCAAAATAGATTTTGAGAAAAAAAATCCATTTTTGGTGCTAACATTGGCTCTGATTGGGGGAAGGCCACTCTTATGGGATGCTCAGAATCCCAAAATTTTGGACGAATAAGACTTGTAAAGAGGAACCATTGAAATTGCTTGTGTATAAGACCTTGCATGTGCAAGCTTCAAATATACACTGAATGGAAGCTAAACATGCTCAAATCACTACAACCCAACCTCAAGTATGAATCATGGGAGAAACCATCTAGTTAGAGGTCATTTATGTCAATCCCTTCTAGACACAAGGTAAACCACCAATAATAATAGTGGACCCCAAGATAAAATTACAATCCTATTAGTGTAAATGAATGAGATGAAGTTGAACATCAAAAGGAATCATTGAGAAAGGTTATGTCTCATGTGAAGTAGACCACTGATAAGGCCTACAACACCAAGGTACTCAACTTATAAATATATCCCTAAAGAAAAAATGTTGTAGTCGATAAGAGAAAATATATTGAAGGAAAAGTAATGAAAAATCCCTCCAACCAGCACGAAGCAAAAATATGTAAGATGGGAAATAAGGTAACAAATTTGGCTTAATTCCAAAGTAAAGACTATCATACTTTGACTCAACTTTTTGGACTCGGAATTTAGACCATGACCAACACAATTGAGAGATTAAACATGCAAAATTTTCGATCCTAAACCATACTACCGAAGAATAATTATGATTTCAAATAACTCAATGAAAAAGTATCATAATCAAACTCAAAAACTCAAAGACTCTTCAAGACCAAACTATGTGAGGAGAACACTTATTTTAACTCACATGAAAATAAAGACATGAATTCATAACTTTTAAAAGAACCACCATCCCAAAACAAACCCTAGTTGTAACATCTTAGTTTTAACCCTTTTTATTTTAAAATTAAATTATGCATTGTTGTGCATAGGTCTCTTTATCATTGTACTTTGTTTAAATACCATGATGGATATATTCCATGGTGATTTGAATACTCAAAAATATTGTTATTTTACAATTAATAAGAGGGAGGTTAGGGTATTACCCTAACATGCCCTCCTTGTTGGTTGTGGAGCCAGATATTCTAGTCTCATAGATGATATTGTCTTAGTCGTGCAACCAGAGGAATGTACACTCATTCCCCCACCTTGAGGTTTGGGGGAAACACCCCGAGGAAATTTTTTGGGGCTGTTTTCGCCACCAGTTTTCGGGCCCATGGTTTTGGGTAATCCATGGTATTTTCCCAATGTATTTCCTTTATAAAAGAAAGACATTGTAACACGGCTAGGGTTTATGTATTAGGTATTATGCATTGTAAAAATCTCTGAGACCAAGAAGAGAGACTGTGAGACAGTGAAGAGGAAGTGCAGCGGCTGTGCTGCAGGTTGTATCCCTTCACTTTGCTGGACGAAATAATAATAAGGACTGGCAACTTCAGTGTGGACGTAGCCCAAGTTGGGTGAACCACGATATATCTGTGTCTCTCTTGTAATGTGTATGTGTGATTATATTTGCATTTTTGTTTATTGTTATTGCTCTGCAATCGTGTTTTTCTAACAATTGGTATAAGAGCCAAAGGTCTATTTGGCAGATAAACCCACAGGAAGCTAAGGTTTCTGGTTCGAGTGGGAGTAATGGCAGAAGAAGGAAAGTTTAAGGTCGAGAAGTTTAATGGCCAAAATGTCCAGTTATGGAAGATGCAAATGGAGGACTATCTGTACCAGAAGGATCTATTCCTGCCGTTGGGAGGAAGAGCAAAGCAGCCAGCGTCTATGAAGGACGAAGAATGGGAGGTTCTTGACAGAAAGGCTCTGGTAACAATACGGCTGAGCCTGGCTTTGTCGGTGGCTTTCAATATCTCAAAAGAAACGACAACGAAAGGTTTGATGAGCACACTGGGTAAGCTGTATGAAAAACCCTCAGCCTCCAACAAGGTATTTCTAATGAAGCATTTATTTACTGATCATTTAAATGTTTTAATACGGTTACAAATCAACTAAGTTCTGTAAGTGTGAACTTCGATGATGAGGTTAGGGCTCTTCTAATCTTGTGTTCATTGCCAGAAAGCTAGAATAGCTTGGTCATGGCTGTAAGTAACTCCGTCTTTGGTTCAAACACCTTGAAATTTGATGATGTTATTGGTGTTATTCTTAGCGAGGAAATGCGAAGAAAAAGCACAGGTGAGACATCAGGTAATGCGTTGACCATGGAGAGCAGGGGAAGACAAAAGGAGAGAGGAAAGAGCCAAGGTAATCACAACAACTCTAAAAATGGCAGATCCAAGTCCAGACTGGAAAAAATAGAGTGCTGGAACTGTGGAAAGAAAGGACATCTGAAGAAAGACTGTAGATCTCTAAAGAAGAAAGGAGATGGACAAAAGGAAACTACCCAAGAAGCAAATGTAGCAGGTGATGTGTTACAAGATGCTTTGATTCTTGCATTAGATAATACTAGTGATTATTAGGTAGTAGATTCAGGGGCTTCATGTCATGCTACACCCCATAGGAAATATTTTCATGATTATGTTCCAGGCGATTTTGGACATGTTTTATTGGGTGATGATGAGCCATGTAAAATTGTTGGAATGGGCAAGGTATGGATACAATTTAAGAATGGAATTGATTGGCTGTTAAAATATGTTAGGCATAATCCTGCTATGAAAAGAAATATGATCTCAACAGGGCGGTTGGGAGATGGCGACTGTCTATCTACATTTGGAGAAAAGTGGTGGAGGATCACTAAAGGATCAATGGTGATAGCAAAAGGACACATGGTAGGTACGTTGTATTTATGTCCTCATAATACTGACCTTTCTATCTCTTTAGCTTCCACAGGAACAGATACAACATTGTGGCATCATAGGTTTGGCCACATGAGTGAGAAGGGGATGCAAATTCCCCACTCAAGGAAGTTGCTGCCAGATTTGAAGCATGTAAGTTTGGAATTATGTGAAAACTGTGTTTATGGAAAACATAATAGAGTCAGATTTCTCAGGGTTGGGAAACAAAAGAAGAATGAAAAGTTAGAGCTTGTGCATAGAGATGTATGGGGACCAGCTCAGGTACAATCTCTTGGTGGCTCTCATTATTATGTTACATTTATTGATGATGCAACTAGGAAAACTTGGGTTTATTGCATTATACAGAAATCTGATGTGTTTGCTACTTTTAAGAAGTGGAAAGCTTTGGTTGAGAAAGAGATAGGAAAAAGGTTGAAGTGTCTCAGATCTGATAATGGAGGTGAATACTGCAGCAAGGAGTTTGATAGCTACTGTTCATACCATGGGATTCGTAGACAGAAGACAGTCCCAGTAACACCACAAGAAAATGGTGTGTCAGAAAGGATGAACATAACTATCATGGAGCGTGCAAGGTGTATGAGACTACATGTAGGGTTGCCCTTACAGTTTTGGGCAGATGCTGTAAATACTGCTGTTTATTTAATAAACAGAGGGCCTTCAAGTGCTTTGGATGGTGGTATTCCAGAGGAGGCATGGACATATAAAAAGGTAAACTACTTATTTCTGAGAACGTTTGGTTGTGAAGCATTTGTCCATATTGATAAAGAAAATAGAACAAAGCTTGAAGCTAAATCCAAGAAATCTACCTTTATTGGATATGGGGTTGATGATTTTGGTTATCACTTATGGGATTATGAAAATAACAAAATCATCAGGAGTAGAGATGTGATATTCAATGAAAAGGTCATGTATAAAGATCAGTTGCAGGGAAAGAAACAGGAAAAGGAAACCACATAGTACACAATACTTGATGAAATTCAAGAAAATGAAGTTCCAAAGATGCCAGAAAATCAAGAACAACAGCAAGTACCTGAAACTCCTGCAATTGCAAGAAGATCTACCAGGTTAAGTAGACTCCCTGAATGATACTCTCCTTTAATGTATTATTTGTTGATGACTGTGCTAGTGAACCAGAATGTTATGAAGAAGCAATGCAGGTGGAAACTAGAAAGAAGTGGGAGCAAGGCATGAATGAGGAGATGGACTCATTGGTAGGAAACCAGACTTGGGATCTGGTTCAGTTTCCTATTGGTAATAGAGCATTGTAGAACAAATGGATTTACAGGTTGAAGGAAGAAAAAGGAGGTAAGAAGCGGTATAAGTCCAGACTTGTTGTAAAGGGGTTTGCACAGAAGAAAGGTATAGATTTTGATGAAATATTTTCTCCTGTTGTTAAGATGACTTCAATTAGGACTATCTTAAATCTAGTGGCGGTAGAAGATTTGCATCTTGAACAGTTAGATGTAAAAATAGCCTTTCTCCATGGGGATTTGGAGGAAGAGATATATATGCAGGAGCCACAAGGGCATGAGGTCAAAGGTAAAGAGAACTTGGTATGCATGTTGAAAAAGAGTTTGTATGGCTTGAAGCAAGCTCCAAGGCAGTGGTATCTAAAATTTGACAGGTTTATGACAAAACAAGGTTATAGTAGATGTCATTCTGACCACTGTGTTTATTTCAAGAAGCTAGACAATGAAAGATATATTATCTTGTTATTGTATGTGGATGACATGCTGTTGCAGGGTCTAACATGCATGATATAAATTTACTCAAAAGGAAGCTAGCTAATTCATTTGCGATGAAGGATTTGGGTGCTGCAAAGCAAATCTTTGGTATGAGAATAACGAGAGACAGGAAAAATCGCAAATCGACATTGTCTCAGAGTGAGTACATACAAAAGGTGTTGGAAAGGTTCAGAATGCAGAATGCAAAACCAGTTAGTACACCTTTGGCCAGCCATTTCAGTCTAAGTAAGGAAATGTGTCCCAAGACACAGGAAAAGACAGATTACATGTCCAAGATTCCCTATCAATCAGCAGTTGGCAGCTTGATGTATGCCATGGTGTGCACAAGACCAGATATTGCACAAGTAGTGGGAGTTGTGAGCAGATATATGAACAATCCAGTTAAAGAACATTGGAAGGCAGTACAATGGATTCTCAGGTATTTGAGAGATACTACCACTCAGGCATTATGTTTTGGAGGTTCAGACATTGTTCTATAGGGATATGTTGATGTAGATATGGCAGGTGATACGGATAGCAGGAGGAGCACCACAAGGTATGTGTTTACTGTAGGTGGAACAACAATAAGTTGGATTTCGAGATTGCAAAAGGTTGTTGCACTTTCAACAACAGAAGGAGAGTATGTTGTTGTTATAGAGGCTAGTAAAGAGATGATTTGGTTGCAGAGGTTTATGGAGGAAGTGGGTAAGAAGCAGAAGGATAGCAGGTTGTATAGTGACAGCTAGAGTGCCATTTATCTTCCAAATAACTCAGCATTCCATTCCAGGACTAAACATATACAACTCAAGTACCATTTCATACACTCTGTTCTGGAAGATGAACTGTTGAAGCTGGAAAAGATACATACTAGCCAGAATCCTCCAGACATGTTCACAAAGGTAGTGACCAGAGAGAAACTGAGTTCCTGCTCGGTTTCAGTTGGCCTTCTAGCATGAAGGTGAAGATGAGAAAGTTGCCAAGTCCAAGGTCCAGCAAGTACATCAACGGTGGAGTTGTTGTGATCAGTATCCAAGTGGGAGATTGTTGGTTGTGGATCCAGATATTCTAGTGTCATAGATGATATTGTCTTATCCGTGCACCCAGAGGAATGTACACTCATTCCCCCACCTTGGGGTTCGGGGGCAACACCACCGAGGAAAATTTTTGGGGCTGTTTTCGCCACCAGTTTTCGAGCCCATGGTTTTGGGTAACCCGTGGTATTTTCCCATTGTATTTCCCTTATAAAAGAAAGACATTGTAACATGGCTAGGGTTTATGTATTAGGTATTATGCATTGTAAATATCTTTGAGATCAAGAAGAGAGACTGTGAGACAGTGAACCAATAAGGATTGGTAACTTCATTGTGGACGTAGCCCACACTGAAGACGAAATAATAATAAGAACAAAATAATAATAAGGACTGGCAACTTCAGTGTGGACGTAGCCCAAGTTGGGTGAACCACGATTTATCTGTGTCTCTCTTGTAATGTGTATGTGTGATTATATTTGCATTTTTGTTTATTGTTATTGCTCTGCGATCCTGTTTTTCTAACACTCCCCTTTCAAGAGCAATGTTGTCATCAAGGCTAAAGGTGAAATAATTACTGTAGAATCAGTGTTGGTTCCCATGTGGCATCTTCTGGCTATATATCGTTCCATTGGATCAAGACTTCTTGGACCATGGGATAACACAATTGAAGCTCTTTGTATCCAATACTACTTTTGTATGGATCCAAATGGAACTCTCATCATCAAGTTATGGTAAGATGGGCTACACTTAAAATTTGATCCCATGACCTTCTTGAGATAAGACACATGAAAAATCAGATGAATCTTGGAGTGTTATGGAAGAGCTTGCTTGTAGACCACCCATCCAATGTGTTGGATAATATAATAGGGTCCATAGAATTTTGGTGCTAGTTTCTAGTGGAGTTTATCTTTGAGTGATGCTTGTTTATAAGGTTGAAGGTGAATAAATACCTGATCCCCTTTTTCAAAAGAACACTCTAAGCGATCTTGGTCAACTTGTTGTTTGATTCTATTTTAATCCATAAGCTAATTGTCCATAAGTGTGCAGATAATGGCTTCTCCGGTGCAAATTATGATTCCCACTACATGCACCTTGGAGGTCTCTAGTAAATAGTAAGTAATTGACAAGGGTTTTTTCCCATAGACAGCTTCATAGGGTGTGATTTTGTTAGTTGCCTGATAAGTTGTATTATATAACCATTCCACAAGAGGAATCTATTGTTCCCATTAGTGTGTCTTTTCTGAATCGAAGCATCATAAACAAGTTTCTAAGCACTTATTGATCACTTATATTTGACTATTTGTTTTTAGGTGATATGCCATGCTTAGGTTCAATTGGGTATCTTGAAGTTTAAATAGCTCTTGCAAAAATTTGCTAGTGAATGTGGGGTATCAATCCGAGACAATGGAAATGGGAATGCCATGTAACTAAAAATTGGATCCATGAAGACTTGAGCAACTGATGATGGTGTTCAAGGGTAACATGAAAATGTCATATCATCTTGGAGAAGGAAAAATGAGTTTGTATTCCAATTTGAAATAATATGCACATAAAGTTAATATGGAAATATATATAATAAAGTGATTACATATGTTTGTTGCATATCCCGAAGAGTCAAAAGCTACTAAGAAAGGCAATAAAGATTGCATTCAATTTTATGATTTTGAAAAGGAGGCCTTTTAGAAACCCCCCAAGCAACCTAGAGTTACATAATAGTATTTCTTTTATGTGTCTATGTAAATACACTTAAATTGTATTATATATCATTATTTTCTACAATCAATGTATAATGTATCCTTTTTATGCAGTAGATGAATTCTATCCCATTGATAGTGTTCATGTTTTTAGCTTTTAATGAACATATGTGATTGATAATACAATAATTCTAGCCCATTCACAGTGTTAATGTTTTTTTTCTTCTATAAGTGTACATATGTGATTGATAGATAAATGAAAAGCCACATTTTGTATTATTGAAATCTTACAATGAAGAAATTCACTTTCCAAGGAGTCAACTGCATGATAGAAATGCTTAGCATTGAATTATTTAAATCATACTAGTGTGGGAAAAATAATTCAAGTAATAAAATGATATAGACGCAGGGCTTACAAATAAATATACACAGTAAAATCCCTAACCCTAAAGTTATTCTTCAACAAAAGTATACGACAACAAAATAGTTATTGAATATTTAGTTTATTTCTTCCATGTAATTGAGGATTGCTCACAAAATATAGAGAGATATTTATCATCTTTCCATTCATCCCTTGGTAGGATTGACCAAACTCTAGACGTACCTCTAGATTTTCTCTCCAATAGCAAACCCTTGGTATCTCTATTTTTGAAACTAATGATATAATCTAGTAGAAATGATGAAATGGAAATAAATACAATGAGATAAGGGAAGTCCCTTAACTATCAACCATTTTCAAAAGTCATGAAATCCAAAAATACCTAGGTCTTAACCAAATTTACAATCAATGTTAAAATTTACCATTATTTACTTTGTAAATCCATAAGTAAGAAAATGCACACCTAGCAAGATTATGCACAATGACGAAGTCACGAGTCCGGGTTGAGGTTTCATATGCCATGTCATATGTATTCATATTCTTGTAAATGCACATGTTAATAGAAAAATTCCCATTGTAAAACAACCAAAATGTATATTTAAAAACAAAGCATCTAGCCATCCCAAGGTAGCTCAAAAAAAGGAATGTGGGGTTGTCCAAAATGAGTTGTTGAGAAATTCCCATCATTGGAAAGTTGGTTGTCATTGTTGTCAACGGGGTCAATCGATCTTTGTCATTGATATTGAGTAATGCGGTCATTGATTTCAAAGTGATAATGATGATGTGGTAGCAATGATGAGGATGTACTAGTGATGATGATGATGTGGCAATAATAGAGGAATATTTTTTAAGTAATGTTGAACAAACCTTGATTAAACCCCCAAATAAGTTAGAGGAATCTTGAGTAATGTTGAAAAAGCCTTGGATCCCCTAAAGAAGCCCCCATAGAAGAAGCCTTGACCAAAATGTATATAACTCTAAAGAGGTCCCCTTATGGCGTAGCTGTTAAGCATGGTTCTCATGGGAAGACACTTTGAGTTATACATAAATGACGTAAGCCCCCAAAGCCATTAAAGAATCCCCTAATGACCCTAATGAAGTGAAGTGTTATAAAGAAGTCCCTAAAGTTTCCCCAAAGCAATGTTGAAGAAGCCCCTAAAGGAATGATGTTGGGTTCACCTGACCATGACGATGGGTACCTTGACCCATGATGAAGAAGTCTCTAAAGAATGTCCTAAAGGTGTTCCAAATCAATATTGGTGTGAAGTGTGAAAAATTCCCCAAAGTAATGACGATGGGTCCACATGACCCCGAAAGTAATGATGGATCTGCATAAAGAGGAAATAAACCCCGAAAGGAATGAAGATGTGTCCACCTAAGTATGATGATGAGAAGAGCCCCTTTGATGAAATCGTGAAGTGATAAAGATGGCAATTTATAGTTCTTTAATGAAACCATTAGGTGGGGATTGACCCTTTGAAGTAACCCTTGAAATATGGAAGTCCAATATTTAAGGAAAATTTAATTTTGAAGTAACCCTTGAAATATGGAAGGCCAAGATTTAAGGAGAAGTTAAGTAACCCTTGAATTATATAAGTTCGATATTCAAGGATAAGTTAAAGTTGAAGTAACCCTATGGATTTAAGGAGAAGCTAACATTCAAGTACCCCTTAAAACATGGAGATCCTAAATCTAAGGATAAGTTTAAGGGAACCTTAAAGTAAGTTACAAGGAAACTTGGAAATGTATAAATAGGAGATGAAGCATTTCAATTCATTATCTAAACTTCTCTTCTCTCTAATGCTCAACTTCTAGGAGAAAAATGTGAAGTTGTGTGGAGGATCTAGCGAGGCATTATTGGGCATCATCTTGAGTTCTTTGATGAAGGCCTTGAAGGAGAATCTCTCTCTCATGCATTAGGGATTCTCTTGTGAAAGTTCATGCTTCTCTAGGGTTCATCTTTTCATCTTGGCAAAGGTATGGTTATAACATGTAGATCTCTCTTGTGATGGTACATGCCTCTCATGGACTAGGGTGCATCTTGTTGTGTTGAAAATGGTATGGATCTTGTGTATGTGTTAGAGCTTCTTTCTTGGTGAAATCTTGTTGATGATCTTGCACAGATAATGGTGATCTTGCATTGGTTATGGTGAACTTGCCTAGATTATGATGATGGTTTCATAGATCATTGTCACGTCCCCTTCCATCAATCCAATGCAAGGGAGGGAACATGACTGTAACATGGGGTGTCTAATTCTTCCCCAAAGCCATAATGGTAAAATTTTTGCCATTTAAATAAAATGCACAATTAAATTACACAACAGAATTAAAATACATAATTGCACACACACAACAGACATACATCAACATATTTATCTCAAGCAAATAATGCATCAACAGGCAAAGAATCCATCCCATTCACATGTTATGCACAGACTTCATACCAATTCCATTAATCATGAATAAATATCATTCTGAATTAGCACAATGCAGAACACGTAATGCATATAATTTACAACACAGAGAACACTTATCTTTGAGATGAAGTTGTCCAACAATTGGCTATGTGAGAGCAACGTTCCACCCAACCATAGATCTCTGTCCAGCCTGTATTCTTTCAGCTGAGAGACCACCCCCGATCTGGGTTGTGTATCCACTAAGGAGGAACTAGCTGGGCTCACTCACATCCATGGTTTCACTCAACAACTATGCTAAGCCAACACATGGTTGGGTTTATCAAGCATACAAGAAGATAGAGGAGGGTAATGATAATCTAGTGAGCTCAACCACAGAGCTACAAGCATCTCAAGTTAATTCAAACAGTCAAGGCACCCACAATACCTACCACACCCAACATAATGAAGGTCCCCTTCTCTGCTGCACAGTCCCTCAGGCGTCCCTTCCCTCCAGTGCTCTTCAGGATGCGCATAGAAAGGTCCAGCTGCTAATTCTTTGAGATTCTAGCCTTCACTGGGTTTATCAAGCAAACCCAACCTCTGCTCAGTTGTTCACACTTGGATTTCTCAGAACTCTGTCATCAAATAACTCAATCCCGTCACTTGTTTTCTAGGCTATAAAAAATGGGCTTTCCAATGGATTTTGGGGTATCTAATACTCTCAATTTCACCCCAAGGTTCATATCTATGGATCCCCCATTGGTTTTCACTGTCAAATACTAAATCTGGGTGTTTTTGGCTCTTCAAAATGTGGGTTCTTGCAAAGTTGCGATTTCTGGTTTTCTTCACTACTGGTAATTCGTCCTGGATGAAAACTGATGCTGGTAACTTCCACAATGGAATGGGGATGAGGAATAATCCATTCTCATGAGGTAGAGTGACTTGTGGTACAAGAAAACAGATCCCATACTCTGCCATACGAATTTCTGGGATGCCCATGTTCCATTGAAGCCATGGACTGAAATCTTCAACAACTTCCTTACAACATAAATAAATGTCATCAAGGAAAGTCAAATGGGTTCTCACAATGAAATTTGGCAGCATATGGTTCATCCCCACAACCCCCTCACCACTCCCTAGTGGATACACATGGCCCCTTCTCATTGGTTGCTTCCATAGCCAGTTTTGGTATTTTATTGAAATATTAACATTTACATCAATTTACAATATTCCATGGCTTAATAGCACATGGGTATCAAAATATCAAATATTTGCTTGTTTTAAATAAAATCCGAACATACACTAGCGAGGCCTTGGCCTTGAGCTCCACGCTAGGGAAACATACAACGCATGTATACAATATTTACATTAGAAGCCAATATTTCATAAGGGTCAGAATTGGGGTATTACAATCATGGTGATGATCTTGGTATAGATCATGGTGATTATGGGGATGATATTGTCATATATTAGTTTGATGTTTGCATATATTATGGCGATGATCTTGGTATAAATCATTGTGAATATGGCGATTATCATGTCAAAGAATATGGTGATATTGGCATGCATTATGATGATGTTATTGGCATGATCTAGGGTTCCTCTTAGAATGACCTAGGGTTTGGAAGTGATAATGAGATTAAGTGTTTGAAGAAGCAAATAAATGAAGTATATGGGTGATTGTTTATAGGAATTGATTACGGTCCTTGGAGGCATCTTTTTGGTCCTATCCCTGAAGGTCTATTGTAGATTTGAAGGGCAAGGTTGCTGCAAATTTGAAGGTGATATTGTAGACATGTTTTAGTCTTCTTCATGAAGGATTTAATTGCAAATTTGAAGGACACATTTCAGCCTTGTTTATGAATATGTGGAAGACATCTTTTGGTATTGCACAACAGGGTTTTGTTGCAAATTTGAAGACTATCTTGGAAGAAGTTGCTTGTAGATTTGAGGCATGTACAGGTTGGCATGTTGACAGTGACAATAACCGTGATAGTGGAAATGATAGTGACAATGATAGCGATAGTGATAGTATAGTGACAGTGACAGTGATAGTGACAGTGACAATGACAATGGTAGTATAGTGATAGTTACAGTGTGAAGACAATGACAGTGACAGTGACAATGACAGTGACAGTGACAGTGACAGTGATAGTGACAATGGCAGTGACAGCGATGGTGATAGTCGCAGTGACAGTATAGGTTGACATTCTTATGATTATCAAGTTGGCAGGATGGGATAAGGATAGGAGATCGAAGTCTCCTTCAGGTTGGTTCTTGAAAAGTGTTATTTGGTGCTCATAAAGGGCGTTGGTGCTACAAAAATCAGGGGGTTTTGGTGCCTCCTTCGAGTTGGTTCTGGTAAATCTTAGGGGTTGTATCCTCCTTCTTGTGGGTTCTAGAGAAATAAAAAAGTGAGTGCTTCCTTCCAGTTGGTGTTGGTAAAACAATTGATTTTAATCATGTTATTATATAAGAAAAGCATCTAGTGGTTTTCTTTCGTTTGGGTTTCCCCACAAAAATATCTTGTGCATTGTGTATGATTTATGTGATGATTTTATGTGATGATGAATGACATTTTTAATGGCTAATGTTACATGACGTGCTTAAGGTTAAAACTGGTAAAAAGTGATCAATATTGATTCACCCCCCTCTTAGTATTGGTGAATATTCCAACAATTTTCATCAGAGCAGGTTCCTTTAGAACAATCTAATAGCTCGAAGAAATATTTGAGGAGCACACATGGATGAATATGAAAATATCTTCTTTCACAATGGAGATCCACTATATGATGGTTCACATTATGAGTGTTGGAGCATAAGGATGAGAATATATTTACAAGCACAATGGCTTGGAATTTGAGAATTTGTTGTGAATTGATACATTGCCCCCAAAAGACAAGATTCATGAAATTGAACATATTGTTTTCAATTTTAGCTAAAAAAACCGCTTCTAGAAATTGTAGCCTTCCTTCACTTGAATATAATTTTTTTTTCATCAAATATGACTGGAACCTGAAGTGATTTGTAGTGTAGAAATTCACTAACTGAGAATGAATATTCTTAGCTAGGAATTCATCAAATTTAATACATAGATACTGACTAGACTCAATCTCAGGTAGACATGAACCCAATCTAAATAGTAGACTCAATTGGACTTTGGTAACAACTTGGTCACTATCTAGTCCTAGAAATTGTCTGATTAGTGAAAGGACTAGTTGTGAGTTTTCATTAAAGAGGGTAATATCTAATGGGAAAGGTATATTTTCAACTGAAATATCTGGTTTAAGACTTTATTACAGGAAGGTTTGCTTGAATTCAGGAGTAGAATGTCTATACAGGTTAACCAAATTTTCTTCGACGAAGTCTTCTAGGTTTTGGGAAAAAGATGGAGGTATCTCTAACGATTTCTTAATCACAAAAGAATTGATAGGACACAGGATTTTAGTTCTCTTCAAATTCATGATGACTCTTTTGGTTTGGGAATAATTTTTGGCGCACCAGGAGACAAAGTCGGGAAAACCTAGGGTTTGTTTAGGGAAAAAGTGAATGAAATGAGGATTATGAATATTATGCACATCTACATCTTGTTTCTGCAAATCTCCCAACCTGTTCTTTATCTCATTAACCATATTTCTGGTCATAATGGTGTCAAATACATCTTCGTCTCTATCCTCTAGAACTTCTTCTAAGTTTGTGAATTCCTCACTTTGGACTCCTACTTCACTCTGAATTTCCATTGTGTAAAACTTTGAAATATCTGCACGGGTTTTGAAAGCCTACTTCGAAACGGATGAGCTGGAAAAGGTATGTCTTGTCGTCTTCTAACTGCATGCAACATGTTCCAATCATTCGATGCTAAATGACAAATGTCGTTATTTCACATGCACTTGGTCATTTATACCCTCCCAAAGGAAGTTTCAAAATGGCTGAAGATGGTTTCCCTTACCACTTTCCCAACTTTCGAAATGATGTAGTATCGACATGTGGAGGGTGGTTTAAGATTTCACAACCGCCCACCACTCCACTTTCGTGTGCATGTTGGGAATGCGAAATCGACATGGGTCGTCGATCTGTTTGCTGACCGATCAACGACTGTTGATCCTATACTGCTTTTAATCGCATTCAAACGGTTATTTCAACAATTTTTAAATGTGTTATATATCTCTCTTTTTCCTCTAGTGGAACCTTCCTCCGCCATTGATCTTATTTTCCGCTTCAATCTGGACCGTCAATTTCTTCACAAGATATCATGAGATGTTTCATTAGCTACTTTAGCTCTGCTTTAACATTGCCATTGGTCACATGGAATATTTTACCCCGAAAATTTTAATCCCTCCTTTTAGTGTCTTACTTCCAACCTTAGGTGATATTGAAAATCAAATTAGAGATTTGCCACCCCCCAATCAACTAGAAAAATACTGTGCCAACAACTGGAACACAACCTCCACCTCAAAATTTGAGTGGAAGTTATCCTCTCGTTAGAAGTCAAAATATAAGAATGGGTCAACCTACGATTAGTGGTCAACATATGCTTATTATGCATACTCCAATAGGAGGACAACTTTCAAATGGGGGGAAACCCCTAGTCAGTGGACCAAATCTAAATCGGGGGCACCATCCAGTTAGGGGACACAACATGAACGGAGGACATTCTTCACACATGAACCATAGTATGGTTGGAAATTTACTCCCAACCATGGGACAACCTACGTGGGCACATCAAATGGGGGGACCATCCACTTGGACCCAACCCCCATGGGGGCATACATACCTGGGTAACCATAATGCTCCTATAGGACAAAACTATCCGGGAAATCGTTTTCCTGGATTACCCTATCTCGGAAACATGAACGCCCCATGGGGGCACCATAATGTTCCACCGCTTGGACCTACAACCGACGGACCACCCCTACCACCCCCACCACCTGTCCCACCTCCTCCCCCACCACCTATCCCACCACCTCCACCACCTCCACCTAGAGGACCCCCTTTGGTTGGCCATATGGAGGCAGATCGCCATACTCCGGAGGAGGAACCCCTTTAGGTCCACCTCCCATCTTGGGAGGCCCACCTCCATATGGCCAACCTCCTATGGGAGGACCTTATGATCATTCGATCCATGGTCCTACTGGTAACCCCATGCCTTATCAGTATTACCAGTATTCACAACCAAACTAACCGTTTCCATTTATAGCCACACTTTATTTACCAGATTTGTCATGTTTGACTAACGATCCCATTCAACATGGTATAAATTGGCCAACTATTCTTGTGAAGTTACCCTCAGACATCCCAATTTTCGACGACAAACTCGATGAGTATCCTAAGAACCATGTAATGACTTATCATTTGTGGTGCTCCTCCAATTCCTTAATGGATGATTCTATCCGTCTGAGGCTTTTCCAACGAACCCTTACCGACACTGCCGCAAAGTGGCACATCGAGCTGCCACCACACTCTTTTGCCAATTTTAGATCTTTAGCTTGGCCTTTTTGACTCATTTTCAACTACCAATCCATTGCGAAACCGACATAAATATTTTGACTTCTATTCGCCAATCCACCTCCACTCACATTTCAGATTATATTCATGAGTGGAAAAGGAGACGACGTCTCATTAAAGCTCCCATTCCGGATCAACTACTTGCTGATTGGTTCACGAAGTCATTACTACCCATCATAGCTAAAGATGTGGCTATGGGAAGGGTCGTTATGGAAGAACAAGCGATATCATGTGCTCAATATCTAGAACTAGTCTATGCTCAATCTGGCACATTATACAATATTATTCCTAATGCCCTCTCCCTACACACGATCAAATGAAACCAACCATGGGATCCCATGCCGATGGCATTATTGGTTGCATTCATTCCCAGCCTTCTACACAATCAAGTGGATTACAGAACCACCATAGTTCGACTCCACCCTTGGCACAGGCTGGCAACAACACCAATCGATCACGCAACCTTGCTGCCACTGAGGAAGTGAATTCAGTTCAATCTGCTTCACCTCAAAAATCTAGTGGAAAAAATAAAAACAAAGGTAAATCCAAGAAGTCTTCTAACCAACAGGAGCCCAAAAATAATCCCGATGACACCAAACAAAAACGAAAGGTCAAATATCCTTGTTTATTGTGTGGTGACGATCACTTCACGGAAGAAGTGAAAACGTTTCTCAAGGGAAACCCCACACCATTAGTCTTAATTGATCCCTTCCCCACACAAAAATAGCAAATGGTTGCACAACAACCACCTCCTTCCCAAGGAGAACCGTCCACAATCGCTCATGTTCTCATGATGCACATCGAAACGGTCAACTTGTCCACCAAATCATGTACATATGACTCTATTTCTAACAACGAATCTAACAGAGGTAATAATGAAAAATCCTTTGCATCTACATATAACATTCCTTCACCTCAAGGTCCTCTCATCATAGAGAAACCTTTACCAGATTGAGTATTGCGTCCGCCCAAGAGCACGTTTCGAAAAGCTATTTTCAATCCTAATGCTCGTGCCGCTCAAAAATTCAACATTGTAGAGGATTTATCACAAGCCCTTGTGCTATGTTGATGCTATAAGTCTTACAAAATCGTCCGATCCAGTCTAAGATGTTGTGAGAAAATCTCCCTACGGATAGGTAGATATCCCCTTGGGATTAGAAAAGGCCCCTAGTTGCCTACCCAAGACAGAGATGAAACAAATAGACACTATAGTCCCCCTTCAAATCCCATCTCACTTTCCCTCTTTGGCATGATTTAGATCTTTGATCCACATATTATTCACTTAGATCCATAATCTCCTCTTAGTGGTTGGCCTCCCAAATCCTACTTAAAGAGAGCCATCCATGAGCTATGGGAGGTGATCTTGGAAACACTAAACCTATGATCCTATGAGTCTTGCAAGGGTGATGTTGGAGAGCTTGGAAGGAGGTGCTACTACTTTGGACATCAAGGTATAACATTGTAATCAACTTCTTTTGGATTTCTTATCATTAATATAACTTAGCCTATTCCTCTCATTTTCATGTCTTTAATGATGAATGCATGAAATTGTCTCTATTTATATAGTTAGATCTTTGTTTATACATATATTGCGTTGGAGAAGGTGTTGTGTTTCCTTTGTGAACAGGTTCATAAGTCCATAATCAAAGGCTGGAGCTGTAGCAACTTAGGAGCAGCAGGACAACCATCAAAGTAAGGTATGCCATCTACTTGCTTTGTATTTCCATAGCTTGTTAGCTGTTGTGTGAGCTAGATCTAGGAGGACTATAGTGTCTATTTGTTTCATCTCTGTCATGGGTAGGCAACTAGGGGCCTTTTCTAATCCCAAGGGGATATCTACCTATCCGCATAACATAAGACCCTGCTATCTACGATAGGAGTTGTAGATTGTGATTCCTCCAACACCATCATGTTCAAACTAGAGTATTTTAAGACGAGGCTTTCCCACCAACTAGCATTCCAAATTGTTACGAATGTTTATGGGAAAAGCATCAATCGTACTGTATTAGACGAAGGAGCCTATACCTCGATTATGTCGTTATCATGTTGGCAAGCCATTGGCTCTCCCGAGTTGAACCATTCCCCCACTACATTAAAAGCATTTGACGGACGTGGATTTCAACCCCACGGGACGTACAATCCCTGACCGTAGAGCTGGGTGGTAAGACCGTTTCCATTAACGTGGAAGTACTCGCCACCCCATTGGATTATAACTTATTACTTGGTCGAAACTAGTTCTATGCCATGACCGCGATCACATCATCTGTCTTCCTCATGGTGCAATTTCCCCACCAAGGGAGAATTGTCACTATCAACCAGTTCGATTTCTGTACACCTGAAACCAATACTCATCACACGGATAATGTCCCTATTTTAGGACACTCTTCGCAGATATATGAGAGTGTGGGGGTAGGACTCCTCAAAGATTCATCCCTCATGGGATTCTTTCCAACACCAGATCCCCCTACCCATGTTTCCATGGTGAACATGATCTCATCTATGATCCCAACTTCTTCCAACTCAACATACCAATGGGTTGTGCCCGATCTTGATCATTTGTATTTGATTGGAGATGCGATGCCTCTCATACATGTTGAAGCTACTTACGAGGCCATCCAATCAGCACCTGATCTACTAGATTTCCACTCTTCTGTGGCATCTCCCCCAGATTCTATGCCATTACAACGGACCTCATCCCTACCCGATCTTCTACTCCAAAAATTTCATTCCGATGAATCAATCATGGAGATCATGAGCGTGGATGAGCCCCCATGGGAAGACCTTCACCATCGATCTTCCTTCCTTCCATTGTTCTATATGGTAGAGAATTCCATTGAAACTATTGTTTCATCGACTGTCTTTCCTGACCCTCAATCTCCTATTCTTATGTACGACAGACATCTCGGTAAAACCAGGAGTCATGGAACATATACACATAGGCCAAACTTGTTCTCCCGATAAAGTCAACACTTTTACGGCCTTGTTTAAACAGTTCTACGACGTATTTGCATGGACCTACGAGGTAATTCCGAGGATTGATCCTGCCATTGTCATGCATGAGATTCAAACATATCCCGATGCAAAACCTGTCTGGAAAAAAATCCGTCCCATGCACCCTAGGAAGATTGTGTCTATTAAAGCAGAGATAGAAAAGTTGTTGAAAGCCGGGTTCATTTATCCTATTCCCTTAACAGATTGGGTTTGTAATGTCATCCCGGTTACGAAAAAACAAGGAACCATCAGATTTTGTGTTGATTACAGGGATCTAAATAAGGCTTGTCCTGAAGACAATTACCCTACCCCGTATATTGACCAAATTATCGATAACTGTGTTGGAAGTGTCATCTTCTCATTCATGGATGGATTTTCTGGATATAATCAGATATAGATCCACCCAACCGACCAACATAAGGCTGCTTTCATCTTCCCATGGGGTACATTTGCATATCGCAAACTCCCATTTGGCCTTCAAAATGTTGGTGCCACATTCCAGCGGGCCATTTCGTATGCTTTCCATGATGCAAAGGATTTTGTGGAACCTTACCTAGACGATGTACCTGCTCATTCGAACCATTTTGACTTCCACATTGATCATATAACGGTTGTGTTTCTTAGATGTCGACGGTATAAGATCCATTTAAATCCTCATAAGTGCATTTTTTGTGTGGAGTCCGGACGCCTCCTAGGATTCATCATTTCCAAGGATGGGATCCACATCGATCCCCTCAAAGTGGAGTCCATTGTTTACCTACCACCAACCACAAATATTACAGAACTTCAAAGTTTGCAGGGGAAGGAAAACTACTTGCTTTGTTTCGTGTGTAATTTTGCAGAGAAAAAACAGGGATACATGCGGTTGTTAAAGAAGGATGTCCCATTCAATTGGGATGCCTATGCTAAAAAATCCGTTGACAACCTCAAACAAGCAATCACTCATGCGCCCATGTTACAACCTCTAGATTACACCAAGGATTACATCCTTTATCTTGCTACTTCTACTTCAAGTATCGCTATGGTTTTAGTACATGAAGATAGTCACGCGCAGGAACATGTGATATACTATCTTAGTAAGGGTCTCATTGACTCTGAAACCCAGTATTCACATGTATACAAGTTAGCTCTTTCAACAGTCATTGTTGTTCAGAAATTCCGTCACTACATCCTACTTCGCACTACTACCATTATTGCGACTCTAAACCCATGTACCACGTTCTCACGCGTCAGGTACTTAGGGGCAAGTATTCGTTCTAGATCGTGATTCTCCAAGAATTCGATCTCCAGTTTGAGAAGGCAAAATCTAAGAAGTCTTTGGTATTCGTAGAGCTCATTTGCAATCTTCCTCGTACTGATCAAGAATCTAAGCCATTGACTCTCTTCCCGATGAGTCTTTGTTTCTCATTAGTACTTCTGATCCATGGTATGGAGACATACATTATATCTCCAAACCCAATGCTTCGGTCCTCAATTATCTCGTGATGAACGCCATCGTGTCCGTCACCACGTAAAATATTACCTCATCATTTGTGATACACTCTATCGTCGTGGCATTGATTTCATTCTCCGACTTTTTTTAACTCATGAGGAGGCTAAGCATGTTTTGAATGATTGTCACTTGGGGGCATGTGGTGGTCATCTTTCTGGGATGGATACAACCCATAAAATCCTATGCATTGAATACTGCTGGACTTCCATTTTTAAAGATTGTATCGAGGCGGTCAAGAAGTGTCCTCCTTGCCATCTTTTTCATTATAAAAAGTGCTCACATTCAGCCCCACTACATCCAATTATCATCGTTGGTCCCTTTTCCAAATGGGGCATCGACTTCATGCATTGTAAGCCTACCTTGATTGGGGGGTATGGTTACGTTATTGTCGCAGTTGACTACTTTACCAAATGGGACGAAGATATGCCTACATACAAGGAAGATGACAAAATTGTCGCACTCTTTATGTTTAACCACATCATTGCGAGATTTAGAGTCCCTCAAGCCATCATCACCGATCACGAATCACATTTTCAAAACAATATGGTGGATGAACTAAGCGCCAAATTGGGTTTTCGGCATGAAAACTCAACTCCCTACTATCCTCAATAAAATGGACAAGTAGAGGCCATTAACAAGGTATTGAAAACCATGATTCAACGCATGGTGGGAACACATAAGTCCAATTGGCACATGATGATTTTTTCATCCCTTTGGGCATACAGGACTTCCGTTAAAACTGCCATTGGTTTCACACCCTTCCAGTTGGTCTATGGACTAGAAGCAATGTTACCTATTGAGTGCGAGATTCCGTCACTAAAACTCGCTATCAAAATTTTACCGAACACAACTGCCGAGGAAGAACGATTTCTATACTTGGAAAACCTCAACGAAACCCGCCATGATGCAACTCTGGCTAATGAAGCACATAAGAAGCACATCAAGGCCCAGTACGATAAATCCGTAAAACCTCGTATCTTCAATGAGGGTGATTTGGTCCTTACTTATGACCCAAACACGATAAGTTGGGGGTAGGCAAACTCGAGTCCATGTGAAATGGTTGAAGGATGGCGCAACAGAAAACACAACGGCCCAGAGGCCCAGAAAACTCTGTCTTTCATTAACCAAAAAGAAAAGGATTTATACAAATGAAGAGTTCTCTCGAATTATCCAGATGTCTAGAAACATCCATGGAGAGGCTTCTTGGAGAAGCAATTAGGCAATAAATGCCAACATTAATTAGACCAACCACAAACTCGTACACGTGGCGAGAGAAATTATCACAATTGCCAACAATGGTCCATATGTAGTGAAACATGTTTTGGGAAAGGGAGCCTATGAATTAGTCGACTATGACGGGATATCTTTAGGAGATACTTGCAATGGGCTCTACCTAAAGCGGGTACTATGCCTAAATCATTATGCACTAGTTCTTTGTATATACTATACATGACGTGTGTTTCTATTTGGTGTGACACTTTCTTTTAATGTGCTAGGATCTTATCTAGATTTGTGCTTATACCATGTTCTACCTGGATATGAAAATGTCAACTTGCTTTGGATTTGCAGACGGCACTAGCCGACACATCCGCAACCTCGCTTTGGTGGCATGGGTACTCTATTCCCCTGTCAGCAAGTTGATTAGTTCAGGAGGAATTTTCCTAGGTTTTGCAACCAACAACGCCGCTGAGTATCATGCGGTGATTGGATTATTGACCGACGCTTTTTCTATGGGTGTGTACCACCTTGTTATCTACCTCAATTAACTGTTAGTGGTCTCCCATTTAAACCGTGTCTACGTTATCCACGACCTTGTATTACTCCACTTATTTCAGTGAGTACGTCTCTTGGAGAGTTCCTTTGAGTCCATTCAATACCTACATATTCCAAGAAACATGAACGCAGTTGTTGATTCCCTAGCTAATTTCATATTAGATTGGTATATTGCACATTCATAAATTTTTTTATAAAAAATATGCATAAAATGACATAACATGTAATCTACTCATAGTGTATAGGCCAACTTCCATAAGATCCCAAATTCATCATAGAAGACATAATATATAAAACTGCTAAATAGTGTTTTTGTATATATATCATCATGTCCGGTACAATACAAAAAATGGTACTGATACAAAAATATGAAGCTCATAAGCTTTCAATAGACCATATCTACAAAATATGAATCCTATGGATTTCAGTACATACACCATACATAGAGCCTATCCCCGAGGATGCTCGTGATAACAGATAATGGCCCTAGCCACTCGACGGAGTAGTCGGCCAAATCGTCCTGAAACCCCAGTTGTCTCATGTTGGTAATGGCCTAGAATTTCATCAATGGATATGTTAGGTATGTCAATCATCAATCTCTGTAGGTTCTCCTTCACCTCATCCAACTCCTCTGCCGCCTCCTTATAAGCGGATGCCATCTCTCGCACGACTCCTATCCTCTCGATCAGAGAGGAACCCACTGGTCGGGATGGACCAACATCTGCATAAAACATGTATGAACTATTAGCACTACACAAAAATATTTAAAAACTATAAAATGCATAAAAACAACAAGAGTTTCTTTCTTACCGATGTCTCCCCACTACTCCCCCTCCGGAAGAGCTAGATCTAGATCACCTTTAAAATCGGTGTCCGCATATGCATAATCCTCGATCATGAGGAGTTGTCCACGGAGCCACCTAAAGAAGGTTGGTCCATAAGTAATGATAGGTCCCTCACCTCCATTGCGGGCCATCACCTCTGACCATCAAACCATGTGTGGATCTCGTGGATTGAGATCGTCCAACTCAACTTGTGGCTGCAGTAGTGGAACTCGCTCTAAGAAGAATGAAACCACGATGGATCCATAACCAAATTGTTTCAACTCACCCCTTCAGCACTTGGTGAGATGATCCTTCAAGTTTACGAGGAATCTCTTGCACTAGTTGAATATTGTCGCCGCCATACACTCGATGGCATATAACATGTGTGCTTTGGTGGCCTGATGAGAAGCCCTGCTGCATGCCACCCTCTCAATTGTAAAGGGTACATTTTTCAGTGGTCGGTCCCATATGTTCTTAATGGGAATTTCCCAGCAAGCATTTGTGTCCCCTGCATGCAGAAATGTGCTACAAGACTTTCAGTAGACTGATCACTACCCCCAGGCATGGATAGTTAAATGGGGGGCCCACGTCTTGATAACCCCGTCAAAAAGTAAATATCTTCCACATCCAATGTGAGGATGTGGGAACCTACTCTAAAAAACTGCTGATTTGGGTCCCACAACCTGATCAAATAGTCAAGCAGTTGTACTTGGGATCTCATCCCTTGTACATGGAATAATTTCAGTAGTCCACACCCCTGCAAGGAATTCATGGAGTGTGGGTCATTCGCTGCTTGGGCATCTTCAATTTCATGTTCTCTCTCCTTCCACTGGACCATCTTGCTGGCCAAAATTTGCATAAACATCCATAAGACTATTATTAGACCCTTTTTCATTGCATTGGATTTGAGTTTTTGGGCCCCATTTTTTATTTTTGGCATTAAACTGCGCCGATGTACCCCACATTTGCGGACAATGCGCCGGAGACGCACTTTTCCCATTGGGAAAGTGCGTGAGATCCCTTGCGACGCACTTCCCGCAAGGGGAAAGCACGTCACCTAGGGTGCACGCAATCCCCTCCATTATGAGCCCCAAAACCCTATAAATTTAATTAAAATCAAATTCTAAACCACTGAAAAGATTAAGCATGGGATTGAGGCCTACCAACAACTGACGGGGCGTGAATCGGCTGATCGTAGTGTTCGTAATCATCGTCAGAAAAATGAGCTCCAAAGAGTTTTCTTTTCACTATTCCAACTTGGTAAAAACAATTGGTAAATAATTCTTTGCTATTCACCTTTTTATATGAAAAGATAGAATATTCCTTTATTAATATTTCTTTTATGGGTTAGTTACTATAGTTGGTGTCTTTTTGACGTTTTAAAACCTCATTATGTATCCTAACTTGGTTCTTGGAGCTTGCAGATAGAGAAAAGTGGTGTTTTGACTATGTTGGTGTCCATCGTTGACTTTTCATGCTTCTTGTCAAGTGTGAACAAGTCTTTGATCATTTTTTGTGCCATCATCACGCTCGTTAAAATTAAGTATTAACGACATCGAGCTCACTCTTTGTTCCTTCTCGTGCTCATAAAACCACGAGAATAAGTCACTGACTTATATTTTATCTCTTTTTTGGGCTCGTAAAATTCCCACGAAAAAGGAATCCCCTCAAATTTCCTCTTTAATCTCTTTTCAGACTCCCTAAATATGAAAAGATTTCTAAGCAAACTTGATTCTTTCACTCTTGTAAAAGTATTTGAGCGGTCGTCTTTCTGGTGATAATTTACCCATTTTTCAGACCAGTAGGACTATTTACAAAAAATGAGCGCTCCGGTTAATCATAACTGGAAGAGTTCTCTCTCATATTGTTTTATCCTTTTTCGGATGAAGAGACTAACTTTTACGAAAAAGAACCATTTGGAGTCTTCTTTAGTTCTTTTCAGACTCTCTAAATATGAAATGACGTCGAGTTTTCCTTTTCTAAACTTGTTAAAATATGACATTGAAGGGCCCTTTTAGGGGTGAACCCCTCCTATCTCAGGTTCGTAAAACATGTGAGATTGGACTCGTCCGAAGGATGAGCTATACTGAGCATCTGTTACCCTCCTCAAGCTAGTTAATAAACAAAGAGGTACTCATCAATCATGATGGGGATAAGGAAAGAGTTTGTGTTTTCTTGTAAATATGGCGGGTACTTAGTCACTGTTGGACATGGCACTCATTTGCATATTCATTTCAAACACTTGGATAATCTGCTTGTCTTCGATTTCCACCAATTCCATGAGTCGTTCCACTCCTTTGAGTCATTCAAAGAATGCTTCCATCATCAGTTGCATTAGGTATCGATGCCATTCTCGTCATGTCGATGCTGCCAATTCATGCTATTCCATGTTCAAGAAAGGTCTGTTAATCGAGTCAATCTATGTAGTCATTATACCTTCTATCATGTCGGTCACCCCTGAGTCAGTATCAAACATTTTCTCTACAGTTTGATTTACTCCAAAAAATCTTTGATCTTGTTTCGTGTTGATTACGGGGGAAACATCATGTCTCTCCTTCGACCGGTTTATCCTTGTCGACTTTAACACATCATCCGAGGATTAAACTTAGAAACGAATCAAGTACCTTGGGCCTGCATGCCTCAATGGAAGGTTACCTCGCTTTCAACAATAAGTTCACATCATTGACTTCTGATTGAATAATTACATTGATTGTTCGACCTCAACTCATTGATTCACATTCAGTGGTATGTACCGTGATACCTTGGGGATCATTGACATCAATGGTGATTTCCCTTGTGCTTTTTAATGGTATACATCAATGACCACTAATCAAGTAGATTCTACCATGTTCTACTTCAAAACATTGTAATCACATGGTTAGATTCATATCATTGTGGGTTCAACTTGAAGACCCTGAGTTAACTCATGTATCTTACCTAGGTTGCGATGGAGATTTTTTGAGTCATATCACATAGATCCACTTTTGTATTGGTCGTGGCTATGTTATCATCTCATCATGGATCTATGCTTGTGTCTAGTAGCCATGACTGCGTTCAGTCGTTCTTTGCTATCATGGATCTGCAGTGTATTGGTCAACAACCATCTTATGAGTCAATTGAGACATATATCTCAGAGTCAGTTGTATTGCAGGAGTTCTTTGTTTGTCATTCCAACCAATAATCCTTTCCTCGATCTTTCATATTACAAACCATTTTACCTACCCTATTTTTCTAGCTTCATGCTTTGGGGGGAATTCTGTTACACCAAAATCTCGTCATCATGCTTTATGTGTCCTCTATATGCCTTGTTTCCTAAAGCACCTCGGCTGAAAGGCCAAAAGAAAAATTGATGTCTATCCCTTTAAATTTTTGTTGTCACCCTGACGCGCCCTGTTCTCTGGAAAGGTGCTTCAGACTTAAGGTGACGCGCTCTGCACATTAGCAAAGTGCGTCGGTGACGCCTGCTGCCCTTGCACAAGGTGCATCACCCTTTAACTGGCGTGAGTTGTCCATGTGCAAGGTTCGTCAGTCTTGGTTAGAATGGATAAAGAGAATCTTCAAACGACTTCTCGAACCTTGGGTTGCGTCGAGGCTTATCCCTACATATCTGGGAAGGTGGCATTCGATCCCCTTACCTAGTGGGATGATCCCTTGAGATTCTCCCCTAAATCCTCAACCTCTCCTATGCCTTTTGGCCTATATATATGAACCCCCTCTCCATTGTTAAGGGAGGAAGGATATATTACCTACATGCTGGTGGAATTTTTCTAGGAGATCCTTTTCATCCATAGGAGGCTAAGCTTCGATATTTGAGTCTAGGATTGTTGGAAGGGAGTTATGACGTCAAAGCATTGGTTGTCACACCTCTCTCTCTGTACTTTCTATTATTACATTTTAATACAAATTCTTTCCATAAACTTGTTGTCTTTATAATGTTTAGGATTAACTTCTTTGACTGTTGATCTAGATTGATTTATAATGATGTGCTTTCACTACTTGTTTGTTTCCACTTGTTTCATCTTGTTTTGCAGCTATGGATATGAAGATCAAGAACTTGGATCAAGCAAGGAGAAAAGAACTGCATCTATTAGGTAAGTCATCTCTTTACTTACTTTGCATTTCAATCAATCTAGGAAAGTTATTTGTGTTATGTACTTGTTTTGTTCTAGATTTGAACCATTTAGACTAAGGAGATGTGTTTGTGTCTACCCTTACAGATTGTCCATAAACAAAATACATCGCCTCTCTGTTATATAGTTCTGGTACAAATTTCATACAAAGACATCATATTAGTTAAATTTTTTCATTTAATAAACCATACTAACTCTATTTTGTTGCACATTAATTTTATTTGGGTAGTTGTCGTGAGCCTTTAGCTCCTATGTCTTATGTCTATCTAACCCAATATACTTTGAGGTTATAAACATTGAGTGATATCAGAGAGCTTCCCTCACTTTCAACTCAATGTAATAGTTTTGGCTTTGAGCCCCCTTTTTCTATGCGTATTAGTTCAATTTGTGTCGTTATGGTTTCCTACACCTGCATCAAAAAGCCATGAAGCACGCACAATGTTTAAAACCTAGCTCACATAGTAGATGATGCCCCCATTGATACAAGTGTTGGTATTTCTCACAGTAAGCTTGAATGTATGGCTCATCTTCATGCTGCCAAGAAGCTTATGTATTTTAGCTTGGGTGCTAAAATACGTCAGATCAAAGCTATAAAGAGAAGTAAAACGTGTTTTTCCTAAATCTTGAATAACAACTAGTTGATGAACATTAGTGCAATTACCAATGCATACGGGGAGAGTTAAAATTTGGTACATTTTATTGATTATTTTAAATCATAAATAACACATTTTTGTCATTTAACAATGATTTACGTCATGAAATAAAAAATATTACCTAATTGAAATTAAGTAGGTGTAATCATCTTCTCACTATTTCATACGGATTCGCTCTACGGTTACAAGCCAGGCCTCATGCTATGCGAAAATCCTAGGAGATGATTATATAATTCAAGTGATATAGAAATTACATGTATTTTTAAATCATTTTTCTGAATTTTATTTTAAAATTCTTTGTTTGTGTAATTTATTTTGTCTTTGAGTAAAACTTTACGAGCATTCTATATAGTAGATGATTCAAAATTCAAAAGTTTTAGTGAAAATGAGTGTCTACGATATTATAAACCAATGGCCAGGTAAAATCTTATTTCTCCAAAATAATGCAGTGTCACCTGAAGATAAATATGAGAATAATACTAAATTTTGTAATGAGAATAATACTAAATTTTGTAACCTTGAGTAGGATAACCTTTTTATGGTTTTAGATGACACTTTGAGCATCTAAGTTTCTTAGAAGGTAGTGAGGATGGAATATTTTTGCATTTTGTATAAGATAAGATCTATTAAAGAAGCTAATCTATTATATAATAGATGTATTGAAGTGGAATTTGTAGATCTCTTTCCCAATGTTGAAAGGAAAGTCTCTACATTTATTTGGTTGTCACTTGTGGAGCACTTATTTGATCATTGCAACGACTATAAGTATTAAAACTCTACCAACTGATCATCTATTCTAGCATTAACACAGAGTTTTGAGAAGATGGTTGGTTGTTAAACAAAAATTAAACATTAAAAAATAATTAATATAAACATTAAACTAATTAATATAAACATAAAATAAATACTATTTAATAAACATACCATTTTTCTTAACCACCGCTTAACTGAAGCTTATTTAAATCTTAATCAAGATGAATTTGAGCATAACAAGATACAAGGACCATGAAATGAATCCCCACTATACACTTGTTACACTCAAGTTAATCTTGTTGATCCACTCAAGGAAGTCCAAAATCTGAGATAATATCTAAACACCCATCGGATTTGAGCATAACAAGATAAGACTATACACTTGTTACACTCAAGTTAATCTTGTTGATCCACTCAAGGAAGTCCAAAATCTGAGATAATATCTAAACACCTATCGGATTTGAGCATAACTAGATAAGACTATACACTTGTTACACTCAAGTTAATCTTGTTGATCCACTCAAGGAAGTCCAGAATCTGAGATAATATTTAAAACACCTATCGGATTTGAGCATAACAAGATACGACGACCACGAAATGAATCCCCACTATACACTTGTTACACTCAAGTTAATCTTGTTGATCCAATCAAGGAAGTCCAAAATCTGAGATAATATCTAAACACCTATTGGTGTAAACATACTACAAGTCAAGATATTACTTTTAATCAATTAGTTTTTTGAACGTGCTTTTCAGATGCAGTTTATACTTAACAACACTTAAAAATTGTGATGATGTGGCGAGGATCTGCTATGTCATTTTATCCATGTGCCATAACATTGCAACACCGTAACATTCCTAAAATGTGAGAATTAAATTATAAGGGAAGGATCATTTCCATTTCCTTTGGAGTAAGCATATATGTAGCCTCACGAGTGCACAATATCACAACTCATAGTATAATGGTTGTGAGGTTGTGAAGTTTCTCAGATCTACTCCATACTTCTGCAAGATCAACATATTTCTAGTCTTCATTTGTGTTATATTTTTTCCATTTAATTTTGAAGCTAGATTCCACGCACTCAATAAGAAGCTCAACCCTTTCACACACTTGCTATTAGTTGATTCTAAACCAGATTCTTATTAACCTATAGTCTTTGTTAACAAAATTCATATATGCACTTCCTTCACTACCATACTAGGAAGTGCTTGAATTGCCTTACACCATGCCCCTCCTTCAACTATTACTTAATAACCTTGTTGATCGCATGCAATCCATGAGTTTGCTTTTGCTATCGCAAAAGTGATATGACCACAACCTCAAGCTCTCATGTCCTTCTTCGAATTGGACACCCGTGTACCTCTGCCTAAATATGGCCACCAAATGCAATGAAACCTTTTGGATTCATGGATCTGCAACCTATTTACCTATTTCAAGCTTTGTCTTGGTATAATTATGGCTCAATGATCTAACTTGAGTGGCAATATCACTTTGAAGAAGACCACTTTTCCAATTCCACCTTGGAGATGTGTGAGTGGTTGCAGTTCCAAAAATTTATAGGAAAAGTATATAATAATATGTTAATGTCTTCACAAAACTCTAGCTTTAGTTACTCTAAATTCAAGACTTTCAAGATATGCTTATTCTTAATTTTGATTATGGTTTACAAAGAGTCTTTAACTATGAAGGTTTACGAAGTTTCACTATGAAGCGGCCTTGTTCTTTAGAAACACCCTTGATTAACCGTTATTCTTAGCCCTCCTTCCCGCTCTATCCTTATTATCCTGTATTATCTTGTATTTCTTAGAAGTAGCTTTACTTTAACTTTGAATCCATAAGAATCAAATTTATCTCGTTTTTACAAAGTAGAAAAGTTTACTTATATTCCTAAAATTCTTATGCACAATTGAGTTAAATTCGATGTTTAATAGGTTTAATGATCCATTGATTTAATGAGATGCTACTTTAAATGTTGTTTCAGAGTTGATGTTAGTATGAGTGAAATTTTCTAATAACTTCCATATTTCCCATGAATGCGGATACCTTTAAGCTTCTTGTTACATATGGACAAACCTATCTGCAATAGATCGTTCCTACAGGTCTTAGCATTAAATATTAATAAGAATGATGAGATTGTGTTGCTAAGTTGTTATTCAGAAGGGATTCCAATACTAGATTCCTAAACTGTTGTTCGTAAAGGTTGTGCTATATGAGAGGGTGGTGCATGATATAAAATCAAGTCTCCAATACTTGTTGCATTGTTTTCCAACAGCCAAATCACTAAGATTGTGTGTATTTAATTGAAATCTTATAACTTTCAATTATAGATGTTCAATCACATTTAGAATAGTTACCTACTACATACTCTCAATTATTATTTTGTTTGAATTAATGAAATAGAGTTTTGTTACTAGAAACGTGACGGAGGTGTGTGGTTTCTTGGAAAAACGGGTAGAAACGGGGACGGAAAATATATTTGTTAGCAACCGTTTTTTAGGAAAATATATTTTAAAAAATAAAGGGAAAATATCATGAATACATGTGAATGAGAGGGATTACATTGTAAGTTTGATAAAACATGAAGTGAATCCCATCTTGATGTACAATGTTCTCCATCCTCAACGCTTCACATGAATTTCTTATGAATATCCACTAACTAAGATTCCAGTGTTTCTCAAGGAAGGATATTTTACTGGAACATCAACTGACTATTGATGGTTACTACAAAACAATAGGATGAGGAGCTTAGAAAGAATAAGAATGGAGGAAATGGCCCCTTTTATAGTAATGATTACTAGACAAAGTTATTAACCTACAAAATGCTGATTTTCCAACTCCATAAATAAAACATTTTCACCACTACATCAACTTAACTTTCTGTCTCTTTATCAATGTTTCAAGTGATTTTTTATTATTATTATTTTGTTTCAAAGTCTGAGCACCAAAGGTTCCAAAGAGTTGTTAGAAATTCAGGGATTCATCTGACGTGTGGCCCTTTTTTTTTAAATTTAGAAATAGCTAGCTTTTTAGCTAATTATTCATAAATGGAGGCTATGGTGTTTTTTGTACTTTAGCCTGTATTTGTTGCAGTCAGAGTTTGCTTATTGTAAATTCCTTGATTATTTATGTAGCAAATCTAAATTACCCAATTCCTATTATATATCTTTCATGTTTCTCTTATGACTACAACCTCATGAATTTGAAGTTTAGTGGGATTCTCGATTCTCCTTCCCGACTAATATGCTTGATCCATATGCTATTGGTTTCTCAATGATGAAAAAAAGCAGATTCAAATGAAGTTTATGTTTGAGTTATCCTTCTTTTTAAGATTTAATTCATTGGGAAGGTGCTTATGATTCATGTATGACACTGAAAAAATTGGTGTTTCTTTATTTTGTTAACCACAGGCAATAATTATTATCCTAAACCCAAATCTAAAAATAGGGTATATGGAAAAATAAATTTGTTGATTACAATTTTGGGAACCTTCAGGTTTGTTGTTTTTCTCTCCTCGTTTCTTGTATGAGAAACCTCTAAACTCTGTTTTTCGTACTGTTCTCGTTTTTCATTATGTTTCCCATTTCTAGTTTCTAGTAACATGGAGTTTATCTTCTTATAATATATTAATATCAATAACCAAATTCTAAGTGTTGAGATCTTGATCGTTCAGATTGTAAACATCGCTGCCAATTTTGAAAATTGGACATCACATGGTTTTAAACTTCTAGGAAAGTTACATACATTTACAAACATTTACAAGGGATATGTATGGAGCGCTTTGCGCCCAAGTCAATTATAGAGCGAACGATCCAAATCCTTGCCATGGACTATTTATTACACAAAGAGACGTAAATTATTTCAAAATTCACAAACCCTTTGCGACGCGAGAACAATGTTCACATGAGAATGAGAGGAGTATACACTAATCGAAATGTTGTAATATATATATATATGCATGTTCTTTATTAAAGTTATAAAATTTCTATCCGATATTGTTCCAAGTAGAACTGTGTATGGAAATTTCCAAAATTTAAGAAATTCAATCGAGTTAGGGTTACATTTTATATGTTTTGTTTTTATTCACCTGGGTTGTATTCATTCCATTACATTTTTGTTTTTAATAAGACTATGTATTAATGATGGAAAACCCCTATAAGACTATGAACCTTGAATTAAATTATTATCCATTCGATGACCCGTGGTTTAATTTTATATTCCAAAATAATAATAGATTTCTACACACGCATCTATCTACATGTATAATTAAGTAAACTAATTTATTAAGATATATTTATTGCTGTCAAAAGTCATTATTTTAATATGAAGTCAATAGTCCATCTAGTGATTATTAATTTATGTTTATATTTTTGTGTTTCACTACGAACTATAGCTATAGCTCTTTAGTAGAAAAGAAATCGCAAAGCGATATTGCTCGGTCGGATCTCTAGACTTTCCTCGCAAAGCGATATTGCTGGGTTGGATCTCTAGACTTTCCTCGAGAGAAGTAACATACTATAAAATATTCGGAAATATAAATGTATGATAGACAATACTTTGTTCTTCATCTATTTAAAAAAATGCAACTATTATTCTCCCAATTCAATTGTGAGTGTGAATTTTCCGGCAACGGTGAGAACTCTAAAGACTTTTTCCTTTTGTTGGTTCATGAATTAAATTATATATATTTGTTAACTTCAGAGTCTAGTGCTAATTGTTGTTTCTATCACAAGAATAAATATTTTATGAATATTTTCATCGTATGTTAATGAAAAAATTAATTCTAAAGCTCTTTTGTTATTTTCACTCGAAAAACTTATTCTAGTGTCTCCATCATATATAATTGTACTCCTAAAAGTATATATTGTCAGTTTGCACCTAAAGGACTTGCATATATTGATGAAGGTACCGTGACGTAGCTAAGTCCCTTGTATTTGGAAGGGACTATATATTATCTTCCACAAGAGACTAATTAAGCCCATTTGAAGTATTTGCTATGTAATCTAATTCCATAGGTTTGATGAGTCGCTTGAAGAAATGATAATGGCAGTGACTATTCTCAAGTTTCGTCCATTTATAAGGTTCTCTTTCATTGGGATGCAAAAAATATTACACTATGTTTAAGTTTCATTATGAAAGAAATCAAGTTTTGAATTATTTAATGGATCTTGACTATCATTTTAGCATGCTTGGAATGGACCTCCAAAATCGCCTCTCATGCTAGCTAGTTGTGCTTAATGTTGGTGGCTCCAAGAATGGTTGTTGTTTCATGATGAGTGGTAAGTGGACCTACAATCTCACCTTCACGTTATCCCTCTCAATATCCCTCTATGGGCGTGAACCATTTTCAATCATATTGCATCATGCATTATACTACTAAAACAAAAGACATCCATTTGATTATTGCTATGTAGAAAGTCCAAGTCCCAATGGAAGGGACTTGCTGCTCTGCAACTCCTCTTGTTTTGTTTTCACATTAATGTCATACTCATTATGATATTATAATATTGATATGTTATTATTATAATTGATATGTTATTATTATAATTTATATATTATTATTATTGATATAACATTGTTATATTGTCATTTAATATATTAGTATTATTATGTCCTAAGACATTTAGTAAATGCTCCATTGTAATAATTGAAAGGGCATTTCACATAGAGAAATCAATCTAAAATACATAAGAAACATAGATAAGGAGAAATGAAGCATGCATAAACTCTACTTCAAATAATAATAATATTGCAAATAAATATTTTAACATCCTTTCAAAATTTAGACCTACCTAGTCTATGGGACCTATTTTCCTAGAAAAATATGGAGGATGTGTTGGCCAAAAACTAGACAGCTTGCTAACTCCATAAAGGGACCTATCTTTATCCTTATCCACTGAAAAACAGAAAAAGCAGGATGAATCTGTGTAAAAGAAAGAAATCGCTCTTACCATTATGGATTGTCATAAAAAGCATACATAATCTACTGTAATCTATCTGAGGGGACGCAATTAGATAATGATGGAAAGTGTGAGCCTAAAATGGCAATATGTGGTCATCAACCTAGAAAAACACCTAGGAAAGTATAAAAAATGAATAATACTTTATATCCTAAGTCTAGATGGGTTTTTGATATTCTAACACCCCCCCTTAAGCCTGAATTCGAGTGAGTAAAATATGATTAGGGTCCAAGCAACAAAGGCTTATGGTCACCCCTTTACAATTATTATGCCCATGTAAACTGAGGAAAATGGAAAATCTCATGGAAACAAAATGCTCCCTAAAAACTGGACATGTGCACACCATAACTTAATGTTGCTCTAAACTCAAGTAGGTGTGAACTTGATCATATGTCTAGAGGTATCTTCCTCTTGGGAAGAAGTGGATCATGCTCCAAAAACACGTGCTTGAATTCTCCATCAGTGGATGCAAGCGAATCTGGAAGCTCTTTGAAATTGATCTTTGAACCAAACTTCGTAAGAACAAATCCATGAATATGAAGACCATTCTGGAACTTGAATTTCAAACCACATGAGCCAAGATCAGTGCCAATCAGATCTGATTTCTCTTGAAACCTGAACTTTTGATCAATGGAAGTTAAATAAGATCCAAGAATTGATAGATGGTTCCTTGAGATTTCCTTTGAACCAACAGGGGTGAGATCAGAACCAAAATCACCAAAATGAGATTGAGAATCAGTCTAAAGTAAAAGGTGATGTCCTCCATCTTTAGTGAAAATTTGAAAACCAGTGCTAGCAATCAAGTAGAAGTACATAGGAAGCATGCAATCAAGGAGGGAGAATGCATCACTTTCAAATTCTGATCTATATCCCAAAAACTTTAGTAGATCACCATTCTGGACAACAGTAGACTCATGTGAAATATAGAAATCAAATTCCTCTTCAGCTTCTAGAGCATGAACTGGCTTATCTTTGTCAAAACACAAAGTAAAGACTCATAGGAGAACATGAGAGAGAGATGGAAGTCTTCATATTCAACAACTGTATCTATTGAAGAAATTTATATGCAATTTCTTTTTCTTTTCTTTGAACAACTTCCTCAGAGAGAGTTGAGGCTGAGACATTAGGAGTGAGGACACATGAGGAGGTTTCCATAGGTTCGCTCCATGCACCAATCTTCGACTTATCTAGAGCCTTGTCCAAGTTGGACCATAGCTCAAAAGGATAGTATGCAGAACCAATGAGGGAGTGCATGTTTGAAGACATTGCTATGCACATAAGTACAAATGATCTGTCACAATCATTCAACCATTCATTCTTCTCTTCAAAGGACTTAGGTTCACACACAACACCAATAGAAACATCATAGAGACATTATCTCTTGAGAGATGCAACCATCTTTGGCTTACACTCAGCATAATTAAATGGAGTAAGAGAAGGAACTCATTTTGAATATATGAAGTTGTACCTGCACAAAATACCCACAAAAAACACTCAGGAGGAAAACTATGTAAGCTTAATCATGCTCTTATACCATGTGATAATTTGTCATGGCTTGAATCTAGTTCATTGAAGAAACCTCACAATTAAATTTTTCAAGAATGTAGAGAAGGAAGAAATTTTGTGCAGAACACATGAGAAAAAGAAACTCAATTGAGTAAAAATCCATCTTGATATTATTGAACAATAATATCACAATAAATAATACATCTCAAGAGATAAAATCAAATGCGTTATTAGTCAGATTGGCACTTGTCCGTTCGTGACCACACTGCATTGTCGGTCACACAAAAGGACATTATGGATTGAAGAGACCCATTGCCTATAGATGCTTGGGATCTGAATCTTACATCATCCTCTTCAGTTTAGCGACTTTGTGAAGATATTTTGAGGCATAACTGCGACACTACTATCTGTCAACTTGCAGGTCACTCGTAGGTTCTCCATTGAAAAACCATGGGTTTTCCTAAAACGTTGCACCCGCTAGTTGACTAGTATGATACTCACGGGTTACTCACAGGGTGCCAAGTATTATACCCGCAGGTACCTCCAAAAAATCATGAAAAAAATATATTAAAAAATCGAATTAGAGATGGTTATTGTAGTTACCCTAACCACCATAACCTCCCTAACCATTTACCTTTCGAAACCTATCATCTCATCTTACTATAAAACAAGGAGAAGGCCTTAGGGAAAGGGAGAGAACCATTTGTATAAGGAAATGCTGAAGAAATATCCATTGAAGGAATAGGAGCAAGGAGCCCAGGATCAAGTTTCAAAAGTGTAGGTCACAGGTCAGGTATAGTTTGTTGCCATTGATGTGAATAAATGCAAGAGATTTTCTTTCCCATAAAATAGCTTGTCTACTTTGTGAATCTAGTTCATTTAAATCTATCATATCTTTTATATATGAGTTTCATGCTAGTTTATTCATGTTTATGTAGTCAAAATATTTGAGGAAGGTGTCTTGTTTATAGCAGGTTTCTCATTGGGGATTTTGGATCGGAGAAATAAAACTTAAAGCTTGGATAAGACTTCGTATATCCAGGTATGCTCTTTTGGATTTAAACCCTAGCTTTTCTTGATTAAGAAAATATTGTATGCTATACTTGTTTGTCAATTAGATTCTGTACCTTAGTAACAGTATGTTGATAATCTCTTTGAACTTCCCAATCATAGGTTAAATTACCGAACAATAGAACTGTCGAACCCACTAAGGAGTTCTTTCTATTGCTCTAGGAGTCCTTGGTTAGTTATTTTCTTCAATTAGGTTAGACCTTTAGTTCTATGGAAGGGTTAGCAATGTTTTTTTAACCTTTGTTTAAGGCTCAAATTTGATAAATTTTCTTTTTTTTAAAATTTTTTTTTGAGCATACCCACGAGTTGTCAGTAGTTACAGTCGTGAGTTTCTCTTATAACCATGTGTTTCCTATGTGGAACCGGTAAGTCACCCGCAATTGCTTATACTTACAGTCACGGGTACCCCTATAGGATTGTTTTTTCCTCCTAGGGTTGAAACTTTTGGTATTTGCTTTGATTTCTAAAGGATTTCTTACTTATATTTGGATCATCCTGACCTGTTGGTTGATTGTGTTTGAATTTTTTTACCCTTTTGAGAGATCTTGTTTGGTTTTCTTTTTCTTGTGGAGGGTGTGCTTAGATCTTTCAAGTTAAAGTTTTGGTTGTTTGACACTTGATTTGGTTTGTTATAGTCCCTTACCTGATAGAGAACAGTTAGAGGTATTTGAATAGGTACTTGTTTTATTTGTCGTGTCATTTGTCTTCACAGTGTCTTTGTACCAAGGTAGTTACTTCTTTGCTTCAATTGAAAAAACTTTTTGAGCTTGTTATTTTCAGAATTTAAAGAGGGTAGTTTTTCCTTCTTATAAAGTTTAGGCATAGCTAGTTTACACTTGAATCTTTAAGTGTTACTTTCTTGTTCGTATTTAGTTTGTTATTTCTCTTATTCAAAAGAAAATTGCAAAAAGAACAAGTATTTTTTCCTTAGCAAGAGCATAGTTTTTACAAATAGATATTAGTTGTCATGTCCCAAAATTTTGCATTGGGTCACAATGGTCTAAACCCCTTGGCCATACTCATGACAGTTTGTCAAATGGATGCTAAGGGTCAAATAAATGACAAGAATGAAGTCCAAGTTAGTAATAATGTGAAATTAGATCCAAATGGACAAGGTGGGTCACATTAAGAGAAATTCCCAGTTCAAAGTTGTAATATACCCATCCAAATGAACTGCCATGGAGGAAAATTACTAGTTCCCTAGGTTGCGGGATGGAAGCTTTGGGATTTGAAATAAGGGGGATAATAAATTATGTTTGAACATTAGAATGGCATAAATATTTAATAATAAAGGAGATAAATAAATAAATACAAGGGAAAATCAAAGTGGCAATTGATCATGAAGACACATGAAGGATGTGGGACCCACACAAGCTAGATTTTTCATGCCACATGGCATCCTCCTCTTGTCATTTCGAATCCATAAGAAGACCAATATTCTTGGGATGAGTTGGAAGGTCAATATACTTGGAATGAATCAATTAAGGTCGAATTGGAGTGGAAGAGTAACTCCCATGGAAGAGGAGGAGGCATTTTGGAGCTAGTGAGACACTTGGACTAGATTCCCTAGCTCTATGACAACAATGATGAAGATGTTATGACACCTATGAAACAAATCAGACATGAAGATTGACATCTGACATATATGACATGTCAAGGCTAAAAATAGTCTCCAAGAGGGTTCTCAAGTGAGTTAGGACATCCAAAGAGACACCAATTCGAATTTGGAGAAGGAGAGGCTTAGAATTGGAAGGACAAGTGGCATAATTGGGAATCTCTTCCCAACTTGAGTTGGCATGAATCTCTTGGGAGGAATTCGAACCATGGAGGACCTTAGAAGTTTATAAAAGACAATAACACAGAAGGATGGTAGCTTTTGACCATTTTTATAATTTGCTTTTCTGAAGAGAGAGCTAGTGGAATACTAGTTTCTTGCCTTAGCAAATTTCGAGGGTGAAAGATTCCCATCCAAGTTGGTGTTTGGAAAGGAAATTCAAACCTTTCATGGAGCTTTAATGGAGTCATAAGTTGCAGGTGCAAGCTACAGGGAAGCTCGTGGACACTTCAAGATCAGCTTGTTCTTTCATCTATTCCAAGTTTTATCATCATATTCTTGCTTTATGGGTTGAGGCGCACTTAGTGAGCTATTGTTCTATTTGGGGGAGATTTCACTGCCCCATTATTTTTTAATATGATATAAATAATTTGTATTTACTGTCATGAAGAGTCTCAGGTCGATAGCACAAGTGGAGTCATGTAAATCTGATTATTAATGAGAAAATGGTGCCATTTCCCCACTACCTTGATGTATGACAATGAAATGTTCTTATCTTTGAATGAATGAATGAGACATGTGTATTAAAATGATGTATGGACTGTTAATAATGCATTATAAGAGTTTCATGTTCAATATATATGAATTTGAAGTCATTTTGTGAAGTTTCATAGCATTTGGAGAAGGTTGAGTCTCCTTTCCCCCAAGGTCAAGACTAGTTGTTTTGTATCTAATTGAAGTGAATTGTAGAAGGGTTTATGAACTGAATGGATATGCCCCTAAGACCAAATTGAATTCCCCTTGAAGTCCCCTACCTTTGATCTGAAATTCGAAAGGGTTGAGTTGCATTTGGAGAGCCATTTTCATTACACACCCTAGGGGAATTTGAACCAACAATTACTAGTAAAAATCCCTATCTTGACTAGATTTGAAAGAGGAGATGCAGAAGTCATATGAACACTCCAGAGAATCCATAAACGTTATAAATATGTCTTAATATCATCCAAGTACCTTCAGTAGCAATTTGCGAGCATTTGGAGTCAGTTGGAAATAAAACAAGCAAGTCTAGTTAGGGGGTCGAACTAGTGGAAAAAGTGAAAAATTGACATTTTAATAAATTTCTTAAAAAGAGACATTACATTAGTTGTATGCACTAATTTTTTGAAAAAAGAAAAATCAATTTTAATTTTTTTTTAGGTTTACTTTATCAACATTTTGATTTTGAAAGATAAGCAAAAAGAAAGGAATTTGCATTTTTATACACTTTACTCTTCAGTCATACCCACCTTTATACAGACTCGCTCCTTTTGAGTAACAATATCCCTAAAAAGAACACTAAAGTTAAAATTTAATAGTAACTTTTCTTTCTAGGGAACACATGCCAACTAGATTAGGCTAGGGTTTTGGAATAGGTTGATTCTATCCAAAACCATTTAAACTCAAATCGTAGTGGACTATCACTAGGTAAATCCACCTCCGTGGAAGGTGTGCCGGGAAGCTCCACTCAAACCGGAGTTAAGCACAAGGTCGTGTGAGATTGATTATTTGGAGATACCCCTCCACTTTTTAATTGAGCATCTACTAGAATCGATACATGTACGGGGATCCACTAGTACCTTCGGCACTTTTGGATTTCAGGCTCAGTTACCCTACCCATGCGTGTTGATTCGACCTGCGATTATCCCCCCAAACTCTTTTTACATTGTTTGTAGCCTTAGTATCTAAGACCTTTAGGGATCTACACAGGTGATAGTGCAAGTATATTTCTGCTTCTCCTAGGACATGTTAGGGCGGAAATCCTCTGCAACTCTTTGCGAGGGAGGTTGGGTGATTCCAACACTTGGACCCATCTTGACTATACCATGGACCCCAGATAACTGTTCTTCTTCACTTCACTGGTCTGTTCTGGGCCCTAATCATCCCAGAATATCCTTTGGAAGTTTATCTGCTTTCCTATTTTGGATCACTTTAGGATTTTTAGTGGTGTGCTATGTGTTTACTTTTGTTCTAGTTGGCCCTAGGATTAATTACTTAGAACATTTTTTGTTGTAGCTATGGAGGACCAACCTCCTTGTAGTTCACGAAGGTTGATAAAACTTCCTCCACTCACTTTGGATCCTCCACCGCAACCTCAGCGACATAGAACATATTTAAGCGGTTCTTTTGAACCAACTGGTATGATTGGACCACCTAGAGAACCTCAACTCATCACTCAAACTTCATCGGTCCCATAGACCATCGAGGTTGAATACTTTCCAACCGAAGACTTTGCAAGACACTTTAACTCTCCTTTAACTGGACCTGGCGATCCATTGTTAGTGAGAGTTCTCTCTTTAGGTTTACCTGAGTTTAGTGTATATAGGTTTATGTCTGGATTTACCATGGACAACAGTGGAAATAGATCAGGAGTTCCACCGACTCCCACATCCGCTATTATGCTAGGAACTCTTCCCCCTCCTCATATAGACAGTCTGATACCTAGTTCATTGCGGATGTCTTCTGCTCCATTCACTTTACCAACATTTAACCGAGGATCCTTAGGGTCCTCAAGTACTCATATTGCATCGAATTATTTACATTTTAGATCAATTATTGGTTCATCCAATGTACCTTTTAGCGGGATACCTATGGTATCGTTTACTTCTTCCCCGTTTCTTCAACAGTTCCAGGCTAACCCTACTAATTCAACTCCTTTCACTCATGGATTCCCTTGGCATGGAGGGCACAATGCTCCTTTGTACCCATTTATAGGCTCGATGCATATCTCCTTTGCACAACTACCGAGTTCGAACCCCTTAACAGGCTATAATTGGAAACAACCAAATGTTCAAAATTCTAATGTGTCTGTTGGGAACACTCCCTTTTCACTTTTTGGTGGAGGGAGAGGTAATGTCCACACCTCAACTCCTTTTGGAGGAACTTATACTCAACCGCAATGGAGTAGACCTCAGGAGAGTAATCCACTAGATTACGGATGGAGCACTTTCCAAAACGCATTCTCATCACAACCGATGGCTGGGGCCAACCCCAACCAACCTTATGGGAATTATGGTCCAGGTACTTCTCCTTACCAGATTCCCCAAAATCATACACCATCGGCTAGGACTCGCTTACACTTTATGGAAACATTGAATTTTGCAGGTCTTTCAAAGTTGATTAATGATCTTATGCGACATAATCTCGCTTTTCCTCCGGTTCCAACCAAACTTCCTTTAGACATTCCGAAGTTTGAAGGTCAAACTGGTGAAGATCCAGGGGACCATGTCGCAACATTTCATGTGTGGTGTTCCTCTAACTCGTTGAATGATGAGTCGATTTGTTTGAGGCTCTTTCAAAGAACCCTAACCAATGTTACAACCAAATGGTACATTGTTGGAGGATCCCAAGTCGGTCGCCCGACTAGGTCCTCCATTCGACCACTTCGTAAAACACGTCGAACATTTGTGTCATCCATTACATGTCGAGTTGGTTAGTGAACCGACGGGTCATTATGTAACTGTCTGTAAACCATATATATAGACTAGAGAGCCGGATATAGTAGAGTAGAGATTGAAAATTACTATTGTATATGTTTTGTTGAGTAATATAAAGACTTGTTGGCTCTACCTCCATTACTTATATTTGTTCTTATCTGTATAATTGCTTATTCTATAACATGTATCGCTGGTAACTATACAATCCACTTGACTAAAAAATTGGTTCCGTTGTTGGTGATACATGCATAAGACGATAATGAGCATGATCAAATGATAGCAGAACATGAGATAAATGAATGGTGGGAAAGAAAGATAGCAAACTATCTGCAAAATTATATTAGAAGAAACAAGTTGACTATCGCTCAAGCAAGGGATAAATTATTTTCTGAAACACATGAAAATTTCGTTGAGTTCGTGTCGCTCACATTGAAGAAGATACTAGATGAAAAGAACTGCAGTGGAAAAATATCGACAATTGCTAGAAAGACTAACTAGAGGAGGCCGCACAAATTTGTCTGAATGGTGCGAAAGAATCACTGACGAGTTTTGTGAAGAACGTGCAATTGAGGAGCGAGTATTTGTTGATAACGTGAAGGAAAGGTTCTATAACGACCTCGATGACCTGTTTCTCTGTTCTTTACCAACACTTTTGTTTAAATTCTTGATCGACAAGGGAGCAATGCATATTGTTGAACCTCGACCACTATTGTTACCACCACTCTGAAACATGAATTGGGAAGAAAAACAAAGAAAGTGGGAAAAATTTGTGAAAGAGTGAGAGTGGGAATACTTCCTAAGAAAATGAATTGCTGCATCACCCTAGTTCTCTAAAAGAGCTTCGGGTCGGCAATAGGGGGGAAACCGACCACGTTCCTGATGGAATGGATGAATAACGATCAAAAGAAGAAAACACGATATGACCAGCAATGAAAAATCCCAAAAATTAGACAAAGATAGATCAGTGATCCACATAATAACTCCGGATATCCAAAATATTGAACGAGAAAAGAGGAGGAAGAGACGTGAATAAATAAGGGAGCAGACTAGTGCGCTCCAGAAAAAAAAGAAGGTTGGGTATAGTGACAGATGCAGCAGGAAATCCACCAGATTTGAGTCGAGTTCGACAGAAAGAGGGGGATGATGAATCACTATCACCAATGGACAAAGACCTATGGATGGAGCATGGCAGTGCTCTCCAAGTGAATATACTCGAGGTTATAACTCTGCATTCCCCACTACACCTGACTCAGAGTGACCAAGTATAAGAAATTGTCGAAGAATATTTAGGACTTCACGCTGGCCAACATGGCATTTGGAGTTGACGAAATGATGAAGGTAATGAGTTCGATAGATTATTGATTCATCGACTAGAAGAAGGGAATTGGGTAAATTTTCAACCCGAATTTTCCAACCGAAGTTTTCATCTACTCTATTCATATCATGAGAAAGCACCCCTAACCACTTCCTGCATTGAGTGATTCGTTGAGTAAGTCAGGAAATATGAAAAGTACAATGATCTAGATAGAACAAAAATTTACCTAGGTATTGACATAAACTATAGAATAAAGTCAACAACTGACAACCGACGAAGAACCGACTGTAGCCAGTGATATTGTTGGTGAAAGTGAAGAATGTGCATTGACTCCTGCCAATACACATCGAGAAATAGTACCTGTTGAAAACAACTGTAAGAACATTTCTATCATCGGAAGTAATCTACCATCACCACCAGTTAACTTGGAAGTCAAAATTACATCAGATATGGCACACACAACGACACACCTTCCCTTCTATGAAGGAAACGAAGATCCAAGAAGACCCTGGTTTGTTTGTGAGTCAATATGGGAATCCAATGCCATTGTCAGCGAAGATCAACAAATGGCACAATTTGATGGATATCTTCGGAAAAGATCTCTCACATGGTACATCACTTATAAATAAAAAACACCTACTACATCAAAGGCTCAGATAAAACAACAATTTCTATCTTTGTTCAAGACTCTAGATGCAAAATTTCTAGCTTCTAAGAAATTGAAAACCACCTCTCCAAATCCAAGGGACTACAAAAAAAGATTCAAAGACTTGCTGAGCCATATTAAGTATGATATTGACGAACCTATGTTGATCCAATGGTTCGCGGATGGTCTACTACAGAAAATTAGAATGCACGTATGTTTACACGAATTCACTACGTACGAAGATGCATTAACAAAAGCATTACAAATAGAAATGGATGATGATTATCCTACTGTTCTTGTTGATTGATGAATTGAAGAACAATTGGAGAATATGCAAAAATACATTCGTGAAATCAGTCTTAGAGGATCTGAACTATGGTGTACAAAATGCTCAACAATAGGCCATAAGAAAGATTATTGTCGACAAGATGACCGTCAACAGGATGTCCGTTTCGTACAAACAAAATGTTTCTGCAACATCTTCCAAGAACACGACACACATTCAACAAAATATTGTCCCTACAATATGAAGAATGATCAAGCTTTCTAGCGTGCCATATGTGACGTAAAAATTCATTCCACGACATAATGTAGTCTAAACTTAAAGAATAAACAGAATTATCGCGCAGTTTATCATACCAATACTGTAGACTAGAGAAACGATATAAACGACATAAATGATAGAAATGATAGAAATGACAGAAACACAAGATATCAAACAAATGACAGCTAGAGAAATGAAAACTTCAATTGACAAGGAGGATTCCACATTCGTGGATGAAACAATGGAAATTGAGACCCCCGACCGCGTCAATGACTACACTGCTTTATATGCCTAAGTGAAAAACATCTTTTTGTAGACTGTCCCTTCAAAGATCAAACAGATCTCAAATTTTGTACGAAGTGTGGGGTGGGTGATCACTTCTTGGAGGATTTTCCTACCATATTTGAAAAGATTACTAATAAAAATAATGTTAACATCTTTTCTAAAATTGGTGCTGATAATCCGCAAATTAGTAAAATAAAAAGTAAACATGACTATCCTAATCCAATTGAGCAGAAACACTTATATAATAATGCAATAAAAATCTTTCAAGAATTAACATCCCAAGAAGACAATGATGAATATTGACAAAGAAATATGAATGAACTCGTCAATTTAATAACCAAGGATGAAGCTGTCACAAAGTTAATAGATCTAATGCATAACATTAGAAGTAATTCCGTCAAAGAAAAACAAACTAAAAATCTCTGTCAACTAAGTTAGAGAGATAAAAATGATGCAGACCCACAGGTCGACTGAGAAATTGAAGGATACTTTGTTCGACAAGTCGTTCTCGACTTCGGATCACAAGCAAATATCATGATTTGAGATACTTTGGAACAACTTAGTCGACCACAACTACATGAGTCAGGAATCTATTTAAAATTAGCCGATCAAGGACTAATTGAACCAATTGGGGTATGGAAAAATGTCGACACATCCATCAAGGGTATAACAACACAAGTTGACTTTGAAATTATCAATCCAAAGGAAGGTTTCGGTTCCTTTCCTACCCTATTTAGTCGACCATGGGAAAAAAGATGAAAAATTCAATATCCCTTGAAAAAGATAGAATAAAACTAAAAGGAAATGGGATAAAAGTGATTGTGCCCATTCACCCATCACAAGGAAAGTCCTGAATAGAGCCTATCGATGACGATGTTGACATTAGACAATTATATCAAGTAATGAACAGTGAAGACTATGTTGAGCCTAACATGCAAGGGGAGATCCACCTCGGAAATCCTGCATCAATCAGATATAATTCATATGCTGAACTATACGATTGGAAAAAGGAGAACTATGAATTACAAGCACGAGAATGTTGGACGATTGAAGTTATCCCCAAAAAGAAAATTAAACAATTTTTTTTCCTCCATCATCCCGAATATTTTTGAAAGAAAAATCAGAGACCATCCAACACTCGCACCAGTGAGAAATGAGTCGTCGAGTGTTCCACCACTGAGATACAAAGAACGAGATCACCCTTCATTCCATGTCGAGGAAGTGTCAAAGAATATCGGAGAACAAGTTTGACTTCAGAGTTTGTTCAAAACCTTCACAGGTCAAGCTGCAATATGGTGGGATACACATCATTCGAGACTTCGGACTTGGACTACAACATCGACATACTTTGTCAAAATATTTGGAGGAATAAAAATCACGGCACAAGCAAATATCCCAATTTTCACACAAGGCCAAGATCCTGAAAAGCATATCGACAACTACAAAAAAGAATGGAAAAAATTAGGCTACAAAGACAAAAGAACCTGGCCACAACTTTTTCCAAGTACACTCGACGATGTACCAAACAAATGGTACAAAATGGAAGAAGCAAGAGGAGAAACATTTATTTGGAAAGAATTAAGAGAAAATTTCATCAAAGATTTCACGTTTTCTTCGTAGGACGATCTATTAATAGAAGCAAGTAGTCAAATGAAAATTTTTCTACATCCAGCAAGTAGCAAAATATCATTAGATAATCAACGACTTGACCAACAAGTTGCTACATGTAACAATATCAAGTCGACCAAACTTAAACATTCAAAAAGACTACAAATGAAAACAGAAAAAACAGAAGGGAAAAGTTTCCAATGGAAACAAGAACATCCAGATACAACAAAGTTGGTCAGAACAGTTTTTAATGTTGAATATATAGAAAAATATGACCCTAAAAGGTTGACAAAAGCATATTTTCCCCCGACATTTACACAATTCACAGAAGGTGAATGACAAATTAATGAAACCAGAGAACCCGAATGGATGGACGCACATATTAAGATCAAATAAATAGATATATCTAACGACAACATACCCAAAATGGCTAAGATAGGAGATGTTGGAGGAGCCCAAGTCGGCCTCTCGAATAGGTCCTCTGTTCGACCACTTCGTAAAACATGTCGAACATTTGTGTCGGTCATTACATGTCGAGTCGTTTAGTGAACCGACGGGTCGTTATGTAGTTGTATGTAAACTGTATATATATGTTGGAGAGCAGGATATAGTAGAATAAAGATTGAAAAGTACTATTGTATATGTTCCGCTGAGTAATAGAAATAATTGTTGGCTCTACCTCCATTAATTATATTTTTTCTTATCTGTATAATTGATTATTCTATAACATGTATCGTTGGTAACTATGCAATCCACTTGACTACAACATACATAGAACTACCAACAACAACTTATCACAAACTTTACGATTTAGAAACATTTTTTCTAAACTATTTCCAACTTCCCGTTCAGTATGATGTTGGCACAGACCTTCTATCTACACTTAGACATAATAAATCCACTCATATATCTAATCACATTCAGGAGTGGAGAAGACAAAAAAGGCTAATTAACGCTGAGATCCCCCCCGAATTTCTATTGGAGTGGTTTTTGAAATCATTGTTACCTTACGTCTCCAAAGATGTCTCGAATTTTGGGGTTACCTCTAAAGAGGAATCCATCCTAAGGACCCAACAACTAGAGTTGATTTATGCTCAGTCTGGGATCCTTTATTAAATTATTCTGGTTGCGCCAAGGTCAAACATTGATCCTTATAAGCCTAAACTTGGACCACATGCTGATGGCATCGTAGGTTCATCCAATTCATCGGCCATGGAGGATTTAGCTAAACAAGTTCATGAAATTTCAATAAATCACTCAATGACTGAACCAACTTCGGTTTCATCCTCCCCTTCTCAGATGGAAACTATACACAATGTGTAGTCAAGTCAAAAGGATCCTTGGAAACCCAATGGTAAGAAAAAGGGCAAGAAGGGGGAAGGAAACCAACACAAGCCGAAAACCACAGAGAATGCAGAGGAGGGAAAAAATAAAATAAGAAGGTGAAGTTTCCTTGCAAACTTTGTAAAGAAGATCACCTGAATCATCAATGCCCTCTAATTGATGAATCCTGAAAGCTGCTAAACCAAAAGAAACTTGTTGTCTTGAAGGACCCGTTTCCCAAAGGACAAAACCCAACTTCTATAAGTTCTAATACTGCGGGAACGCATCGTGCCACACAAGCCAATAAATCCTATATAAAAATGGTTAACTCACATGATTTTCTACAAATGAGAGCAAAGAATTACCCCCTGGATATTCCGCAGAAAGATAAAGAAATCCCAGAGACATATGCTCCTCTGCATATTGAGAGACCTACAGATCCTATGTCGAAGATACCGAAAGGTGTCTATAAATGTGCATTGCAAAACCCTAATGCATTGGACGCTCCTAACTTCTTAGTTGTATAAGACCTAGCCCAAATGCCATGTGCCATGTCCGCTCTAGAAGTTTTGCAAAGTTGTCCATTACAACGAAATGAACTTCTAGCGACAATAGGAAGTTTGGATTCTTAAAGTTTGTTGGTGACGTTTGACATGTCCAACATCAAACCCCGGTTTTCGTACCACGTGGCCTTCCAAATCGAAGTAGTCCATGGTTCTAAAACCATTAGATGAACCATAGTGGATGAAGGCATGTCTACGTGCGTAATGTAATTTTCATGCTGGGAAGATTTAGGTTCCATGGATTTAGCCCCTTCCAATACATTGCTTACCTCTTTCGATGGTATAATGTTCCATCCACATGGGATCTACCCTATTTTGAGAGCGTGTTATCGGGAAAAGTAGTGTCTGTGGAGGTCGAAGTTGTAGACGCTTCTCTCGATTATAATTTTTTATTAGGAAGAAGTTGGACGTATGTAATGCAAGCCATTCCTTCATTAGTTTTATGGGTACTGATGTTCCCTCATGAAGGAAAGATCGTCACAATTGACCAACTCTCCTCCGCCCAGAAAATTAACACAACCTCTTCGGAATCTAATAGTCCGTGGATTGATCAGGTTCACACTCCTAGTGAAATTTTAGGAGTAGGTAAGTACTCATCGCTTATGGGAACCTTTGATTTACCTACTCCCATGAATTATGTTGGTTCAATGAGTAACACTACCATGTCATCTAAGGAGGTCTTCATAGTTGTTCAAAAAACTGATCCTTGGATTCTTCCCACTCATGAGGAACCAATTGTGTCCCTATCTGTCGCAGAAGTGACTTATAAAGCTTCACAAGACTCCACGATAGATTATATATCGACTTATTTAGTATCCATGGAGTCAAATATCGATTATGCACCTGCATGGGAAATAGAATCTACCCATTCCTTTGACTTTTTAGACATTGTTTTACCATCAGATGAAGCTATTTTGGAAGCTATGATAGGTCTTGATCAACCTTGGGAACACCTACATCATAGATCCTATTTCCTTCCAGATCTAAACAAGATTGAGAATGGAGATGATCCAGGTGGATATTGGTGGCCACCCACCTTTCCAACTGGCTCAAAACAGTTTTATGGCAATTTTGGTATTGTACTATTTTTAGCAGTTTTTCGGGTCCTGAACTTCCAGGGCCATTTTGAGGCCCTAAATGACCTTTTTTGGCGATTTGGGGGGCCAAATGGTTACCTTTGACATGCATTTGGCCCCAGTCGAAAGTTGTAAATCTCGGATAAACCTTTCCAACGGGCTACCGAGCGCCCCAAACGGAGATCATATGCAAAAGTTACGACCTCAGGAAGTTGATGTACTAACTTACCCAAACGGGGCCCACATGACTTTTGGTGCTTCATCTCCTAGGGTTAAGTTTTTGGATGTCTAGGGTTTTTGACAAACCTGTTTATTGTAAAATGCCTTGAGAGCCTCATTGTAACCATCTTCTTGCGAAATGAGCGCAGCCGTCACATCTCTTCTTAGAGATAAGCCACCACCATTCCAGCAAGCTTGTTTTCCGCTACATTTTACAGTTCTAGCTTATTTCCTTATTGAATAGAAAACCAATTTTACTGTATCTCTGTTATTTTGTGTTAAGCATCTGATAATAATCTGTATTCATTTCGTTCTGCTCATAAAATCCAGATCAGTGGTATCAGAGTGGTCTGCTCCTTGTCGTCTTAATGCATGTCCCCAACGAGGTCAAGGTACAAAGAATTGGGTCTCGAGCTTGTTTCTCTTGAGGACAAAAGCTCTCACACGCCCAAGTGACCTCTCATGGCAGGAGAAAGGAAAGATGTCGGGACAGGAGATCCTATCAAAATGTTGCTTGAGGAAGCCCTCACGCAGCAGAGGAATGAGATGATGGATAATTTCGCGCAAATCCTTCGGCGACTACCAACAAGCCACGCATCTTCCTCGAGCGGAGGCACCGCCCCTTTCAAGGTACAAATCAACTTCGATATTCCTATATTTGAAGGACATATAGACGCAGATGCTGTAGATAAGTGGTTGAATCTACTAGAAGGGTATTTTTCTATCCATAAATTTTCGAATAAAGAAAAGATTACTTTTGCGCTCCTCAAAGCCGTTCCCCATGTCAAAGATTGGTGGGAAACATTCTGCGAGCAAAAGGACATAGAAGAAGCCTCAATATTTTCAGTCATGGCCACCTGGGAATCCTTCAGGGATGCTATTAAGGAACAATACTACCCTGTTGGAAGTTATGACGACTTGTATACCAAATGGACCACACTACGACAAGAAAGAGACCAAGCGGTGCCAAAGTTCACAAATATCTTCCATACCTTGCGCACCAAGTTGGGTATCAAAGATTCAGAGTGACATCTGGTGCTCAAGTATCGCGGTGGTCTGCATAGATACATACAGACCGAAATGGAATTTCTGGACATCTCTTCCTTGGGTGCGGCCTACCGATATGCCGTCAAAATCGTGCAGAAGCTCAAACAAAAGAGGCGGAAATTTGGGCCTGGGAACCCCTCACAGCAAAAGACAGGAAAGGGCATCCCCAACCCACAGAATAAAGGATAGAGCAAAGATGGACAGTATCAGGACAACCAGTCCAAGCCGCAAGCAAAGAAGGACACCGAAAAAACAAAGAAATATACCGGGAAGTGGTGTGACTTCCATAAGAGCCCTTGGCATAACACTGCTGATTGCCGCTCAAAGCAATCGCTGGTGGCCGAAGTGAAAGCATCTGAATCAGATGCGGGTTCTAACTCTGAGTCCGAACCAGAAAGGGGAATACGGATCATTGACGCGGAACCCAGTGCCACCATTGCTACCACCAAGCTCCAGCCTGATGAACCAGATGATCCAGAAGAAGGAGAACGCCTCTTCCATTCACAGATGTGGGTAAAAGGCACCCCGATGCACTTCATCGTTGATAGCGGTAGCCAGAAGAATCTCATCTCAGCAGAGGTCGTCAAGTGCCTGGCCCTGCCGACAACGTCGCACCCACAACCCTACACCATTGGATGGCTCCGCAAAGGAAACGATCTCCGCGTCCGCAAACAGTGCCGACTGCCATACAGCATCAAGCCCTTCAAGGACGAGGTATTGTGTGATGTTGCTCCTCTTGAAGTTTCAAATGTTCTTTTGGGCCAACCTTATTTATGGAAACGTCATGCTGTATATGAGTCTAGGCCTCGTAATGTTATTATTTCTTTGAACAGGAAATTGTACAGGATACTCGAGGCAGTCCCTCCTAGTGGTATTTCCTTGATCACTGCCAAGCAATGCAGGAAGGTCATCTCTCAGACTGGGAAATTTGTCTTCTTCGTGATTTGCTCTTAGAGTGAAAGAAAGATCGCAGCCACATCCCGGGCCTCCACGACCGATCTATCCACACAACATAAGCAAGTGGATAAGGTGGTGGAAGGATACTCAGATATCTTCTCCTCTCCGACCGGGGTACCTCTGCACTACCAGGTCAAGCATCCCATCGATCTGTCCCTAGGTGCACTGCTACCCAATGGGCCAGTCTATCGTCGCTCTCTGTTGGAAAACGAGGAGATCAAGAGGCAGATCCAAGAATTGCTCCACAAGGGGCACATTCGTCCCAGTTCATCACCTTGTGGGAGCCCAATCGTGATGGTGCAAAAGAAAGATGGGACCTGGCGACTTTGCATTGATTACCAGGCCCTGAATAAAATCACAGTCCGTAATTGGTACCCGATTCCCCGAATCGACGACCTCCTTGATCAACTCACGGGGGCCAAATACTTCAGTAAGATTGATCTGAAGTCTGGCTACCATCAGGTCCCAATAGAACAGATAGATGTATGGAAGACTGCCTTCAAGTTAAAAGAAGGTCTTTTTGAATGGCTGGTCATGCCTTTTGGTTTGACAAATGCTCCAACAACTTTTATGAGGATGATGGACGATATCCTACGACCTTTCACCAACAATTTTGTAGTGGTGTATCTGGATGACATACTCATCTACAACAAGACTTGGGAGGAACACTTGCAGCATATTCAACAGGTTCTGCACACCCTGCGGAAGCACAAACTATATGCATACTTGGAAAAATGCTCCTTCGGCATGGATAGGGTCCATTACTTAGGCTACATCGTTGATCGACATGGTGTGCATGTGGATCCAGCCAAGATCCAGGTCATCCGTGACTGGCTAGCCCCAACCACACTCACTGAACTTCGGAGTTTCTTGGGCCTCGCCAATTTCTATCGTCGGTTCATGCTGGGATTCTCTCATATCGCATGGGCCCTCAGCCAAGTGACCAGGGGTGGTGGTAAGGAAAAATTTATGTGGGGCCTGTCCCAACAACAAGCCTTTGATGACTTGAAGAAGCGTTTGTGCTCATCGCCAGTACTCTCATTACTGAACCTGCAACATCCCTTTAAGATCAAGATAGATGCTTTAGATTATGCTGTGGGCGCCGTTCTCACTCCACACGGCCACCCGTGGCATATCATAGTGAGACACTATCAGATGCTGTCCGCAAGTACCCTACCTACGACAAAGAAATGTACTCCATTGTACAAGCCTGCTGCCAGTGGAGACATTACATTCTTGGGAAGGAGACAGTCATCCACACTGATCACAAGCCACTACAGTTCATGCAGACCCAAGGAAAGTTGCAAAATGACCGCCATCAGAAGTGGTCAACATATTTACAGTAGTTCCACCTCAACATCAAATATAAAACAGGGAGTACCAACCGAGTTGTTGACTGCCTCAGTCGACCTCCAGTCATGGCACTTACCACGGTGCTAGACTCTTGCGGCTACGAGACCTCCGGATGGCCCCACATCTACGAGACAAACCCTGACTTCTCCGCCACCTATCAAATGTTGGGCACCAACTCAGTGGTTGCTAATTTCCATCTTCAGGACAGGTTGTTGTGTCGTTTGGGCCATCTCTGCGTTCCATCAAGCGAGCGCGCGAAGCTGATTTGGGAAGCTCACTACAGTCGGGTGGCAGGACACTTTGGCGTCGAAAAGACAGTGGCAGCGTTGCAGAAACATTTCTACTCGCTGAAACTTCGACAGGATGTCGACAAGTATATCAGGTCCTGCACCACTTGCTTTATTGCCAAACCGACCACTAAGAAACAGGGCCTATACACCCCTCTGCCTACTCTTGACAGGCTGTGGGAATCCATCTCAATTGACTACATGTCGGGCCTCCCATCCACCAAGAGGGGAAATGACTATGTTTTGTGGTTGTTGATCGCTTTTCCAAGATGGCGATTCTAGCCACCTGCAAGAAGAACATCACAGCAGAAGCCACTGCCAAGCTCTTCTTTGAACAAGTATGGGTACATTTTGGGATCCCACAGACCATTATCTTAGACCGTGACAGTCGGTTCCTCAGCTCATTCTGGTCGAGCCTCTGGTCACTGCTGGATACCAAGCTCACCAAATCCACTGCCTTCCACCCCCAGACCGATGGACAAATGGAGGTCGTCAATCGGATGGTCGTACATATCCTGCGCATGTACAATTCAACACACCCCCGCACATGGGATGAGAGTCTCCCCTATGTCCAACATAGCTACAACCGAGCCCTGCATAGCTCAACTGGCCACATCCCCTTTCAAGTGGGGTTGGGATTCCAACCATTGGGCCCCATGGATGTTGCACTTCCCCTTGCGACCACCTCGACTGACTTGTCCCCAGAAGCTGACAAAGCCGCCCGGTTCATTGAACGGATCTAGCATATCCGCCAACAGGTTCAGGATATTCTACAGAAGTCTAATGCCAAGTAAAAGCAGCACCATGATCAACATCAGGTGCCACATAAGTTCTAGGCGGGCGACAAAGTTTGGTTGCATTTGCAGAAAGAACGCCTTATAGGGCCCCATCGAAAGCTTCGCCCACTCCGTTATGGGCCGTACACCATCACCAAGGCGGTGGGTGACAATTCTTTTGAGCTCAACATTCCCCCCTTCCTTGGTCTGCATCCAGCCTTCAACGTGGCTCTCCTTCGACCATATTTCCCACCACTATTAGACACCTCAGAGATAGCAGAGAAGTTGACACCAACAGAGCTCAAACCTAACTGCCTACAACAAGCATCCAGTGATCATATTGCAGACACACAGATCAAGGGCACTCGACATCAAAGGATCCAGCTTTATCGAGTTGTCAAAGCAGGGTAGCTCCTGCACTAAGGCAAGTGGCTCACCTGAGGCCAAATTCAGCAGAAATTTCCTCATCTGATGGGGGAACTCAACGCAATGGAGACCATTTCTTACTAAGGAGGGAGGATTGATCCAGGTGGATATTGGTGGCCACCCACCTTTCCAACTGGCTCAAAACAGTTTTATGGCAATTTTGCTATTGTACTATTTTTAGCAGTTTTTTGGGTCTTGAACTTTCGGGGCCATTTTGAGGCCCTAAATGACCTTTTTTGGCAATTTGGGGGCCAAATGGTTGCCTTTGGCATGCATTTGGCTTTTCGAAAGTTGTAAATCTCAGATAGGCCTTTCCAACGAGCTATCGAGCACCCCAAACGGAGATCGTATGCAAAAGTTACGACCCCAGGAAGTTGATGTACTAACTTACCCAAACAGGGCCCACATGACTTTTGGCGCTTCATCTCCTAGGGTTAGGTTTTTGGATGTCTAGGGTTTTTGACATTCCTCTTTATTGTAAAAGGCCTTGAGAGTCTCATTGTAACCATCTTCTTGCGAAATGAGCGCAGTCGTCACATCTCTTCTCAGAGATAAGCCGCCACCATTCCAGCAAGCTTGTTTTCCGCTGCATTTACAGTTCTAGCTTATTTCCTTATTGAATAGAAAACCAGTTTTATTGTATATTTGTTATTTTGTGTTAAGCATCTGATAATAATCTATATTCATTTCGTTCTGATCATAAAATCCAGATCAGGAGAGTTCTCTATGAGACTTGGTGAAGATGTTGACTTGTCCATCAACCCTTTAACGAAAAAGGGGATTTCGCTGAAGAAAATATGGAAAAAATTTCAACAACTATACCGATCAATATATCCACCAAACCAGATGTCTTGGAAAGCATCTTCATTGGGGCAAATTGTTCTCAGTAAGAGATCAGTTTGTACACCAACTTGTTTAAATAATTCCGTAATGTTTTCGCTTAGACATATGAGGAGATTCTAGGCATCAACCCTTCGATAATCGAATATGTGATCATGACATATCCAAATGCGAAATCAGTTTGGAAAAAACTGCGTCCAGTTAATCCTAGAAAGGATGCAACCATCAAGGTTGAGAATCTCCTCAAAGATGGTTTCATTTATCCTATTGACATAACAGAATGGGTGTCCAATCCAGTTCTGGTTGATAAAAATCAAGGTACCATACGAGTATGTACATATTTCAGGGACCTTAATAAAGCTTGTCCTAAGGACAATTATCTGATACCTTTCATTGATCAAATCATATATGCATGCACATGCCATTAAATATTTTCTTTCATGGATGGATTTTCGGGATATAAATAGATCCAAATCAAACCCGAAGACTAGCACAAAACAACTTTCATTTGTCCCTGGGGTACCTTTATGTATAGGAAAATTCCGTTTGGATTGAATAATGTCGGAGCCACTTTCCAGCGAGCTATGAACTTTGCTTTTCATGACATCAAACACGTGGTCGAACCTTGCCTAGATGATCTACTTACGCGATCTTAAAAGAGAAGAGATCATCCAGAACACTTAAGGCTTGTGTTTGAACGATGCAAACACTATAAAATTCCATTAAACCCTAATAAGTGTATGTCCCGTGTCAAGTCTGGATGACTGCTAGGTTTCATTGTGTCGAATAGAAGGATCATGGTCGATCCATTGAAAGTCGAGGCAATTGTCAAGTTGCCTCCTCCTCATAATATTAGACAACTTCAAAGTTTACAAGGCATGTCCAATTTTATTAGACGTTTTATCAGTAAATATGTTTCATGCGTCTGCTCTAACAAGACACCCAATTCTTTTGGGAAGAATTTGCACATAACTCTTTTGAGGCTTTGAAAAAAGAACCATTGTTATCCCCTTTGTTAATCTCGCCAGATTACACTTGGGAATTTATTCTGTATCTGGCCGCATCCGATTCCACAATGGGCATAGTTTTGGTTTAGGAATATGACAAACTCCAAGAGCATGTCATTTATGATATTTCTTGCATGTTAGTAACACCTGAACTAAAGTATTCACACGTCGATAAATTGGCACTAGCCTAGGTGTATGTCGTTCAGAGATTACGCCACTATATTTTATTGTGAACCACTACATTGATTGCGAATGCCAATCCTTTCCAATATGTTTTAACCCGACGTATCATCGGGGGAAAATTCAACAAGTGGATTGTCATTCTCCAAGATTTTGATCTTACCTTTCAATCCGCAAAGTCAAAGAAGTCTTTAGTGTTCACAGAACTGATATCTGAATTTCCTAGTGGTGTAGAATTCGATGAATAAGATAATTCATTCCCTGATGAATATATCTTCCTCATTGAAACCTATGATCCTTGGTATGGAGATATTTTAATTTATCTCTAGAATTTGAGGTGTCCTATGGATTTCTCTAAAGAAGAGCGAAGAAAACTACGACATCATGCCAAAAAATACCTTATCATTTCTGATACATTATACAAACATGGGGTAGATTCGATATTATGTTGTTGCTTGACTCTTGAAGAAATTGAGCTAGTATTGAATGACGCCCACATTGGAGCATGTGGGGGTCATCTTTCTGGCTTGAAAACAACCAAGAAAATACTTTGTGATGGGTATTTTTGTCCCACCATCTTCAAAGATTATGTGGAATCTATGAAACGTTGTCACTCGTGTCAGTTATTCACAAAGAAAATTTGAGCACACCCTGCTCCCCTTCACCCTGTTATCACAACAGGTCCCTTCATTAAGTGGGGAGTTGATTACATGACTTGCAGCTCAGTCTCTACTGGGGGGCATTAGTACATTACCATTGTCCTCTACTAATTTACCAAGTGGGCGGAGATAATGACGACTGTGAAAGTGGATGGTGAAACTAAAGCCTATTTCGTATTCAATCAGGTCATTCTTGGTTCGGCTTCCCTAAAGAGATTTTCACCGATCATGGTATACATTTTCAGAACCACATGATGATGGACCTGACCACAATGCTTGGGTTTAGACAAGAATACTCGTCTCCTTTTTATCTGCAAGCCAATGGTCAAGTTGAAGCAGTCAACAAAACCCTAAAAACCATTCCTCAAAGCACCATCAATGCCAGTAGATGAAACTAGCACATCATGTTGTATCCGACTCTTTGGGCATATCGTTCTAATGTCAATACTTCTATCGGTTTCTCACCATTTCAACTTGTTCACGGGTTGGAGGAATTCACACCTATCGAATGCAAAATCCCATCACTAAAGTTGGCTATCCAACTATTACCCAACACTTCTGCTTTAGAAGAATGATTGCTTCATTTGGAACATTTGGATGAACATCACAGGGATGCGCTCATTGCCAATGAAGCTCATAAGAAACACGACAAAAATCAATACGATAAGTCTGTAAAACCTAGGGTTTTCTTCGAAGGAGACATTATTTTGGTCTACGATCAAGATAAGGATCCCCCAGAGGAAGGAATGTTCAATTCTATGTGGCTCGGTACCTATATTGTTTCTATATCCTTGAAGAAAGGATCATACGAATTGAAATGATTATGATGGAGTTAAGCTGCCCGAGCCTAGAAATGGGCTCTACTTGAAAAAGTATTACACCTAGACATACATGTTTTTTCTTGTATTATAGATGTACATTTTTGTAGAGTTATTCTTTTTGGTTTTTTCTTATGTGTCTTCTGGATTGTGTTTCAGATGACAACCGAGTGGTTTGTAGGATTCTCCAATGGCACTAGTCGTTACACTCGTAACTTGGCTTCAATGGCTTGGGTGATCTACTCACCTATAGGAAAACTTGGTTCATCAAGAGGTGCTTGTTTAGGATCTACGGCGAATGATATAGCTGATTATAGTGTCGTTAATGAGCTAATCCGAGATGTTCTTCACCACGACATTTCATGTTTGGAAGTAAGGCTCGATTCAAAGTTAGTTGTACTTTAGTGGACGGGTGAGTATCGAGTTAGAGATCCTTCCTTGCTACATGAGTTTTTGAGGGTTAGATTACTTGAAAAACATTTTGATCACATTTCATATCAACATATTTCAAGAAATCACAATACATTAGCTGATGCATATGCAAATTATGTACTCAATTGGAATTTGTATCATACACGATAACATTAAACCATTTAAACACATAGAGAAAACATGTATATAAATCGACAGTGTGTGTATATATATATATATATATATATATCCCAAAAATATAATAATCTGTGATTTTGAGTCAATCTCTATCAAAGACAAGTATCAATATACAAAATGGGCATAACAGCCTCAAAATAGTGTCACTCTCTCTAAGGAGAGCCAGGAGCCTCAGCCTTCTCTGCTAGGGCGTCCCTATAACATACCACGATCCTGGATACTTTCCTAAGTAACCAGATCCATGGAGGGGTCACACCCACCACATGCTCTTGCATATCTATGGTCATTCTCTCAATGCGATATGTAGGAATGTCATGTGTCAATTGGCCCATCTTCCCTTCAATACTCCACAGCATGGCATCAGTACCACCTGGCTCTGTTGGTTGCACATATATCCTGGGATGCCCAGTCGACCTTACTGGCCCAATATATGCACAAAATGTATGTTGTTAGCACTCAAACTCACAAAAAACACATGTTTATATTTTCAATAAAAAATTATAAAAATTAAATAACTTTCAAAATAATTTTGGTACCTATATATACCCAGGCAGCTCCTGGAGGAAACATGAGCTCAGGATCACCCCAGAATTCCATACCGACATACAAAAATTGTTTGAATGATGTCACCTAGCGGATCCACCATCTGATAAAATCCTCGTCAGCATAAGAAGTACTTGTCTCACCTCCTCCCTGGCGTAGGAAAATATCACCCCACATGGTCAGCTTTGGATCACGGGGGTTTAGTGGTAGGAGAGCCACTCATGGACGCAGGGTAGGGACTCTCTCTCGAAGAAGGCATAAATTATGATTCCATAAGCAAAATTGTTCGTCTTCCCCATTTTGCGCTCCATAAGTTGGTGTTTCATATTCACCAACAAACCAGAACACCAATCAAAGATAACATTGCGCAGACATTCCACGCACATCTGCATATAGCTTCGGGAAGCTAGATGTTGAGCCACACTGCTACCGATCATGTTTATAGTACTGAGGATAAATTTCAAAGGAAATCTGGCTATTTGTCCAATCGGCACTTGGCTGCCGCTCTTCTCAGTTCCTTCTATGTAGTAGGTGTTAATATAATCCTGCACCGATAAGGGTCCTGTTGTTGCTACAACATTCCCCCAAAATTTTGAAAAAATATTGGGGCACCTCCGTTTGGTTTTAAGAAGAAGTTTGCCTAAGAGTCTCAGGGCATCAGAGTCTTTCCTTACTTAGTTTCCCTAAAGAAAGGTCTTGTGCTTGCCTTACTCTTTGAGTTTATTTTCACCTTTTGCCTAAGTAAAACTTATGATTCTTTCCGAAACGACGGAAGTTTTGAGCTAACTTTTCCGCAACGGCGGAAAAGTTGGTCCAAACTTTTCGAAACGGCAGAAGAAAACAATCAAGTCGAGTCACAATGGAAAACTCATCCTAAGCTTCTGAAAAGGCGAAACCTTTGACCAAGTGAACCCGCGGTGGAACAAATTCACCAAGTTTCTCCGCAACAGCGGAAGAATTCATGTAAGCCTTTCGCAAACGGTCGGAAAGTTATGAATAAATCACCACGGCAGAAGGACTCGTCTATCTTTTCCGCAATGGCGAAGGTTCTCAAGAAACTCTTCCGCGACGACGGGTAGAATGGCACACGTTTCTGGAAGGACTCAGATAATTCTTTCGCAAAGGCAGGTAAACCTACTTAAGTTGGCCAATGAGTAGCGTCACGCTTTCCCTTTGCGGAAATGTTCGGACATTTCTCCCTCAACGACGGGAAAACCCAGTTTTTCTTTCCACAGCAGGCGGAGAAATTACCCAAGTCTTTCCGATTTTGGCAGTCGCATTTAATAAGAAAAGTGTCGATTTGACCCCATCCGTATGCCGCATTAACCCCATTAAATGGTCTGCAACTACCCTATTAATGGCTCACGCATGTCAATTTATATATATAGGGTGTTAACCCCATTGAGTTTTCATTTTGTCCACTGGTTAGAGGGCTCATTCCCGTTTTCATTCGAATTTGTAAGCCCCTGCTCCAGGCTCACCGTTTCCACAGCGGCATCGACATCTACCTAACATCATCTTCCAACAGGTTAGTAACCTGTCAAACCTCATGGAATAAATTGTAATAGTTGAGGTGAATGTTATGTTCATGGTTCTGTTCGTATTATCCTAGCCATGGCAAGTTGTTTAGTTTAACCACGGCCAAAACAACTCATGCCTATACCCATTTAAACGCACCAAAGCCTTATTTTCATATGAACGTGGACATCTCTGGGATCCTGAACAACCATTAAGCTATCAATTTTGTAATCTCCAAACCAGCCCCGTCTACCCTTACGTGAAGAACATCGGTATTCTTACCCTACTATGAAGGTTTACGATGTTTTTGCGCCATGAAACATAGTACTCATAATTGCTTTGTTCTTACGGTTTGTTGTTATGAAATGCATGTCTCTTATTTTTCATAGTTGCAATATAGCGGCCTACAGAAACATTTTAGTTTTGCATAAGGATTATGAAATAACATGTGATATAAATGTTTAAACTGAGATGGAAGAGCCATTTAAAGTTTGCAAATTAGTAGTGAGACGAATAGAATTAGAAGTTTTCAGTCGGCGTTTAGGCCTCAATAGTATGAGTAGAATGATAATTTAAATTGCTGAAATTGCGCTGTATGCCTACAGGATTTTTCAAATGACTAAAGGTGGCAGGAGAAGGTCAAAGGCAACCTGCGCAGCTGATGACAATGCAAGGGTGGAGACTACATTCCAAGATACTAGGTGCACTACAGGCGTGCCCCCAGAAGTAAAATGGGGAGATGTATACCGTATGGTAAGAGACCAAGATTGCCCTAAGGCTCTTCTTGAAGAAGAATGTCTATATCGAAACATCAGAAACTCCTGTATATCCAAAGCCACCACCCATCTAGAGCTCTTCCCCTGCTCAAAAGTAATAGGATGGCTTCTGTGGCATGCGAATACCGAGACAAGTGTTCTTTCGGACAACAAAGGAGAAGCTTTCGCTTCATTTCATCCATCCTGTATCTCAATGGCTTATAAATTTCCCAAGCCCCAACAGCGACTGGATGATGCATGGTTAAAAGAAATCAAGATGGATAATCTGGAGATGGCTAGGAGACTACTAGTCTCAGGCAAGCAAATCAGAAAAAAGGATAGTGAGGAGTATGAGGTTCAAAATCTGAGGCCCCCTTTCAGATTGATTGCTCTCATGCTAAGCAGAATCTTTGGAAGACCCGATGGGACGATGTTTATGATGCAATGGGTGCCCATCATCCACTATGTGGCATTCAAAGGAACAATTTTTAACTGGGATGATATTCTCTCAGACAACTTAACATCAGCTATAATTGTTGCACAAGAAGGGTTAATGGAGAAAAGGGCAGAATGTTATATGGCATCCTATTTGATAAGTTGTGTTGTGGAAAAGTGTCCCTTTCCCAAGTTAGGATGCATATGGAACTTGGCCGAGACCTTAGTATTCATTGCTTATAAAATATTCTGGGCTCAGAATTACAAAAGGCATTACAAACTCATTTGTGAGGAGTTTATCATGCCTCTATACGAATTAATGTTCAACGAGGAACCCAACTGCTTATCTGAGAACACCATGGAAGTCTTGGATAACTATGGTGATTTCTATTTTTCGTCAGAAGGCACCTACATAAGAATGTATGGAGGCTCTAAACCTACGTATATACTACCAAGATATGCCACTGATTATGTGGTCCACAAGGAGGCAGTGAGGCAAGTGTTCATTGATGGGATTTGTAGCACCTCGTACAAAGCAAAGAAAGCAACTTTCCCGCCTTTACCTTTCTATGTTGGGGCCTACAAGTTCTTAGGAATTGCAACTATAGAAGATTTCAATGTAGAATTAAAAGACTTTCACTTCGGGGAAAGGATTTTTTGGAGGAACGATCGACAAGGCAAAGCGGCACGACATTGCAAAGAACTCCATGCCAACTTTGAATACGCCCACTATTATGATGAGGAAGAAGAAGCGTATCGAGGAGTCAGTAACATGAACGAACTATATATTTGTCGACTAAGTAAAGTCGGGGCCAGTTCTAGCTATGGCGCTGTGAAGGGTGCAAAACAACAGTAGGAAAAGGAAGCAGCATAAGTTGCTCAAACTCTCTCTAGAGAAGAGCAAGAGCTCAAGGAAGCAGCTAAGAAATTCCAAAGAGAAGCTTCTAAGAGAGAAAAAAAGGCAAAAGAAGATGAACTCCAGAAAGAAGAAACTCAAAGGATTTAATCAGTTGAAGATGAAGCTCGAAGAATTCAGGAGGAGGAAAGAAGTAGGTTGGAAGGAATTGCCCAACAAGAAGAAGATGACAAACTGAGAAGGGAATAGGAGGAAGAAGCGCAAAGAAAAGAAGAAGAAGAAGAAAAGAAATCCAAAGAAGATGCTGATCCCAAAAGCCCAAATATACAAGACTTGGATATGGGTTCCCCCATAAGGAACCTCCCAATTGTCCCTTTTACACCATCCAAGAATAGTACAGTGTCCCAATGGGATAAGTTTACTTACAACAAGAAAAGAAAATCCATTGTTAAAGAAACATGAAACCACAGTCATGCAAGGTACCCAACATGCGCACAAACTCATGGCATCTATTTGTGTGGCCTCTGTTCTAGCAACTGCCGACAATGTCGACATATTATCAAGCAAGTTAGAATTGGAGAAGGAGAAAGCCCACCATCTGCAGGAAAATATGGTCAAAGAGAAGAATTATTCAAATTTGATGGTTGAGAAATGTGACACCCTTGTGCTAGAAAAAGGAGAACTTAACAGGAGATTTCAACATCTAGAAGCTGAAAAGAGAGCTTTAGTGATACAAATGAGAACTCTGGAAACATAGAAAAGAGCTCTAGAAAGCCGCAACCTACAGTTGGAGTCCAAGAAATTTGATACTGCTCAACAGATTGATGACCTAAAGGAGAGCGTTGAGAAGCTGGAAGAAAAGGAGGAATTGCTAGAACATCAATTACAACTCGCAACCAACAAGGTTGGAAACCTGGGACCCTTTCATGAGCAGGCTTGTGAAATTATGAAAAGGATACACGAGATTCAAGAGCTCATGACGGAGGAAATCTGCAAGTTGAAGGAAGTGGTGGCCAGGATCAAAGAAATAAATGCTGAGGCCACTAGGCATAGAAGAAAGTATGTATGTATTAGTGAGGACATTAGGAGGAAAATGGAATGGAGAGAGGGAAGATCAGGATTCCCAGAAAGACTCCCTCTTAATTCCATCACCGATTTCAAAGCAGATATCCACCTCTTAGGGTTTTGCCAAAATTACAGAGTTAGGTTGGATGAAGTAGCCATGCTTATGCTTGAACAGTGTGGGAATTTGTATTTGAAGATATGAACCACCCAAGAAAATTGCCAGGTGAAAATGCCCCAAACCATAGAGGAGTTTCCAGACAAAGCCCAACGTTTGTCTGATCTAAGGGAGGGGTTGAATGCTGAAGTGGACTATGTTAGGAAGGTAGACGCTTTGACCTCAGAAGACCTTCACAATTGGATTGGCCAGGCCACAGTTCGCGCACATCTCCTAAATGAGATCCTCCAAGTTACAACAATAGAAGTCGCTAATCTTGAAGAAGAGCTGGCCAAGCATGAAGTTTCTCTGAAAACCATGCTTCCCCTTGATGCAAACAATATCATAAAAGAGACCAGTCTCTAGGTGAAGCATATAGCAGAAATGGACAGGATACTAATTGCAGGAACACATCAAGTAACAACAGGAGGAGCAGAGGCATCAACTTCAATGGAATTCCTAGTAGCAACAGTGGCTCAAACCCCAACAGGAGTACCAGCTTCAACAGAAATGCCCAAGTCAGCAAAGGCATCAGTTCATAAATAATCTACCTTTCTCTTATTTCTTAGGTTTGCAACCAACGTTTCTTCCTTCAGTCCTCCTATGTGTTAATCATTAAATGATATTTGGGCCTCCGTCACGTTCATTTTTGTAATATTTTTGGGTTTTATTCTTTTTTGTGACATGGACACTACAAGACAAATTAGAGGAATATGGACGGTTAGGGTATAGGTGGCAGCTCTTGGAGCATTTTGTAAAGATATATATAGTTGAATAGAAGAGAATAGAAGGACTTTTGGCAGGTGAAAGGAGATTTATGTCTTGTACGTGAACTATTTCTGCTACATGAATAAGAAAATCGTTTTGGCCTATGGAAGCCGACGCAACATTTTGCTTGGGATTGTGTTGGATAATTGCTGAACTATTTCTGCATCTTTCATACATTTTATGTGAGATCTTTCTTGGCTATTGTGAATTAATTCTCTGCTATGAATGATTTCATTTCCTTTGCAAAATTTATGTGTTAAATGGGTAATAGAATGTTTATCTCTATCAAAGCTATCTTTGATAATCTTTATTTTCTGCTGTAAATGCTTCTATTCAATTTAATAGCTATCTGTGAAGTTCTTGGTTGCATTTCCAGTTTATTACTCATCCTTTAAATTTGCTTCTTACAAGGATAGATTAATTTAGATTTAATTAGCTTAGAATAGATTTGTTTAACGCATGCATTTAATTTAGGGCACATGCATATCATCTTAAACATAAAATATATAAACTGTGGATTGGGCCGCAACCGGTAAAATAAACAAATCTTTAAAAACTTACTATAAACTGTGGATTGGGCCGCAACCGGTAAAATAAACAAATATTTAAAAACTTACACAGTAACCGGACCATTAACCAGACGGATTCCCTACACCAAACGGTAGGCGATCTAATTGGGATCGCTTACTGGGGAGAATCCCTTGCTGATTGATGCTACGATTTTCGAGGCATCAATAGGTCCAACACCCCTGAATGTGCCTTTGAGGTTTACCACCTCTCCTCGACGGGATAGTTCAGTAATGAAGTAGATATCATCCATTGTGATATCTATCGTCTCCCCTTGGATATTGAACAACCCCTGATTAGGATCCCAATAGTGAACTAACATTTAGAGTAAGTGGGATTGTGCCCTCATGTTTGATGTCTGGAATTTTTTTAGAATTCCACACTGTCTTAATGCATTCAAATTCAATGGGTACCCCATGGCTATTCTATCCATGGCCTCGTGCTCTCTTTCTCTCCAAGTGAGCACCATACCTACATTACATCCATCATTTTTGTATTAGTTTGGAGTTTTTACATTTTTTTTGTGCCATCCGTGGGTCTCCTTTTAACATAGTCGCACGTACCCATGAGTTCATTTCACTCCAACTTGCACTTATTTCAGATACCCACGACTTCAACAGAGCCTACCCGTGGGTACGCAAAATTAAAATTTTTAAACAAAAAATAAGATTTAATAAACCATTAGAAAAAACTTAAAAAAATCAAATATGTAAAGCACAGAGATATTTGTTACCTCCAAGTGATGGATTCTAAAATAATCCTCCAGATTGCTCATATGCAACGCACAAAAGTTGAAGGTTTTTTCCTCTTCTCCAAGGGTAAAATGGTAAATGTGGGTTAATATTTGGTTTTGTTTCTATGCATAGTAATTTGTTAAAAAATTTTACCCACTTTATATAGTTCCTAACCCCTTTTTGTTATGTTTCTTAATCTATAATGACTAATTAAGTTATTTTGACTAGGTAAAGTTACAAGAAGGCGCTCTTTCACAAATGTGTTCACACTGGTGTTATATAAAAGGTTTGATTTCCCAGGACATGTCGATTAGATCATTGCATTGCATCTATACCTCGTCATTTTTATGCCTTAGGACCTCCCTTTTTCACCATGGACTGTGATTTTTAACCCCCATTTTTACCCTCCATTGTCATTGTTCTTCCATGGTTAGGACCTTCCTTAACATGGGTCACCCTAGAGAGGAAACCATGTCATAGTGGTTCCCATGCTGTCGCTTTCCACTTTGAAGACTTGTCACTTATCATGCATTTTGGTTAAAAATTTATATCTAGTTCCCATCCCTATGGAGTTCTTTTATGCTCTTGTTAGACTTCTTAAAATTAACACGATTGATGAGTATACTTTTCTTGTTCAGACTCGTTAAAGGAATTGAATAGGCATCCACTTAGATATAAGTTTACCCCTTTTTTGGATCTTAGTAGATTATTTATGAAAAATGTATACTCTAGTTCTTTTTCTACTAGTAGAGTTCTCTCTTGTGTACTTTTATACGTTTTTGGGCGAAGAGACTAACTTTACGAAAAAGTCCCTATGAAGTTCTTGTTTAAGTTTTTTAGACTCCTTAAATATGAAAACATCGGCGAGCACATACTAACTCAAGATTAATACTAAAATCCACGAGTAGGTGTATGGAGTTCTTGTTTAAGTTTTTTCAGAATCCTTAAACATGAAAACAACAACGAGCACGAACATATCCGGGCTCAATATAAAAATACATGGATCAATAAACTATCGATTACTAGTCTATCTCTTCTTCAAACTTGTTAAAAAATGAAGAAAGTCCTTATTTAACCTCCCATGGACTCATTAAACTACACATGGTTGGACCATTATCAAGCATTTTTCCCTCTCTTCTTCAAGCTTGTTCAAAATGAAGAAGGTTTTCTGAGTTTACTTTCTTGGATTCGTTAAAATTTAACAAGAAAGACATTATCGAGCTTCCTTTTAATCTTTTCATGCTCGCTTAAATAATGAAAAGACACCTTAAAAGGAGAAGGGAAAAGAAAATCTCAGTCATTTCATTCATCATACGACAACAATTCTAATCCGTCCTTGAACACATCACTTTTGTTAAGTCAATGGTCTTATTTTTTTGCTTTAGGATTTAACCTAATTCCAGAGTTGTTCACTCCTTCGATTGGTTACTCTTCCAATCATATGGAGAGTTTGTTATGTCTCCTACATAGAAATATTATATCATGTTTCCTGTCTGTCCAAGCTGCCTAAGTCACTTTCCTATAGTGCTCAATGTTCAAGGATTACCCCTATATCGACCACTCTGTAGTTCTTCTTGAATCCTCATGTCGGCCATCCCTTATGTCAGTACATCAGTTTTTTTTCAACTCAATATCTCAGTGTTCCTCGTGTGAGATGATGAAGGATTACTAAATGCTTTCCTTCTCACGGGTCTCTTCCTATGGACATCAACACATTTTTATCTAGGAAGCAGACTTAGAGTTCCCAGATAGTACCTTGATATTTGCAGTCATTAGTGGCAGATCCTCTCGCTGTTGAGTTATGGGAATACATAAATGTCCCTTACACGACAGATTCCTCAAGTGTTCAACTTCAAGACCTCTTATTCACAGTTTCAAGGATGTAATTAGTACCTTGGACCCCATTTTCATTATTGGTGGGTGTCCTCGCATTTGTTAATGGTTCTCATCATTGATCGGTAATCAAACAAAATCCTCCATGTTCAAATTCAACTCCTTTATTCTCATGGTTTAGGGTGTTTACTTTTTCTTGATTGGTTGGATTGAAGACCTTGGGCCTATGATAACATTTATTTGTTTATTTCCCAAGCTGCGCAAGACTGAGCGCTACTTATGTTGGATCCTCATGAGACATAGATCCAGTTTGTTGTTATGGTATGATATTCTTTTGACATGGATCGACGCTTGTATTTCAGTGGCCATTCTATATACATATTTTTGTTTTGTATTGGAGATCATGTTCTATTGAATTCTGAGCATCTCCTTATATCAAGATTGTAATTACACGTTGACCTTGCTTTGTTTCAGGTACTGTTTGAGAATTTATTCCTGTGGCTCTCACGCTCCTCCACTTCTTTGTTTTCTAATGCATTTCAGCCATCATTACCATTCTGACCTCATTCATTAGGGGGCATCTGTTATTAGTTAGATTGGCACTTCTCTGTCCGTGACCACACTGCATTGTCGGTCACACAAAAGGACCTTATGGATTGAAGAGCCCAATTGACTATAGATGCTTCGAATCTGAATATTACATCATCCTCTTCAGTTTATCTATTTTGTGAAGATATTTTTAGGCATAACCACGACCCTAGTATCTGTCAACTCATGGGTCACCCGCAGGTTCTCCATTGACAACACACGATTTTCCCTAAAATGTTGCACCCACTAGTTGACTAGTATGATACTCACGGGTTACTTGCAGGGTGTCAAGTATTATACCCGTGGGTGCCTCCAACAAATCACGAAAAAATATATTAAAAAATCGAATTAGAGATGGTTATGATAGTTACCCTAACCACCATAACCTCCCTAACCATTTACCTTTCGAAACCTATCCTCTCATATTGCTATAAATGCAAGGAGAAGGCCTTAGGTAAAGGGGGAGAACCATTTGTATAAGGAAATGCTGAAGAAATATCCATTGAAGGAAGAGGAGCAAGGAGCCCAGGATCAAGTTTCAACAGTGCAGGTCACAGATTAGGTATAGTTTGTTGCCATTAATGTGAATAAATGCAAGAGATTTTCTTTCCCATAAAATAGCTTGTCTACTTTGTGAATCTAGTTCATTTGAATCTATCATATATTTTATATATGAGTTTCATGCTAGTTTATTCATGTTTATGTAGTCAAAAACTTTGAGGAAGGTGTCTTGTTTATTGCAGGTTTCTCATTGGGGATTATGGATAAGAGGAATAAAGCTTAAAAATTGGATTAGACTTTGTATATCGAGGTATGCTCTTTTGTCTTTAAACCCTAGATTTTCTTGATTGAGGAAATATTGTATGCTATACTTTTTTGTCAATTAGATTATGTACCTTAGTAACAGTATGTTGATGATCTCTTTGAACTTCCCAATCATAGGTTAAGTTACCGAACAACAAAATGCATTAAAGGAAATTCAAAAATCTCACAAAAGGAAGGCTTACTAAAATCAAACAACCGCCAATAGTGGCAACATCACTTTCCAACTCAGTTAAGGACCTCACGAATTAGCTAAATCAGGTATGGCGGCTAATGAGTGATGAAAAAGTTGATGATGGATTTTGTAGAGAAAAATATGGAGGATGTGTTGGCCAAAAACTAGATAGCTTGTCAAGTCCATAAAGGCACCTAGCTTTATCCTTATCCACTAAAAAGTAGAAAAGTAGGACAAATCTATGTAAAAGCAGGAAATCAGTCTTGCCATTCTGGATTGTCATAAAAAGCAGACATAATCTACCAGAATATATCTGAGGGTGCACATGTGGATAATGATGGCAAGTGTGAGCCTTAAAAGGAAATATGTGGTCAACAACCTAGACAAACACCTAGGAAACTATCAAAAATGAACAATACTTTAAATGCTAAGTTTAGATGGGTTTTTAATATTATAACAAGAGAGGCACTCCTGAGACTATTTCGATGTTATGAATCCAACGGAATTGATGGGTCATATTTTTTAAAATATATTTTCCAAATCTTTGAATATGTTCATTTCTGAGAATTTTTGAAGTGGGTACATGCTCAAACACGTTTGATTGGGCATTCTAAATCCAAAAATCAACCGTTTTTTAGAGTCTATGTAACGTGGAAGGATTTACTAGGTGTTTGTGAATGTATTAAATTTGAAAAATCATATTTATTTTGTCATGACTCCATTTGGTTCTCAATACTTAACATTTAATGCATGTAACCTTCAGAAAATTGTTGCATAAAATACAGAAGCGGTTTATTTATCAATTTCATCATGTCGGGGTATATACCCATCTTAGAATTTAGCTAATGTTGTAAAAATCATCCTCTAGAAGCAACCAAACTTGGAAACACCCAATTTGTTTCTGCATTTATGTTAGAGATTGTGGCATATATTATTTTTTCATTTCTTTTCTTCTTTTATCATTTCACAAGAGAGGATAATGTAAATCACTTAGTTATTTGTAAATAGATGTTAGTGATTACAACATAAGTCTTCTGTATTTAAGAAACACCAACAAAAAAAATAAAGAATAAAAAAAAAATTAGTTGAGCAACTACATTCCCTTTCTCTTACATTATGGGTGCTCATAGAATGAGAGGAATTAATATCAGAAGCTACTTGAATGCGGTCCAATATTTTATAATCATTGACTTAGTCTAATGATGTTATACCTACAAAGTATTTGTCCATCATACCTGTAGAATCTTGACCAACTAAAAATTTAATTGAAATTTCCTTACCTTGGACAAGCACATAGGATTTCTCCCTTCATTTTCGAAGGATAGTGCCAATTAAGAATTCTCTCAAACATTGGTATCCAAAAACTAAATGTTGAATAAATCATTCAATGACAACAATCCTTAACACAAACTTTGATGACATCTAATTATGTTCCTGAAAAGGGCATTTGTTTTTCATGGAAATGTCCTTTTGTCTATATTTGTGTTATCTGATCTAGGGATTGGTAAATTTTCCAAGTGGTACTTGTTATGGAAAGGATATTTCTTCAGCAAGGTCCAAAATATGTGTTATAAAAAGGGTGATGTGTTAATGGTTTGCATTGGAAAGAAAATCATGCTTATATTCAAAATTTCATTTTCTTTTCTTTTCTTGAAATATGTTGATTTGTAATGTATGCTTGAATTTAAATATTTAGCATGTGTAGCTTATAACCTAAATTTGATTGGTGAATTCAAAAGCTAGCACCACTATTAAATTTTTGCTTTAGCCGGATTAGATGAGTAGAAGCTTGAAAGATTTCAAAAACATTATTATTTAGAAACTTAACGTTGAATAGGTCCTTCAAGGCTTCAACAGTAATAGTTATAGCATTCAAAATTTTGTTCCTGACCGACTCATTTGTTGTAAAGGGCAGTTTATTGAACCTCGAACTCTTTTAAATTTTTGCAATATAAGCATTCTACCCAAGGAAGTTTTACATCTTTGAATTGGAAACCATACGAAAAATTTCTTCACTTGAACTTCCTATAAATTTAAATCTTTTCGATAAGATTCAACTCTGCATATGGAAAAAAGTGTGCATGCATAAAGTGCTATTGTTGTTGTATAGACATGGTGAAGGTCCCGCTTCTACTTTATTTGCAGATTTTTCAAAGGATATTATTCCCTTCTTGTTGATGTTAGAGGTTCTTTGGACTTGTTGGTAAATTTACTTTATTTGATTTGATTTTATTATTCTAGTTTGATCTATGATCTTGTTAAGTTATTAAGAAACTCACAAGAAAAGAATTACACTTTAGCGCACAAGAAATGTAAGGAAGCAAAATAACCCCCAAATTATTTATATTACATGTATACCATAATTTGACTGAATTGATTGTTACATCAGAAACTTGCCCATTGTAAATACATGAACTTGCGCCAAATTAAAAATTGTCCGTGCGCAACAATTAAATTGATATCTTTAAATGAATCCATCTCTACAAAATTGTAAGTTTTGTTGAATTTAAGGAAACGTGGGAACTGTTCATAATATTTATGCTAACTGCTTGTTGATTATGCCCCTTTATTTTATTTCAAAGGGTTGGTTTTTATATTGGGGTTGTGACAATTTGGTATCAGTTACAATTTACAACACTCAAATCATTAGGTGGAACTCAGATAAGATACTATATATGCGTATTTCTGAATAAGCTATGTTTCTAACATAATTTTCCCAAATATTCAGATTGATAAGTTGAAGGAAGTAGGGAGATTGTGCAATGGAGAATGAGCAAGACTTTTCCAACCTTTCCAAAGAGGTGAGAATGGCTGATAAAAAGACAAAATCCAATGGGCACATAGAAGAGGTGGATGCATGGGAAATTATTTGAGGAAACGAAAAGCCTGCAAGCTGATAATAAGAAAATTATGAATGTTTAAGAAAACACAATGAAGTGAACCTTCAACTGTTGCTAAACTTGGTTTTCCTACAAATTCAAGTAAAGGATGTTTCAGTATATCTAATGAAGGGAGGGGGCAAAAAATGTCTAAGAAAAGTGGTCCTAGAAATCCATCGAAACTCAAGAAGTGTATCTAGGAATCGAATGGATCAACAATCACCTATTTGGACAGATAGAAAACATTTAAGGGAAGAGGAAATAAAGAGCAGATTAGATACATATACAAAAAGAAACCAAAGGCAGAGGCAAGATAAGGACCAATTGTGTGCGGAGATCAGGAAGGTAAAGCCTCATATATTTGATGGAGAAAACATAGCTGAAAATGTTGAATCTTGGTTTCTAGAAATGATGAAGTATATCCAACTAAATAACTACTTCAACAATCATGAAACCCATATAGCTATATACAACCTTCAACGGAAAGCCTATATATGGTGGGAGCAATTAAGTTAAGTAAAACATATAAATGAAAGACATCTTTCATGGGAGAAATTTTAGAAATACTTAATGCATAAATACTTGTCTCAACACTACTATGATAGGACAATGCAAGAGTTTTTTGTACTCAAGTTGGGCACCATGACTCTGGAATAATATGAAAATAAGTTCTTGGAACTACTGAGGTACGTTGATTTTATCCATGATGGTACCTTGCTTTTATCCATGATGAGTAGGTTAAAATTTAGCGTCTTCTAGGTGGGTTTCCAACATATTACATGGATAAAATTATGTATGATGAACCAAGAAATTTAGGAGAAGCCATAAGAAAATCCAAATGTCTATACGAGCAAGTAATGGAAGGAAATATATACATAAGACTTGGAAAGGCAAGCTGAAGGAAAAACAAGATCAGAGAAAGAAGGGTTCCAAACCCTTTGCTGCTAAAGGTAATTTGAATACATAGCTAGGAAATAATTTTTTCCAAGTGGATCAAAGGTGGCTGAAACTACAAGGAAGAGACCAAAACCCCCTATTAAATGTTGGGGTTACAGAGGTGAACATTTGTTTCGGGACCGCCCCAAGAAAGGTAATAAGGGGGGAAAAATGCATAACATACATAAAGATACAACCATGGAGGAAGTGGCTAGAAGCATACCTCGCATATATGTGATACTAGATAACAGACAAGCATATCACCAATCGGTCGTGATTGAGGTGAAAGGTATGATTCTTGAGGTGCCTATTTCAATTTTAATTGATTCAGGAGCTAATCATAGTTATATCAACTCTAATATGATTCAAATATGTAAGTTAGTAAGCATAAAGCTTCCCTAGGCTAGGATGGTATAGTTAGCTACAGGTACAAAAAGAAGATCACCTCAATTATCAAGGATTATTGTTTTACTACGAATGAACTTCAGAAAAGAGCATATTTGGATGTCATACCTCTTGTCTCTTACGATATTCTCATTGGGATGGATTGGATAGACTTGCATTATGTTTTTCTAGACTTCCATAACAAGATAATTGCATGTCTTGACAAGGATAATAAGAAGACACTTGTAAAAGGAATTCCAAGTCCTATATCTGTACGACATGTTTCTACTATGCAAATGAAAAAGTACATCTAGAAAGGTTTCCAATTATACAAAGTTCATGATAAAGAAATATCTACAGATGAAGGTTTACAAATTGAAGAGTATGCAATGCTACAGGAATTTGCCGATGTGTTCCAAGATATACATGTATTACCTCCAAAACAAGACATTAATTTTACTATTGAACGGTTTCCTGGAGCTACCCCGACATCCAAATCACCATATAGGATGGTCCTACCTCACTTGAAGGAATTACAAATCTAGCTTGAAGAGTTGTTGAAGAAGGCGTATATTTGTCCCAATGTGTCACCGTGGGGGACACCTGCCTTGTTTGTAAAGAAGAAAGATGGAACCTTGAGGTTATGTATGGACTACATGCAACTAAATAAAGCCACAATAAAGAGAAAATATCCATTGCCTATGATTGATGAACGATTTGATCAATTGAGAGGAGATAAGGTTTCTCCAAAATAGATATGAGGTTAGATTATCACCAGGTGCAAATTAAAGAAGAAGAAATCAACAAAACTACTTTTAGGACTAGGTATGGACACCACGAGTATACAATTTTTCCTTTTGAAACTGAAAAATGCACCGACCACTTTTATGTGTTTAATGGATGGTGTTTTTGGAAACTATTTGGATAAGTTTATTATAGGATTCTTGGATGACATACTATTCTATTCCACGACAATGTAAGAGAATGACGAGCATATGAGAGTAACAATGCATATATTAAGATAAAATTAGCTTTATGTGAGAGTTCAAGCCATCTTTAAACTATTTATGCAATGAGCTAACCATGGTTTTGAATTATTGATTTACACCACCCAAAGTCTCTTGGAGAATGAGACAATTTTCTTGTTTGATACCTTCTCTCATTTTCATACCGTATAGTTGCCTCTTCAAGTAAATTATGTTTGTCAAATACTTCGTCATATACAAGCTTTCCAACTTGATCCATAAACTTGCTGCTGACTTTTCTCCAGCGATATTAAACAAGACATCATCTGCAAGACATAACCGAATTGTGCTAAGTGCTCTGGCATCTACTTCCTCTCATTCATCATCTATCATAGTTACAGGTTACTTTTTATTTCCATCTAAGGTCTTTTGCAACCCTTGCTGAACTAACAGATCTCGCATCTTAAGTCTCCACAATTCAAAATTATTTTTTCCATTAAACTTATCTATTTCAAATTTAGAATTAGACATTTTTTCCATCAATTTTTTATTTTTATATTTAAAAAAATCAGACTTCTCTTTTCTCAGAAAAATAATAAGCCAAAAAATACCTCCATCTACAAATACCCACAATGATGCAGGCTCTACCTTCACAATCTATGGGCTGCAACGTACAAAATCAAGCTCCACTTACAGACTTGCTTTCACACAGGAGGCTCTCCTCCCTTCTGTTCACGGGAGACTCTCTACTGAAATGGCGGCTCTCCTCCAAAATGGCTCCGCGGACAAGAATTGAGGCTCTCCACTCGCGAGCTCTTCCACAACACTGCTTCACGCAGCAGACTCTACGGGCTCTTCCACGACGGGCAGACTCCACGGGCTCTTCCACGATGGGAAGACTCCACGAGCTCTAACTCTTCCACAACACTGCTTCACGCAACAGACTCCACGGGCTCTTCCACTGGACCAACTCGGATCCTCTCTAGAAGCGTCTCTCTCTACTCTTCATGCAACGTCCAACACTACACACAGGGTGCATGGGATCCTCCACACGGCTCTCTCCAGTTCCCTCTTCAACAACTCAAACAGACACAATGCTCTATGATGGGGACGACTCTCTCTAGTTCCCTCTTGAAAAAATCGTGCTTCACCTTCGGCTCTGATACCACTTGTTGGTATTTTTAGTCTGAAATTTCTTAATAAACAAGAATAATGAACAAAAATAGAACGCGGATATTACACACTATATTAACGTGGTAAAACCCCAATTTGGGGAAACATCCACAAGGCAAAGGATCAATGTCTTATTCCTTCAATAATAGAGATTACATCTAGGCATTTCTCATACATACTCTCACATTCGTACTCCTCTCAAAATTACACATAAATACATTTTTGCAATAACTTACATAGATAGGAGAACTGCCACCGATTAGAGAAACTTCCAACCAACCAACGGTTAGAAAAACTACCCAGGTTTAGTAAACCAATATCTAGTTTTGAGAAACCATTATTGGTTAATTAGTTGTCATAATTTTAATAGAGAGGGTTGTATAGAAATTATGATAAAGATCTTCTATATTGCCCCTACTAGATATAGGAAACACATTATTATTTAAATCATTTTGAAAAAAATCGACTTTACTTTTGTTGAAGATTAAATATTTTTTATTCTAATATTTTTGTTTCCATAGGACTACTATGCATAACAAAGTTGCGTCTTACAATTAAAGGTTTATGATGCAAGGTTCATGGTCATTTAAAATGTCAAAATTTAGAATTTGGTTGTTTAAAGGGATATTGAAAATGACATAGTCAACCACACTACTTCCAAGCCCATGAATGCAATTCATTTGGCTAGAATTAGGCCATTTCATAAGACCTTTAAAAATAATTAGATCTTGAGCACTATAGAGCACCAAACAAAATTTTCCCTAAATCTTTAGAATTTATTTTGTAGTTGCGGGCTAAATCAAGGTCTTCATGTAACCATAGAGGATTAGGGTTGGAAGCATTGCATAAGAGAATAACTTGGTTTTTACTTGTTGGAGCATTAAAGTCACCCATTAAGAGGATATTGTGTCCATTTCTTAAACTAAAAATATCATGTTCAAAGCGATTATAAGGACAAGTTTTATTTAAATTGTTCTTATAAAAGCTATTAAATCGATCTCTCTTTTATATAAGAAGAAATTTTGCAATGATGGGAAGAAAATTTCAATTTTAATTAGGTAATTTAAAAATATATAAATAATATTAAAAAAGTACCATAAGAATTATTTGAATTATTTATTTATTTTTTAAATATATAAAATAAGAATTATTTGAATCTTTTTGCTGTTTTTTTAATATATGTAATGATATGGGTAATGAATTAATGAATTTATTTTTCTTATAATAAAAATTATACCAGTATAGATCCATCTTAAAACTTGGATCTACTGAATCTACCAAACACCAGAGGGATCTAGAGGTGTAATTTTTATTTTAAATTTTAAACTCAAAAAATTTGATCTCTCTCTTGATTGATAGATCTGAGTTTAAGTTTTAATTTTTTATTTTATAAGCCAATATGAATTTTTTAATTACTTTTCATAATTTTTTATTCCATGAGCCAACATGAAATTTTTAAATTACTTTTTATTTTTGGTAATGTAACTACATTATGTTACGTTATGCTACCTTAAGTGACAAAATCTCCCCCATACCGGGTTGTAGAGCACCTAGCTCCTCTTGGTGCAATAATTAAAATTTGTCATAAATTTAATAAAATTATAAATTTTTCCATTGTGTAAAGAATGTCATTGAAAGTCTTATATTATTTTTTATCTGAAATCTCATCATTTTATTAAAGTGAAAATATTAATTTCTTGATTTATTATTATTATTATTTCAATGGATTGGTGGAATTGATACAGAGATTTTATGCTTAATTTTCACAACACTCAATCACTTGAACTAACTCTCTCTTGCTCTACACACGTAGATAAAATTTAAACTTTTTAATACGTATTTAAATATTATTTTTATAAAGAAATAACTATTTTTTTAAATATTATTTTTATAAAGAAATAACTTTTTTTTAATTATTAAAATATTTTTTGCCAATATAATTTCAAGATTTAACATGAAACATCATCTTGTATAGACAAACCCTAATCACTCTAAAAGTTATAAGTCATACTAAAAAAATCCCAAATAAATTAGTCTCCCATGGTCCTTGTACTCATTGAAATAAAAATCATATTCCCTTTATATATGTTATTATCATATAATAAATATTTAATATATGTAAATAACGCTCTACCTGAAATTTCTTAATAAACAAGAATAATGAACAAAAATAGAATGTAGATATTACACAAGATATTAACGTGGTAAAACGACAATTTGGGAAAACATCCACAAGGCAAAGGATCACTTTGAAATTATTCAAATAAATTAAAATATTAATCACTTTGAAAGTTAAAAATCATATAATATATGTGCGTAGAATAGATTGTTTAGACTTTCAACTTTTTTTACACCATAATGAATCATAGAATAAATTCCATCTTTCTATGATTGATACTATACATTGATTTTCCTTTTTTCCTTAGTGATTGTATTATCATATAAAGATAAGGTGTGTGTGTTACAAAATTGATGCGACTAGATACATAGAAATCGTTGTCTTATTAAAGTCGAGTTCGGGCGATTAGAAGAAACTGAGAGGCAATTACAAAGAAAGAGAGTTTGATAATGATTCAAGGCGAAAGTCGAGTCCGAGCGATTAGAAGAAACTGCGAGGAAATTACAATGAAAGAGCATTTGATTATGATTCAAGGCGAAGAAATTGCGAGGCAATTACAACGAAAGAGAGTTTGATTATGATTCAAGGCGAAAGTCGAGTCCAGGCGATTAGAAGAAATTGCAAGGCAATTACAACAAAAGAGAGTTTGATTATGATTCAAGGCGAAAGTCGAGTCGGGCAATTAGAAGAAACTGCGAGGCAATTACAAAAGGCGAAAAACTAGTTACTGGGATTATTAGAGACGTAATCTTTTCTATGACCGAGTTTGTGCCCCGCCTTTCCCCACGCTTTCCTTTCATCTCCGTGCCTCCACCGGCTCAATCGTTGAATTCTGCGCTGAACTTCATATAAATATGTAGAGAGGCAGGAACAACACAACTCACAGGGGTTTGAAAGACGTTGTAGTGGGAGAGAGAGAAATGGATCTTCTTCTCATATCTTTGCTTCTTCTTCTTCTGTGCATGGCTGCCTTTGCAGCAACACCATTGTCCAATACTCACACTTCGCTTCAATCTCGTTCCGACTCTGCACGCAGGGTGGAGGAAGGTGAATTCATGGACGCCCATGATGAAAGGGAGTTGGATGCTCTCTTGTCATTCAGAAACTCCATCACATCCGATCCATGGGGAAAGCTCTCCAACTGGACGACTGACAAATCCCCCAATATTTGCTCGTGGTATGGTATTCGCTGCAGACAGAACACAACAAGAGTTGTCGCCATTGACCTTCATGCATATCTATATGGAGATTTTTATGAACGACGTTTGCAAGGTACACTTTCATCTTCTCTTGGTCGCCTCTCATCCTTGGCTACTTTGAATCCGTCTGGTAATTATTTGATGGGAAGAATTCCACCGGAGTTGGGACAGTTGAAAGCATTGCGAGTACTTGAACTGAGCTGCAATCATCGTATGGATGGTTATATTCCAGTAAGGGTTAAAGCCCTTTAACCCTTACTGGAATATAACCATCCATACGATGATTGCAGCTCAGTTCAAGTACTCGCAATGCTTTCAACTGTCCCAACTCCGGTGGAATTCTTCCCATCAAATAATTACCAGACGGATTCAAAGTAGCCAAGGATGAGAGGCGACCAAGAGAAGATGAAAGTGTACCTTGCAAACGTCGTTCATAAAAATCTCCATATAGATATGCATGAAGGTCAATGGCGACAACTCTTGTTGTGTTCTGTCTGCAGCGAATACCATACCACGAGCAAATATTGGGGGATTTGTCAGTCGTCCAGTTGGAGAGCTTTCCCCATGGATCGGATGTGATGGAGTTTCTGAATGACAAGAGAGCATCCAACTCCCTTTCATCATGGGCGTCCATGAATTCACCTTCCTCCACCCTGCGTGCAGAGTCGGAACGAGATTGAAGCGAAGTGTTGCTGCAATGGTGTTGCTGCAATGGTGTTGGACAATGGTGTTGCTGCAAAGGCAGCCATGCACAGAATAAGAAGAAGCAAAGATATGAGAAGAAGATCCATTTCTCTCTCTCCCACTACAACGTATTTCAAACCCCTGTGAGTTGTGTTGTTCCTGCCTCTCTACATATTTATATGAAGTTCAGCGCAGAATTCAATGATTGAGCCGGTGGAGGCACGGAGATGAAAGGAAAGCGTGGGGAAAGGCGGGGCACAAACTCGGTCATAGAAAAGATTACGTCTCTAATAATCCCCGTAACTAATTTTTCGCCTTTTGTAATTGCCTCGCAGTTTCTTCTAATCGCCTGGATTGGACTTTCACCTTGAATCATAATCAAACTCTCTTTCATTGTAATTTCCTCGCAGTTTCTTCTAATCGCCTGGACTCGACTTTCACCTTGAATCATAATCAAACTCTTTTTCGTTGTAATTTCCTCGCAGTTTCTTCGCCTTGAATCACAATCAAACTCTCTTTTGTTGTAATTGCCTCGCAGTTTCTTCTAATCGTCCGGACTCGACTTTTGCCTTGAATCATAATCAAACTCTCTTTCTTTGTAATTGCCTCGCAGTTTCTTCTAATCTCCCGGACTCGACTTTAATAAGACAACGATTTCTATGTATCTAGTCGCATCAATTTTGTAACGCACACACCTTATCTTTATATGTTAATACAATCACTTAGGAAAAAGGGGAAATCAATGTATAGTATCAATCATAGAAAGATGGAAGGAAGGAAGTTTGCAAGGTACAGTTTCAGGATATGATTGAAGTTTGCAAGGTACAGTTTCATCCTCTCTTGGCCGTCTCATTATTGGTCGGGATAGACGAACCTCGTAGAAAAGGTTGAGAGGTCTGTCATTCCATGCATTCGATGTCCTTCCCGTCCACCTATGTCTAGCCATTCTCATGAGCTAGGAGAGTTTAAGCCATATGGAATTGGTAACTCCGAGATTCTAGGAGAGTTTAAGCCATCTCGAAACTATTTATGTAACGAACTAACCATGGCTTTGAATTACTAATTCACTCCACCCACAGTCTCTTGCAGAATGTAACATTTTTTTTGTTTGAATGTGGTCTTGGGATAGAAGAAACTAGTAACAAAGGTTGAGAGGTCGACTTATAGAAAATAAACCCCTCTTTTGGTTTGGCTTGCTACCTTTGCACTGTGCTTTTACTATATTTTCTTATAATCTAACACATATAATAGTTCTAAATCGATCAAAGAAAATGATGTATCCATCCATTTAACCTCAGATTTCAGGTAGCTCAATCCATCACCTCTTTGTTATATAGTTCTGGAACAAATTTCAAACAAAGGTATGAAATTAGTTAAAAATTTTCATTTTAATAAGCCATACTAACTCTATTATGTTGCACAAGAATTATTTTTGGGCAGCTGTGAGCCTTCGGATCCTATGTCTGTCTAACCCAATATACTTTGAGGTTATAAACATTGCATGATATGAAAGGGATTCCTTGCTTTCAGTTCCATGTAAGAGTTTTGGATTTGAGCCCCCCTTTTTCTATGCTTATTTGTTCAATTTGTGTCGTTGTGGTTTCCTCCACCTGCATCAAAAATCCATGAAGCACACACAATGTTTGAGACCTATCTCACCGATAGATAATGCCCCATGGATACGAGTGTTGGTATTTCTCACCATAATCTTGAATGTATGGTTCATCTTCATGGTGCCAAGAAGATTATGGCTTTTAGCTTGGGTGCTATTCCTACTCTTATTACATCATATCAAAGCAATGCTATTGTGTAAATTTCCTTTCTGTGCTAAAGCTATAATTTTCCCTTTTTAACATCTAGATCCAACATATCCCTGCAAGGATTTCAATCATTTTCAAGGCAAATTTTTTGAAGGTTCAATGCAATTTCCAGTGCATATGGGGAGAGTTAAAATTTGGAATATTTTATTGATTAATTTAAATCATAAATAACACATTTTTCCATTTAACAATGATTTACGTTATGAAATTAAAATTAATACCTAATTGAAATCAAGTAGCTGTAATAATCTTATCACTATTTCATACAGATTCGCTCTACGATTATAAGACAGGCCTCATGCTATGCGGAAATACCAGAAGATGATGATATAATTCAAGTGATATAGAAATTATATGTATCTTGATATAATTTTATGAATTTTATTTTAAAATTCTTCATTTGTGTAATGTATTTGGTATTTGAGTAAAAGTTTACAAGCATCTATACAGTAGATGATTCAAAATTCCAAAATTTACTGAAAATGAGAATCTATGATATTATAAACCAATGGACATGTAAAATCTTATTTCTCTAAAATAATGCAGTGACACCTCGAGATAAATACGAGGATGCTACTAAATTTTGTAATAACCCTGAGTAGGATAATTTTTTTATGTCTTTCAGATAACAGTTTGAGCATCTAAGTTTCCTAGAAGGTAGCGAGGATGGAATACTTATTCATTTTGTATAAGAGAAGATCTATTGAAGAAGCCAATCTATTACATAATAGTTTACCTTCTTATTATTTATTAATACCAATAACAAAATTCTAAGTGTTGAGGTCTCAGTCGTTCAGATTGTAAACATCGTTGCTAGTTTTGAAAACTGGACATCACATGCTTTTAAACTTAGGAAAGTTACACACATTTACAGGGGAGATTTATGGAGTGCATTGCGCCAGGTCAATTTTGGAAGGAACTATCCAAATCCTTACCAGTGACTAGTACATCAGGAGAGATATATTATTTCAAATTTTAAAAAGCCTATGCAATGCAAGAGCAATGTTGACTTGAGCATGAAATGAGTATACACAAATTAGAAGATTGTAATATCTATTTATATATATTAATATCTATTTATAAGTATTTTCTCTATTAAAAGTTATAAAATTTCTATCTGATATTGTGCCAAGTAGAACTATGAATGGCCATTTCCAAAATTTAAGAAAGTCAATGAATTTAGGGTTAAATTTTATATGTTTTGTTTTTATTCACATGGGTTATATTCATTCCTACATTCTTGTTTTTACTACAACTTTGTATTATTGATGCAAAACCCCTTATATATAATTATGAACCCTGAATTAAATTATTATCCATTCGATGACCCATGGTTTAGTTTTATATTCCAAAATATAATAGATTTCTCCACATACATATATCTACCTGTATAATTAAGTAAACTAATTTATTAAGATATATTTATTTCTATTAAAAGTCACTACTTTAATATGAAGTCAATAGTACATATAGTTATTATTAATTTATGTTTATGTTTTTTCATTTCACAACTAACTATAGCTATAGCTTTTTAGGAGAAAAGAAATCGTAATGCAATATTGTTGCGTTGAATCTATAGTCTTTCCTTGAGAGAAGTACTATACTATAGAATATTTGGAAATATAAATGTATTATAGACAATACTTTGTTCTTCTTCTATTTTGATCAATGCAATTGTTACTCTCCCAATTTAATTGTGAGCATGGTGAGAATACTAGAGACTTTTTCCTTTTGTTGGTTCATGAATTAACTCTATATATGTTAATTTTAGAGTCTAGTGATAATTGTTGTTTCTAGCGCAACAATAAATATCTCATGAGTATTTTTATCGTATGTTAATAAAAAAATTCATTCTAAATCTCCTTTTTTATCTTCACTAGTCCTTTCTAAAGCCCCTTCATTATCTTCGCTCGACGAAATTATTCTAGTATCTTCATCGTATATAATTGTACTCCTTAAAGTACATATTGTTAAGTTTGCACCTAAATGACTTGTATACATTCATGAAGGTACTATGACGTAGCGAAGTCCCTTGTATTGGGAAGGGACTATAAGGTAGGGACTATATACTATCTTCCACAAGTGCCTAATTAAGCATATTTGAAGTATATACTATGTAATCTAATTCAATAGGTTCGATGAGTCCCTGCAGGAAATGATAAGGGAAAGGAATTTTCTCAAGGGTCGGTCATTTCTAAGGTTCTCTTTCAATGAGACACAAAAAATGATTACATTGTGTTTAAGTTTCATTATTCAAGAAATCAAGTTTTCAGTGATTCAATGGATATTGATTATAATTTTAGCATGCTTGGAATGGATCTCCAAAATCGCCTCCAATGCTAGCTAGTTGTGCTTAATGTTGGTGGCCCCAAGAATGATTGTTGTTTCATGATGTTCGGTAAGTGGATCTACAATCTCACCTGCACGCTGTCCCTCTCAATCTCCCTTTATGGGCGTGAAACATTGTCAATCATATTGCATCATGCATTATACTAGTAAAACAAAAGACATCCAGCGAATTGTTTATCTATAGCAAGTCCAAGTCCCAATGGCAGGGACTTATTGCTCTGCAGGTTCTCTTATTTTGTTTTCACATTAATGTCATACTCATAATGATATTATATTGTTGATGTATTATTATTATCATTGATATGTTATTATTACCATTGATATATTATTATTATCATTGATATAACATTGATAAATTATCAATTAATATCTTATTATTATTATTATTATTATGTCCCAAGACATTTAGTGAGCGCTCAATTGTAGTAATTCAAAGGGCATTGCACACAGAGAAATGAATCTAAAATACATAAGAAACATGGGTAAGTAGGAATGAAACATGCATAAACTATACTTCAAATAATAACAATAAAAATAAATATTTTAACATCCTTTCAAAATTCAAACGTACCTAGTTTATGGGACCTTTTTTCCTATCTAATCGAATTGAGGATCGAATTGGACATATTAACATGGAAACATGGTCTATAGGGCTTGTTTTCTTAGAAGAAAATTGGGGATCGTGTTGGCCATATAAACACAAAATCATGGTCTATGGGACCTGTTTTCGTAGAATCAAATTGACCATATGAACCTAGGTCTGAATTTTAACACTAAAAGTACTTTTATTGACCGCTTGACTACGACCCCAAAACCTCACAATACACAAATGGTAAAGTGGCCTCGAATAGCATGAAATCCTTGGACAAGGTGAAAACCAATTGGGCTCACAAAATTCCAAAGGAAATAACAAAGCATGATGATGATGATATCATTTGATGGTAGAGTGAGAGAATCATTAACCTTAAAATCAACACTACGAGTAACCTTTGTTATGTATGTAGGCTACAAAATGAAGTAGGGTCATGTACGTTAATTGCATAGGGATCTCAAGTAGTGGTTTATACGTATGTATAATTTTCGCTTGAAACAAAGGCGAAACAAGTTTCTATACCCAAAAACACAACAACGACAACAAAAAACTCAGAGCTTAGTGGCAAATAATTCATCTATTTTAGTGTGAATATAGGTGTCTTGCAGTGGTTTGAGATGATATTCAATTTCTCCAACCTTTTCTGGAAAAAAATAAAAAGAGAACAAATCACAAAAAAATGATATTAATTGAGATCGTGACATGTAATCTAATACTAGGACTATAGGAATTGAAATTTGAACTAGCAACTACTAGTCTTCCCATTGGCCATGTATAAAGCTTCAAACAAAATAGCTATTCAGTAGAACAAATGGTATCAAAAACCCCAAACCTTGGGAAAAATATAATGAAAACTAACTTGGATTTGTAGAAAGGGTGCTCATAGAAATGCAAAAGAATGAGGATTAAAAGGGTAGAATATGAAGACCTTGGTAGTTATTAATGTCTCCAACTACAAATTTGAAGCGATTCAGAGAATTCAATACACTATTATTCCACAAGTATACATTTTGTTCGATTACATCTAATTGCTTGCAACTTTTCGATGCATGTTTGAAATTTTGCGCTCTTTGATGCATTTTTGCACATGGATGAGTGAAAAAACGGCTATAGCTAGGGATGAATTCACTGGTTCTTGTGTCCTCTTAACATTTACATTGCTACTAGTAAAGGGATTGAACCCCCATTTTTAGACACCAAATGTATTCAGTTTCTTTTGAATGAAACTAGTAACACTGAGCCAATGAAAATAAGGAAATGACAAACAAATTTCAATACACTAGAGGCTCTAAATTCAATCAATTTCCACCAGCCTCTAGAGTGTACACATTTCTTCTTAATAAACTTGGTTTACAAACATAAAACTGCACCTCTTATATAACTAAAACTAGCAACTTCTAACTCTCCAGTCACTTATCACTTATCCATGTTAAATCAATATAGTATTTGAAATAATAATAAACACAATTTAGTATTAATACAAATCATTAATTAAAAAATACAAATAATTAAAGTGGCATTTTTATTTTTATTAAGCAAAAATTATAAAGAATATTTGAATTAAAGAAAATATTTGAATGATAATGAGTTTAATAATATTTAAATTTATTAAAACAATTATTATAAATATGAAACAATATACATATATTTACAATAATATCTGAGAGCAGAGTAACACTTCATAAGGGTTAATTAATTTGTAAAGAATAATTCAATAGCTACTAACATTTCCATTTATATAAAACTATATACATAAGTTTCCAATAATATTTCAGAACACCACTTCATAAATTACTAATGTTTCCATTTATATAATATGCATATAAAACAATAAACATAGATTTCCACTAATATTTGAGAACACCACTTCATGATAACATTATAGATTTCAAACCATGATATATGATTAAATATTAATTTTAAACATTTTAATATTTATAATTTATTTTTTCTTATTATGTCAATATTGTCTAGGAAGTTATACAACTTCTTAGTTCAACACACTTTATTTTTTTTATAATGGGTTGAAGCCTTTAGGCCTAGCAAACCCAAAATATTTAGGGAATCGATACCCCAAAAAGGATCATGGGTTTGGGGGCACCACCCAATGTTTAACTCTATTCCATAACATAAACATGACAACCACTCCCCCAAATCCAATTCATGTTCCCATACCCATTGTTATCAATGACATATTTTCATCTACATGACTTAGCTATCCCACTCTTACATTATTACAAGTTTACTATCATTATCAAATTTTCTCACTTGTCTTTTATTTTCATTGCATAAATCCAAAGGACAACCCCTTAAGCACTTATTATTTTGAAATGAAGATATACTAAAAGTGAAAAACGTGTGCTCCTATTGGGATTTCCTATAGAGTATGTTTGATGAAAGATTCAAAATTCCCAACTCATGTAACTTAGAAATCTCTTGAAAAATCGATCCACTCAAATTGTTTCCCACCAAGTCCAACTGATCCAAAGTAGATATTCCACCAAGAGATGTCGAGATTTTCCCATCCAATTTATTCCAAGATAAATTCAACAATTGCAGGCTACTTATGCCTCCAATGCTTGCACGGATTTTTCCTGTAAAATTATTGCAATACAAATCAAATATAGTGCTTCTAGGAAACAAATATGGTAGAGTATTTTCATGTGATTTCATGATGACTTCTATTTCATGAATTGGAACATATATGTTCTTGATTATGTCCTCATTTGACTAATTTGACACATTTTCAAATCCATAGTCTCTCAAGTTACATTGATATTCTTCTGGTAAATTTGTTGTTTGATAAATCCAACACCTGCAACCTAGTTAGATTTATGATTTGTTGAGGTATACAACCATGCAGATTATTATATCAAATTCTTAAAAATCTCAAGTCATGAAAACATGTGAATCACCAAAGAAATTTGCCTATGAATTTATTGTTCCTTAAATCCAGGTACTGAAGTCGCATTCAATTGGCCAATGATGTAGGAAGTGCCTCTGAGAAGTCATTATAATGAACTAAGAAAATTACCATAAAAATGCAATTTCCAATGCTGTTAAGAATTGGCCCTTCCAAGTTGTTTTGTGATATACCTAATATCCTAAGTGAAGCCAATCCATTAGTATTATTTGAAGTAGTACCAATGAGGCTGTTATGAGATAGATTAAAATAATTCAATTTAGTCATAGCAAGGGTAGTGAAATTCCTAATTAAACTATTTAATGAAAGATCTAATCTTGAAATAAAAGTCAAATTGGCAATAGATAAAGTAATGTTTCCAATTAATCTATTTGAAGAAAGATCTAGACTGGACGATTAAGTCAAATTGGCTAAAGGTATAGGGATGTTGATAGTTAATCCAATTGATGAAAATCTATATTAGACAATTGATTCAACTTGATAGTGAATTTAAATATATTTTTAGTGAGTCTATTTCGAGTGAGATATAAGGAGGAGAATTCTATCAAATTCATGGCAATTTCTTATGGGATGTTCATTAATCCATTTTCGGAAAGCCCCAAGTAGGTCAACATAGTCAAATTGAAAATGCCTTTAAGTATACTCTTTGGGAAGTTACAAATATAAAGTATTAAAGAGGAAAGGGGAAGGCGAAATATGTTAAAAAAAATAGAAATAGAAATATTAATATCTGAAACCCACAACAATGTAAGTTGTGTCAAATTATCCAACTAACGTGGTATATTGCCTAAGAATTTGTTGTCAGTCAAATAAAAGTACTCTAGTTTTTGCAACATGCCCAATTTGACTAGAGTAGAGCCCTCACTACTATTGATGATCAAGTTAAGTTCTTGTAACTCTTTCAGCTGGAAAAAATCAATTGGAATTCTTCTAGTCAAATTATTTTTGGAGAAATCCAAGGTGTATAGTTCATGCAGCAGAACCAATTCAACTCGAATAAGACCTAAAATCCAATTTTTTCCTAGGTGAAACACCAACAATTCTTTAAGGTGGCCAATCTTGGTTGGAATTTTTCCAATCAACTATTTGAAGTAAGGTCCAAGGTGTGCAGTTTATGCACCATGCTCAATTCGACTGGAATATAAGTCAAAATTTTATTGTTTCCTAAGTCGAATACTAGTAATGATTTGAACTCTCCAAACTTAGGTGGAATTCTTCAACAAAATACATTAGCAAAATGATCAAAAGTACACAATAAATACAAATTACTAAGATACTTTGAAAGAGTATCTTTCAATATTACTGCATAAGGTTCCTATTTATGAAGGTCAATGGTCATCACTTGTGTAGTGTATCTCCTGCACCGAATACCATACCCCAAACATATGTTGTGAGAGTTCTCGGTGATCCAACTTAAAATATTTCCAAACGGATCCAATGTTATAACCTTTTTGAATGACAAAAGAACATCTATATCCCTTTTATTGTGGGCATGTGCATTCATTGATGATAGTAATAATTCTGAATCAAATTGATTTTGAAGCCAACATAAGTCCATTGGATTAATTTTGCTTCAAAATCAGTCTGATTATAAATTTGTACTATCATCAATGATTCTCACACCCACAATAAAAGAGACATGGACGCTCTCTTGTCATTTAAAATGGTTGTAACATTGGATCCGCTTTGAAATATTTTGAGTTGGACCATCAAGAAATCTCACAACATATGTTCATCATATGGTATTTAGCGTAGGCAACACACTACAAGAGTGGTGACCATTGACCTTCTTGAAGAGGAACCTTATGCAGTAATCTTGAAAGGTACTCTTTCAAAGTTTCTTAGCAATCTGTATTTATTGTGCACTTTCGACCTTTCTGGCAATGGATTTTCTTGAAGAATTCCACCTAATTTTGGCGAGCTCAAATCATTACTAGTACTCGACTAAGGGACAACAAAATTTCAGGTTCTATTCGAATTGAATTGGGCACATTGAATAAATTGCACACCTTGGATCTTGCTTCAAATAATTTGTCTAGAATAATTCCAACCAAATTTGGCCACCTTAAAGTGTTGTAGGTGTTTGACCTAAGCAACAATTAGGTTTATGGTCCTATTCCAGTTGAATTGGGCCTGTTGCTTAAACTGCACACCTTGTATTTTCTAGAGAATCATAATTTGACACGAAGAATTCTAGTTGATTTTGGCCAGCTGAAAGAGTTACAAGAACTTAACTTGATCATAAATATCATTTTGGGTTCAATTTGAGTCAAATTGGGTTGGGTTCGATTTGAGTCAAATTGGGCCTATTGTAGATACTAGAGTACTTGTATTTGGATGACAACAAATTCTCATGAAGTATACCACGTCAGTTGGTTAATTTGACACAACTTACGTTCATGTGAGTTTTATATATTAATATTTCGAGTTCTATTATTTCAGACATTATACATTCCCTTTTCCTCTCTTATTCTTGATACTTGTAACTTCCTAGGGAGCATACTTAAAGGTATTTCCAATTTGACCAGTTTGATCTACATAGGGATTTCCAAAGATGGACTGACAAACATCTCAAAATAAATTGTCAATTTGACCAAATTTTCTTCCTTGTATCTTGCTTGAAAAAGTCACTAAAAAAATATTTAAAGTCATTCTAATTTTTACTCAATTTTCTAGTCTAAATCTTTTTTCAAATGGATTAACCGATAGCATCCTTATAGCTTTAGCCAATTTGACTCAATTGTCTAGTCTAAATCTTTCTTCAAATGAATTAATTGGAAACATCCCCGTAACTATTATCAATTTGACTTTTTATTTCAAAATTAGATATTTCATCAAATAATTTAATTGACAACATCCCTACCTATGCAATGACTAAATTAAATTACTTAAATCCATCTCATAACAACCTCACTGGTAGTATTTCAAACAATATTAATGGATTGGATTCATTTAGGATATTAAATATATTAGAAAACAATTTGGAGGGGCCAATTCTTAACAACATTGGCAATTGCACTTCTATGGTAACTTTCTTAATTCATTCTAATTACTTCTCAAGGGAACTGCCTACATCAATGACCACTTGGACATGGCTTCTCAAGGGAACTGCCTACATCGATGGCCACTTGGACATGGATTTAATACCTAGATTTAAGAAACAATGAATTCATACGCAACCTTCCTTGGTGCTTCACATATTTTCATGATTTGAGAGTTTTAAGCATTGGATATAATAATTTGCATGGTTGTATACCTCAACAAATCACAAATCTAACTAGGTAACATGTGTTTGATTTATCGAACAACACATTTAGTGGAAGAATACCAATGCATCTTGAGAGAATCTCTATATTTCTAAATGTATCAAATGAATCGTATGAGTACATAATAAAGAACATATATGCTCAAATTCTCTAAATATAAGTCGTCATAAAGAACATGAGTATATTCTACCATATTTGTTTCCTACAAACACTATATTTGATGTGTCTTGCAATAATCTTAAAGACAAAATCCCTGCAAGCATTAGAGGCATAAGTAGCTTGTGATTGTTGAATTTATCTTGGAATAAATTATATGGAAAAATCCCTACATATCTTGGTGGGATATCTACTTTGGAGTAGTTGGACTTAGCAGAAAAAATTTGAGTGGATCGATTTCTCAAGATGTTTTTAAGTAACATGAGTTAGGAATTGTGAATGTTTCATCAAATATTCTCTACGGAAAAATCCCAACAGGAACATAGTTTTCTACTTTTAGTGTATCTTCATTTAAAAATAATAAGTTCTTAAGGGGTTGTCCTTTAGATTCATGCAATGAAAAAGTAATACAAGTGATAAAATGTGATAATGATAGTAAAAGTAGTAATGTAACAGTGGGATGGTTAAGTCATCTAGATGAAAATATGTCATTGATAGTAATTGGAATGGGAACAATAATTGGATTTGAGGGAGTGGTTATTAGGTTTATGTTATGTGATAGAGCTAAAAATTGGGTAGTTCCCCCAAATCCGTGACCCTGTTTTGGGGTGTATCGATTTCTTAAATAGTCTGGGCTTGCTAGGATCAAAGGCTTCAACCCATCGTACAGACAGATACAAGTTGTATAACTTCCTAGATAATATTTACATAATGAAAAAAAAAAAAAATGTCAATACTAGCATGTTTAAAATTAATGTTTAATCATATCGTGGTTTTAAATCTATAATTCCCTTGTGATGGGGTGTTTTCAAATAATATTGAAAATCTCTGCATGTTGTTTTATATGTATTATATTTTGTATAAATGGAAAAGTTAATAACTTATGAAGTGGTGTTCTCAAATATTATTGAAAATCTATGTATATTGTTTTATATATATAAATGGAAATGTGAGTAACTCTTGAAGTATTCTTTATAAGTGAATTAACCTTTATGAATGGATGCTCTCAAATATTATTGAAAATTTATGTATATTGTTTCATATTTATAATATTTTTTATTAAAATTTAATTATTATTAAATTCATTATCATTCAAATATTCTTGTTAATTTGAATAATCTTTATCAATTAATTTTTTTTTAATAAAAATAAAAATTCCATTTTAATTATTTTTATTTTTTAATTAATGATTTACATTAATACGGAATTGTGATTACTATTATTTTAAATATTATATTGAAACATAGATCCACTTTATAAGATTTAATTTTCAATTTATAACATCAAGGTTATTTATTTGAATCTTACTCACATTTTTGCCAAGTGATAAAAAATCTAAGAGTTAGAAGTTGCTAGTTTTATTTATAAAAGAGTTGTAATTTTATGTTTGTAAACCAATATTCTTAAGGAAAAAGAGGCTAATTAATGTGTACACTCGAGAGGCCAGCGGAAATTGATTGAATTTATAGCCTATAGTATATTCAAATTCGTTTGTCATTTTGTTATCTTCATTGGCTCAATATTACTACTTTCATTCAAAACACACTAAACACATTTGGTGTTCGACAATGGGGGTTCAATCATTGCACTAGTAGCAATGTTAATGTTAACAAGAACTAGTTAATGCCTCCTTATCTATAGTGGTTTTGTCACTCACCTATGAGAAAAAGTGCATCAAAGAGCACATAAGTTCAAACATGAAGCAAAGAGTTGCAAGCTATTGGATGTAATCAAATGATGAATAATTGTATATTGAATTCCTCGAAACGATTCGAATCCATAGTTGGATACATTACTAACTACTAGACCTTGGTAGTTTTGAATTGTTTGGGTGTTTTGAGACCATTTTTTTTTTTTGATTAGCTATTGTGTTTGTAGCTTTAATCATGGCCAATTGGTAGACTGGTGGTCACCAGTTTAAACTTCAATTCTTATAGTTTTAGTATAAGATTACATGTCATCATATTAGTTAATATTATAATTTATTGGGGTGTTCTTGTTTTACTCAAAGACCGTCTCAAGCTACTGCAAGACACCTATATTCACATTAAAACAGGTGAAGTTAACAAATATACATAGTTAATTCCAACAAAAGATAAAATTCTCTATTATTCTCACTATGGGCAAGAAATTCACACTCACAATTGCATTGGGAGAGTAATAGTTTCATTAATCAAAATAGACAAAGAACAAAGTAATCTAAAGTAATCTCTGTCACACATTTATATTTTGAATATTCTATAGTATAGTACTTTCTTTAACTCGACAAGATTCGACAAAAGATTAAATATTCGTCTCAACAATATTGCATTGCAATTTATTTTCTCCTAAAGAGCTATAGCTATACTTAGTAGCAAACCAAAGAAAACATAAACATAAATTAATAATAATTATATAGACTATTGACTCCATATTAAAATAGTGACTTTTGATATTAATAAATCTATCTTAAAAAATTAATTTACTTAATTATAAAAGCTAATATTATTTTGGAATGTAAAGTTAAACCATGGATCGTTGAATGGATAATAATTTAATTCCAGGTTCGTATATATATAGAGAATTTGTCATCAATAATACAAATTCTTAGTAAAAACAAGAATGTAGGAATGAATATAACCCAGGTCAATAAAAACAAAACATATAATATTTAACCCTTAAATCGATTTACTTTCCTAAATTTTGGAAGTCGCCATACACAACGCTACTTGGCACAAGATTGAATAAAAATTGTATAAGTTTTAATAGACAAAAAAACTTATAAATAGTTATAATTATATTTAAATAGATTTTACAATCTTCTTATTGGTGTATACTCCTTCCACCCTCAAGTCAACATTGTTCTCGCGTTGCATAGGGTTTGTAAAATTTGAAATAATCTACTTCTCCTTATCTACTAGTCAATTGTAAGGATTTGGATGGTTCATTATGAAATTGACCTAGGTGCAAATGAATCCATAAATCTCCCCTGTAAATGTGTGTAACTTTCCTAAGTTTAAAAACATCTATATCTAGTTTCAAAATTGGCAACGATGTTTACAATCTGAATGATTGAGATCTTGACAATTTGGTTATTGGTATTAATAAATCATAAGGAGGTAAAATCCAATTCATTAATTCAAACCAAATAATAATATATCGTAGGCAACTGTTTTAAATGTGATTGAACATCTATAATTGAAAGTTATAAGCCTTCAATTAAATAAACAAAATCTTAGCGATTTGGATGTTGGAAAACAATGCAACAAGTCTTGGAGACTTGATTTGATATCTTGCACCGCCTTCTCATACAGCAAAATCTTTATGAACAACAACTTCATAATTTAGTGTTGGAAACCCTTCTAAACAACAACATAGCAGCATAATCTCATAATTTTTATTGAGATTTAATGCCAAGACCTATAGGAACGATCCTGAGTAGATAGGTTTGTCCATATGTAACAAGAAGCTGAAAGGTATTTGCATTCGTGGACAATATGCGATTTATTAGAATAGTTCACTGATATTAACATCAACTCTGAAACAACTTTTAATGTAGCATTTCATTAAATCAATGGAACACTAGACTTATTAAACTTCAAATTTAACTCAATTGTACATTTGAATTTGATTTATTAGAATAGCTCATTTCAATATTAACATTAAATCTGAAACAACTTTTAATGTAGCATCTCATTAAATCAGTGGATCATTAGACTTATTAAACTTCAAATTTAACTCAATTGTACATTTCAATTTTAGGAACATAAGTAAATTTTTCTACTATGTACAACCTAAATAAATTTGATTCTTATGGATTCAAAATTAAAATAAATATACTTGTGACAAATACATGACATAGTGGGAAGGATGGATAAGAAGACTTCCTAATCAAGGCATTGCTAAAGAATAAGGCCGCTTCATAGTGAAAGTTACTTCTTAAAGCTTCATAGTTAAAGTTACTTTGTAAACCATAATTAAAATTAGGATCAACAATCTCTTGAAAATCTTGAATTTAGAGTAACTAAGGCTAGAGTTTTGTGAAGAATTTAACATACTATTGTATACTTTTCCCTAGAAATTGATGAAATTGCAACCAGTCACACATCTCCAAGGTGGAATTGGAAAAGTGTCTTGTATCAAGTTCAAAGTGAGATTGCCACTTGGGTTAGATCATCGAGCCATATTTATGCCAAAACAAAGCAATAGGTAAATAGGTTGCGTGTAACACACCCCTTCGACAAATACAGTTTATAGTGCATATTAACTATGAAATGAAATAGCAGAAGCACAAAATATTTCAAAGACCCATTAAATCTTTTATCAAATGCATAGAAATTTTAATATCAAAAGCAAAGACTAATCTATGAGACATTTGTTTAATAAAATTCATACAAAATAGTTTAATGCACAAATGCAAAGTTAATAGTAACCCCCTGTGTATAGTAAGAACTGTGCATTAAAACTCATGTTTATTGACTACACATAAAACTACACAAATGTAAAGCATGCACATTTTTAAAATTTTAAATTAACATGCCTTTATTTATTTGTCTATCCATTATTTAGGTCAAAGATAAACATGGCTTCTAATTATCCTTTTCCCTTCAGTTTTTTTTTAACAAGAACGGATAAGGATCATTTATATTAAAAAAGATGGAGATTACATAGGAGTATTGTAGGACTACTCCCAGAAGGAGTCAATGTTTGTAGTGCCTTGTTCATCTTTTACAAAATTGAAATTGTTTCGAAAAATCCCTATTTTGTGGAGACTAAAGCTCCTTACAAATTGCCCCAGGTGTAGAAGATAGAAACAAAACATGTTGAATCTTGAGGTCTACAAAAATTTGTTGGAATGAAGTCTGTTACATGCTTGTGACAAGGTTTATTAGAAAGAAATTCTAATCTAAAGACTGGTCTGAAAACAAAAAAGAACATTTTCATCTTTATAAAAATCATCGAACTGAGAAAATTGTGCAGAGAGTGCATAGAAAACTAGAGGAAAAGAGGGAAGTCTCAATAACGTTCCTCATGACGTGTTGGTGGACTTGGTATGCTTTCAACAGAAGGATCCTGACTCTTGCCAGTGCTCGATTCTTTGCTATCCTGGATGGTTGGAATGCAACGACTTACATCCTCTCGAAGCCTATCTATTTTCCCTTCAACATCCGTTATGTTCCTGTTGTTGTCATCAGTTTTGGCATCAATATTCGAAATGTTGATTACCGCATAATCCAGAGTCTCTGAAATGGTTGTGATTCTTCCCCTCATCAGGTTGTTCCCGTTTCTAACTTCAGTATTAGTGGCTTGGGACAGGGTGTAGAGCCTTGCAATGGCTCTCTTTAGCTCCGCGTTTTCAGCCTGGAGAATTCGAATCTACTCCTCCATGTTTTCCATCCTATAGTTGTCCTCAGGAACGGGTGGAGTAAGGGAGTGCGAATGGAGGATCTTTCTAGAGCTTTCCAGTCTTAGAGCACTGAAATTCTGAAGGAGGGAGTGAGCAGCGGCCATCGGTTTTTGGAAGAGAGAGCACTGATAGGGAGAGATAGCACCCACAGAGGATGCTAGAAATGGGGCATGAGGCAAGTCACCCATTACACAGTGTTCCCAAACCCTCACCCTTGCAAGCCAAAATGGAGTTGTGAAGAGGAAGCAGACAGGACGAGGGTAGCACGAGAATGAGAGAGGGTTTGAATGAAATCCCGGGTTATAAGATACATGCCAGCCCATTTCCAAGGTCGAGGAGGGCGAGCTGGATACCACCAAGCAATAAATGCTTGTTCAGAGTGATTATGAAATGGCAAGAGGATTGTGCCACGCTTCAACTGAAATAAATAAGCCGAGTGATGGAGGGTTCGGATGAGGGACGAGTGATTAGAGTGAGAGTCCATGCTAGAAATCCTGAGTAAATTATGGTATCCAACTTTTTTCAATTGCGCTTTCATTGATAACAATATGACCATAATCTACATGGACTCCTTTATTTGCCATGAGATCTGTTGAGTGATTGTTTGTTCGGAGTATATGGAGGAGTTTGATGGCGTTAAAATCGGATACAAGATTCTTGAAGATGTGATGGTATTTAGAAACAGGAATTTTGGAGTTCATGGTTAGCTTTCTAGCCTCTCTTATGACTATAAGGGAGTCGCCAAAGATCGCTAGTTCTTTCAGACCCAAGCTAATTGCTAACTCGATCACCTTGATTAGTGCAAGCCATTCTGCGTTGTTGTTCGTAGCTTTTCCAAGTCCCCAAGCAAAATCTGTCTATCTGTTTCCACCAGGGTCAAAGATGACCCCTCCCGCACCTGCCAACTCGAGTCTTTTCCCTTAAAAAATTACTATACTGTAAGTTTCATGTTAAATAAAATATTAATACATGTGTTATTACACCCATAATAATGGTAAATTATGGTATTTTTATTAAAATAGTGATCTTTTAAATATAATTATATAGTATACTTCAACTTAAACAAATATTGGACAATTATGAAAATAGTGAGCTTTTAAATATAATTATATAGTTTACTTCAACTTAAACAAATATTTCACAATTATGAAAATAGTGATATTTTAAATATAATTATATGGTCTACTTCGACCTAATCAAATATTTGTATAACTTTGACTAAAAGATATATTTATAATTATTCCAAATTTCTTACTAAATTATAATAATTAAAATTACAGACCGTAATAACTGAGTCCATTAACCGACTAAATGCATTACCTATTTTTAATTATATTAAATAATATTACCGAGAATAAAAACTTAGTCCATTAACTGACTAAATTCATCACCTCTTTTTAAATATATTAAATAATATTAGTGACCATAATATCAAAAAGCATGAATTTTTAGTTATACCATTTCAACCCGTGGTTTTCAAATCAGCAATATCACTCATTACAAGGCTCCTAAAAGCATGCCTTAACCCATGGTATTGTTTACCATTTAAGTAATAAATACAATTGAGATTTAAACATCTAATCTTTTCAACTAAACAAATCAGCCCATGGTTTTATTTAACCCAAAACAACTTTGGTTTTAATGAATCAAATCAGCCTATGGTTTTCAATTTACTGCATAGTTTTGTTTTACCTACAACTTCATTCATTATTTAATGAACTATTTCCTTCCCCACTATAATCCTTAAAGAATTGCATTCACAGTAAAACAAAACTATGCAGTAAATTAGCATTTTCACACAGAACTGGCAATAAAATATTTTTGCCATAAGGATTTAATTTAATGAAAAAAATAGAAATGGATAAAATTTCAATTTAATTATCCATTCTTCTAAGTTTTCGAAACACAATACTCTTCGACATAATTTAATTAAACATTATAATTTCAAATTGGGAAATTAGCATTTTGTACATGAAAAAAATTTCACTTCGACTTGAATAAAAATAGACCGGCTTGCCTAAAATCAATATCGTATAATTAAACTTGTAGCTATTTCCTACCCATGAATTAATCCAAATAAATTGTACATTCTTATCTTAAAACCAAACCCATGAAATTTTAACAAGAAAATCATGCAATTATTTAAGCGACGATGAATTAAATAACATCTCGCAAATTAAATAGAATATCCAGGTGTTTAACTTATCTGTAAAATACTTGAAATGAACAACTAGATTCGTGGCAGCCACGCTCCACCCGACCATAGGTAGTTCCGCTCTTTAATCTCTTAGCATAAGTCCACCCCTAAGTCGAGACTCTTGCATTCACCATAGTCTCTCACCAATCCCAGGTTTCTCTCAGGATTTACTCACTTGACAAACATGATTTTCTGGTTTGTTACCAAATCCATGCCAACTATGCAATCCTTTCCCTTAGCTTAATTCTAACTAGCACCATAGTGAAAATACATCACCGCACCTGTGCTTGGAATTACACTAAAGGAATTTCTCACACCATTTCCATATCTTAGGTGCAACCAAAGGAAAATCAAGTGTAAAATATCAACCAGATAATTAACAAAACAGGCTTGGGATTACACATACTATCAACCAACCCAGCTACCACATATTTTGGATGAATTGGAGACTTTGCTCTGGAACTGGACTTATTACTCTGTCTTCCAGTAATTCCAATCGACCATTTTGTTCCAATTTCCTTCAAAATTCCTCTATTCTCATGCTGCCCACTGTGTTTTTCTCTTCTTCCTTCGCTCATATTCTGGTTTTTTTTGCTCTTTACGTTTTTTTTGTATGCATGCTCACCCAACAACACTTATCAATTTTCCATTAACCTCTTAATCTTTCTCTTAATTCCTTTTTTAACTTCAAATAAAAAATAAGGAATTAATTTGGAAAAGTATGGGTTTATCAAAATTATAAGGTAAGAAGGGTTAAATAGGCTCATACTTATCTTTTAGGTTATTTTCCACCCCCCCTTATTGACCCAGGTGAATACATGAGTCCCTGTTCATTCAGCATGTTGGCTTTACCACAACCAGTTTAATTTTTATTTCAACAGAGAAAAATACAACATGAGTTCTTCCTCACAGGTACTCCTAGTCTTTTACAAAATTATATTAACAAAATAATGGGGTTTAAACTAGGGGTGTTACATTGGGGATCCATGAGTCCAAAAGTTCTCATTGCATTTGGTGGCCATATTCGGGAGAGATAAATGGGTGTCCAATTGGAAAAAGGATGTAATAGCCAGAGGTTGTGTGCATATCACTTTTGTGATAGCAAAAGCAAGCTCATGGATTGCATGGGATCAACAAGATTAATTGGTAGTAGCTGAAGAAGGGGCGTGGTGGAAGTAAATCCAAGCACTTCCTACTCTGCTAGTGAAGGAAGTGCATATATGAATTTTGTTAATAAATACTACAAGTTAATAAGAATCTGGTTTAGAATCAAGGAATAACGAGTATGTGAAAGGGTTGGGTTGCTTCTTGAGGAAAGTGGAAGCTAGCTTCAAAATGCAATGTACAAATATAACACGAATGGATACTAGAAATACATCGATCTTGATAAAGTATGGAGTGGATCTATGAAACGTCACAACCATTATACTATGAGTCACAATACTGTGTGCTCATGAGGTTACATTCATATATGCCCACTCCATAGGAAATGGGAATGATGATTCCCATATAATTTAGTTCTCACATTGTAGAAAGTAGATGGGAACTGTACCAAAAACAATATATGTAAAAGATATATTTCTTTTGCAAATTGCATGCCACACATAAGAAAGATGCAATGTTATGGTGTTGGGGTTGCTCCAAGTACATGGATAAAACGACATAATAGATCCTCACAACATCATCACATTTTTTAAGTGTCGTTAAATCTAAACTACATCTAAAAAGCATGTTAAAAAGACTAATGGATTAAAAGTAATATCTTGACTTGTAGTATGCTGCTAGAATGGATGATCCATTGGTAGGGTTTTGATTCCTACAATCGCTGCAATGATCAAAGAAGTGGTCCACCAATGATAAATGACAACCAAATAAACGTAGATACTTGCCTTTCGGAATTGGGAAAGAGATATGCAAATTCCACTTCAACCCGAGCATGAGATATGTGTTGATGTTCTCCATGGTTTCAACATCAGGAAAAAATTCTGTAGATCAATTTCTTGGATGGGTTCACAACCTAGGGAGAGAATTTCCCCATCATAGCCCTTGACTATGTGTCTTATGGCTTGCATTCTTAGCCTCTTCCAATCATGTGTTGACTGGAGTGGTAGTAGGCTAGAGGTCACATTGCGTACTCCATGTGGGAGTGCTCTGTAGTGGGAGTGATATATTCTTATAGATTGAAATGACTTGTCTATGTTACAAGGAGATATTATCTCTTTCTATATTAGGAAAACTCTAATCTAATGCTAAATTTGAAAATTGGCTCTAAGAAGTGTTTGTGACTTCTTAGACTATGGTCAAATCAACATTAGAGCTCTGTTGAGGAATGTGAACGCATGTGAGGAGATATCAATGAGGATGACTTCTCTATGATGAAGAAATAACCAAGGAGTCAAGACAATCCATTGAAGAATTTATATAGAAAGTGGAAGACAAGAAAGAGCACAACTGCCCGATTAAAAGGGGTAAATTGACCCTAGAAGACAAAATGACAAGTCGGATTGAAAGATAAATAAAAGATCAATAAAGAATATATATAAGTACAATTCATCCTCAAGAGTGAAAATCAAGTCAACTGAAGAATATAAATAGAAGTGTTCTCACACTTCATTCGACACATTCAAGCAATCTCATCTCTCTCAATTAGGGTGCACTTCTCAAGGAAGATAAGTGAAGTTAACTAGAAGCATAATTTTGGGGTTTCTCTTATTCTCTTGGAATATTATATACCCTCTCTAGGGTTTGTTGTGAAGGAGATCGAACCTATCTTGTGCCAATGTTCCACTTCATGAGTGGTATTTTTCTTGTATTGGATTAATTTATTCTGAGAAAAGTTTGATGGGTTTTCTCTCGTTAGGGTTTTTCCCAGGATAAATCTTTATGTCTCTTGTGCATGGTTATCTTTCAATGATCCTTGTTTCATTTTCCGCTACAAATGAATGATGCTATAATTGTGGGATGAAATGAATTATGAATTAAGTTGAAAGAGATGAAAATTATACTACTAAGTTAAAAATTCAACAATATGTGTATGTGTTTGATTCAAATTCCATATTCAATACATATAATATGTAATAGATAGGCTTCTTCAATATATTTTCTCTTATACAAAATGCAAAAATATTCCATCCTCGGGCGAGTGCACAAAGATGGTGGCCTCAAAAGCGGAAATGGAGTCACCAAGAATGTGCTCATGCATGAACGCGCACACGCTAATACTAACACACGAGTATTCATGTGTTAGAAATTTCCAAACCGCCAACAGGGATTCCATGTAACTCTAACAGGATTGCAAACGCATTATTAGCTTGCATGTGTTACTAGCATACATGTGTTACTAACGTGCACACGTTACTAGTGCACTCGCCCTCTCTTGTTTATATTTTTTTAAAATACAGTGGCCAATCTATTCTCCCCTCAAACTGCACTGTGCATTTTGGAGGTGACTGAGTACATTACCAACACACTAAGTCTATGCCAAGCTAGCCAACAACCAACCAACCTCAAGTGCATTGGATTCCAGGTAGAATTTGTGTTTTTTGTGTTTTGTTTTTTAATTTTTATTTTGTTTAAAAGTCAAACAAAATCTAAACCCCGACCCAATTTTTTTTAATAAATTGCAGCAATATTGACTCAAATAAATCCAGAAGATAATCCAAACCTAAATCCCGAATATAATCCAAACCTAAATCCCGAAGACAACCCATAATTGAACCCTGAACTTAACCAAAACATGAATCCTGAACCACCAAACATTGACATCAGGAAATTGATGCAAATTTGAGAACATTTAGAACTCTTTGCCATGAATTGAAAAACACTAGAGATCCCACCTGATTATCACTAGCTACTGGATAGAGGCAATCATTTCTTCCATTTCAGATGCCCAAGTACAACTAACCAATATGTCCAACTACAATGCTAAAAAAATTTAATACTACAAGATCAACCTAAGTAAAGAGCAAGTTAGAGACCTTAACATATTCAAACAACAACTGATGGTATTTTTTGTTGACCCAAGAACTCAATTAAATCCACCAATGACAAAAAGACGCATTTGTACGGGTTGGTGTACCTTCCAACCATTCAAAGATCATTGGATGGATAGGCGTTTTATGGTATTTGACAAACCTCCATCAATAATAGGGAGGTGCCTCTCTATTTCCTCAATAAATTATATGTTGAGTTTGTGTTAGGTCACCACGTCAACTACTTTGACATTGGTCAATTTCAGGGGGTGGGTAGTGGATTTGCATAGGATAGACAGAATGCTACGTGCAACCTACTGTTAGGTCCTCGTCCTGCTAGGAGAGAGCCCACCCCCTCCCATCCAACATCCACTAATAGGGAGGAGCATTACCCAGACCCAAACTTCCTTATCTACTATGGCTTGTCAACTGGTGCAACACAACAGTTTCATAGCCTTATAGGAGCGAGCATCAGGTGACGCTGGGGGAGGAGTTGGGACTTCATCCCTTACAGTAGATTCTAAGTAGGAGAGGCAACATGGAGACTATATTTTATAAATAACTATATTTTAGGTTTATATGTCTAATTATATGCTGTTTGCAGTTGTTATGCCCACATAGCACACTTGGGTCAACAAGTGATGCAACAATGTCAATACTTACCACTGATGTTGTCGTTGTAGCAACATGCTCCATTGGTATACCACACATTCAGGTATGGTGGAGTGAGTGGTCGATGAATTAAAATGATCCCTTCTTGCAATTTTTGTCATATGTTTGACTATGCATTTAGTTTGTGTATATTTTTTTCCTACAATTTATGTTTTAATAGATTGTAGTACCATATTGTGAGGAGCCTTGTCCACCTTGGGTAGATGCATCACTACCTTCTAAGGTATGATGTGTGAAGTTAAATCTTGTTGAAAGGTTAATTTTGTTAAATCTTAATTTAAATAGTTAACTAATTAAAAAAATTTAAATGTGTATGTAGGTGGCCTCATTCCCTTAAATGTCGGCAATATCACCATCACATATTCCACCATTGTCGACTTGCTTCCCATCATATGTCCAACGAGGCTTGGTAAGATTGGCCTTTGGCCATTTTTACCCAGATCTTGGGATACCATTTTCACCTCCTGCCGTACTTCCTAGCATGCTACCACCCATACTACATCCCATTGGGCATTATCTTCACCCATCCCCACCTCCTTTTCCATTTCATGCACCTCTTCAACAACCACCAGTATTCACCACCATCTCTACTACTTTGATCTCACCACCCCATCCTTGTGCACCCCACCACCAATATCCCATGATGATACCATAGGCGATGTGGTATGAGACACTCAAGTGGAGCAATGCATGCAACCAAGTGATCCATCTGCTACTAAATCTCCAATTTTTCTTTAAGTTTTCACAGTGAGATCACTCATTGAAGAACTATTTATGTATAATGAATTGAATTGATTTTATGCAATTTTGCTTAAATTTCATGTTTTAATTCTATTAACCATTGTAGGGTGGCATAATTGAGAGATTGGGGTCGCGGAGGAGGGGAACACCCTCTTGACTGAATGTATCTTCTTCAATGAGTTTATTTGGCTTGAATTGTAAAGTTCCAATTTCTAAACTTGTGTTAACTCATGGTGTAAAATGTCTTATTATTATGTTGTTTCTTTGTCCAGTCTGCAGAGAGAAGAAGCACACCAATACAGAGAAAGGCCCCATCTTCTAGTTCTAGTAGAAATAGAAAGATATACTAAATAATTGATTGACCTCCCTGTCGATCCAAACGCTTTGGTGTAGTGTGTCAAATCTCGAGTACTATCCTTTGAGGGCACAACCATAAAAATGCATAATCTATATGAGTTTACATCCTCGCCTGCAATCACCTGCAACATATCATGCCATTCCCTAGATGCATGGTCATGATCAGCACAACAAGTATGGTACCCAATGCTAAGAGGCTCATGTCTATTCACTCACCCACCCATTTCCATTTGAGAATTTAACCACATTACTTATAAATCTAATTACATCAGCCTTCCACTAGCTCATGAAGATTCCAATCTATATGACTCGGTTTTGGCTTTAGCCAAGATTGTTGAAAACGTTCAAGCTCAGCTCAGAGGATTTTTCTGGTATGAAACTGGACCATGCAAGGAAAGGAACCCCCATATGGCAATAACATTATCTTAAATCTCACCTGGTTTATAGCTCTGGCTAGAAGGCCCTCTGTTTGATATTATTCATAATGTCTAAAGATCTGGTAACCCGTTCCATGTTTATAGGTTGAAGGGCATATTTCAAAGAATACAATTGGCCTCCGAATATAACTATTTTGTCAATTTTTAATTGTTATAAAAGAGATATTTTTTACTGCAAACTAAAACAAATCAGGTAAAAACATAAAAAAGCTTCTATTCAGTTTCACTATAGTTGCAGTTACAAGATTATTCTCAGCTTGACTGTATTTGTAAGCCACTGCAAAAGATAATCAAATGATTTAATTTAATACCATTTAAACTAAATAATTGATTGACCTCCTTGTCGATCCAAACGTTTTGGTGTAGTGTGTCAAAGCTCGAGTACTATCCTTTGAGGGCACAACCATAAAAGTGCATAAGTTATATGAGTTTACATCCTTGCCTTCTGTCACCTGCAACATATCATGCCATTGCCTGGATGCATGGTCATGATCAACACAACAAATATGGTACCCATTGCTAAGAGGCTCATGTGGATTCACTCACCCACCCATTTCCATTTGAGAATTTAACCACATTACTTATAAATCTAATTACATCGGCACTCGACTATCTCGTGAAGATTCCAATCAATATGACTCGGTTTAGCTTTAGCCGAGATTGTTGAAAACGTTCAAGCTCAGCTCAGAGGATTTTTCTGGTATGAAACTGAACCATGAAAGGAAAGGAACCCCAATATGGCGATAACATTATCTTAAATCTCGTCTAGTTTATAGCTCTGGCTAGAGGACCTCTGTTTGATATTATTAAGAATGTCTAAAGATCTGGTAACCCGATCCATGTTTACAGGTTGAAGGTCATATTTCAAAGAATACAATTGGGCTCCGAATATAACTATTTTGTCACTTTTTAATTGTTATAAAAGAGAGATTTTTTACTACAAACTAAAACAAATAAGATAAAAACATAAAAAAGTTTCTATTCGGTTTTACTATAGTTACAGTTACAAGATTATTCTCAGCTTGACCGTATTTGTAAGCCACTGCAAAAGATACGCAAATGCTTTAATTTAATATCATTTCAACTAAATAATTGACTGACCTCCATGTTGATCCCAACGTTTTGGTGTACTGTGTCAAACCTCAAGTACTTTACTTTGAGGGCACAACCATAAAAATGCATTTAAGCTATATGAGTTTACATCCTCGCGTGCAGTCACCTGCAACATATTATGTCATTCCCTGGATGCATGGCCATGATCAGCACAGCAAGTATGGTACCCATTGCAAAGAGGCTCATGTGGATTCACTCACCCACCCTTTTCCATTTGAGAATTTAACCACATTACTTATAAAGCTAATTACATCATCCTTCCACTAGCTCATGAAGATTCCGATCAATATGACTCGGTTTTAGCTTTAGCCGAGATTGTTGAAAACGTTCAAGCTCAGCTCAGAGGATTTTTCTGGTATGAAACCAGACCGTGCAAGGAAAGGTACCCCCATATGGCGATAACATTATCTTAAATCTCATATGGCGATAACATTATCTTAAATCTCGCCTGGTTTATAGATCTGGCTAGAAGGCCCTCTGCTTGATATTATTCAGAAAGTCTAAAGATCTGGTAACCCGTTCCATGTTTACAGGTTGAAGGGCATAGTTCAAAGAATACAATTGGCCTCTGAATATAACTATTTTGTCAATTTTTAATTGTTATAAAAGAGATATTTTTTACTTCAAACTGAAACAAATCAGGTAAAAACATAAAAAAGATTCTATTTGGTTTCACTATAGTTGCAGTTACAAGATTATTCTCAGCTTGACTGTATTTGTAAGCCACTGCAAAAGATACTCAAATGCTTTAAATTAATACCATTTAAACTAAAGAATTGACTGACCTCCCCGTCGATCCAAATGTTTTGGTGTAGTGTGTCAAAGCTCGAGTACTGTCTTTTGACGGAACAACCATAAAAATGCATAATCTATATGAGTTTACATCCTCGCATGGAGTCACCTGCAACATATCATGCCATTCCCTAGATGCATGGTCATGATCAGCACAACCAGTATGGTACCCATTGCTAAGAGGCTCATGTGGATTCACTCACCCACCCATTTCCATTTGTGAATTTAACCACATTACTTATAAAGCTAATTACCTCGGCCTCCACTAGCTCATGAAGATTCCAATCAATATGACTCGGTTTATATTTAGCCGAGATTGCTGAAAACGTTCAAGCTCAGCTCAGAGGATTTTCCTAGTATGAAACTGGACCATGCAAGGAAAAGAACCCCCATATGGCGATAACATTATCTTAAATATCACTTGGTTTTAGTTATGTTATATGTTGCAGACAAAAACACACACTTGGAGGCTTCCCGGCGTTGTCGTGGAGATGACCGTCACTGTGACCGTAAACACGAACCTGTATGTGTCTGTGCATGTACATGTAGCAAAAGAGGAAATTGAGTGGAGAATGTGGCGGTGATTCGGTGAAGAGATATGATTAGAATTTCTAGATCACTTTATCATTAATGATATGATCTAACCAATGAATGCGTACGTACATAATATATTCCGCCCCCGCCCTACTCCTACTCCTATTCCTACTCCTATTTGGGTAGGAGTAGAAGTAGTGCGGGGCAGTGATGGGATTTGATGGCAAAATGACCATCATGTCGTTTGTGAAGGGTAAATTTATCATGTCGTTTGTGAAGGGTAAATTTATCATTTAAACGTATTTTTGAAGGGTAATAAAATTTCTAAAACGTCATTATATTTACAATTTTTGAAGAATAGCAAAATTTCTAAAACGTCATTATTTTACTAATATTATTAATATCTTAGTTCTTATATAAAACTATATTAAATCCAAATTAAAATTTCCAACCATAGTTTCACTTAATAAATAGAAAAATATATTAAATTAGTATTATTTCTATTCCTTTCCGTTGCAAGTTGCATTGATTTTTCATAGAAAAAGAAAAAACTCATTTAACTCAATGATGTTTCTATTATTTTTTTTACTTTTCTATTATTACAAATTACAAAGGCTCAATGAGCATCTACATACTACAAATTTCAGTGCTCAATGATCATTGATTACATTAACATTCTAGTGCTACAAGCTTTTTTTTCATACGCAGTGTAACCGGCGCCCAATGATGGGGGAGGACGCCGAATCGAACAAGGTCACTGGGTCGAACCTCGGTGGGGACGGCCACAGCCGACCGCCCCAGCCACCCGGCCATACTAGTGCTACAAGCTTACATGAACATCAACTAGTTACTAAATGACTTGGAAGTTGGAAGTTCCTAGAAGTTGGGAGTTTGAAGTTGGTGCAGCGAGCCTAAACCCAAAGTCTTGGAGACAGAACTTTGGAAAGCATTATCATGAATCACGATTCACAGGTAATTCATGCGGATCTTTTGACATTATATTTAGTGATAGGTTTAGATTCAAAGAATTGTTTGAAATCTACAATTTTAAAGAAATGCTATAATTTTTTTTGATAATTTTAAATAGTTATATCATATATGTAACCTGAATTATTTCTTTTAACAAGATATTTAGTGGTTTATCTCATGATTTGAGTAATGTATATAGATTTAAATGTTGAAATTAAAATTAAAATCTCATATATTTTGTTCAGTTTCAATGAGAAATGCAGACAGTAACCCCAGTAGGGCCAATTCCCCAAATACCAGGGGCAAACCCCCCAGGTGACGGGCCAATTCCCCAAATACCAGGGGCAAACCCCCCAGGTAGGTCCTGGATAAAATCTCAGGAGCCTCCAGGAAGAGCCCGTGGTACACTTGGCATTTAGCCCAGCAAACCATTTTAAAACCCAATTGGACAAAACAGAAAAAGAAAAACGAATTCTCATTCAAATTCAGTTACTTAATAGGACATGTTTTCAACAGGACTAATTACGTTTCTTTATCTGTAGTATGTCCGTCTTCGAAACCATCCCAGTTTCTTCTTAGGAATGGAAAATTTAATGAAGCAGTCAGAGGAGACCAAAACTGGGTGGAGCAATCCAAACTAATCTGAACCTACTCCTCCTTCCCATAGATATAAGTCTAGACCACTCGGGTTGCCATGACCACCCAATCAATATTCCTAACATAACTTCCAGCCATAGATGACCCTGCAAGCACAATAACAGCTCCACCATAGCTGATTTTCAGAAAATATTCAAAAAATTCAACACCCATTATTTTCCATTCCTAATATATCTATAATATACAGTTTAGCTATGGATTTGGAATCAAGACTCTGGAATTGTCCCGTTATTAGATGTAATTTAACTGTCGAAGGTCCATCACCTAAAACATAGATATGCTTTCGTGTTTTTGAGAATTGAGTCTGATGGCTCCGGAATTGGGTATAGAAATAATTATCCGGACTCCGATAATCCAACCAACTTATACTACTTTGGATACAGAGCATATAGCCAAGAAGACGTCTGTATGTGAAGAAACCTCTGCTTGGCTAACACTCAGTTAAATGAAGAACAGGAAGTAAAAATGATGACAATTCATACAACACAATTCATGTTGGCTGGATGACCTACTAAGTAGTTCCCACATGAAAGAGACGGAAAGAAAATAACAACAGCCGGAAACGAAAGTGTGAACTACAGAATCCACATACATCTCATTCCGCGATGCACAGGTAGCAATCGGAGTAAAAAAAATTATGAACCACAACGAGGGGATTGCCCAAAAAAAAAAGGCAAACAATGCATTCAACGAATCTAGAGGGGAAAAGAACGGATGGAAGAGCTGCCAAGCCCGGAACATTTTGACCAGAAAACGAAACTAAACAAAGTTATCACCATCAAACTCAGACGATGAGTAGTCAAAAAGGACAGACAATAACTCTCTACTCGAACTCGTTTGGAGAACAAGGCAAAGGTTAGGAATGTGTAAATAATAGAACCATTGGGAAGGAGATGCGCATAAAAAAAAAAATCTTACTTTCATACATGCAGTAAGGTTACACATCTTTCTATGGTGATAAGTTCTGTACTAACTAGGATCTACAACATCATGCAGAATTCGTTCTAATAAAAGAACATTTTCAAAAAAATTAAGTAGTACCAGGCGTATTCAACAGAGATTGAAATGCAGAGGCTCCAAGTCAAACAAACAGTTTTGCCACTGAGATCAATCATCAATCTCAAAAAAAAAAAATAATGCAGAAGACCTAGATCGTGCTCAAGTTTCACCCAGAGAGGCGATTCCAAGTCGCTCATGAGGTTTTCTCAAAGAGATCGAAAGCCGAAACAGATCATACAGGGTTTTCATACTCGTTTCAAAAGTTGATTTCGAACTAAATCGCATCAAATCTATTGCATAAATTCATATAAAGAAAAAGATTTTGCAGAGACTGTTAGTGTTCTGAAAAATTCAGCTCCTAAGGGTGAATTTTAAAGGAAAAATACTTAGACAGACAGCACAGGTTGTACTGCTCCAGTTTTTTTTGTCTTGAAAAACAATTCTCTCAATTCAAACCCCACTTTATGTGTTTAAAAGATACACCCACTGCGGACCCCAAAGGAATTAGTGAGGAAATAAAAATGTAAAGCCACTTACCTGGACTCTTTGCAAGCTTCTTCCTTTCGCATGTTCTGCAAGAGATTTTCAAACCCAATCTCGTGATGACCCCAAATTCTTGATGACAAAAGTAGTGTATACATGAAGAAGAACAGAATTATTGGAGAAATGTGCATTACTGCAATAAACGTCAGAGATGCCCGGCCTGCAGAAAAACCAAATACGTATCTTTAGCGTTTGGCATTAATGCATTCAGATCATTGCAAAACATTAAATTACTTTGAAAGGCTGCTGCTCTAATCACTAAAGAAGAAATACCAGTGCTCTGTGGGATCGAAGGTGTAGTCCCCCATGAACGAGCAAACTGAGAGGCCAAATCGAGAGGGGGTCTTTGGTGTCGACGCGGTTTCTTCAGAGGGTTTCTCCAGGATAAAGAAGTTCAGCACGTCTCTCTGCAAAAAGAAACAATCAGACCGTAAAATCCGACAATATATTTCCGCCCGCACTACTCCTACTCCTACTCCTACGCAAATACGCCTGAGATAATCACATGTGAACTCAGATTATCCCTTATCTGACTCAATAATTCACAACTGCACGGATACGCCTTCAGCCTTCCGTTCCAAGCAGTATTTACAGTGTTTGTACAATTCTACATAACACCGTTATCTATGTTCTTCCATAATTTATGTAAGCTTGAGTGAGCATAGCAAAGGCCTTGAGCTCTTTATTAAGTGCTCATAATAGCGTTTTAACAAATTAATTAAACGTCAAAAATAAGTGCCAAGGAATCGTTTGGCCGTTCTGCGAGATTCCATAATTTATGTAAGCTTGAGTGAGCATAGCAAAGGCCTTGAGCTCTTTATTAAGTGCTCATAATAGCGTTTTAACAAATTAATTAAACGTCAAAAATAAGTGCCAAGGAATCGTTTGGCCGTTCTGCGAGACGGTTTGTTATGTTTTTTGGACAGTATTTGACGCGCAAAATGCCCGTCTCCTAACGCTTCAAAGATAACTATCTTTTCAGATTTATGATTATTAACATACAGAATGTTTTATTGTAAGACTGTAGCCGCGAATCAGTATCTAGTTTCTTTGGTAAATGGTCACAAATTAGGTAGAGGCAGTGGAGATTGCTGTCAGTTTAGAAGAAATGGGAGGATTTGTAGAACCCACTTCAGGGCTTGCGCAAGTCGAGAGCCAACTAGCATAGATCCATATTTACACAACTATAAATAAATCAACAGTTGCTGGTCCCTCTGAAATCTGAATAGCAGTCCAAGCAAGACATCCTGAAGTGAACTGCAAAACGAAACAAAAGAGAGAAAATGTTTTACCTGCGATCAGCAGAGCGTCCGACAAAGCTCCGAGTATACGCAAAAACAACCCGCGAATTATACCAGGGCCCATCAGAGCCAACAGAAGCTCGCAACCATTCGTAATAAAGGTCGCAGCCTCTAACATCAGGTACCCATAAGCCACCAGCAAAAGCAAATTCCCCAGTATAGTTGTTGTGCAAGGCATGAAACCCTAAGTCTCATCGCAACTATTCCAAGACAAGAGCAGTTGCAGGCCTGTCTCTGAGCTGGGCTTCACTATAAATCCCTGAGAAGCCGTCTCCTGAACTCCATTGGAAATCCCATCGATGATCTCTGGAGAAGAATTCGCCCCTGTGCCGCTCATGGCAGAAGCAGCAGCAAAGAGAGGAAGCCGACACAATAACTGTCAGCAGCAAAAAGAGTAAGCTGACACAATAAGAGTGGCAGAAGCAGGCTGCAGCAGCAAAGAGAGTAAGCTGTCACAATAAGTGTCAGCAGCAAAGAGGGTAAGTTCAGATTTTTTAGCAAAGAGAGTAAACTGTCACAATAAGTGTCAGCAGCGAAGAGGGTAAGTTCAGATCTTTTTGAGATAAGAACTATTTTTTATTGGATGTAAAAATTATTTTGAATAGTAACATTTTACTAATAACAAATCAATGGTGACCAACAGTTTTTATTGTTGATTTTACGATAGATTTTACTATAAGTTGAAATACCTAAATTGTAATGCTCCTCCTTCCCGTAGTATGTTTGTTTGAACTTTGAACCAGACTAGCAGTAGCGTGGGTCCCGGTGCCGTCATGGACGCCAGCAAAACGATAGCATGCACCACTCAAAGGCCTCTCATTTTGGCAATAATTTCGTAGAGAGTCCGGCAAAAATTCGGACTTTCCTATATGGTTTCGTCATAGTCAGATCCGTTCGTGGTGTACAGTGGAACACTTACCCGGAATTTTGACAGTCTTTGAATCGACCAGAGCTTTGAAAAAAACTATGGGAAAAATTAAAACTTCAGAACGTACTGCTCTGCGAGAATCCGGCAATGGTGAACAGAAATAAAGGCTCAGTTTTACAAATTCGATTAATACATAATGTGGTCTGATAAATATTTTTTAATTTAAACTAATTATATATTTAACCATAATTTATTTAAATACAATCTAATTTAATCTTATTTTGTATTTTAAATTTAAATTTAAAGTATAAACATTATTTTAATTATCTTAACTATCTAAGATTTTCAGGAAATGTTTATATCTCTTAAAAAAATTATTTTTATTAAATTCAAAATTAAGATTATTTTAAATTTATTTATTATTAAAAAATATATTGTTAACTTTCATAAATTCAAAATTAAGATAAATCTAGATTGATTTTATTATTATCAATTTTCTCAAAATGCAAAGAAAGATAAATCACAATACTATGAATGGAATATAAATAAGAATATAAATAATCAGATAGCATAATAATTGATGGATGTTAGAAAGTCACCATAGTTCAAAATATTAACAAATTGACCCTAGAGAAGATTAGCGGGAGAGAAGTCTATAACCGAAATAGATCAGACTCTTAGACCATCCATCCAAATACCTCGTTTTCATGAAGCACAACCACTAGTTACTCTTTGACTCGAGACTTATGCTATTTTGTTTTATTTTTGTTATAATATTATTTAAGCATAAATTTGAAACAACACCATAAAGGATTTAGCTTTAGAATTTCTAAGCAAATTTAATTTTTCAAATGTATGTAATATTTCAAAAATCAAAAAAATATTTTTGAAAACCAAATAGATGCACACTAAAGAAAATGACCAAAACTTAAATGAAAATGAATTCATTAATTAAGTCACTTACTTTATATTTAATAATTTTTTTTTTTATTAAAATAGTTAATGTTATTCTTAGATACATAATTAGATTTTCATATAGCTTTCATTGATAGGAGGTTTTATAAGAGATAGGATTATCAAGAGAAGACTTAGTTAATTATAAGAAGTATATTAATTGAGGTGAAAGATTGCTATGTAATACTCATTATGTTATTTGTGATGCAAGAATCTTCTTTATGGATAGCTATATTGTGAGTATAAGGTATTTAATGTTTTACAAGTATTTTTTTTTTTAAATGTTATATAATAATTATGATAATGTGTTTTAGTTTTTTTTAAATAAGACAAAATTCTTAAAAAGTTATTTCCACAAATTATGATAGAGTTAAATAAAAGTTAGTAAAATAATTTTTAAAATAAAACATTTAAAATTAAAAATGGTTTAACATAAAATATAGTATTTAAAATTAAAAATTGTCTAATGATTATATATACATTGTAAATTTATTTTAAATGTAAATTTAAAATAAATTTACAATGTATTTAAAAAAAGACGTAAATTTATTTTCTTCAAAACATAATCCATCTTTCAAATAAATTATAAAACGCATAATCAACAATTCAACTTAGAGTTATAGTGGATTACGTGGCATCAAAGTGGTCATGTTGGCAACAACATCGACGAAGCCAAATAGTCCACTAACATCTCGATACATCTCCATCTCCACACTAATAGTCCTGCAAGTATCGGCATAAGGTACCATCCTCTAAAGACATGTCAAGATCCCTTCCATCACCTCACCATCAAAATCAAAGTTGGATGAGTAAGCATAGGCGGGGTTGAGGAAAAGGGTTGCTGCATGAATGGGTCGATGGAGCATCCTTGTCCATCGACTATCAATCAGATCCCAAATCATCATGTGTCTAGTATGTCTGGGGGTGCCCTAATTGTCTACATAATAAGATCGAATAGTCTCTTTGGCCCTATCCATGGCCTCATACAAGTAGCCCATTGCGAGCTTCTCTCCATCTACCAAGCAAAGAGCCTTTACCAAAGGTTCACTAATTGTGCACACTTCTAGCATGCCATTCCAAAAGGAATCGATGTACACTAGTTTAGCAATGGTTGTCCCATCTTGTCTTCTGCTGACTGTGTAGTCACGCCACTCATCACAAATAAACATCTGCTTCAACTCAAAATTACATTGGAGAATAGACTGAAGAGAGATGAAGCTACTGGAAAAACGTGTGATTGTAGGATGCAACAACTCCCTGTTTTGTGTGAATCTCCTCATGAGGCTAAGGACAAATGCATGGTTATATATGAATTATGTGATGCTCCTAGTCTGATCAACAACTTTCTTGATGAAGGGTATCTTTCCCATATCCTCAAGCATAAAATCGGTGTAATGGGCTACACATGGAGTCCAAAACAAGGAGGGATGCCTCTCCATTAGCATCCTATTGGCAGCCACATAATTAGCCACGTTATCTGTTATGATTTGGACAACATGTTCCAAACCAATCTCTCTGATGAAGGCAACAACTCACACAATAATGTTGCATCTTTAACATGGGTTGAGGCATCAATTGATTTAATAAGCATGGTGCTCCTAGGGCAATGTTCCAAGAATTTTATAAGAGTCCTATCCTTTGTATCTATCCAACCATCGGACATCACCATGCATCCAATAAACTCCCATGACTTCTTTAACTCTTCCAATCTAGCATTGATGTCATTCTTTTCTACTTGCAAAATTGCCCCCGCAACATGTGTGGAGTCCCTCTCACTACCCTATGTCCCACTCACAAATCTACTAGTACCAGTGGTTCTTGAGGATCTAGCCACTCCACCCGAAGCAATTTCGGCTCTATTAGCAGCTGCCACCTCCTTATTTCTATCCTTCTCATAAATGGCATCATGAGCCCCCCGCATAATTTTCGAGGTTGATTCAGTGCAAATTAGAGCATCATGGCCTGGAATTTTAACCAAGTGGTATTTCAACCGACTAATCCCACCTGTCATAGCTTGGCCACATAGTTTACAAGACAACCTTTGACAGTTTGTCTAATCCTCGGGCTCACCATACTACCGCATTAGATCCAAGCTCTTGGGAATTTTGGAAATGCAATATCAAACCTTCAACTTCAATTTGGGGCCAAAAAATGGAAAAAAATTAACATTAAAAATAATTTTAAAAGAAATCAATCTATTGTTAAAGGAAAAACAACCATCTAAATTGTTTTTCTATCCATGGAAATTCATTGGAAAATTATGACAAGAGGCAAGAAAAATATATTTTTGAAAACCATAGCAAAATCTAACCAAAACTAAAGTTAAGAGGGTTGTTGAAGGAAAAACGATCCCTCAATCTACTTTCTTAGCCACAAAAAATGTTGATAAGAGGCAAAAAATGATGGGCGTTGGAACCCCTACAACAATCTATGAAGAAAATGCATAAAATGAGATTTGACTACATACCTTGGATTTGAGATGACCAACATCGTTGAGAGCTTGCAAATTTATTTTTCCACCAATTAAAAATCTTTTGATGGTGATGAAATCAGTGGTTTGGTCCTCTAGATCTCCTTGTTGATGTTTGCTAGCACTCTTCCTCTCATTTCCCCACAGTTGCAAAGTCAAATGAGGGAAAAAAACCAAAAACACCACTTAAAGTGTGCCCCGCAGAACCTAGGATATGTACTAGGTCATGGCGCGATTTCAGTAAAAATTGCGATTTTTTTAAAACCGTGCGAAATCCGATTTTTTGGGAAAAATCGCGATTTTTCCCATGGTGCCAATTTTTTCAGCGAAATCTTCAACAATGGTCACGAATCCAACGAAATTGATGGTTTGACCATCAGAGCCACGATTTTCGAGTTATGGCAAGTTTCATCTCGCTTCCCAAGGCCATTCAAGGACACCAGGCAAATTTCAACTAGTGGCATAACAACCAAGCTGAGCAACAGAATTGAGTTTCGTTGCCTCTTGCATGTGTTTTTTGGCAATGGCAAGATGACTACGATGCCCATGCACTCGCTTAACACATTTTTCAAAATATTAACCTATCGTGTGTTGGTGTCCATTTTGTCACCATTTTTTATCATTCAATTTACTCGAAGTGGTGTGATTTCTATCATTTTTTGCTATAGTAAGTTGTTTTCTTAGCCATTCAGCTCATCAAACAGTCCAGGTATGCACAAATTCACTTACCATGCAAATCTTGTTATGTTTCGTATATTATGGTTTATTTATGATTAAAATGATGTTTTGGGGCATAATTAACGCTTATGGTTTTAATTTACAGGCTACGATTTGTAAATGACCCATCATTCAGACCATGCGCTACGTGCTCAGCCTAAAACGCGTTCAACTCATCGTTCATCCCTTCATTCAGCCCACGAAATCCTTGGTTGACACATCTCAGACCGTTGAATGAAGAGGAGGACACGTGGGTTCTGTTTACCATGTGGTGACGATGGTTAATGAACCATTGCTCCAGAAGATCCGTTCTTATGCTCGCCAATCCTGACAACGCATTGCACGTCCACATCAACGCTCCAAGCCTTGATTCGTTTGCTCATTCAGCCTGGAATCACGCATGTCTGTCAAGCTCTCACTCACGCCATTATTGTGGAAGAAGTCCAACCATCCACATTCATCCTGCCAACATCACTCCCATGCCCACGTCAACACTCCAGCGCACCAGTTCTCTTGTTCGTTGGCCGGAAGTTACACACACATATTCACGCCTGCTCACGTTCATTCACGCCATCGTTCTAGAAGGATCCCGCTTGCCCACGATTCAGTCCGCCAGCACACTGCTCGTCCACGTCTGAGTTAGATCGACGTTGTAGCTTCCCTGTGAAGGAACCAACCCCGTCAAAGTATGAAGAACGCTCCTTGCGTTGGCATGCATCATTTAACCAACAGTTACATTCATTTAAACACTCCTATTATTAGAGAGGTCGACAGAGAGTTAGATCGACGTTGTAGCTTCCCTGTGAAGGAACCAACCCCGTCAAAGTATGAAGAAGGCTCCTTGCGTTGGCATGCATCATTTAACCAACAGTTACATTCATTTAAACACTCCTATTATTAGAGAGGTCGACTCTGTCGACCCTCTCACCCATTGTAACTTATAAATAGTTGTCTTTGTGATTGAGATGAGAGAGGCGAGTCTAGCTTTTTTAATTTAGCCAAGCCGCAGTTGTTAAGAGTTTGCAGTCGTAGATAGTGGAAGACAGACTCCTGTAATTTTTCTCAAGATAATGGAAGTAGCAGCTCGCTAATGTTCTGCTGGTAGTCGTTTAAGTTGATCTAGTTCACCCTCTGCTTGTTGGGAAGGGCCCCTCATCAACTGGAGGTTTTATTTGCATTTTCTGCATTTCTTTTCTTGCAATTAACTAGTTTATTTCCTGTGTGTGTAATCTAATTTGTTTTCCTATGTGTATCATCTTCATTCCTCTGTAATTAATATTCTATTGTTAATACAATCTCCCTTCTTCTGAATTAGGAAATGGTCGACCAATAGTTTAACTAGTTTTGTAATTTGTTTTCAGTTTTCCTTCCATCATCTATATTTCAAAATTGCTTCCAAATTCCTCCATAGTTAGCATTCCTTTCTTTTCCCCTCTTCTCTGTTAGTTTTTCTTCCTATTGTTGTAGGTTAATTCTTCCTTCTTCCATTTCAACCTTCTTCTTACTTCTCATAAAACCATTCTTCTACCTAGATAATGATTAGAGTAGATAATTCCTTATTAGTTTAGCTTCTAAATCATCTCTCTACTGCTTCCTTTGCACAGTAGGATCACTTGCATAAGCCAGCTGATAATTAAATCATCCAAAAACTCTTCTTTCCCTCACTTTAAAACGTTTTCCTCCGTTCAGACTGTCATTCGGACTGCCATTCAGACCGGTGTTCGGCTTGTCATTCGGACCTGTGAGTTTTTTGTATTATTTTAGGCCTTTTTCCGAATCTAATTTCTTCTACATCCCACTCATCATTCTTCTTGTTCCTCCTTAGTAGTTTGAGATGTAATCCAATCTTGTTTTATGTCATTTAGAGTTCTTAATTAAAATTCATCATTATTTCCTTTTCCTTCCTCCTTATCCTCTTCTTATCTTTCTTTCAAAATTCAGTTATTTAACCCATGTTGTTAACTAACTACTGTTCAGAATCTATTAATCTTGTTCTTAAATAGTTTGTTTCCAAGTTATAGTTGATAATTCTATTCTTTGAGTTGTTTTAGTTTGTTAATCTTAAGACTAGTTTCTATTTAATGAAGATGTTCATGTTGTAAGATCTGGACCGATAATAAAATATCTTTATCAAGTTTTCTACTTGCTTCCAAATCTAATATAGTTCAGTTTAACATCTTTGTTAAATTTTCTACTTACTTCTAACTTATATTGGTTTCATGTTGTTCACACATGGATAAACACTAGTTCATGATGTTTAAAGTTAGTTGTAGTTAGTTAATTTGTAGTTTACATCTGTTTGTAGAAGTTAAATTAGATTTACTTCCATTCTGTTTCCTCGTTACGTTTGAAAGTCATTACGATACATTCACTCCAGTTCCAATTGCATTTGATGTACATAACCAAAACGAATGGAATTAGATGGTTTGGTTTAGAATAATTTACATTTACAAGTTCTCCCTAGTAATGATTATTTACATTTACAAGTTCTCCCTATTAAACATATAATATCTGTAACTCTGATTCTATTCATAGTTGTTATCTAGAAGTTTAATTCAGTAGTTTTTTACTTTTCTAGAAGTAATTTGTGTTTCAGTACTTGCTTCCATCTTTCTTATTAATTAACCATAGAAGTAGAGTGGTATGATCTAGTACTATTATGATCTGTGACTTAATTAGTTTCTTAGTTGTATTCTTAAATGTTTAACTCGGTTTTTCATTTTGAAAGATCTTTCGATCTTTTCCTTATTAAATATTTTGAAGGTCTGACAAGCCGAAAAAATTAGGTGCCATTCTACCTTAGCATATATTTTGTCTCAACTCTAAGATTACCAACCCCGGTCGATAATTAATATTAGGTGTTTTATTCAAGATAGCTCACACACCCAACATTTTGGCGCCGTTGTCGGGGAGTTGAAATAGGTAGAATTCTCTTTTAAAAACTTACTGATAGATTTGAACCCTTTCCCTTTGGAACTTAGAAATAGGCTGGTGGCGGGTGAACGGTAAGACGAGAGGTAAGAACCTGCGCATCTGTTATAACAGGTATCCCCAAAACCCAACACTTATAGGATGTAATTAAAATTTATTTCAGACATAGTTCATTTTCATGAATAGGTCTAGAGATTCACAAGGTAGATTTACTAAAACTAAAATTCCAACTAAAATTCCTATTAACCTATACGGGGGGCGTGCCACCCCATCTACTAACTTAGCAGAAAGATATCAGAAAACACCTAAAGGGGACAGTTCTACTTGGAAAGCAAAGGAAACCTTTTATGGAAACATTTTAGGGGAAATCATAGGGACATCGGAAAATTCTATTCATAAAGAAATTCCACTAGAAGAACCTTAAGCTCATATAGAGACTGAACTTAGACAATAAGAAACTCGGAAGGATAAGACTTCAGAACTTCCTAATCCTCCACTAGTTCAAAATCCTAAAGACACTACTTTTTCACTAGTAGGTGGTCCAAACGCAGAAGATCTTGTTGACCCTACACAAATAGACGTTCTTTTTGGGAGCTCTACTAACATAGTTATCTCATAGGTTGAGATGACAACAGTAGGACCTTCAAAACTGGATTCCCACGTGGCTGGTAATTCTCCTCCTAAAAAGAAGAATACTTTTCCAGAAAAAGAACGTTGGGACATTCCCTATTCACCAAGAAAGATACCGCCTAGAATTTCTCTTTTTGGCAATTGGATCTTCATGGATCAGGAAGATAATGAAGATCATGTCCGACAAGAAGGAGAAGAAGAAGAAGAGGTTAGAACTGAAGGTACCTTTGGGTTCCCCATCTTAGACACTGCACAAGATGTTACAAGGAAAAATATCCCTCCTTCCTCACTACCAACCTTTTATGGGAAGAGCAGTGAAGACCCGGACACGTTCTTATTCGAGTTTGACATTTTGTGTAGGAGTTATAATTACCTACAAGATGGCCAAAAACTAAAACTTTTTCCTGCCACGTTAAAAGATTCTGCTCTCCGATGGTTTATGGGATTAGGAGAATCTAGTAATAGAACTTGGGAAGACATGAAGAAAGCAGTTTTACGAAAATATCAGGATTATTGCAAATCGAAGGACTCTCGTAATGATATTTTTAAAATCCAACAACTTAAAGATGAGAGCCTGGAGGACTATCTCGAGAGATTTAAATATGTGTTACACAAATCTAAATATAGTGATCTTCGGGAAGATGCAGTAAGAACACTCTTCCTTAAGGGAATCTTAGAAAACCTTAATCTCATGGCAACAGGAGACATCTCTCATAAGCCTTTTTCACAGATTTGTGAACTATGTAGGAATTACTCTAGGAGTAGAGGGAAAAGTGGAAGAAACTTTCGAGAATCTTATGTTAGAAATCCAAAAGGAAACACATCCAGTCCTGGTGGAGTTACAAGGGTAGAGTTAGGGAACCTGTTAGAAAATTTCAAAACAGATATCTTAGGAGCTATGGGTTCTCAGCTAGATGCACTACAAGCTAAAAAGAGACAGGATGAAGAGCGTGCCACAATGAGGATTTTCTATCCTAGGTGTAGAACCAAACATCCTCAACGAGAATGTCCATTAAATAATGTTTCAGTTTGTCACCTCTGTACAGAAGAGCATCCTACGAATAATTTTCCATCGTTGCCCGGGTTGCAAGCGGTATACAAGAGTGGAAGTTTTGGTGAAACATCTAGGAGGCCTTGGCAGCCTAGGGATCAACCTTCGGGTCAGGATCCATCATTCCAATTTCCACCTTACTACCATCCTTATCAACCTCCTCAACAATGGAACACTTCAGGCTAACAAAATTGGCCACTGCAGTACCCTTCTCAGAATGCTCAACAACATCAATGGCCTCATGGATGGAGAGGGAAAGCTTATGCTCAACCATCCCCTCCTATGACTAACTATCCTTACCCACCTAATGTTCAACAACTTTTTCCTGGATATACACCTCCTTCACTACCCCCTATCCCAAATCAACCTCATCATTTCTAGAATATGAACCCTCCAAGACCCACAATATTACCTACACAACCGATACCTAATCCTAACAATAAGCCAACCCAATCTCTTAATAACATTGGGTTATTAACTCTTCCATCGTATGCTATTTCGTCTGCACCAATACATGAGGTTCAGTTGTGGTCTGGAAGAGTTTTGCAAGATCATCCTAAGTCATCAGTTGTTATTCAAGAAGAAAATGAAGAAGAAAATGTACCTAATGAAATTTTGAATGATGCTATCCTCGAAGATGTGGTTGTTCCTACATCTTCAACACATAATCTTCCACATAAAGAAGTAATATCGAGAAATAAATCACCTCCATATCCGGAGCGTCTAACAATAGAAAAACTTGTAACTTACCCAAAATATAACATCATTAATGAATTGAAAAATATTTGTACTAAAATCCCTTTATTACAAGCCATTAAAGATATACCAATCTACGGTAAAGTGATAAAAGAACTTTTCATTAAGAGACCAGGTAAGAAACAAAAAGGCCCTCCAACAATACATGTCATAGGTGAAGTATCAGATTGTATAGCAGAACAACTTAGAATCCCGAAGTATACAAATCCATGAAATCTTGTAGTAATTGTTCTCATTAACAACACTGCTATAGGAAACACACTCATTGATCTAGGGGCTGCTATTAACCTAATGACTACTATAGTTTTAGAAGCTCTCCAATTAGGACCATTCCTCCACCCTACCCCAACAATGTTAGAACTAGCAGATCGTACTATGGTACAACCTGCCGGGATTTTAGACGATATTATGGTGTCACTAGCCTCATGGGAATATCCCGTGGACTTCATGGTTATACAATAAAAAGATCCATCTAGAGGACATCCTATCATTTTAGGAAGACCCTGGCTAGCTACCGCTAATGCATTCATAGGATGTAGGGATGGAGAGATGGTTATCTCTGATGGGATATCTACAAGAAGACTAGCTTTATACCCACCCGCACAGCCCGTAGCTGAAAACTTATTTTGGTTAGATTGTCCTTTTGGAGAAGAAAACCTGGAAGAACTTTCCCTTGTTAGTGATCTTTCCTAGGCAATTCTAGAACAAAATATTGAAAATGTGTTGAATCAATTTATTTCTTCCACCACATGTATAGACTTTCCTCAGTCTTTTTCCCAACTTGACCAGATTTTTGGAGACGAATTTCAAGAAAACATGAGTCTCTCAACATTTACAAGTACACCTTGTGTCTTTGCAATTGAAGAACATCTAGGATCTTATACCATGCCATGCGAGATTAATTCTGAAAAATTTCTACATATAAATGCAATCTTAGATGAGAGTTAGCAAAAACAATTGTTAAAAGTTATCAAAAGTCAAACTGGAGCATTCGCTTGGGAATACACCGATATGAAGGGTATACACCGGGATACTTGTATTCACCACATTTACACAGACACAAATATACCTCCCATCAGACAACCCCAGAGAAGAATGAATCCAACTCTCAAAGATATAGTAAAAAAAGAATTACAAAAACTCCTTAATGCTGGATTCATTTACCCAATTTCTAATAGTAAGTGGTTGTCTCCTCTGGTAGTAGTTCCAAAGAAGGTCACAGGGAAGTGGCGTATCTGTGTTGATTTTCGAGAATTAAACAAGGTCACTCTTAAAGACTATTTTCCTCTACCTTTTATAGATCAGGTGTTAGATACCCTATCGGGGAAACAATACTTTTCTTTCCTAGATGGGTATAGTGGATACAATCAAATATTAATAGCACATGAGGACCAAGACAAGACTACCTTTACTTGCTCTTGAGGGACATATGCCTATCGAGTGTTACCATTTGGCCTTTGTAATGCACCTGCTACCTTCCAACGTGCAGTTCTAGGTATCTTTGCTGACCTTATACATGATTGTGTAGAAGTCTATATGGACAATTTCATAGTCTATGGTAATACCTTCCAAGAAGCCCTTGATAACCTCGAGACAGTTCTTATTCGATGTCAGGAAACAAACTTAGCCCTTAGTAATGAAAAATGCAAGATGTTATTAACTGAGGGCATAGTTCTAGGACATCATGTCTCTCTTCAAGGTATCAAGGTGGATCCTGCCAAGATAGAAATAATTGTCAACCTTCCTCCTCCAAAGACTCCGAAGTAAGTTAGAAGCTTTCTTGGCCATGCAGGCTATTATAGGCGTTTTATAGAGAATTTCACCAAGATAGCCGCACCTATGTTCAAACTACTCATGAAGGACACAGAATTTCAATGGACTGAAGCTTGTCAACATGCTTTCGAAACTTTAAAAGCAAAGTTATCAGTAGCACCATTACTTAGGGGCCCTATATGGTCCCTTCCTTTTCATATATCTACTGATGCATCCGATATAGCTATAGGGGAGGTCTTAGGTCAAAAAGAGGAAAAATTATCTTATGCCATTTATTTTGCTAGTAAAAACTTGACTCCTGCAGAATCAAAATATACTGTCACCGAGAAAGAATTCCTTGCAGTAATCTATTCCATCAATAAGTTTCGTCATTATATCACAGGATATGAAATTTTCATACATACCGATCACTCTGCTAGCAGGTTTTTGATGAATAAACCAGTTACCATTGGCAAAGTAACTCGATGGCTTCTTCTATTACAAGAGTTTAATATCACCATTGTTGACCGTCCTGGTCGAGAGAATGTAGTAGCAGACTTTCTCTCCCGAATTCAAATTAACAATGATGATAGTCCTGTTGATGATAGCTTCCCAGATGAACATTTATTCGTTGTATCTGTTCGAACCCCATGGTTCGCAGACATAGCCAATTATTTGGCAATTGGAAAGCTACCAAACCATCTCTCCCCACTCGAAAAATGTAGAATCATAGTTCAAAGCTCTAACTATTCCTGGGTGGGTAATGATCTCTTTCGTACCGGTCCTGACCTTATTATTAGAAGATGTGTACGAGAGGATGAGATGGCCGAGATTCTTCATGCATGTCATGGTGGACCTTGCGGTGGACACTTTTCTAATAAAAGAACAACATATAAGGTTTTACATTCTGGATATTATTGGCCAAGCATCTTCAAGGATGCTGCCAAATATGTCAAGGGATGCGATAGTTGCCAAAGAATGGGTAGACCTACGCCATCTGATGAGATGCCTTTGCAACCTCAAGTTATGATTGAGCCTTTTGAAAAATGGGCTCTAGATTTCGTTGGACCAATTTCCCCTATGTCTCGTAAGAAGAAGTACATCCTAGTCTGTACAGATTATGTCACCAAGTGGGTAGAAGCCAAAGCTTTATTCCGAGCCACAGAGAAATCAGTGGTAGAGTTTATGTATGAAGAAATATTTACCTGATTTGTACCTAGGGAAATTGTAACCGATCAAGGATTTCAGTTTACCTCCAAATTAATGAAAGAACTTACCGATAAATATGGTATTAGACATTGCAAATCTTCACCATATCATCCTCAGGCAAATGGTCAGGTAGAAAGCACAAACAAAGTATTATAAGCTATCATGACCAAGACCATTCAATCACACCACAAGGACTGGGCAGATAGGCTCCCAAAGGCCTTGTGGGCTTATAGAATAACTTGGAGAAACACCACTCGCCACACACCTTATGAACTTGTTTATGGCAAACAGGTTCTCCTACCCATTGAATTTCAGGTTAAGACATTTCGTATGGCTACTCAGTTAGGAATGAATTTAGAAGAAGCACAGAAACAACGAATCCTACAAATAAATGAATTAGATGAGATTAGATAGGATGCTATCCAACGCACAATTTTAATACAAAGCCAACGAAAAAAATGGCATGACAGATACATTAAACAAAAACAATTTAAAATAGGAGACTGGGCATTACTTTTTGATTCAAGATACAAAAATTTTAAAGGTAAATTGACTACTCGCTGGATGGGTCCTTATGAAATTGTTACAACTTTTGATAATGGATCCGTTAAAATTAAAACAATTGATGATTCTCAAACTTCCTTTGTTGTAAATGGCCATAGACTTAGACTTTATCATCAACCTATATCTAAACAAGACTTTGTACAGAATGCCTTACACCAACAGGAGATGGAGCTGGTACATATGTAAATATAGTGTGTCTTTTATTTTAATTATAATAATAAAGAGTTATTTCTGACAAAGTTGATGGCATTTATACAGGGAATTCATTTGTATGATCAGCTCATGAAATTTTTGCCATTAAAAACAGGAAAACTTTTCTCCCTTTTTAGATTTCTTATGACTTTTTTGTACATATGTTTTGTTTTGCATAAATCAAGATCATCTAATATGTGGTTTTTGCAGCTTAATCACAAGAACCTTATCCGCTCATGCAATATTATTCAAAAAAAAGGGGAAGTGCTTAAAAGAATTTTTTTCCTAATCCCTTCTTTTTTTAATTATTGTTTAAAATTGACATTCTTTTTTTTTTTTGCAAAAGATAAAGTGTTCTTTATATTATTTCGAAACCATTTCATTTATGATTTTGAATATGGTATTTGATTCAGACATGCACATTTCCAATTATCATTTAGAATTGTTGCTTAAAAGAACTATCTTAATCATTATGATCTCAAAAAAAAAAGTTTTTATTTTACACCTATGGATCATTAGCTTATCCTAAACTCATTATCAAAACTTGTCTCTTAAAGCATCTTTTAAAGGTAACTAAGAAGTGAATGTTATTTTTATCTTCGTGGGGAACATTACTAAATTCTTATGGAAAAGATAGATATAGATCAAAGAACAGCTTTAGGTTATTATCTTTTGACATGATCTTTAACTTTGGCTATTATAAATAAAAGTTGTTCATAAAGGTTCGTTCTAATATTTCGAATTATGTGCTTAGCAGGCTTAGCACACTCTAGTGCCAACCGGCTTCCTTACAGTATATATATATATATATATATATATACCTGTCGGGGTATTGAACAGGCCTGCTGGCAGTGGGTCCATGATAAGTAAAATCTTAAACAAGTTACGCTGGCAGCGGGACTATGCTTGCATGGTACCAACATAAACCCGTCGGGGTACTGAACAGGCCTGCTGGCAGCGGGTCAATATCGGGTAAAAGAGATCGGTTAATGCATTTCTATGCATATGATTCATATATAAGAAACCTGAGTATACAAACATATGTTTTGGCCAATCATTTATACTGTCATTAGAGAATAACTGTAAGTTGAACTTGGACCTTGTCATCTAATTCAAACAATACCTAGGATGTTATTATCCTAGAAATGGGACCCATAATTATAAAAATCTCACAAGCTTTACGGTGCACCTTATCTATATCTTGGGATGACAAGAAATCTTTAAAATGAGTCGTGGATGGCTAGTTTTCTTGTGGCATCTTTCATATCAAATTATACTATCATTCTTCATATGGTCCTTTTAAGCATTGTTCTATTCTTTTTGATAAATGTACATATCTGAATCATCTACATGTTTAGTTAATATTTCATTTTCTTGAGAAAAGTATTACAACATTTTTCATATATTGATAAAATAATTGAATATCTAATGCTCTTTTTGTTGGCTTGAGGACAAGCCATATCTTTGGTTTGGGGAGGATTAGAACTGTTTTAAACTATTTTTAATTATTCACAAGATTAGAACTGTTTTAAACTATTTTTTTTATATTCATAAAAAAAGTTTATTTATCTCTGAAAGTGATAAGTGTTTGTAGGTTAATGCAAAAGCAGAAGGCGAATTGTTTTAATTAAAGACACACAAAAAGGGACATGACTTAAAAGTTCCAGAAAACAAAGTTTATAGCATCTTCTGTGTACTAACAGCCTTACAAATTCCTTGCAAAAATCAGTTCTAGTTGGCTTCAGCAATAAAAGTTTGTATAGACAAAAGTCTGTATGAAAGGCTGAATGTGGATCGAATGCCGATTCGAATGAAGTGATGAATGCAGCAAATAAGCAACATTTTGAATAAAAATGCTGAAGAAATTTTAGCTTGTATATATATCAAATAGCATGCTAGATTTTTTTTTTAAATTCTGACTAACCAATGATGATAGGGATCAATCAAATGTCAAATCTCACACTTGGTTTTATTCACTTACCCATCTCGTCTTGTTAAATGAATAAATCTTGTGTCATTATGAATCATTGCATGACCACTATGGTCTTACCTATCGTCCAAATCGCCAGCATATGGATCGGATTGTTATGATCTCCCACGTGTAATCTATCATGTTACGTGAATTTCGTTCAACCTGTCCAAAGCTTGGCTTTGGACATGGTTGAATATGCTATAACAAACACGCATTTGCCAAATTCACGCACTTCAATACTGGGACTTGACTAAAGATCTTTTTAAGTACAAGTGTGGTCTTTCAAGCGTGCTTCACCTACAACCATCCAGCCATCCAAACGGACCTTAATTTAACTGACGGCTGCATGAACTTTTACTTCACTCTGTTCGCCCTTCATTTCTTTCTTTGTGACCCGCGTCCTCTACAAATTCCTTGTATCCCTTGCATTTATCTATTGCATCCCCCGTCCTCCATCAGCAATGCCTAACCGTTGCGATCCTAGTAGCTATCAAGATCTTCTTCATATCCCTGAGTTTAAAAGATGCCATGAGTTATTCTCTCAAGCAGGTTGGAATCCGTTTCTTCACAGTCTTGATGGTCACGACCATGAGATTTCGTTGTTGTTTGCCAAATGTTTCGATGGAAAAATGGCCAAGGTTGGCCATCTTGTTTTCTTTGTGACAGAAGAGTCAATAGCGTTAGCAACGAAACTCCCTAGAGAAGGTGCCCGATGGCACAAGCATTTGTTTCTTCCACGAGAATCTCATCAGTTCGCTCTCAAGCCCGATTTTCAACACATTACTAGCACCAAAGGTTTTCATAGAGAATGGATCAAGCTAGAATACTTGGATCTTTTGACCATTATCATTCACTTAGTCAACTACGAGGGTAAGTTCATTGTTTTTAAAGCTTGCCATGTTAGACTGTTAGCTCATTTTGTCAATAATCAGACCTTAAATTTCCCATTCTACTTTCTAAAGAGCTTGGAAAAGATGTCGAATCAAGTTAGAAAGAATATCATTAACCCTTCTAGCAGCTTGTATCATGATTGCCTCATTAAGCTTTTAATCATTCATCAATTAGAGGAGAGAGGTCAGACTTGGGACCATTTTGTTTTTGATATATTAAACCCTCATTTATCTACTGTCAAATCTTTCCCTTCTCAAGAACACCTTCATGCCCAAGAAGAACCAAACGCTAAACGTATATGGTTTGATGAGAGTCCCTTAGATGATATGCACTCAGTCCATTCAATACATTCTCCTGAGATTGCTTTGGAATCCCCACCTTTCTCATCAGTACCTACTGAACCCAGAAAGACAAATTATGACCAGTCCATTGATCAGCCTGACATTCAGACTATCGTTCAGCCCTCATGCTCAAATATTCAGTTGGACGATCACACCTTTGAGTCATCCCTCCTCACACTAGCTAATGCATCCGTTCAGATGAGTGAAGCTTGTGCTGCTAGAAGCTCTCCTGCATGTAACAAAGACAAAATCCCTGAAGAACAGACTATTAATGTTGAGACATCTCCAAAAGACACGAGTTCTCAAATGGAATTGGAGCATGATATAGAACAACCTATTTCGAATCAGCAAAAATGGGATCAATTAACCCGAGAGATAGCACAATTAACAAAACAAAGTCAAAGCTATGTGGAGACAATCTCTGAGCTCCTTGAAGAAAATAAGATGTTGCGTACACAATTGAAAAACATTGAATGCTCGGTTAGCACCAAAATAATATCCAATGTTGTCCTTAGGGTAAAGTATAATTCCTTAAGGGGTCATTTCAAGAAGCTCCCAACCAAGCATGCATCTCCACCATCCGAGTCAAAGACCACTGCTATCGCAGCTCGACCTTCTTCCTAATCACTTTTTGTTTTGCTCAGTGGGACCTGGCATGACTCCGGTTTGGGGGAATGTTGGTGTCCATTTTGTCACCATTTTTTATCATTCAATTTACTCGAAGTGGCGTTATTTCTATCATTTTTTGCTATAGTAAGTTGTTTTCTTATCCATTCAGCTCATCAAACAATCCAGGTATGCACAAATTCACTTTACCATGCAAATCTTGTTATGTTTCGTATATTATGGTTTATTTATGATTAAAATGATGTTTTGGGGCATAATTAATGCTTATGGTTTTAATTGACAGGCTATAATTTGTAAATGACCCATCATTCAGACCATGCGCTACGCGCTCAGCCTAAAACGCGTTTAGCTCATCATTCAACCCTTCGTTCAGCCCGCGAAATCCTTGGTTGACACATCTCAAACCGTTGAATGAAGAGGAGGACACGTGGGTTCTGTTTGCCATGTGGTGCTGATGGTTAATGAATCGTTGCTCTAGAAGATCCGTCCTTATGCTCGCCAAGCCTGATAATGCATTGCACATCCACATCAACGCTCCAAGCCCTGATTCGTCTGCGCATTCAGCCTGGAATCAGGCACATCTACCAAGCTCTCACTCACGCCATTATTGTAGAAGAAGTCCAGCTGTCCACATTCAGCCTGCCAACATCACTCCCATGCCCACGTCAACACTCCAGCGCACCAGTTCTCTTGTTCGTTGGCCAGGAGTTACGCACCTGTTCACGCCTACTCGCATTCATTCACGCCGTCGTTCTAGAAGGAGCCCACCTGCCCACAATTCAGTCCTCCAGCACATTGCTCGTCCACATCTGAGTTAGATCAACGTTGTAGCTGCCCTGTGAAGGAACTAACTCCATCAAAGTCTGAAGAATGCTCCTTGCGTTGGCATGCATCATTTAACCAATAGTTACAGTCATTTAAACACTCCTATTATTAGAGAGGTCGAATCTGTCGACCCTCTCACCCATTGTAACTTATAAATAGTCGTCTTTGTGATTGAGACGAGAGAGGAGAGTCTAGCTTTTTGAATTTATCCAAGCCACAGTTGTTAAGAGTTTGCAGTCGTAGATAGTGGAAGACAGAGTCCTATAATTTTTCTCAAGATAGTGGAAGTAGCAGCTCGTTGATGTTCTGTTGGTAGTCGTTTAAGTTGATCTAGTTCACCCTCTGTTTGCTGGGAAGGGCCCCTCATCAACTGGAGGTTTTATTTGCATTTTCTGCATTTCTTTTCTTGCAATTAACTAGTTTATTTCCTGTGTGTGTAATCTAATTCGTTTTCCTATGTGTATCATCTTCATTCCTCTGTAATTAATATTATGTTGTTAATACAATATCCCTTCTTCTGAATTGGGAAATGGTCGACCAATAGTTTAACTAGTTTTGTAATTTGTTTTTAGTTTTCCTTCCATCAGCTATATTTCAAAATTGCTTCTAAATTCCTCCATAGTAAGCATTCCTTTCTTTTCCCCTCTTCTATGTTAGTTTTTCTTCCTATTGTTGTAGGTTAATTCTTCCTTCTTCCATTTCAACCTTCTTCCTACTTCTCATAAAACCATTCTTCTACCTAGATAATGGTTAATTTTTAGTTTACATCTGTTTGTAGAAGTTAAATTAGATTTACTTCCATTCTGTTTCCTCATTACGTTTGAAAGTCATTACGATACATTCGCTCCGGTTCCAATTACATTTGATGTACATAACCAAAACGAATGGAATTAGATGGTTTGGTTTAGAATAATTTACATTTACAAGTTCTCCTTAGTAATGATTATTTACATTTCCAAGTTCTCCCTATTAAACATCTAATATCTGTAACTATGATTATGTTCATAGTTGTTATCTGGAAGCTTAATTCAGTAGTTTTTTACTTTTCTAGAAGTAATTTGTGTTTCAGTACTTGTTTCCATCTTTCTTATTAATTAACCATAGAAGTAGAGTAGTATGATCTAGTACTATTCTTATTTGTGACTTAATTAGTTTCTTAGTTGTATTCTTAAATGTTTAACTCGGTTTTTCATTTTGAAAGATCTTTCGATCTTTTCCTTGTTAAATATTTTGAAGGTCTGATAAGCCGGAAAAATTAGGTGCCATTCTACCTTAGCATATATTTTGTCTCAACTCTAAGATTACCAACCTCGGTCGATAATTGTTGGGCCCAGGTTGAGACAAAGTTTTGGAAACACCTTTTTGTGATAAGCAGGGAAAGATGAGCTGAGCGCAGCTTAGAAATATAATTTTGTCTAAGTGTTGAAGATGCTGCGAAGCTGTGCGCAGCATCGAAGTTTTCATCAGGATGCGAAGCTATGCGCAGCATCTGAATTTTGGGAGCACCGCGAAGACCAGTGCTGCGAAGCAGTCAGGACACGTGGAGCCAGCAAAGCAGAGTGCTGGACATGGATCAGGTGCAGGTATCGGATGGACCGGTAATGGCCTAATTTTGGAAAGATGCTCCAGGAGTGCTGAGCGGCAGGCATGAGCAAATCAGGCAAGCGACCAATGCATGAGATTGTTGAGGAAAGCGACGTCTTGGCACGCTTGGTGGGCGAAACCGTTAGAGAGAAACGGTTCAATGGAAGCAGCCTGTTGGCACGCGTGCGACAGGAAGGCCGATAGCGACAGATTGAAGACGTGGCAAACTGCCACGATGAAGCAGACGCTACCAGATGCCAGCAAGCCGGTTTAGGGAAACCAACACAGTGTGTAAACCCTAAGGGTTTTTGGGTTTAGGACTTCGAGTTTGTAAAGACATGACCTTCGGGCATGATCTATTTAAGAAGACAATTTTGTATGGGATGGGGCTAGCTAGTTAGTTGCTAGAGTTAATCTTGGTATGACTTTTGTATTGTAAAATCTCTTGAGTCGAGAAGATTGTAAAGGATCTGCAGCTGCGTGCGCAGAGGCCTATTTTTGAGAGGAAGGATAGTCTGCAGCTGAGTGTGCAGACTAAGAACGGTTGTCCCCATCCCTTTTCTAAGAAATATATTACCAACCGTTCTTGTGGACGTAACTTCCCACCCGGGGGAGTGAACCATGTTAAATCTCTTATTGTGTGATTGTATTTATGAATGAATGCTTACTTGTGTTTTCTGTCAATGAATGTCTACATGTTTCCTTGCATACTGTTATGAGAGGGATTTTATATGCATTTGCCATTAAGAGAAGTATGGAAATGATATGTTAAGCTTCGCATGAATAGTTGAATGGTGAACGTTTAGTCTTGTGTATGAAAGCAGTAAATCAGTCAATTCGTTAAGTATTTTCGTATGCGCAGTCAAGGAATGTATAACAGGGAATTAGATCAATCGACTTTGTTCGAATCGTGATATCCTAAGTTAATAAGTGAATGTTAGAAGGATAGATAGTTAAGCGTCTGAATGAATGGATGAGTGATATTCATTTCAGTACCTTAAGCATTTTCAAGATAATCCAGGTACAGAATAGAGTTGGAGTGCTCGCAGCTTCAGTGGATGTCCTGCGGTAAAAAAGCATAGTAGTGCGGTCCGCAGCGTTGCCCATCGCTGCGCAGTCTCACCTTGCAGTACTTATCCTTTGTGGTGTTGAGCAATACGTTCATCCAAGCAACTCATCACTCACTATGGAAACCTGATTCCGCAGTACCCCATAGATACACCTCGGGTGAGACCTCAGCCTACTTGCAGGTTGTTGCCGAAAGGGCCGGTGCGAAGGGGTTTTGTTGGTCAAAAGAGAAACCGCAAAGAACCTGGGTCTTATAGAAAACCTATGGGTCAGTTATAGCCGACAAATGGTTTCGTTGCCGTGCTAGAATCCGTGATGAGTTGCAAACGTGATGAGTGAAGAAGAATACCAGTTCCCGGAAGGATTTGATAATTGGCATCCTGAAAAGACAGAAATCCAGGCCTGGTGGGATAAGACCATAAGAGACTTTATAAGACAAGAGAATAGGCATCCCTGTCTAAGTGACACACAGTGGTCAGATAGGTATCTGTTCAACGATATTCACGAGATTTTCTGGGCATCATTTCCCAACGAGCTACATTCGTGGATCTCGTGGCTCGCAGAGAAGAAAACTTGTTTTCAAGGAGGAGTTCCTACAGAGTGGACTCCCGAGCTCACAGCGCAGCTCAAAGCAACAGACAGCCCATTGACACGCACAGTTTATTTTTGGGTCGATCATATGCTAGAAGGCTTCGTAACAGAATTTGCTATATACACACTCAAATCCTATAGCCAAGCAGAAGCATACTTTTTCGAGGGATTCCAAGGTAAGTTCCTAAACAATCTCAATCTATACATTAAGATGCTGTTAGCTAAGAAAGGTGTTCTAAGAATGCAGTAATATTCTTAAGTTTGTCATGGTCAACAGTATATTTAGTGATTCGGACGAAGAAACACATAATCTTAGAAGTGGTAAGAGATATAAGTTTAATAAGAAACTTGGAGGCCCTGGACTCCATATTAATACTGAAATCCCGTGTAACATTGACAACGAATCTGTACCACCATTTACTCCTGAGAACCCATCGGCTGCAAAGACCGCACCACCTTTATCTCAAAACCCACCTGCTACACAGCCCGCTCCGCAGAATACTCAGCCCAGTCCATCTCTCTCGATAGTCCCATTTGTATTCACTGCGCAGAGCCCTTTACAGTAGCCGCGCACTAATTCAGGCGCCCCACCACCTAGTAGCACAATGGCGCATATAGATATGAAGCTACCGATATTCAAAGGAACTAGCTTAGAAGACCCTGAACATCATTGGTTTCTTTGTGAAGCCGTATGGAGTGTAAGACAAATCCAGGATGAAGTAGTGAAGAGAGCACAGCTCATCACCACTTTCAGGGACAGAGCATTACATTGGTTCATGAAATACTCTACCATACAGCCGAGAACTCTCGTAGAAATTAAAGCTGCGCTCATAGCTGAGTTTAAGACACCTAAATCTGAATCTCAGTGTATAACCGAGTTGAAAGAAATAAAGCAGAAACCAACTGAAATGGTTTGGGAATTTGATCAGAAGTTCAAGACCCTATTAGACCAAGTGAGCTTTTTTATAGCCCCGAAACAGCTCAAGGAATGGTTTATTGCTGCACTGTTGCCCCATATTAGGTTACCATTGATGCAGCAGAAGGTTGAGTCCCAGGCAGTGGCCTTGGAGATCGCAATGAAGCTAGAAGCTTCGCCGATTGGTGAGACTAGTTCTGGGATGTCTCAGATCCAGAACCAGCTAACCACTCTAACATTAGAGCTGCAAAGCATGAAGAATGGTAAAGAACAAAGATATGAACCTAGACATGAGGTCTGGTGTACAGATTGTAAAGGAGAAGGCCATGACCGAGAGCATTGCCCGTTATTCCGCGACTATCTTAACAGTGGTGCGCCCAACCCACTAAATCAGAATCAGGGCCCATGGTGTGAAATATATAGAACCACAGGACACAGACCTGAAGACTGCTATCTTATACAGAAATATGTCAAAACACCTAAAAATTTATACTGTAATTTCTGTAAATCAGTTGGACATGATGAATCCAACTGCCGCGCATAAAAATTAATGAATGAAAGAAAACGAGATATGGACTCAATGCGAGGCGCAGGCTTGTACCGCGTACAAGAAGACACCCAGCCGAAACAAGAGAATGCATAATATGACCAAGGAGGATACAGAGTTCGTGGTAGTGGATACTGCGGTAGAGGAAGAAATGCTAGCCCAGCGCAGGGAAGAGGCCTCGGCTAGGTCATTTGTTATAATTGTGGCCAGCCAGGTCACGTATCCAGAGATTGTGTTAACCCCTACACTACGTGCAACTATTGTAAATCATTTGACCATGTCATTGAAGATTGTCCAATACTAGAGGTGGAAATGCAGAAAAGAAGACGGACAGATGCACCAAACACGAACATCCAGTGGATCGCAGTAGAGAAAAGACAAGCAGACCCAAGCATCAATTTGGTCACACGCAGTGGCGCTCAGAAAGGCCACGCTAGGGGAGCAGAAGCTTCCACATCAGGGGAGGCTCACACAAAGCGGTCTCCTCTTGAGACATAATGGATAAGGAAAGCTCCGGGAAAAATACCTGCTCTCGACCTACAAAAGAACAAGGAAGTCTTTATTGATGCGCGGGATAGCTTCAGAGAGCCAGCAACAAAAACACAGAGGATCCCGTTGCGCAGTCAAGCACCGCATGTTGAAGACATGCCAGTGGCCTATGACAAAACAAACCCTGCGACGAATGTCAGCACTTCCGTTGCACAATTTCTGCGAAGCTGCATGGAGCTACTTAAAAGTGAAAATGCCATAGTTGAGCTACAGAAGCTCATAAACCAGTATGAACCACAGACCGGAACAGAGACTTCTGATAGCACAGTACATCACATAAGGAAGCATAAAAGAACAGGCCGAGAAATGAGGCTTACCGCGCAGATTGGAGATTTTGAAATGGATGAAGTCATCCTCGATCTGGGATCTGAAGTAAATGTCTTAACTAAGCAGACATGGAAGCAGATGGGTCGACCAAAGTTATCATGGTCACCTATCCAGTTAAGAATGGCTAACCAAGAGAAAATCATACCTTTTGGCTGGTTAGCTGACGTGATAGTTGACATCAATGGAGTCCAAAGTCACACAGACTTCGAAGTTATCGAGATTGTGGATGATAGTCAGCCTTTTCCTGCTTTGCTAGGAATTGACTGGGCTATGGATAACTTGGCTATTATCAAATTAAAGACGAAGAAGATGATATTTGAAGGAAAGCATCTTAGGGTCATCGCACTGCTGGATCCTGCAGATGGTGATAGATACAGCGAGCCGATTCAGGAGGAATCCAAGGCTCAAGACTTGGACAGATTATACCAGCTTACAGTGAACCAGGAAGATTACATTAATCCTACTACAGATGGAACACTCAGTTGGAGATGTGACAGCTCCCGTGTCTCTGATTCGGAGGCAGGGCTGGAAATTTGGCAAAGCCGAATGCATGAAGTATCAGCAAGAAGATGCGCGCAGGTTACGAAATCACTGCGCTGGATCGGGAAGGAGGTAAGTCCTATTCCCACATATGATGGTTCTGCTAATGTTTATACTTTCATCCAAGAATACACTGCAGCTATTGCAGATGAGCACAGACTACCAGCATTAGATATGGCACTGCGCGACACACCCGCCAGATGGTGGAATGCGCACAAGCAGACATTGACCACTTGGGACCAATGCAGAATTAAGATGCAGATTCAGTTTGCCGACAGGGTTACTTTACCCTTTCAGAAGTTTAATGGATAGGAAGATCCTAGTCAACATATTGAAGTCTGTTCGTAGGCATGGCTGGAAAGGCCATGTGAAGAATGGGTGCACCTGTTCATGCATACCCTGGCGGATGACATTCCAAAGAAATGGTACCTAGATCTGGAGTTGCGCAGAGAGACGATGGATTGGGAGATGTTGATTGCCAATTTCCAAAAGGACTTCAGCTTCGAGGACGAGGATCCGCTAATCCATGAGGCATTGCAAATAATTAAGGAACGCATATTCAGGGAAGACTATCCTCACAAAAATATGGCAGTGGAGGAATTCTTCGGGGCAAATACCTTTCCTGCGATCCTATATGCGGAATGGAAGAAACATGAAGAACACCTTATCGAGTGTTACAACCTAGCTGAAGATACTGATGATGCAAATGAAGAAGATGATGACGATCCGCGCACTATAAACATCCCAGAGTCAGAGGGTGTGCGTGACGTAGAAGGACCTCCATTAGAAATCCCTGATATGAGCGGACCAGTAAAAACACAAAAAGTGAATATTGGCACAAAAGAAGAACCAAAGTTCGCAGCAATTGGAGATTATTGGGACGATCAGACTATTGCGGAGATCGCAGACACCTTGCATGAATATCAGGAGTTGTTTCCGACAAAATTTACAGAAATGAAAGGAATTTTGGGAGATCTAGGAGTCATGAAAATACCTTTGAAGCCAGGTGCAAAACCTGTGAAGCAGAGACCATATAGATTAAATCCGCGCTATAAAGAAAGAGTGCGCGCAGAGCTGGATAAGATGCTAGAAGCAGGAATCATTGAACCTGTCAAGGAATCCGACTGGATTAGACCCATGGTCGTTTAAGACAAGAAAACGAAGGGTGAGATCAGGATTTGTGTGGATCTCAGAAAACTAAATGATGCTTCTATGCACGACCCATTCCCCACTCCTTTTACAGATGAAGTGCTTGACAATGTTGGAGGGAATGAGGCCTATTCTTTTACTGATGGTTTTTCCAGGTATCATCAGATAAGGATTGATCCAGCAGACATGCATAAGACAACTTTTGCTACAGAATGGGGGTCGTTCCAGTACACAGTAATGCCCTTTGGCTTGAAGAACGCACCTGCCATATTCTCTAGAGTAGTTGTCGCAGCATTCAAAGAATTTATGCATAAGTTTCTCGAAGCATATTTTGATGATTGGACTATCTTTGGCCTATTGAAGAACCATTGTGCGAACCTCAGAATGATGCTTGAGAAGTGTCGACAGCATCAAATCTCTTTAAATCTAAAGAAGTGTATTTTTTGTGTTCCTTATGGCATTGTACTTGGGCACATTGTTTGTAAGCAGGGATTGATGGTGGATCCTGCAAAGATTGCCATTATTGTGAACTTGCCAACACCAACCTCAGTCAAGAAGTTGCGCTCTACCTTGGGTCATACTGGATACTACAGAAAATTTATCAAGGGTTATGCGCAAATAACCACACCAATGGAAAAAATGCTAAAGAAAGACGCACCGTTCATCTAGAACGTGGAATGCGAACAAGGGTTTGATACATTAAAATAAAAGATGGTGACTACGCCAATTCTAGTCTTTCCAGATTGGTCGAAACCGTTTCATGTCCATGTCGACGCGTCATGCATTGCATTGGGAATTGTATTAGCTCAACCGGGGAAAGGAGGTATTGACCACCCCATTGCATTTTCGAGCAGGAAGCTCTCCACAACAGAGAAGAACTATACCACTACTGAGAGGGAAAGCCTTGCAATGGTATATGCCCTACAGAAATTTAGGCATTACTTGCTTGGTGCGCACTTCCTTATGTTCACTGACCATTCTGCATTGAAGTACTTGGTCAACAAGTCAGTGTTAGGGGGGCGCATATGCAGATGGCTATTGATGTTCCAGGAGTATGATTTTGAATTTTGGGAGCACCGCGAAGACCAGTGCTGCGAGGAAGCAGTGCTGCGAAGTAGTCAAGACACGTGGAGCCAACAAAGCAGAGTGCTGGACATGGCTGAGGTGCAAGTATCGGATGGACCGGTAATGGTCTAATTTTGGAAAGATGCTCCAGAAGTGCCGAATGGCGAGCATGAGCAAATCAGGCAGGCGGCCAATGCACAAGATTGTTGAGGAAAGCGATGTCTTGGCACGCTTGGTGGGCGAAACCATTAGAGAGAAACGGTTCGATGGAAGCAGCCTGTTGGCACGCGTGCGACAGGAAGGCCGATAGCAACGGATTGAAGACGTGGCAAACCGCCACGATGAAGTAGACACTACCAGATGCCAGCAAGCCAGTTTAGGGAAACCGATGCAGTTTGTAAACCCTTTTTGGGTTTAGATCTTCGACTTTGTAAAGACATGACCTTCGAGCATGATCTATTTAAGAAGACAATTTTGTATGGGATGGGGCTAGCTAGTTAGTTGCTAGAGTTAATCTTGGTATAACTTTTGTATTGTAAAATCTCTTGAGTCGAGAAGATTGTAAAGGATCTGTAGCTGCGTGCGCAGAGGCCTATTTTTGAGAGGAAGGATAGTCTGCAGCTGAGTGTGCAGACTAAGAACGGTTGTCCCCATCCCTTTTCTAAGAAATATATTACCAACCATTCTTGTGGATGTAACTTCCCACCCGGGGGAGTGAACCACGTTAAATCTCTTGTTGTGTGATTGTATTTATGAATAAATGCTTACTTGTGCTTTCTGTCAATGAATGTCTACATGTTTCCTTGCATACTGTTATGAGAGGGCTTTTATATGCATTTTCCATTAAGAGAAGTATGGAAATGATATGTTAAGCTTCGCATGAATAGTTGAATGGTGAACGTTTAGTCTTGTGTATGAAAGCAGTAAATCAGTCAATTCGTTAAGTATTTTCGTATGCGCAGCCAAGGAATGTATAACAGGGAATTAGATCAATCGACTTTGTTCAAATCATGATATCTTGAGTTAATAAGTGAATGTTAGAAGGATAGACAGTTAAGCGCCTGAATGAATGGATAAGTGATATTCATTTCAGTACCTTAAGCATTTTCAAGATAATCCAGGTACATAATAGAGTTGGAGTGCTCGCAGCTTCAATGGAAATCCTGCAGTAGAAAAGCATAGTAGTGCGGTCCGCAGCGTTGCCCATCGCTGCGCAATCTCACCTCGCAGCACTTATCCTTTGTGGTGTTGCGCAGTACGTTCGTCCAAGCAACTCATCACTCACTATGGAAACCTGATTCCGCAGTACCCCATAGAGACACCTCGGGTGAGACCTCAGCCTGCTTGCAGGTTGTTGCTGAAAGGGCCGGTGCGAAGGGGTTTTGTTGGTCAAAGGGAAAACCGCAAAGAACCTGGGTCTTATAGAAAACCTCTGGGTCATTTATAGCCAACAATAATTAATATTAGGTGTTTTATTCGAGATAGCTCACCCAAGCAAATATCAACTAGTGGCATAACAACCAAGCTGAGCAACAGAATTGAGTTTTGTTGCCTCTTGCATGTGTTTTTTGGCCGGCAAGATGACTACGATGCCCATGCACTCGCTTAACACATTTTTCAAAATATTAACCTATCGTGCAGAAATTGCACTACATGTCACTTAACAAAACCCTAGTTTAGAAAACCGTCAAATAGACAACTTTCAGTCCATGAAGCCATCGGACATGGATGTCCCTAGTGGTATTCGGATGTCACGAATCAATTAGAATTTAAGGCTTGTCCATCAGAGCCACGGATTTCAAGTTATAGCGTGTTTCATCTCGCTTCCCAAGTGCATTCAAGGACACCAAATAAATTTCAATCGGGGGCATAAAAACCAAATTGAGCAACGGAATTGAATTTTGTTGCTTCCTATAAGTGTGTTTGGGAAAGGGAAAGATGACCGCGATGCCCATTCACTTGCTTGACACATTTTTCAAAATCTTAGCCTATCATGTAGAAATTGCACTACACGTCACTTACAAAACCCTAGTTTAGAAAACTGTCAAAATAGATAACTTTCGGTCCATGAAGCCACTGGACATGTGTGTCCCTTGTGGTACTCGGATGTCATGAATCCAATGTAACTAACAGTTTTTCCATCAGAGCCACAATTTTCGAGTTATGGCAAGTTTCATCTCGCTTCCAAAGGCCATTCAGGGACACCAGGCAAGTTTGAACTGGGGGCATAAAAACCAAACCGAGCAACGGAATTGAGTTATGTTTTCTCCTATAGGTGTGTTTAGGCAAGGGAAAAATGACCACGATGCTCACACACTCGCTCCTCGCGTTTTTAAAAATCTTAGCCTATGGTGCAGAAATTGCACTGCACATCATTGAGCAAAACCCTAGTTTAGAAACCGTCAAAATATACAACATTCGGCCCATGAATCCACCAAACAGGAGTGTCTCTAGTGGTAATCGGATGTCACTAATCCAAAGTTAGTAACTGTTTGTCCTTCTGAACCTTGGTTTTCGAGTTATGGAGAATTTCATCTTGCTTCCCAAAGCCATTCAAATTTTAGGGCACCAGGAAAATTTCAACTAGGGGCATAAAAACAAAACCGAACAACATAATTGAGTTATGTTACGTCTTGCAGGTGTATTTGGGAAATAGCGAGAGGACCACGATTCCCACACACTCACTTGACACATTTAGAACATCTTATCCCATCGTGCAAAAATTGCACTGCACGTCTCTGATCAAAACGCTAGTGTATAAAACCATCAAAATAAACAATGTTTGGTCCATGAAATCACCGAACAGAGGTGTCCCTTAAGGTGCTCGGATGTCAAGAATCTATCAGAACTGACGGTTTGTCCATCCAAGCCTCAATATTCGATTTATTGTAAATTTCAACTCGCTTCCCAAGGCCATTCAGGATACCAAGCAGAAATTCAACCAATGGCATAAAAACCAATCCAAGCAATGGAATTGAGTTCCGTTACCTCCTACACATACTTGGATAACACGATTCCAATGAAGCTTTGTAACCTTTGCAATTATTATACCAATGATAAGATTAATATGTTAAAAACTATATCTATGATAATATTCTTTTAGCCATGTTTATTAGGGGATATTATCAAGCATGTTATATTAAATTTACTTTTAGATGTAAACAATTCATCAACTTGATTGAGAGATGAAAACCATGGTTAATATGCTCTTAAATATATAGATTGAATAACATTATATATATATGTATATATAAATTTAGGCAAAAAAATGGTTCGAAGCTAATAGTATATGTGATATCATATTTTTCTCCACTTTATATATTATCATTGGGATGTCTATTTTTCCGTGCCTCTATGTCTTGTTTTATTGTGATATGAAAATTTATGGTGTATATGTGTGTGTATGTGTGAGTGTGTGCACGGTTGTGGATACACTTTATATGTGTGGTTACTATCTGTTGATGAGATGATGTTTATATTCATCGTTGGAAAACTCATGAGAATGCATAAATTATCACACTAATATTTGCAATATAACACAAAATATGCATTATGTAATGAAATTAACACTAATGTTGTAAATTGATTATTTTTTGTTGATTGTAGAAAAATGGTGAAGATGACTCCTTAGATGATCCAGATTATGTTGTCACCAATGTACCAAAGAAAGATATTGTTGATAATGATGCAAATGGATCAGATGAAAACAATGATGGATATGATGTTGGGATAGATGAGGATGACGAGGATGACGATGCCGAGGATGACGATGACAATGACGATGACGATGATGATGGTAGCCATTGATGCTACTATTGATATTGTGGATGTTTATTGCTTTCTCCATGCTACTAGACACATATTGTTATTTTTGTGATGATCCAAGTTCATATTACATTCTGGGTCGTTTTGATTTGTATGGTGGATTTATGTTGACATAAACTTTAAATACCCTTTATCATTTTGGCATTTCTAGATATGGATATCAAAAAAGATATTTCTTGTGATATTGGTATTTTCACTATATATATCGTTTACTTGTTCTTTTAACCTTAATATGGTGATCTGTACAATAGGTTATTGATGTGATGATGTTTTATAATTTCATTTTTTTTATGAAAGATAATGGTGATGTTATCGTTATTATATATATATATATATATATATATATATATAGAGAGAGAGAGAGAGAGAGAGAGAGAGAGAGAGAGAGAGAGAGATAAACTAGGCAAAAAAATGCTATGAAGCTAATAGTATATGTGATATCATTATTTTTCTCCACTTTATATATAATCATTGGGATGTCTATTTTTCCTTGCCTCTATATGTCTTGTTCTATTGTGATATGAAAATTTATGGTGTAGACGTGTGTGTGTGTGTGTGTGTGTGTGCACGATTGTGGATACACTTTATATGTGTGGTTACTATCTGTTGATGAGATGATGTTTATATTCATGGTTGGAAAACTCATGAGAATGCATAAATTATCACACTAATATTTGTAATATAACACAAAATATGCATTATGTAATGAAATTAACACTAATGTTTTAAATTGATTATTTCGTGTTGTTTGCAGAAAAATGGTGGAGATGACTCCTTAGATGATCCAGATTATGTTGTCACCAATGTACCAGAGAAAGATATTGTTGATAATGATGCAAATGGATCAAATGAAAATGATGGTGGATATGATGTTGGGATAGATGAGGATGACAAGGATGACGATGATGATGGTAGCCATTGATGCTACTATTGAGATTGTGGATGTTTATTGCTTTCTCCATGCTACTAGACATGTATTGTTATTTTTGTGATGATCCGAATTCATATTACATTCTGGGTCGTTTTGATTTGTATGGTGGATTTATGTTGACATAAACTTTGATTACCCTTTATCATTTTGACATTTCTAGATATGGATATCAAAAAGGATATTTCTTGTGATATTGGTATTTTCACTATATATATCGTTTACCTGTCCTTTTACCCTTAATATGATGATCTGTATGATAGGTTATTGATGTGATGATGTTTTATAATTTCACTTTTTTGATGAAAGATAATGGTGATGTTATCGTTATTATATTGTAAATTTATATATATTGGAAGTTGTCGATGATCTTTTCATGAAAAATTAATATATATGATGTTACTACTTTAGATAAATGTTGTTTGTTTGTGTTAAATTTCTTCATAAATGTTATGCATTTAATTTCAATAATCATATCTACAATTAATTTGAATGTGTCATTATGTTATTTCAAAAATATGAAGTAAAAGGATATATAATAACTATTGAAATTAATGAAATAATTATAATAATTTTATATAGTAAATATATTAGCACACATGTGGATATAGTTGTAGGTGTTAAATAGCAAGCCTAATGTGGTCCTAATAAGGAAGCAAAACTAGGAGCTAAAATGGAAGTCCACTATATCACAGATCTAGAAGCAACATTGGACGCAAAACCTGGTGCTAAGTTGGAAGTCAATTCTGATGCTATATTGGACGCCAAAGTAGAATCCAAACTAGAAGCTAAACTAGTGGCCAACAAAGAAGCAAAATTAGATACTAAATGGGAAGCTAAATGTGGCGTTCATGAAGAAGCAAAATAAGAAGAAATCCAAGGATCTAAACAGGAAGCAAAATGTGGCACTAGTGTGGGAGTAAAAATTGACGCTAAATTGGGCGCTAAAGTGGTAGCAAAACATCTTGCTAATGTGGACATCAATAAAGATGCAAAACTAGGCATTAAAAAGGATGCAACACTTGGCGCTAATGAGGAAGCCAAACATGGTGTTGATATGGTAGAAAAATAAGACATTACGTTGGATACAAAACAGGGCGCTACATAGGAAGCAAAATATGGTGCAACAATAGAAGAAAATTTTGGCGCCACGTTGGTAGCAAAAAAGGAAGCAAAAATGGATGCAAAATTAGAAGCAAAAATTGACGTATATTCAGAAGTAAAACATGGTGCAAAATGGAATGCTAAAGTGGTAGCACATATGGATGCAATATTGGATGCTAATTTGGATGCAAATATGGCGTGAACATAGATGCAAACATGACGCTTTTAAGGATGCAAATATGGCGCTAGATGCAAACATGACGCTTTTAAGGATGCAAACATGACGCTTTTAAGGATGCAAATATGGCGCTAATGGGGATGTCATTTAGGAAGCAAATGGGGACGTCATTTAGGAAGCAAAAGGGGACGATCTCTAGGAAGCAAAATAAGATGTTATTTAGGAAGCAAACCTTGACGTTGTTTAGGAAGAAAAATTGGACGTTATTCTAGAAGCAAACAAATGGGCGTTATTTTGGAAGTAAAAAAGGATGCTATCTAGGAAGCAAAAAAAGACGCTATTTTAGACTCTTTACGTTTTGTGCATGATGCATCCCATTTAACCACTCATTGAAAAAAAAATTACACTAGAAAGGGACGCTAAATGGGGCACTAATTCCAAGATTTGTTGTAGTTGATAGTTAGAATTTGAGAGTATGGTGTTCTATACTTTGTTATTATTTCATTATATTTTGTTCGTCTAATACATGGTTTTAATAATGTGAATTAATTTTCTTTAATATTGTATTGGCTGACATATGATGATATCACCATTACTCATTTGGAGGGCCTCTTGGCTAAACAAAACAAATTAAGGTATCCACTACTTTACACCAAATTCATCCATTCAATAATGAAATCTGATTGATAACTATACGTTATAGAATATAATTTAGCATCATAGCTAGTTGTCTACATAAACGCCTTTTATTTCTTGGGATACCATATCAAGTGGGAAAAACATAACAACAAGGCACCGACTAATCCTAATCATGAAGGAAATCAAATATAATTTACCCAATGAATAATTACTACCCTTACATAAAAATATAACCAAATTCAACTTACAATAGATCTACAAAGTCTAGTCATTTTTGGCATATCTAAAATCTATTTACAAGCAAAGGACTTAAGTGGGAAAAAGATTCAAAGGAGTTTTTAATATAGAGTTTCCAACTCAGTGATGTTTGAATCTGCTCGTATCTTCATGATAGATAGCAAATCTTTTTGGAAAATTGTGACCTGTGAAAATATGTCTTAGGTGTGGGCTATTGGATCCTATTATCGATACATAACTGTTTTAGAAAGATTATAAAATTATAAACACAACAATGATACCAGAAACGTGTATTTGCTCACCAATTTTGTACAAGGGCATTTTGGAGGAGGTAAATGTTTCCCTTCTAAGATCTAATTTTAAATTTCCATTTTCATTTACGAAATTTTGAACTCAATGTGAAAAGCGAATTTTGTTCCCCAATCTACAAATCCAGACATCGATTCATTAATACCAACACATGCACATTTTAAAGTTAACCAAAGGAAAAATTCCCTAAGAAGCTACATTGCAAATACTAGACCTATGAGACTACCAAATTTTTTAATAACCTTTATGTGGAAGCTCGAATCTAAAGGTAACCTTTTCTGAAAGTACAACATGAAAGATGCCCAAGAAACTTAACCACAAATTGCAGACATCCTTCGGCTTAGTTCCATCCTTCCAGGTCCGAGTGTTATGTCTTGAGTCAAAATTGCAACCAACTCAATCTCTTTAAGACCCATGATATACAAATCCAAATCCAGGCGGAGCCATGCAAGAATGACACTTGCGAACAATTGGCTTAGCATTCTGTCCATCACCTATTTGGTGAGATTTTCGTTCTTAACCAAAAGAAACAGCAACAAAACCTAAAATGCTCTAGATTTGACCTCCTCTTTTCCTAAAATACAATTATTTAAAATGGCAAACTAAAAGTTAAGAAAAGAGTCTCCTAACTGGTCAAATGACTTCATATTAAAAGATGGATACGCTTCTCTCACAGAAAGAGAAAAGGTATTTAGCCCCAGATAGCAACAAAACCTAAAACGCTCTTAAGCAGACCACTAAACAGCTTCTCAAACAGAACGTACAAATAGAAAACGACATGTTTTAGTGATTACTGGAGTAATTTTTGCTATGAAAAATTTAATTGGAAAAAAGAAATTTAATGCTTGGAAAAAACAGCCTAAAATGCTTTAAAAGATAGTCAAATAGCCGCTCAAACAACTCGAAATGGCATACCTTAGCGACGATGGATCTGATACCACCTTTGCTACTCCTTTTCTAATGAGTGGAACTAGGTAATCAACGGGTTATGGGTCCACTCAATCAATTGGATGATCCGTTATTGACTCTGTTGCTGGTTGAATAGATAGATCTTCTACTAACTCATCTGCATAATCTGCTGGCTCTGTGGCTGGGACTGGATATGGATCACGATCTTACAACAACGGCATAATCGACCGCTTAGACAGAATCCACTGATGCACCTGTCTGGCTTATGCCCTTGCTTATGGGTAAACAACTGGATCAACCGTATCAACTACCGATGTTGTTAGGTCTCGATCAACCGTATCTACCGATGCTTACTTTGCTATTGGTTCTGTCCTTGCTCTAGCTGCTCGTGGATATGCTTGCTCTGTAGCTGGGACTGCCTTCAGAGGTGAAATGCTGGTGGGTTTAGAACTTAAATATTATACCTTTGCTTCTATGGCCTCTGACACTGAAGCTAGCTTTGATGACGGTGAAGAAACGAATCGACTTGAAGCGCTGCTGATTACACTACTATTGGTATTGGGGCTGCTTTATCGTTAAAGGACTTTGAAAGAAAGATGGTTTAAATCAAAATATATCAAACGTTACAGTCTCTTTATGAAGTCACAAACACTCTCTACATCAACTTAAGAGCTCCAGACCTTATGATTGTGAGTGTCTTTGAGATTGCATAGTTCAACATGCTAATTGGGGGAGAAAAGGAATTTAATGCTAAAAAAACAGAACCTAAAATCTTTAAAAGATAGTCTAATAGCTGCTCAAAGAACTCGGAAATGGCATATTTTAGCGACGAATTATATAGCTTTTTGCAGACGACAATTTAAAACAAGGGAAGTGAATTTTTGTCCCGTAAGCAGCAAAATTTAAAATGCTCCACAAATAACAGGGCTACAGCGGCCTGAAACGGGTTTATGTGTCGTAAAACCTAGCAGAAAGTAATATGTGAATATAAAGATACCTACCTCTTTAACAATGCTTTTGCTTCCTCGGGAGTTATTTGCTTGCCAAACGTGATCATGCTCGTCCTGCCAGCAGGCTGAAAGAGAGCTCAGCTCAGAAAATCAAATCAAGCAGCATTAAATTAACATGACAATCAGAAATCTGTGCGCTGGATCAGTCATAAAGATACCTACCTCTTTAACAATGCTTTTGCTTCCTCGGGAGTTATTTGCTTGCCAAACGTGATCATGCTCGTCCTGCCAGCAGGCTGAAAGAGAGCTCAGCTCAGAAAATCAAATCAAGCAGCATTAAATTAACATGACAATCAGAAATCTGTGCGCTGGATCAGTCAATGGCCACTGGCCAGTTACCTGGTGCATACCGAAGGTTGCTGTAACTCACCGTTTCCAACTCCAAACTCTGCTCCGGCCCCAAGTCCATTGTTCCCCGCAAATGAAAATCAAATTGAGTGGGCGACAACTTCAAATCTAAATGCAGTACCGCATTCAAGAAATAAAAAATTTAAACTTATATGGCATTAGCGCAGATGGCATCCATCGATATCTTACTGGGTAATCAACATCCATTCATGGTTGCATAATTCATATCGCATGTACCCATCGGTTACACGGCACGTCGGCACGGGGACATAACATTTGAGCTTTGACTGACGGAAATTGTTTTCCGAGAAAGGTTATGCGAATTGACAAGCGCCTGTTCGTGTCTGACAGAGGAAATTGTTAAAAGTCAAGTCTGTCTGGTGCTACTGGCCGATGACCATACCTTAATCTTATCTGATGGAAGGACGTCTGGTGTGGTCTGATAACTGACAGGTTCGTGCTAAAGGCGGAGGGACCACAGGAGAAGGACGGCGAGTCCCCCAACCTATCCTGGGCATCATTGAAACCAAAATACCAATACAACAGATGGCAGAATAACCAAGGTTTAACCCAAATTGACAGGGACCAAGGCAGTCCTCTCACTAATAGCCCTGGAGTGAGTAGACGCGGGGTCACCGGCGTGCCAAACCTCCGGGCGAAATCGGTCAATCTAGCTGTCTGCAACTCATGCACTCTATAGACAAAGCAAAGGTGAAAATGATCGTCCACATCTCATGATCTTATTACTAATAATAATAATAAGATATCCTTTGTACCGGGTGGAGATGAAGGATTTGACAATATGAGTCCGCCGAGAGCTTTAGAAGAAAATAGGTACTGGCGCGAATAATTTTCTGCGCACTGTGAAGAGTATGTCACTAACTAGCCATTAATACGAAGCTTCCAGGAAGCTTCACTCTTAGGCTTGGCACATGGAGCGAAGAAGGCCGCTCCTGTGCTCAATTCCGTTTTTTTTACATGAGATTTTAAGGTCCAGCCAACTTCTGTTTACAACTTTGTGTATTAATGTGGGTGATCAAATAAAAATTTTAAAAATTAGTGGAGATTCTGAAATCAGGGTTTATCTATTTTTTTTAGTACAGTACAAACGGAGAACCAAAATAAGCAACAAGCATCCGTAGCAGACTCATGCTCATTAATGCTACGGCTAGGTCTATGACATAGCCTTTAATAGTCCATTACCCTCCGTCGCATCATATTTCACGATAAGAAAGTCCTGGCATTTTTTAGTTCAGTTGCCCATGCCCACCATCAAATTTGAAAGGTGGGGTCCCATTTCACTTTGAAGAAGGGCTTAGAGATATTGAACCCTTCAATGCAATGTAAAAATAAGTTATTATTATTTTCATTTGAAAATGTACTAGTACATCAAAATTTCATTGTTTACTTATGTAGTAAAGTCGAGAGGCTTCATTTTGCACTGGATATGGGATATGGTAGCACTGAGTGTTATATATGTCATATAACACAACCATATTTCGCCCCGATCTAGTGGCTCAGTGTCTAGGTCACTATGCCACATTTTCCATCTCAGCAGTTTCCCAAATTAATCTTGCCTCTTAAACTTTTAACCGGTATAATAATACAGTTAACTTGCTAACCCCATTCCAATCCAACTTAGGAGACACATAGAAAATCCACTTTCCAGATGTTCAGTGTGAATTGCTTAAAATGGGTTCCTAGGCTACTTCGAATAGTACAAGCTCGATGAAGAATTGGGTTCTTCAACTCTTCTAAAAGCAATGTGATGTTTATTCTTGGAAAAGTTCAATCTTTGTAAATCACTAGTGTTCTTCAAACTAATATAAATTATAGCCTACATAAAATCTAGCCTACTTAACAATGGAAAAAATGATAATGTAAGCAAAAAAAGAAGAAATTATTTCAAAAGCTAAAAACATTGGATGTTGTTGGTCTATATCTTTTGCTAAATTAGTGAACAATAGAGATGTATGCAGAAAGGCAATAAAAAAGGTGAAGGGAAAGGATTTGAATGGTAATTTTTTTTTACTTTGTTGAATTGAGGACCATAATTCACTTTCATGCACCTCTATCAAACAAGTGCTTTGCCTATGCCATTTATAATCCTCCTTCACGCAAGTCTATTAGAGAGAATAGCTCAACAAAGAAGTTGGATTTGATTGAAAACTAATAGCAAGTTTCTTTGTCACTCTAATTGTGTACCCTACTGCAGAATTGAATGCTAATGACAACAATATATGTTTTAATTTTTCATTCAACACTATGAATGCCACACGTACTTGGGATAGAATAAGTTTAAGCACTCCTTACATGTTACATGCTATGTTATGGTTTAAGAAAAGAGAACTATCCAACTCCATGCATCTTTTGTTCTCAATAGTTGATTAAGGACCCTGGATGCTTCTTCTCTATATCCCTCCCCCTAGATCTCGTTATACATACTAACTATGTGGTATGATGGAATAGAGGATGGGTTGTGATGCATACATAAAACGTAGGTAGACCAAGTAGAGAGGAGATGCATAGATGGTTGAAGTTCTTGTTATATGGTTGAAGTTCCTGTTCTATTCTAGACCAGCGGATAAGGGCAATAAAATCAAAAGGTAAAGTAGCTCTGTCATTCTAAAAATCAAGATTACGAAAACATTTTTGTCCCAGTGCGTACAATCGAACACAAGAGTGGGAACTAGGCGTTCTAAGAAAATTGCCAGCATTCAACATTGTCCTTCACCGGATGTTGTTGCATATTCTCAATCATATTGAAATTTGATAGCTAGTTGGGATTGTAAGTGTAGTAGCATTGGTGGTATTCATATTAATAAAATAATCTTAAACCATGTACTAAAGGAAGGTGTTGATTCGACGATTGAGCAATTGGGGAAAATAGCTCATGCAATATAGTTTTAGATACAAAGTCTGGATTCTTGACCTGACTCATTAACTAGATGCATGGAGGTTGGTAGAGTGGGAAGTTCCCCAAATCCCCAGTCTTTTTGGTAAAGCTGGGGGGCGCAGTGCGCACACTTGTTTCCCCTAGGGCTACAACTGTGGCCAGTGGAAGCTGAACGAGGAAGCACTCGGTTTCAGAGTGAAAACAATGGTCTTTCGTGTCCCCTCCATTTCAGAAAAGTTAAAGGGCAGCTAAATTCTCAAGAGCTTCGATCGAGCGACAATGGAAAATAGGGCAAGGCAAGGAGCACATGGAATCATATGCGTATACATAGAACATATGAAGAAAGAAGCAATTGTTGTTGCTGCTACAGTTGGGAATTGATAAATGTTGTTCTAAACATCCTCTAACGGATATTTGTGACAAACCCACTCTTGGGTCCAGGCTTCAAGTTTGAATCCTTCAAGGCGCATTTGAAGAAACAAAATTTCAGTCAAATAATAATATTGTGTTTGAACTTTGAAGTTACAGAATTTTAATCAAATAACAAATTTTTAAATAATTGATGGGATCATGAATGGATAAAATGATGTACATACCTTTAAATTCATAGGATTTCAGCAATCCAGTGAACCTTGAAGTTGAGTTCCTCAAAGAAAATGAATTTCTTTATATATGTTTATGGTGGACTAGCATTGGCAGCTTCTCTATGCAAACTCTCTTGGAGGACTGGAGGAGATAAGGTAGGTGGAACTTGGAAGTAGCTCGACCATAGTGGAGTAGGGGTATAAGAAAAATCTTGTTTGTATTCCTATAATTTTATATATTGATGGTCGGATCCATGGAAGCATGGAATTTGAGCATTGACTTGATACAACAAAGAAAACACAAGGTGGGACTCGAGAGCTGCAAGATTGACTTGATACAACAAAGAAAACACAGGGTATGAGGCTGGGAGCCATAGACGGTAGGATTAACTTGATACAACAAATAAAACACAGGGTTGTGGGTAGGGGCCACAAGTGGGAGCAACAACCTTCAACATTACAAGAAGTTTCTGGATTGTGGATTTTGTCTAAAATGCCAAATTTGGGGCACATTAACATAATATATTATACATTGAATACTCAATTAACTCACAGAGTCGGAATTTACGAATTGGTATGTGGTAACTGGTAACTTGGTAAGCCTGCTACCAACAACACGTATGAGCCACCAACCATGTTTAATAAAGTTGTTGCTATCATTAAATGTGTTAAACACGTAAGCGCTCGCTGCAAACACAAGAACTTAGAAGCGTTCAAGCCATGGGTTGCACAGTGTAAGCCCATTCACGTAAGCTGGTCAATGATATTATTAGAGGCCCAATGGTCCATGATCCATCGATGATCGAACACATGGATATTGGAGAGTAACCGAGTCCCACTCCCAAGTCACCTAGTTAGTAGCCGCATTCCCAATTTCCCACTGAAAATTGTCGATGGGTGAAATTTGAAGCTAGCCTTATGTTGCAATTTTAAACAGTAATGGTTAATTTAATTATTGAAGGGCTTACCATGAAATTAATTTTTTTTGCATGGTAAAATTTGAAGTGGTCTTCTATGACGTGTAAAATGGCCTCTAAAGGGCCCTGAAGGCTTCAAATTTGAAGTGCACCATCATGCATCATGCAGATCCATGTATTTATGTTCCTATACCCATCCAATGTGCATACTCATCCAATGTGCATAAGAGGACCAATACGATCAGCATTAATTGAACCGAGAGTAGTGAGGTGCTCTACCACCTAGTATGGTAGAATAGAGATGTTGTCACTTTCCTAAAAAAATAAAATATAATTAAAAAAATTCATGTCAGAGTAGCCAGGTGCTTTACAACCTAGTATGATAGAGATGTTGTCAAGTTCCTAACAAAATAAAAAATAATTTAAAAAAATCATGTCGACTTATAAAATAAAATAAAAAATAAAACCAAATAAAAAGTACCTTCATATAATAAAAAATTAAAACCAAATAAAAAGTTATTAAAAAAAATCCATGTTAGCTTATAAATAAAAAAAATAAAAAGCATAGATCAATCTTAAACATGGATCTATCAAACAATTACACTTCAAGAAATTGGATCCCTCTTAGTGCTTGATAGATCCAGGTTTGAGATGGATCTATGCTGGTGCCATCGTCATTTGAATTTTGCAATGACGTTTAAAAACACAGTTTTTTGTAACTCTTTTGTTAGAATCCGGTACCTCAAAGAAGATAGAGTTATGATTAATCTGGAACTCTAATCAATTTTTTTAGCATTTGGGTCCGTTTAAAATGAGATAAAATCCTCACGAGCAAAGTTCCATATAAAAACTTTACCACTACACCCTTGGAACCCTGCTCCATCTTGAATTTTGGCCAAATACATAAAAGAACTCTCCAAAAAAAAACTATAAAAAAAGTGATAAGTGTTGTGGTTTTAAACCACATCTTTTGCAATTATAAAGACCTGCAATGGAATTCATGCTGGGAAATTAAGCAGATTTCCTCTTGATCAGATTTGAGAGAGCCAAATTAAATCAGAGTAACAAGACACGCAAAATTGATAATGGAGTTCGGCTAATTAAGCCTACGTCTCCGGGCTGCTGCAGATCTTTTATGAAAGGAAAAAATTACACAATGTTTACAAACACTCACAACATGTTGATCAGGACTGTAAAAACCAGCGCACAGGCCTTTTTCTTTCTGTCTCGCTCCTCTTCAAATGCAGAAGCCCGCCCTCTAGTTATAGATGCAGACGCCCATATCTACACGTTTTGCCAGCTAACAAGCCCATATCTTTTTCAACAAAGGATGCACCGACTACTCTGTTGTCTTGGGTTGTTGGCTTGACAACCACTCTGTTTCCCTTTCAGCTTAAATGTCATTAATGAAAGTTTGACCAACACCTCCGTGGGCGGAAGCGGCAGTTCCAGCAGATCGATGGCCTGATTCTGGAAACGTTAACTGGCGTGAAAAGGAAGGAGACGGTGTGGCCGTTGATGGCTAGAGCTTTGCAGAGCTCCAGAAAGGAATTAATGTGTCCCTGCGCCAACAATTCAAATTTGGATTTTGAATTTGTCAACCCGCCCATCTCAGATTACAGTATTGTTCAATCCTGCAACTGCGTGCCAAGCTTTGTCCCAAAATACAGCCACGAATGGGGTTCTCAGCTGTGTTCCGAATACGCCATTACAATGCACCCATAGCTTGTATGAGTCATCCTTCTTTATGGGAACTTTGTGTAGAAGCAGGAGAGAAATGGTCACCACTGCGAACAATGGGCGATGAGGCCAAATTGAGGAACTTGATGTTTTAGTATGCATCAGTTGCAGTGTTCTGGGCATCAAGCGGCCACAATCTTGGAGAATATGGTATCAGTTTGCCTGTTTTCCTATTTCAGATTGCAACATCCTTATTTCAAAAACTAGCAACTCCTAGTTGCTAGTTTCTTCAGCAACATCCTTATTTTAGTTACAGAGAAACTTAGTTGCAGAAGCAAGGAGAGTTGCGGGTTCACAGAAGATTTGAAAAAATCTTATTTAGACTAGTTTTATTGGCTTCTAGCATCTCTGAGTGCAATCAACATCTGCATTTACATGTTCTTAGCCACCGTTTGTAAGTGCAAAATTCCCAACAAAGATATGTTATGAGGACTACACATCCTTCCCCGAAGGAACACTTCATGAGCATATGTCTGAGATACTTGAAGGGAATGTAAAGAAAATTCGCTTCACAATACAATGAGACTGAGATTAAGATGAATTCTCTTAAACATCATTGCAAATTGCATCTTCTCTCTTCAACTGGATGTTAAAAATAGCAGCCAAAGGTTTCAATTTAGTTTATTTATGTTCTGCTTAGAATAAAACTTTGGAAAAACCTTCAGCAATGTAGATGGCTAGAACTGGTATGGGCAATATTAGTTGAAGTAATTAACTGGTATGGGCAATATCACTATAGGAAAAATGGAAGACTTCATCTTTCAAATATTAGTTAGAACCAGAAGCAATTTCATTATTTTCCTTAATGCACAATCCAATATCCAATGCCAAGACAAAACTGAGCTAGTGCAATATCTTTTTAGAAACTAACTGGAAATATGGAACACGTTATATCCATTGGGGATGTGCAGGACTGGTCCTTACCGTTTTTAGCTTCGTGTTTTGTATCCCAATGCCTCTCTACACATGTTTTGCAACATTTCCAACACTCTTGCTTTAGAGTGGTAGGCAATTTTACTACAACAATTTTAAGCTTGATGTTGTTTTGCAACATTTCCGACACTGTTGCTTTGGAGTGGTAAGCAATTTTACTCTAACAATTTTCAGTCTGATTTAGTAATATTTCTTTTCATCTAATTGAGTATAACTATTTGTTCTAGTCGACAATGATACCAAGCCAATATTCATTTAGTAATTACTAGTCAACAATGACACCAACCCAATATTCATTTAATTAATAATCAATTTAAATTCTCATTTTATTAATAACAAAATAGATAACAAAATAAAGAATTTTTTCCTCATGTGACCACTTTTATATTGACTAAATAATGGTTGCTATACATAAAACTTTGTGATCACTCCAACAAATCAAATTCAATTGAGATAAAATGTCATGTTATCACTTTCCACTTAATTAAATCTAGTCCACTAAATTAAATTGATTAGAGATAAAATGTTTTCATATCACTTTTCACCAATTAAAATATGGTTAATGAATTCTAAAAAATAAGATAAAACTTATGTTTTTTAAATATTTGATTTAATATAAAATATTTGATTAATTATCAACAAATTATTTAAAAACTTATTTATTTTTCAAAATAATTAATTGTCTTATATTTTATTATAGTGGTATTTGGTTTATGTACAAAATTAAGGCTAAATATTAATTAATTAAAATTGTTTATGCTGATCTTCTTCATAAGTAGGGAAATAAATTAATTATCCAAAAACCATGGTCTTCTTCATAAGTAAGGAAACAAATTAACTATCCAAAATCCAAAAACATCTATTGGCTAGAGGAATCAAATCTGCAAACCTTTCACCACTAAATTACAACACACATCCCTCACCACTATGTTACAACATGCATTCTTATTTGTTATTTGTTATTTTTTTTGTTTTTGTTTTTGTTTTATTTTTTTATTCCTCCTCCTCTAAAATGATATATACGTAACTAAATTAGTCATACATAATATCATATAATGTATGTAAATTGAAATTTAATATATTTGATTGATTTGTTATTCAATTTATTATTTTCTTTTAACTTATTTTACATGGATTTACATTTTGTTTTATGAAGAGGTTGTAGATCTATTTTGATTAATCCCATGTGCCATGATCTCATATGTATGTAATGAATAAGCATGAGGTTCACTTAATGAACTTGTTACATAGCACGACCATTCACGGGATATTAAAGAATACCCCTAATTTCACTAAATATTGTAAAATGCCTCCTAAAATTGTATTGTTGAACCCCCATCTCAATATACCTTTTCAATTAAGAAACCCCTAGTTTCACCAAATATTGCAGGTATCCATTTTTATCAACCCATTTTTAATACCCCATTTATATCATATTATCAATTTGTAACAAACAAGAGCCCTAATGCATCTTAGTATAAGCCAACAAGATGCTAAATAAAACGATAGTATAATGCTAATAATGATCCCACCACAATTGCAAGGGCAACTGATCAATATGTAGCATTGGATAGTGGAAAACCCAATGAAATAGTAATGGGGAAGGAAAAATGCATCAAAGGCAACCTAGTCAAGAGATCAATGTAACAAAGAATGTAAAATACTGATAGTCCATTAGTTAGTGCATTGCTTAGAAAACATGAGAATTACAGATGTTTCACACCCTGCCAATCTACTAATTTATATTATGTAAATACAAGTATAGACATAAAGAGCTCATGTTTTCTATAAGCTTAATAAATTAAACTCCATAAAAATGAAAAAATTGAAACCCTTTCATGGATAGACTTGTCTACCTTCTTGTCAAAACAAACATCATTGATGTTTGAACCCAAATGAACATAGAAAAATTTATCTTACTTTCCAATAACACCATATGGTCATGTGCATAGCTTGGATTTGGGTCATTCACAAGATGCAATGAATTGCCTCCGCTTCCTTTACATTTATTCTTGCAATCAAGAGAATTAACAACATTTAGTTACTTTTTGTTGGGTTATATCTAGTTTTTTTAATCTTTCCACGAAAGGGAAAAATATTCATTTTTAAGTTTCAAGCATGCAATAGTTATAAATATACACATATGGTGAAACTTATATGATACCATTTCATAGTAACGATAACACATAGGGTATGTAAATAATGATTTATATTTTCACCTATGTTCATGTCAGTTCCAATACAATATTAAAACGATTGCCTTGCATATAAGAATTGAAATTACAATTATGAATGGGCCAAATATAACTCAATCTAACAACTATTCCTAACTGGAAAATGTTAAAATGTTAAAATAGAACACAAAAAGTTGAAAATTAATCAAGAAATATTGATCCAACTTTTCTTGATTCTAGTGAGCCAAGAAAGATTGATCTCACTTTTCTTGGTTGTCATGGAGCAAGGTTTGATTGAATCTCAATACCCACTTAAACCCCAACCTAAAAAGATGAAGAGTTCTATCTTTTACAAGAAGAAAGTGCAAGAAGTTTATAGGAACGAAATGAAAAGAAATCATTTTTGCATTATGTGCAAAGAATACCTGGAAGTTGAGGGGACGCCTATCCTTGAATAGCATTGGGACCAATGATAACACCGTTAAATCCTTGGCCCATTCAACCCCTACTACAAGGACAAAAAAGACCAAACCCTTGCAGAATTCAAGAATTTGGGGGCTGGAGGGTTCTAAAGAATTTTAGGAATTTGAATTATCAAAGATTTGAAGCTTATCCCGATGAAGAATCAAGAAGAAATTCGAAAGAGAAAGCAAAATGGGAAAGTATGGGCAGACATGCAAAGAAGAAGAAGGGTTGTAAATTCCAAATATGCAATCGGGGGATCAGGGAGGATGCCAGTTGAGATGTGTACAAAACCAAATCTATGGGAAATTGAAGCAATCGGCTACGATGGTCAGAGCAATGAATGCAACTAGTAATTGCTCACCACCTGCATTCAATTAATGCCATCATTTTCTTTTGTGAAATTGTTTTGAAGTGGCATGGGAGGAAATCTCCAACCTTAGCCTGCATATTTCCAAAGAAATAACCATTGAACATTGGAGCTATCCCAATCCTCTTTTGTTTTTGTTTTTTTTTTGCAAAAGAAAACTATATATAGATGTTAAAGAGCAAATGCATGAAAGAAGGTATGCATATATCTAAGAGATGGAATACGTTTTTTCTTTTTTCTTTTTTTAATTTATTCTACATGAATTGGAGCTTATGTGCATTAAAAATAAGTTGTGTTTTTTGGGAGACATGCTTTTAGAGGATGATTGTTTTTTCTTGTTTTTTAATTTGTAACAACCACGGAAATGTAAATCGGGTTTCATGCAAAAAAAGAAAAAATAAGTTCAATTGTTGAGTTCGATGCAGTTGAGTAGAAAATTTAAACCCACAGAAAATTTGTATAGGTTGATTTATGCATCTACGTAGTAGATGCATTGAGGAGCACCAGAATTCTATATAAATTTAAACAACTATGGAGACAAGAGTTTCCCAAACATTTACTTCCCATCTAGTCTGCAAGTTGTATAAAACAAATAGCAAACTATGAAGGCCCCATGAGGAATTCAATGGGTGACAAAACATGGATGAGAAAATTGTTTGCGTCATAAAAATGTGAACCTCAACAATCGAATGGAGTCACATATTACATTAAATTATTCAAACAACACTAGGAATTTAAAAGGGTAGATCACACTTATGGATGGAGGAACAATTGACTAGGAATTTAAGAGCACATCTCATCAAGGGGAAGATCACATTTATGAATTTTATTATTTTCTTTTGATTTTTTACCTACCATTCTCATGGACTTGGGGCCAATGAAATCTTAGATAAATCCCATTCATGAAGAAAATTATTCTAAAAAAAAGAAGAGTTAATAAGTTCAATGATTTGGAGGTATAAATCCAGCCCACGATTTGGAGGTCCTTAGCAGCAGTTAAGATTGATATGAATCCATCCCATGATTTGGAGGTCCTTAGCAGCAGTTAGGATTGATATGAATCCATCCCATGATTTGGAGGTATGAATGTAGTCCACAATTTGGAGGTTATTCCCTAGCAAAAACTAGGACTAATATGAATCCAACTCGCAATTTGGATGTATGAATTGAGCCCACGATTTGGAGGTATGAATCCATCCCACAATTTGGAGGTTATTCCTCATCCCACCCAAATAAAATAACCCCCAATATTTATATTACTATGCAAAATTAAAAACACCCCCTTGTCCCCTTAATACGAGGCAATATATTTTTGAAGTTTTTAGGAGTATTCAAAACCCCAATATAAATATGATATTGCCTCACTAGTGAACCCCCGTGTGAATAAGTTAACAACAAATCCATTATAAAGTAAGAAAATAGATAGAAAAATGTATCATATAAATGTTATCCTTACATACTCATTTTGAATTTTTATTTCAAAATTATTAAATATAAATTAAATGTTATATTATTTTTCAATAAGTTAACTACATAAATCATAACAACATAAATTGTATTCACCAAGTTAATTAGTGGTTTCTTTTAATGTAAATAGTTAGAATTTGATTACGATTGGCTAGATTTGCATGTTCAACCTTCAAAGCACAGGCCCACTCCCCAACCATAGTCATCTATTATCATTATCCTTTTAGATTTGCATGTTCAACCTTCAAAGCACAGGCCCACTCCCCAACCATAGTCATCTATTATCATTATCCTTTTAGTATGTGGGTTTGTTTTCAATGTATTGCCTATTGTGTATGCAATCATTATTGATTCAAAAAAATTTCAACTATTTTTGTGCATTAAAATCAAGTGAGATTTGACACAATTTATGCACTTCTTTATTTTTCACATTTTTCACGTAGCTTTTCGGTACTTCTTTGTGTAAAAAACAATAAAATATTTACAACGAGTATGTTAATACATGCTTGATTATTAATGCAATAATCAATGTGAAATTCCCTCCACAACATTGTTAGATATATAACACAACATTTTTATAACAAGTTAACAACGTGGTTTTAAGTATGTAGCATAAATTGTGCAAATAATGGTCTTATATTGTTACAAATTGGTGTCATATTGATATATAATTTTGTATTCATTAGAAAAGTGTGTTTCAAAATCACTTGCAAATCACTATTATTTTGTATTTAATTTATATTTAAGCCGTACACGTTCACTGTGGAGAAGCGTAACTATCCACGTCAGCTAGATTTCTCGCTCATAGAGTGAATGGAATCCTACCATGTGGATGGTTATGGTTATGCTCCCTCTTGCCGCCTCCCCGGCTGACCTCCTTCGCCTCCTCTCTGCGCTGGCTCTTGCCCTGCTCTCTCTCGCGACCTCGTTGCCTCCCTCCACCTCCCCTCGCCCGCATGCACCATCATCCCCTGCAGCCTGGGCCCTATCCATATCCTTGTTATCGGTGACCATATCTGCTTTTCCTTCATATAAATGACTTATGCTTAGGGTTCATATAAATGACTTATGCTTAGGGTTCGTGGATGTAGTAGCCGGGATTCACCTACACTCTATAAATATTTAATCATCTGGTAAATCTTTAATCATCTGGAGCTCTTCGTTCTGGCTACTTCATTTAAGCACTGGTTTAGGAAAGCATTGAAGCACTGTGTTAGGCAAACAGTGGCTAATGCGCTCACTTATTTCATGACAACTGTTGTAACAAGAAAAAGAAGGCTTGATGGGATAAAATCCAGTGTTATCTTTTCCCCTCTTCTTCTCAATTGGGTGATGTTTATTTGGGATGGTCTCTTACCCACCAATGGTCTTTGCTGGTGGAACTAAGCAAAGAAATCCTTCTAGCACTTCATGGATTCAAGGAGAACCCACGACGGGACTAATTACGAAGTGGCATAAAATATGTTTCCCAGAAGCCGACTAAGCTGACGGAAAGGGCAAAGGAAAGCACACAAGATTTGAGAAGGTGAGTAGGTTTTCATTTTTCTATCCACTATATACATTTTTTTATGTCAACCTTGTAATGCTATAAAAATTGCAGCACATCCCATATACAAACAGAGATTGTATGTGGTTGAAGTAAATAAAAAAATGCAGCCAATAAAAAATGCTAATTCAGAATAATATCATTATGTTTACTGTGGAGTAATCCACTCTCTATCACTGTATTCTGACAACCTAATACCTATACTCTGCTTAATATATTATTGTATTCAGCAATATTTTTACTGACAATCCGACACCAATATATTTGATGTGGAGTGCTCTACTGTGCTTAGTATTACTGTATTCTGAAAATCTAACACCAATGTGCCCGGAGTGCATATTGTTTAAGTACAACACCAACTCAATTCAATGATTAGTGTAATTTGACAATAATTACTACAAATCCAATTCAGTTCAATGATAACGACACCATTTCAAAAATTACTACTACTGCCTGCTGACCGCCATCAACTATACTTCTACTACCTGCTGAGCGCCATCCATGTATAAGAGCAACAATGGAGGATGTGAAATGAACGCAGGATGGAGAGAGCTAGGGGGCGAGGAAGACACTGAAAGCTGGAGACACTGAAGAGCAAAATGTTTTTTTTTTAACTGTCCAACGTTTTTTGTTTTATGGACAACGTCGGAGATCTCCAAATTTTGAACTTGACACTATTCTAGCTCATAAACTTTACAAAACAATAAATACTCAGACTTGTAAACTTTTACAGAACAAAATCTGTATAAAAACTTACAGACTTCCAGTATGGCATTGCTCAAACCTATAAACTTAGCAGAACAGAATCTGGAAAAACTTATACTTTACATAACATGTAGAAAACAGTATGATGATTTTCCCATGGAATTCTCAATCTGTGTGCATATGATTAGATCATATGCCTCTTATTCATACCCTAAATGATTAAAAACATAACTTTACCACTTTGATTAAACTAAAAATCAACTCAAAACGTTATAATCTATTACACAGTGATTAAACTGAAAATGCTAATTAAACTCTCCTGGAAATCTAACTCCAATGTAACTCCTTCTGACAATTTCGAGAATGAGAGATGCACCAGCTTAGCTCTGTAGAACCCTTCCAATGTAACTCCTCCATTAATACCTATGTTTCCATACTTGGCAGCTCTTCCAGGAGTGCCCACGCGCAGCCCAGCCACCATGGAGAGAGCGTACAACGGGTTCAACGAAGGCAACAGAAAGAAGGTTGGTCATGAGCGTGGGTGTTTCGAGCAGAAAGGAGGCCACCCGCCGAGGGTGGAGCTGGAAAGAGGCCACGGTCCGAGGGTGGAGCTGGAAAGAGACCATGTGCCAAGGGTGGTTCTGGCGAGCAGGCAGGGGAGCTCCACACGCGTCATACATGCTAAGGACATGGCCACGTGCCCTTGCCTTTCGTGTTGACCACGACTGTAGGTGTATCATCAACGATGTTATTATTTCAATATATGATTAAAAAAATTCAATTTTCCATAAAATTAAAATAAAATTTGTGTAATGATTAAATGAAACGTTACCAGCATGTGAATTTGAACTTGCCCTTGAATTTGAATTTGTGTATTTGCTGAGTAACCAATAGCAAAAACACTGTCAATTGGTGTTGCAATATGCTAATAAACTGCACCCTGCATGCAAGAATCAACCGACAATAGGAACAAGGAACTCTTTGATGCCAAGCCCTTAAACTATATATTCATTTGAACACCAAACAAACATATAATTTAGATATCTATATCAATAAAAATAGTCACCTGCCCAGTTATTAGCATTCTGATAAGAATTTTGTCATGGCGATGTTGCTCAAAAGTTCGAACAAATAATTGAACCGCAATCACACAACTCTCTTACGCACAGAGGCCCTTTGTGGTTATAATATGTACGCCGCCTCGAAACATCCGAGCTGGTGAGGCACCGTTGAATTTGAGCGCATCACATTATGACGTAAAATGTGGATAGATGGTCTAACTGTTAAATTTAATGATAATGGTCGTAATATTTTCTGCACATATAATGAATTACGTAATTCTATTGTCTCTTCCAGCAACATCTTGGCCAAATGACTTCTAAATACCACGTTTCCTCCATCAAGAAGTCCATTTTCAATTGGTTTGATTTGACTTTATAAGCCGTTACAATAACTAATTTCTATAAGTTTATGAAATGTTTGATTTTATTTTAACCTAACTAAAAAATTGACTTTTTTTAAAATTCTTATTTTTAGCAATTTAATAAAAAGAAAAACGATGATAATTCTCATATACTAAACTCCAATATGGTGATACTAGGTAATTGAGTGATCACGAATGTTGGGTGAATGTTATATTAAGGCAGTTCATATTTTTTGTCATGTAATTCATATTTTATGTAGCTAATAGTTATGATATTAGTTTTGGAATTATCTTGTTTGAAAAGTAGTGTGCAAGTGCTGTCATTTCATTTATGATGTGAGAGGCTTACTTTTAAGGGAGTTATTATATATTGTTGTTATAATAACTAGGCTTGCCTTTGTTAATTAGGAAGGAAAGTTTTAGTTATATATATATATTTTGTGAAGTATTATAATATGTATACTTATGGTATCGTAGTCTTTCAAAAACAATTAAGTAATGAGTATATGCTGAAAAATGATTGATATATATGGATAAATGTTGTTTTTTTTAAGAATTACTTTAGTATAAAGAATTAGTGATCTTACAATAAGAGATATTAACACCTAGAGCCACGGTCACCCTAATGAGACGATACATGTTTTCAAAATTATTAAATGATTATGTAAACTGTCGGTCAATATAACATATTAGGGTTATTAAAAGATTGGCTTTCAATAAAAATAAAGTACTTTAGCCGATTAACATGTTAACATGTCATATATGACAAATGAAACAAGGCCAATCTCCCATGCTTTGTTTCATTGGGATTTCCTTTCTCTCTGCTTTTAACCGCTTAGCCACATCCTTGTACAACACAATACAATTTGGCATAGTATACACGATCTCAAATGGCACAGTCAAACCAGTCAACCCAACATACAGTTCCATTTGAAAATTGCTTTCGAGATTTTCCTTAACCCCTCCTCAACAATTCAACCATGTTTAGAGCAGTGCCCATTGATCCCTTTTCATTGCTTCCACTTTAAATTTATCCATGACATCCAAACTACAGCCCTGAATTCCATGGTTGACCTTATTGGAATTGCCAATTATTTTTCACCTGCTTCAACTATACACAAAAGAGATGGCTCTGAAACCATTCGCCGAACAGTTGGTGTGAGGGACATGTCTGGGTTTAGCATAGACATCACACTTTGGGGGGAGCATTATGCAATTGAGGGTGCCCAACTTGTCAACCTTCAAGGTTTAGCTACTCCCCCTATCCTTGCAATCAAAGGTGGACGTTTTACAAAGTTCAATGGAAAAACCATTGGAACCATCTCCAATACCAACCTCCTTATAAACCCAGGCATTGAAGAAGCTAAAATTCTCCAATCATGGTCTGATGACAATGGATTCCATTCAGCCTCGCTGTCATTAAGCAGAAAATACAACTACTCTGCTTCCAACTCATCCAAACACATTTCCATCTCTGCGCTCCAGTCTCTCCAACACTCTGAGAAGGCAACTTGGTATTCAGTTGTTGCTACAATCACCCATATTAACGTCGATGACTTTCATTTCCTTGCATGCCCTCTATTTTTCGATGGGATACAATGCATGAAAAAAATTTCCCACAAAGTTGGTAATACTTGGCATTGTGAAAAATGCGATGGGGATTTTACTGAGTGTGATCACTGATACATATTCAAAATCAACCTAACAGATGCTATTGGACAACTATATGGTATTATAGCCTTTGATGAAGCTGTGAAACAACTCATGGGGGTCTCTGCAAAAGATTTGTGCCTTTTAGCAAATGATCCAACATCTCTCATGGAAATTGTTCAACCGGTTTGTGCTCGAGAGTACCTTTTGACCTTATCAGTGAAGACGAAAACTTTTAATTCAAATCTTCGCTTGAAGGTGCTCATTTTCATGTCCAAAGAGGTTTCACCATCATTCGCAACAATTGACCCACTTGATGAAAGCGACAACATTGTGCTCAATAGGTGTCCAATTGTCCGCAAGCTTTGAACTTTACCTTTACATTCACTTTTTCCAAGTTTGACTGCTTTTCAGTCCCAACTTTGTTTACATTCTTCTCATACTTAGCAGCTACAACTTTTTGTATCAACATTGTTACTTAAGTGGTACTTGCAACCAACAATGAATAGTCTTGAATATTATATTATTTTTGTTTTGTTGTAACATTGCGTTGACCAACAGATTTATTTTAACCTATCTTGCCACTTTCTAATATGTTGCCTTTCTTTTAGTTAGTAATTAACAACATAAAATTAACATTGTTTTATCAAGTACTATTTCTAACCTTCATAAGCAATCTTATATATGCTCTTATTTTATACTTCATTTCTTTATAAACAATGTTCAGAAGCACCTATATTTATTTCTTTCAACAACTTATCATCATTTATCCATACTCCCCTTATCTTTTACAATCTACCTTTGTTCACTCTTCCAATGATTAAATATATAGTATGTTTCTCTTTTTCCAAAGGCACCATCAAGATCATAACCATCGCATAATTTTTTTTGTAGGCATGTCGACAAATCTTGACACTGATCAAATCAATGCACGCAGAAGAGTTCTATATGCTCAAAAAAACAATAACAAGCATCAACGCCTTCTATATAGAGATGCTCGTCAACTTGTTAATATCCCTTCCCCATTTCATATTGTCCAACATTCCCTAACACCCTCTCCACCATCCACATCTGCAGCACTCAATTCAACAAACTCTAGCCTCGATGGTGCACAACAACGATTCCGTACACTATTGGACAAACTATCTCCCATGAATGTATGCTCTATATGCATGGAATCTTATCCTGGAATTAAAACAAACCACTTTTGTGGTGCATATGCATGTTCTCGTTGTATCGTGGAAAAAAATGTCCACCACTTTTCCTTGGCAAACAACATGGATCCTAGCATACAACCATTTGTACTTTCAAGGATTACTCAAGTTGAAGAAATGCTCATTTCTCATGTTAACCCGATCTTACAAGTCACTCATGCCCTTGGCAGACAATATACATATTATGGCCACAATATTAGCTTCCCGCAAAACATTTCTAGCATTGCCACTTCCCTCCCTCGTTTACTTTCAGACATTGACATCCTTATTGTTCGCAAATGTAGCCCTACAAACAAGCCTTATGAATTCTTTGTTAGTCAAGCATGTATTCTTGTTGCTCTTGAATACAAACTATCACATGACCCATACTACAAAGATGTTCAAGTTAACCCAATTGCATTATCTTATTTTCCCCTTGAACCAATAGACATTTCATCCCTCCTTCATCATGTCACACCTGATGAAACCCCATTTGCTGACCATACCTCATCTTCTACTGTTCAACCACCCAGCTTCCTTGAACCCCATGAAGTACAATCCTCCTCCTTTATATCTACACAAACAAATTGTGGAATTGAGGTTGATGAAATCAAATGCTTCTTAGCCACAACCAATGCACCAACTACACCTTTCATTGATTGGCCGCCAATAGATGCTTCCCCTATCAATGACTACAACACAATAGGCCTCCTCTCCATGGCCTTCCCAACCTTGTTTCCCACTGGAGTTTCCATGCTTAAACAACCACACATTCAAGAGGTCAGGATGGACAATTATGCACTACACCTTCTTCGATACCATGAAAATAGATTTGGCCAATATCCTCGGTTTCGTTATTACATATATAACCTCATGATGCGCCACCATATCCATTCTACTGCTTCCATATTTGTCAAACGGAACATTGAAGATACATTGCCTCCAACCATCTCAGAACTTGTACATCAATTACAAGACATGCCTGATGCTAAGATCGTTGATGGAGTCATGTGCTTTGGCTCCACGCTTCATGGGACATGTTCCTATTGGAATAAAAGCCGAGGTGAACTAGCTGATGCTGTGAACATATCCGTTCACTAATTTAATAGTCGAATTCGACTCTCATATTGAATAATAAATAAGAATAATATATTTGATGATGATGATAAATTACAATAAGATCGCCTTTTATAGGGCTTGATCCAACATTGTGAAGGGTTATGCCCTTTCACTAGTAACCTAATAATCTATTAATTTATAGTTAATAATATTAATTAAATATTCATAGCATTGCCTTCCCCTTTTGGAAAGCTTTGTCCTCAAAGCTTGAGTATTTTCCTAATATCGTCCTTCATTCAGATTCAGTGTCGGTATTAGAATCGGACGTGATTTCTTGTGTAGAGACTTGCACTTCCTTTCCATTGATGATTTTGCACTGTATTGTCTGATTGTTCCTACATTTATGGCCTGGGATCCAATCATCACCACATCGACAACAAATGTTTTTCTTCTTTTTTCTATTATCAGAGTAACTGTTAGATGACTTTGATCTATTTTCCATTTCATAGGCATATGATTGAGGTTTGTGGCATTGATGGCCGGGTGACCAAGTATCTGCACAGTACCTACATTGTGTCTCTTTTTCTTGTTGATAATGGTTATCACCTCTTGTTTTTATTCCTTCCAATTTGCGTTCTGCGGCTTTTGCTTTATGTCTTGCTACCTCTACGTTAGGTATGTCATGTAACTTTAACTCTTTTTGGAGGTATGGTTTAAGACCTCCTAAATAGGTTTCGAGTCTTTGTTTGTCATACAACCCAAATACTCATGTCGATAAGGATTCCCACTGATGTGTGAATTCCTCAACGCTTCCAACCTGTTGTAATCTGGTAAGTTTACTAAAAAATTCATCTTCTTTGATACCTTGAAACCTATTAAAAAAATCATTTTTGAACAAGTTCCAGGTGTAGGAAAAATTGTCTCTCTTCCACCATAAGTACCAATTATAGGCATACCCTTCCATATGCATTGACGCATATTTCACCTTCTCCTTGTCAGATTGAATATTGTAAATGTCGAAGTATTCTTCTGCTTTGTTTAGCCAAGCAACGCATTGGTCTTCACTTCCATTGTATTTCGACAACTCTATTTTTTCCTTAGGTGGGTACACTATGTAAGGGTGATATTGATTCCCTTTTGCTTTATGGTTTGATGGTGGATCGGAACTACTGGATGACGTAAGTGACATATTTGAACTGCTTCGTTGTTGGCGGTGATTTTTATCTTTTTTATTCTCTACTATATTACTGATAGCTTCTATTTAGCTGTTTAATCGTGCCTCCATATCTGGCAGTACTTTTGTTTCTATCTCTTGCTTAAGCGTCGCATTGTTAATCTTTATTTCTTTTTGCAATTCTTCTTGATTCTTGGCAAGTGCTTCCTGTGTGAAAATATGAAATGAGGCATCTAGCATGTCTGGACTACTGACTTGGTCTATCTTAGGTGTTAGTCTTTGTAACACCTCCATTAATATATTATGGTTCTGCGTCATGGTGCTCAAGTTCTGGGTTATGGTGTTTATGTTTTGAGTCATAGCACTCTTTTTGTCATCCAAGTCTTTTTGTTTTTCGTTCAGAGTGTCAAAATTTTCACTCAACCTTCTTTCTAGTACCAGAACAACTTCATCTTTGATTTCTTTTTTAAGCACGACATTGTTATTTTTCATCTCTTCCTTTAAATCTTCTTGAAACATTTTCTCAAGTTTGTCCATTCTGGAGTTTAGACCTTCGACGATTTTTAAATCTCTAATTTGGTCTTTTTCTAATTTTTCTAGTCAGTCTTGTAACTCAGCCATGGTTCTTGACCTTATGTGGGGAGGTGAATATTTGGAATCTATTTTGGTGTTGAGAAAAGTGATGAATCAATAATAACTATAGTAATAAGATTTACTATAATTTTTTTTGTGTAGTTAAAAAATATAAAAAATATTATATTTAAATATTTTTATTTTTATTTTCTTTATAATATGGATTTGTGACTTTTAATAAAATTAAATATTAATATAACAACATTTATATAATATTTAATTTTTATTAAAAATTAGGTTTTACGTGAAGGTGTTTGAATGAGGGAGTGTGGCAGGTTTGATGGGGAGGGAGAGTGGATGGAAGAAGAGGGAGCGTGGAGGAGGCTGTGGGCCTTGGGGGCTATGCGGGGTGCAGGGAAGGAGCAGAGCGGGAGGTGAATGGAGTGGTGGTGGAGGGCTGCGGGAGTGGAGGGAGATGTATTAGTGTGGACGTGTGAGTGGATAGGGATGTGGAGTGCAACTTGCAGGAGGGGCACGCATGGAAGAAGAGGCAGGCGGGAGAGCTGGGGAGAAGGGAGGAATTGCAGTGAGGGTGCAGCAGGTCGGTGGTGTGAGAAGGTGTTCGGAGCTGCAACCTGTGTGGAGGTGCACGGGAATGGATTGTGCAAGAGAGGGAGGCTACGTGAGTGTGAGATTAAGGTGTAGAGATGGGCGATGAGAGGCAGGCGGTGGGTTGCAGGTCGAGTGTAGGAGGAGGGAAGACGGAGATGGGATGCGTGGGGATTTGGTGGTCTGCGTAAAGATGAGAGGAGGTGCTACGGGGGCGAGGGAAGAGAGAGGTGAAGGAGAGTCTCTAGAATGGTGAAGTCGAGCCGATAGTGCAGAATGGTGAAGCCCAGCTGATAGTGAGTGTGCAGGATCCTAGGAGCCAATCCGTGAGGATAGGTGAGCCGAAACCGAGCTCAATGGTAGGGGGACCCGAATCCGAGCTCAGGTTGAAGGAGCCGAAACCGAGCTCTGATACCAAATGCTGTGAACGTATCCGTTCACTAATTTAATAGTAGAATCTGACTTTCATATTGAATAATAAATAAGAATAATATATTTGATGATGATGATAAATTACAATAAGATCGCCTTTTATAGGGCTTGATCCAACATTGTGAAGGGTTACGCCCTTTCACTAGTAACCTAATAATCTATTAATTTATAATTAATAATATTAATTAAATATTCATAGCAGCTGACATGATCAATCAACAAGGGACACCAACATTCTTCTTCACTCTCAGCGTAGCTGATACCAAGTGGTCGGATTTGCATTCTCTGATGCCTGGACAAGCTCCAACCACTTCAAATCAACAAAACCAATCGAGGATTCCCAACCTTATTTCCAATCCACATGTTGCATCTCAATACATGCATGTTGGGCCCAAGATGGGACAAAATTTTGGTAACATTTTTGATAAGCAGGAAAAGCTGAGCTGAGCGCAGCTCAGAAAAAGATGCAATTTTGTCTAAGTGTTGAGGGTGCTGCGAAAGCTGTCCGTAGCATCCAACTTTTGACTATGCTGCAAAGTTGTGCGCAACATCTGAGTTTTGGAAGCACCACGAAGGCCAGCGCTGCGAGGAAGCAGTTAGACCACGTGGAGCCAATAAAGCGGAGTGCTAGACAAGGATCAGGTGCATGTATCGGATGGACCAGTAGTGCCGAGCGGCGGGCACGAGCAAATCAGAAGGGCGTCCAATGCATGAGTTTGTTAAGGAAAGGATAGCTCAGAGAAAGCGACGGCTTGGCATGCCCAGCGGGCGAAACCGTTAGAGATGAACGGTTAAGTGAAAGAGACCTATTGGCATGCGTACGACAGGAATGCTGATAGCAACAGAAGGAAGACGTGGAGAACCGCCACGATGAAGCAGATGCTACTAGATGCCAGCAAGCCGATTTAGGGAAACCGACACAGTTTTGTAAACCCTAAGGGTTTTGGGTTTAGGTCTTCGGCATTGTAAAGACATGACCTTCGGGCATGATCTATTTAAGAAGACAATTTTGTATGGGATGGGGTTAAAAGTTAGAGGTTCTAAGTTTAGAGCTACTACTCTTTGTTGTTACATTTTTTTGGGTTCTGGATATTATATTGTAAGATCTCTTCGAGCTAAGAATATTGTAAAGGCTCTACAGCTGTGTGCGCAGAGACCTATCTGAGAGGAAGGAGAGTCTACAGTTGAGTGCGCAGACTAAGAACGGTTGTCCCCATCCCTTTTTAAAGATATATATGACCAATTGTTCTTGTGGACGTAGATTTCCATCCGGGGGAGTGAACCACATTAAATCTTGTGTTGTGCGATTGTGTTTTATGACTGAATGCTTATCTGTGTTTCTGTAAATGAATGTCTAGATGTTTCCTTGCATGTTGTTATGAGAGAAATGTTGTATGCATTTGCCATCAGAGGAGGTATGGAGATGATAGGTTAAGTTCGACATGAATAGATGAATGGTGAACATTTAGCTTATGTTTGAGAACAGTGAATCAGTCATTTAGTTAAACACTTTCCTATACACTATAAAAGAATGCTTAAAAGTTGGATTGTATAGTCATATATGTTCAAATCGCAGCACCCCGACTTAACAAATGAATGTTAGAAGAATAGTCAGTTAAGTGCCTGAACGTGTGGATGAGTGATATTCATTTCAGTGCCTTAAGTGTTTTCAAGATACTCCAAGTTTAGAATAGAGCTGCATTGTTCGCAGCTCCAAGAGAAGTCCCGCGGTAGAAGAACATAGTGGTGCGGACCTCAGCGTTGTCCATCGCTGTACAATCTCACCTCGCAGCACATACCCCCTGTTGTGCTGCGCCGTACGTCTGTCCAAGCAACTTACCACTTACTGTGGAAACCTGATTCCGTAGTACCCCATAAATACACCTCGGGTGAGACCTCAACCTGCTCGTAGGTTGTTGCCGAAAGGGTCGGTGTGAAGGCATTTTGTTGGTCAAAGGGAAACCGTGAAGAACCTGGGTCTTATAGAAAACCTCTGGGTTAGTTATAGCCAACAAATGGTTCCGTTACCGCACTAGAATCCGTGATGAGTTGCAATCGTGATGTGTCACGAAGAATACCAGTTCCTGGAAGGCTCTGACTACTGGCATCCTGAAAAGATAGAAATCCAAGCTTGGTGGGACAAGACCAAAAGAGAATTTGCAAGGCAAGAGAATAGACATCCGCATCTATCTGACACACAGTGGTCAGATAGATATTTGTGGGAAGATATTCACAAGATTTTCTGGGAATCATTTCCAAACAAGTTGCACGTGTGGATCTCGCGGTTCGCAGAAAAGAAAACCTGTTTTCAAGGAGGAGTTCCTACAGAGTGGACTCCTCAGCTCATAGCGCAGCTCAAAGCAATAAACATCCCGTTGACATGCGCAGTTGATTTTTGGGTCGATCATATGCTAGAAGGCTTCGTATTAGAATTTGTTGTAGACACACTCAAATCCTACAGCCAAGCAAAAGCATACTTTTTCGGAGGTTTCCAAGGTAAGTTGCTGAACAATATCAGTCTATACATTAAGATGTTGTTAGCTGAGAAAGGTGTTTTAAGAATGCAGTAATATTCTTAAGTTTGTCATGGTAAACAATATATATAGTGATTCTGACGAAGATACCCATAATCTTAGAAGTGGTAAGAGGTATAAATTTAATAAGAATCTTGGAGGCCCTGGACTCCCTATTGATACTAAGATTCCGTGTAACCTTGACAACGAAGCCGCACCACCATTTACCCTTGAGAACCCACCGGCTGTAAAGACCGCACCACCTTTATCTCAAAACCCACCCGCTACGCAGCCCACCCCACAAAATACTCAGCCCAGTACATCTATCCTGATAAGCCAATTTGTTTTCACCGCGCAAAGCCCCTTACAGTAGCCACGCACTAATTCGGGTGCCCCACCACCTAATATAACAATGGAAAACACTGATATGAAGCTACCGATATTCAAAGGAACTGGCCTAAAAGACCCTGATCAACATTGGTTTCTTTGTGAAGCCGTATGGAGTGTAAGACAAATCTAGGATGATGCAGTGAAGAGAGCACAGCTCATCACCACTTTTAGGGACAGAGATTTACATTGGTTCATGAAGTACTCTAACACACAGCCGAGAACCCTCGCAAAAATTAAAGCTATGCTTGTGGCAGAGTTTAAGAAACCTAAATCTGAATCTTAGTGTATAACCGAGTTGAAAGAAATAAAGCAGAAACCGACTGAAATGGTTTGGGAGTTTGATCAGAAGTTCAAGACCCTATTAGACCAAGTAATCTTTTTTATAGCTCCAGAACAGCACAAGGAATGGTTCATTGCTGCACTATTGCCCCATATTAGATTACCATTGATGCAGCAGAAGGTTACATCGAAGGCAGAGGCCTTGGAGATCGCAATGAAGCTAGAGGCTTCGCCGATTGGTGAGACTAGTTTTGGAATGTCTCAGATCTAGAACCATCTGACCACCCTGACACTAGAGCTACAAAAAATGAAGAATGGCAAAGAACAAAGGTATGAACCTAGACATGAGATCGGGTGTACAAGTTGTAAAGGAGAAGGCCATGACCGGGAGCATTTCCCTTTATTCCGCGACTATCTTAATAGTAGTGCGCCTAACCCACTAAATTAGAATTAGGCCCCATGGTGTGAAATTTGTAGAACTATAGGACACAGACCTGAAGACTGCTATCTCATATTAAACCATTCTGACATTATTAAAACTAATCAAATATTCTCCAAGGATCAAATCTCGTCGGCCACTAAACAAAGGATTGAATAGCTTTTTCCCATTGTGTATGTAATTATGGTCATGTAGTCATGTTATCTTACCACCATCATGCAACCTAGATAGCCTCTACCCTTCCCAAGGGATTTGATATTGAATACATGTTGAAGAATAAGCCTTCAACATAAGTTGCCTTCATCTACTATCCCTATCAAATGAGTGACCAATAATAGGTCCCAAACAAGTTTCCACTTGTTTCCTCCACATAACTTCTATTTTTCCCATTGCTTGGCAACAAAATTTTCATTGAACCTATTGCATGTTGGATGAACAAACACAACCAAACGGGGTATCTTTTCATGTAAAGGGTTTTCAATAATGACACGTGTGTAATGACCAATTACACTGTTCTTAAAAGTATTTGTAATAACATCATAGCATGTAGCTCCCTCTCCCATAGTCACCAAGAAATGTGATTGGCATTGATGATTTTCTTTATTACCACAAAAACCAACCAATGTATCACTTTTTGCTACCGACCTAACATATTTTTTCACAATGGTCTCATCTTTAGGAAGGCATACAAGAATTAGAACCTCTATACCATGTTTGGATTTATAAGAAGCATAAACCTTTCCAACTGCCTCAAAAATTTACTCATGCTCCCCTAGGATATATGACAGTGATTTTATCACTTTCCTCAAAGTTGTAGATATTGAAGGACCATCTAAATTCAAGCTAATGAAGCTATGTACCCTAGGACCCCCCATAACTTAATCATCTCATAAATGGATTTAGTGGATGTACCATACCTTTTCCCTAGTTTTGGATGTGTTAGGTTGTGAAAGATATATTGTACAAATTCCCAAACGACATCTTTACCTTGTAATTTTCCTTGTCTATGTGCCTCATACACATCCTTGCAAAACCTAAATACATCTTTCCTTTCTGTAGATTCGAACAACTTGTCCTTGCAAAACCTAAATGCATATTTCCTTGATGTTTTATCATTGTATATTCTAACTAGTGATCCTTTACTCTAGTCTAATTAATTTTTTGTTTCATGCATTGATTTTTTCAAGAAAATATTATCTCTTGCAACAAAATTACCATTCTAAAAATCATCTCAAAATTAGTTAGAAATCCTTCATGGATACTAAAAAGATATGATCAGAAATCACTACTTTTCATCGTGATATAATATTCCGTATACTAGATACTTAAATGGTAATATTTTCCTTCCTAATGATTTCCTCCACATTTTCAAATTTGAATATTTTGATCTCTAAAATTTGTATAGAGTGACTCTTGTTAATTTAGAAATACACACTATTTAATCTTTGTTGACTAATTCCAATGTTTGTATAACTATTACACTTTACCTTTTAGAAAGAGAGATCTTATTCCAAAATATTAATTGCCACTTTTTCTTAGTTTTATTCCTTCTCTAGATCAATCTACTTCTGTTACAAACTATTTATGAATGAAAAACCCATAAATTTATTTAGAATGCAACTTTGATTCTAAGGGATTATTATACAAAATATGCTAAATGAGGAACCCTTAACTTTGATTCTAAGGGATTGTTATACAAAATATGCTAAATGAGGAACCCTTTATTAACATGGTGTATACTTTTTTATGCTATTGTTCATCTATTAATGGGGGATTAATCTCAAGTTTATGTCTAGATATAGATAATGGATACCTTAAGTATTTGGTTGGTAGTTCACACATCTAGAATTTCACAATCTTTAATGTCCTCTATAAATCTAGTATTGGTTTACAACGAATACTTTTGAATTCTCCCAAATGATTTCCTAGCCCAAAGATTCCTCATTATTCTGTAGAACCCTCAAAATATTTTTGGTTTCTTGAAAACAACCTTGATTAATGATGAGTATATTATCAACATTATAAACATGGGAGGTAGGGGAACCTAAAGACATAATTTGGAGGCCCTTAATTGTGTTATTTTTCTTGAGTTTCCCTTATACCTTCCCAATATTACTATCATTATAATAATGAGGAAGGAAGATAGATGGACACCCTAAAGTTGGTTTCATCTCAAGGATTAATAATTTACTACGGCCTCCATTGGTAAGGATAAATAGGGATGCTATAAAAAAATCACTCATTTATCCAACAAACTCATCACCAACTAAACCCACTTATTAAATATTTTCAAGGAAATCTCATTACACTTTATGATAGTCCATATCTAAATTTATTGGAACATAATTCCCATCTAGGCCTTAGTTATAATCCTTGCATAAGGTTCCAAGTGTTTAATGCAAGTTGTTCCATGGTTTGACTTCATAGTGCCTAGTCTAGGAGGTTTGTTCACATATTAGACTAGTAGTTTGTCATTATAGCCAGGTTTGTCCACAAGTGTGCCCATTTCCTTATTTTGGGGAGTCAAAGGATCCCTAATTAATGCATTTAATGAGGCAGGCGCACCACTTCCCTGTTTTATGGGATAAGGTTGGACCAAGCACACTTATGCACTTGAAATGGTCAAATTGCTCATTAATGGCCACTACCCAAGCCCTAAACCACCTAATTCACCCTCATAATGATTCCATCCACATTTATTGAATTTCCTAACTTCCTCATGGTCCTCATAGGTTCATTTGACCTCATTATAGCCCAATACAGGAGTTATGCTTGGCACAATGTCATAGATTGGGGGAATTACTCCACTAAGCCTAGCATTAATGTGAGCTACTCAACTCACCACTAAGACTCTCGATTTTGTCCCTCGAGAGAATCTATATATTCTACACATGTTGTTGAACAATAATGTATTGGAATATCAATCCACATGAGTGTTTTTTTCTCTTGTGTTGTACTTAATATTTTCTTCATATTTCTTCTATTTTCCTGTCAATGTTTGGTAAATTCTAAGTGAAGCTTGCTCTAGTAATCTAGATCCACCTATGACACATATATAATTTGACATGGTATCAGAGCGCCATAGGGGATCCTAGTCTTGGTTCCGAAATATATTTCCAAGTGTGCATTTCCCAGGTGCCTACAATAACTTCAATATGGATTCGAAAGTCGTTCCTATCCTCTCTCCATTCAACTATTCAGAATGGAAAGAAAATATGTGTGCATATCTCAAGAGAAAATGTCTCTTTTATGTGTCCATTGGTGTTGTGAGAGAGCTAGAATCTTATGAAGAGAAGTGTGATTGTATCAATGGCTGTGATAGAGAATATGGAACTATGTGTTTGGCTATACCTCCTAGAATTCATTATCTCATTGATTCTACTGAGTATCCATTTGAGCTTTGGAGAAATCTATATAAATCTCTTGGCATGTAGAAAGAAGATACTAGCTATATGGAGAGAAAGCAAATGGACACCTCCTCATGTGTTCTCCCTCCAAATGTCACAACCTCATTCATTTCTCAAGAAATTGTTCAAATTGAATAAGAAGAAGAAGAAGATACGGATTTAGCAAATTATCCATCTCAACTTTCTTCTTCTGTGGCTTCCTATGTTTTCCATGAAGTTTTTTTTCATGAAGATAAAATACGAGTTGCTGCCACCAATACTGTTGAAGAGACATCTCTACATTCCACTTCTTTCTCCTCTATTTCTTCTATTACGAATGTTGAAGATGGGTTGTTGATTGGTGATCATAGTGAGCCTTCTGTAGAAGAGGTTCTTTCTTCATATGAGAGTATTGGTTTGAAATATGATCAAGGATAAGTTTGAAGGTCAAGTGAAGATCTCTCATTGCTTCACACTCTTTTGCTTCCTATGTATTCCTACACCATGAATAGCAGAATTTATTCAAGTTCATTTTAAGATGGAGAAGCCTTAGCCATCACATTGGCAAACTTGGGACTCTTGTTCTTCTTTCTTAGAGGTGATTACAACTCTCTTGGTTTGATGCTGATGCTTCATGAGTCTTATGATTCACTTGGGGTCACTTATTCTCAAACATCTCAAGTCTCTTTTGGACCTGGCACCCTGGTTGGTTCGAAGATCAAGTCTGAAGAGAAGCCTTCGCTCTACTATCAATGTTACTCAGTTGTTCTACATGGATTCAGTTTCCATCATGCAGCTGTACATGTACATGATCTAGTTGAGCACATTCCTCTTCTTCCCAAGAAGAAGGTTCCTCCAAACATATGAACAAGTTCACACCTACTTCTGTTTTGGAGTAGTTTATTTTTGGTGTATTTCATGTTCATTCTAGAGGAAGGATTTCCCCCATGTGGTTTTGCCTCTTTCCTCACTTACATGGATGAATAATGTAAAGGGTGACCATAAGCCTTTGTTGCTTGGTCCCTCATAATAATTTTTTTTGCTCACAACCATTTTGGCTTAAGGGGGAGTGTTGGAACATAATTCCCATCTAGACCTTGGTTATAATCCTTGCATAAGGTTCCAACTATTTAATGCAAGTTGTTCCATGGTTTGACTTCATAGTGCCTAGTCTAGGAGGTTTGCCCACATATTACACTAGTGGTTTGTCATTATAGCCAGGTTTGTCCACATATTAGACTAGTGGTTTGTCATTATAGCCAAGTTTGTCCACAAGTGTGACCATTTCCTTATTCCGGGGAGTCAAAGGCGCCCTACTTAATGCATTTCATGAGGAAGGTGCACCACTTCCTTGTTTTATAGGATAAGGTTGGACCAAGGGTGCTTATGCACTGGAAATCGTCAAATTGCTCATTAATGGCCACTGCCAAAGCCCTAAACGACCTAATTCTACCTCATAATGATTCCATCCACATTTATGGACTTTCCTAACTTCCTCATGGTTCCGATAGGTTAATATGACCTCATTATGTTCCAATACAGGAGTTATGCTTGGCACAATGTCATAGATTGGGGGAATTACTCCACTAAGCCTAGCATTAATGTGAGCTACTCAAATCACCACTAAGCCTCTCTATTTTGTCTCTTGAGAGCATCTATATATTCTACACATGTTGTTGAATAGTAATGTAATGGAATATCAATCCACATGAGTGTTTTTTTCTCTTGTGTTCTACTTAATATTTTCTTCATATTTCTTTTATTTTCCTGTCAATGTTTGGTAAATTCTAAGTGAAGCTTGCTCTAGTAATCTAGATCCACCTATGACACATATAGAATTTGATAAAATATAGCTAGATTCATAAATCATTCTATTGTATCATTATATGTTCCTTTGAAATAGTAACTATTCCAAACCATCCACTAAGAAGCTTAGTCAATCCACTTTAAATAAATAAGAAGAGATTTGTATCAAAGGTGGCCAATGCCTTGAATAAGATGGTTTTAAGCTCAATTTGCTTTAATATATGTTCTTGTACCTTAAGAATTGTCATAGATTTTCATATTTTAGCATGAGTCAATGCTTATGCTTCTTAAATATATGTTATTGCACCTTAAGAATTGCCATAGATTTTCATGTTTTAGCGCGAGTCAATGCTTATGTTTCATAAATTATCAATAATTTCTAGTCAACACCTTTCTCCCTTTCTACTTGACTCTGAATATGACTAGATAAATGTAGAATAATAAAGAAAACACAAATGGAAGCACAATTTTAGAGAAAAAAACTATGAAAAAATATTCCCATCCATTGACATTAACAAGAAAACTATTTAGGTATATCTAATGAATCAAGAGAATTCAAACCCACCATAAAATATTTCACACCATTATTTTAAAAATCCATTAATTATCAGAAATTTAATATGATTAGAGCAATAATTTGTTGGAATTCTAATCACAATAAAAACTCTACAATCCAAATGATTTATCAAAGTTTCATGAAATGACTTTGAAGAGACTGACCACAATTGTATGGCATTCCTTGACCACAATTATATGGCATTCCTTCACTTAAGTCCCTTAAAATAGCTATTCCAAAGTCTCTTCACATGCCATAATAATAGATATAGTATTACATAAAATGATATAAAGAAAAGAGAGACATGGTTCATGTAGAAGTTTAGTGGTGAATCCTCTAGTCCAAAATCAAATATTGGAAGTCATGTGTACATTGATATATAATCTCTAAAATGGAATCCATGCCTTTATAGCTTTCTCCCTCTTTTAGTAATTACAAAAGTAGTTACATATTCATGGAATAACTCAAAGGCCATGTGTACAATGATATATGATCCCTTGTTGGCACCCTGACAACTCCCCTTAAAATTTTCAATAAATAAAGAGGCCCTCATTCAAAATTTAGAAAACACCCTTTCATTGCTTTTGGTTTTGCTTTGATTGATGATTCGATAATCTCCATTTCTTAGGTGTTTGGTTTTTGTCTTCATCATCATTAATTTTGGGATTTGTCCTTCATTTGCCAATGTTTTGGTGATTCCCATGATTTTTCTGATTAGGTCTTCTATATTCTTAATAGTTCCTAAAAAGCTTGCATGTTCTTTTTGGGATTATCTTAATTGTTTTACCACATGGATATGAGTCAACAATTCTCATAAAACACTATTTCTCATCAGGAATAATCATTTTTGTTTTGGGCAAATGAATTGCATTATGTATTTAGATAGTATATATATGGCTTAATTAAATGTTTATTTATGGAAATATTTAATTTCTATGACATTATTAATTCTTCGATATAATTGTTTTTTTTAATTTTTAAGCCATATCATCTTATTTTAATGACAATATATTGCATCAATGGTGTAATTGAAATTGCGACATTTTATTCCAAAGGACTCGAGTTAAAAGGATTCATTGAAAAACACATCGAAATTGAGATTGTACTATGATGTTCTCCCCTTCATTTTTCAAAAGAAGTTTAATAAGGCCGTTTTCCCAAGGTATGGACTATTTTAGATTCCTCAACTATTATTGCACATGAACTTGGACATACCAAGCCACAACAAATCTTTCACTGAAGTGAAGTTGTCTATGTATTATCCATGATGCAAATCTTATGGTAAAAACTATTTTTTGGGAAAGAGTTTTGTTAATATAGATCCAATGATGTGATACATTTTTTCCATTCAAATTGACAACCATGGGATTCAACCAGTTCATGGTTCCTCTTTCTTCTTTGGTCCATTTACTTTCCCTTGGCTATAGATAGATAAGAAGAAACCACTTTCAACTTCAAACTTGTTTAGAAGCTTTTTTACGGATGAGTAAATGTACCTATTTCAACAAATTACTAAGACTACAAGAATAATAAAATGTTATGAAGTTTTAACATGTTTCAAATGAACAATTTTAAAAAAATGTGGATAGATACGTGAAAATATTTTAGCAACAAGACCTAGAAATTTTAACTTGGAAGTATTGGAAGTGTACAAAGTGGGAATGGGAGTCTCCCACAACAAAACCTTGTTTCCATGCCTTTGTCTAGTCACAAGTGTTAAATTAGCTCAATATCAAAATAATAAAAACAATTTCATGTTTAAGAAAAAACACATAATAGTTACATTAAAATTTGTTTTTAGATTATTATCAAATTTATAAATAATTGAAAATAGCATCTTACCAAAATTAGTAGCTCCAAGTCTGTGGCAGCAAGAGGAGACCACTTTCAAACTGTCATAACCAAAAAGTAAGAGTGTTTGAAATTCCATAGGTGATGCTTGGTAGATTCCTACTATGATAAATTGATGATGCATGGTAAATTCGGTAGCTAATAAATCATTGACGCTTGGTGGGTCGCTGGGTTAATTCCTTCATTAACATAGTTTAAAACCAACTTCTTCTTCTAAAATGGTATCCGCCTCTCTCTTGAAGTTGCACTTTCGAATTTGAAAACTGACTTATCCTCTAAAGGAATGACACAAAGGCTAGGGAGAGACACTAAAAGGAAGGGCACGACCTCATATTGGAACAATGCTAGGACAATCTAAGAAAGAAAGAACAAATGGAATGAAAGAAAATCCATCCCCATTGAAGGCAAACTCACCCACCTACTCTTCAATCAAATGGGAAAGTTTCAATCTCCATTATTACATATATAATGACATGCCACATAGGCAGGCCACTTATATAGTCATACATATATCTTAACAAGCTTTTAATAAAAATTAATAACGCTTTGAAAAAAAAAACCTAAAAAATACGTCCTAACAAATTGTTTACTCATTCTTTAATACGGTTTCTTAGAATTTTTAACCGTATTTTGATGAATAAAATGCCTCATGACGAACATATGCCTGGCAAATTACATCCCTGCAACCAGCGATCATTCTTGGACCTCGAACTTTGCATAGTCAATTAGACTGATTTAGTACTAATTCCCTTTGTATAGGGGCGCTTTGGACGTAAAGTCTTTGGTCCACCTCTGGCAAGTAGTGGGACCAGCTGCATCCAAGCAAGGAGCTATTTATTGGTAGCTGGCTCTAGCTAGGCTTGTATTGCTCGCTGGAATATCATAGTAGCGTACATCGTCTCGTGGCCGCATCAGATCAGTACTACACTTATGAGTGATTTAAGCCTATGAGTGTTGACACTTTTTGGTTTTCATTTGGCCATTCTGGTTGTTGTTGTGGATATTTGGTAATATGTATTTTAGTTTGCATGCGGTCAGATTTTGGCTATCTCTTTTGTGGAGGAATGTATGAACTATTTTACATATATTTTTTTAATAGAAATATAGTTATTTTCTTAGATGAAAAAAAAGATACATACAGATTTATGGTTGCAGCAGAGGTACAGGTACAACATTTATTTGCCTTTGATACAAACCTTCAGAAACTGTTTGATTCTTCCTGGATCTGTAAATGGAGTAATATCATCCTTTCTTCATAGGTTGGAGTTGGCATCCACATAAAGATTTAGAATCCTTCCTTCATGGGTTGGCATCCACATAAAGATTTAGAGATGGCATAAAATTGCCCTTTACAGCTTTACAGTGCACTTACAGTGTGGGCATTGTAAAAGCTTCATCAATGTAAACTGTTTTTCATGGGTTGGCATCCACATAAAGATTTAGAGATGGCATAAAATTGCCCTTTACAATGTGGGCATTGTATAAGCTTCATATTCATGAATGTAAATAATTTTTCATTCCCAGAATTGTTCCTTATTTCTTTGTGAGCTGGTCTTTCCCTTTTCCCTCTTTGCTAGAGTTTAATGCTACCAAGTCTGTGCTTCATATATCATCGAGCTTAATGTGCTACTCAGCAGTCTTATGGCTATTATCAGTGATGGAATTTGACGGGCAAAATGCCCGTCATGGGGCGTTTTGCCCGTCAAATACGGTTTAAAATTTTGATTAACCGTCATTTATGAAGGGTGAGAAAAATTTTAAAACTTATTTTTGAAGGGCAATAAAATTTCTAAAACGTCTTTATATTATTAATTTACTAATAGTATTAATATATGTATCTTATATAAAACTATATTTTGTAAATTCCAACTACCAAACCATAAATTTACTAAAAATATAGAAACATCTTTTAAATTAGATCTATTTCCATGTCTTTCCATTTACAAGTTGCAACCATATATTTAATAAAAAAATAGAAACATCTATTAAATTAGAATTTTTTTTTTGTCTTTCCATTTACAAGTTGCATTGATTTTTCCTAAAATAAAGATCTCATTGAACTCAATGATTTTTCCATTATTTTTTGACTTTTTTATTATTGCGATGAGCTTACAAATTTCAGTGCTCAATGCTCATTGATTACATTAAGATGTCACAAAAAGTTGGGAGTTGAAGAGCCTTGGAGATAGAGTTCGAGAATTATTTGCATTATCAAAGGTAATGCATGCACTATTTTTTTGGTATTATATTTAGTGATTTGTTTAGATTTGAACATTTACTTAAATCTATGAGTTTGAAGAAATATTATAAAGTATGTATTTTTTTATTTCAATGAGAGATGCAGAATTTAAATGAATGCCAATATTAAATAAGGCATTGGGAGACATGAAATCTGTGTGGAACATTTGGAAGGGAATGAAATGTAGTTTGTAGAATAACAGAATATTTTGTGGAGTCCGTCATTCATCATTATTATTTATAATGATTAGATTTACAAAGATTATAACGATTAGATTTACAAAGGCTTGTATCTATTTACAAATCTGGATTACGAATTTTTTTAAGAAGACTTCAATGTTGAAGGGTAAAATTTTAAACAAAACGTTTTATGATGGGTAATATAAAAACCCAAAACGTAAAAAAAAAAATAATATCTCGGGTAGAATGAAAACCAAATTCCAACACTGGCTATTATCACTTTCCAAAATAATATATTTTCTTTTAGTTTGATCATTTCAAAACACACGATCATTTGTAGTGGTCTCGAGATGGATAACACTATCCCCAGAAAACGAAGCTCGATACCATCGTAGAAGTTTGCTTGATTCGTATCATATTGAGTTTTATAGCATCTTTCTTCCTTGATTCAAACTATTTTGGTATATAAACGGCTCTGGTGGCATTCTAAGTGTACAAATTCAAATTCCCCTAGGAGCGAATTAAAAGAGTTTTGCTTCCAAAGGGTATCTCCAAGATTTCAGTGATTTGATCTCCATTGTTCTTTCATAAGCATTATATTGAATTTTTAAACAGTGAGCGTTTTCTAGTTTTTCCACAGTAATTCTGATCTGCCAAAGTCATATGACTTCAATTTTAATTCACGGAGATTTAGCAGGATCAGCCAAACCAGAGTCAAACTTGGGGTTAGAGATAGAAAATTTGCATGGATTTACCCAGCTTAACGTACTTCTTAATTATAAATTTAATAAAACATAGGAGAAATTTCAAACATAAGCATTAAAATTTTATCTTAAATTCTTGTATTGAGTGTAACTATATTTTATAAAAAAGCATCTTGAATTCATGTATTGTGGAACAATACCATTATAAAATTTTGCATTCAAATTGTGTGATTCGATGATTGATATAATTCAATTAAGATAAAATTCTTTCAAATTGTGTGATTTGAACATTAATATAATTCAATTAAGATTCATTTAATTTATAAGATCTTTACGTTTTTCTATCAGATATTCCATTAAAGTTTCGAAGTTACAGAATCTTAAATTTCTATCAAAAATTTCATTAAAGTTTTGAAGTTATAGAATCATTAACTTTTTTTATCAAAAATTCCATTACAGTTTTGAAGTTATGTCCATCCAATTCCCAATATTATCCCATTGGTATCATTTGGAAATTGTTGTTAGGAAAATAGTCCTATAGATAGGGTGAGGCCACCAACATACTAGGGTTGGAAAGAACATATATCTAGGGTTTTGCAACAAGCAAAATAAACAATAAGTTTTTAGTTAAGAAGACATGCACCCCATTACTAAAGGTTGATCCTAGCCTTCTCCTTAAATCCTTGAGCTTTCCTCTTTCTCCCCAATCGCAAAACTTGCACAACCAATTCAAAACTTTCCTCAAACATATTTGACTAAAATAAAAGATTGGAGTTCAAATAGAACATAAGAAGTAAATTTAATGAACAACAATTTGCAATCAAATCTGAGATAAACATGAACACAGTTATTAAGAAAGGGAAGAATGTCTATTCTTTCATTAATGAATGAAGCAAGTACAACATTACCTTCCTTCTATTCAGTCACCTCATGAAACCTTTGATTCAGGATCTCATGCTTCTCTTCTCCAAGAATCCCAACCTCGGATCAAATGCATTAGGGTTTGGCAGCAACTAGGGCACCAATGATGGGAAAGAGAGTGGAAATTTCTCCAACATGAAATTACTTGGGTTAAGAGTCCACTTCATGGCCAATCTCCCTCTCTTTTATAGTGAAATAAGAAGATTGGGTCGAGGAGGGAGCAATTGTAACTAGGGAGGAAGTTCCAAAACCACCCAATTTTCGAGATTTTTTATATTTTTATGTTTTTTTCTGAGGCACACGTTGGTGACATAAGGGGAAAGGTGTGCACAACACGCTAGTGAGCCATGTACAAACTGCACATGGGTGAAAAAATGGGCTAAAATTGTCATTTTGAGGGCTTTCCAAGGGGTGTTTTGGTCTCCCAATGTGGTCAAAAGCTCCCAAACTACTAGATGAAGCATGAATAAGTTAAGGCCACCTTAAAGAGCTCCCAAATATGTCTCTTCCATCCATAGTGACATTTTGTGTGACCCACAGTAGTTTCATGAAGTGTCGTCACAGATGGAGAAGTGTCAAATAAGGTTATAACAGATGCCCCCTAATGTATGAGGTCAGAGGGGAATATGATGAATGAAATACATTATAAATAATGAGTGTTTGGGATATGGAGTCGAGGAAACTGGAGGACTCAAGAATCGTAGGTTGAACGAACCACTTGAAACAAAGGAAAGTGTCAGACAATCTTATCCTTGGGATAAATATTCATGTTCAATTGATGGAACATGACCTCCAGGAGGATGCAATGGTGATCCTATACATATGTATAGTTGAAGCATATATCATGGCCACAAGAATGCAAGCGCGAATCCATGAGAAGAACATACATGCGAACATAGCTACAAAAATACAAAGGTGGGTCTATGTCAAAGCTAGGGATCATAGCCACAATGAACAAAGTGGATCTATGTCTCATCAAGAGCCAAAGTAGATTTAACTCAGTCTTGCACAACTTGGGAAATAATACAATATGATAGAGTTACTGTAGGCCCAAGGTCTTCCATCCAAACCGCCTAAAGGTACGAATCCTAACCATGCGAATAAATGAGCTAAAGTCAAACATGGAGGATACCGTTTGATTATCGGGCATTGATGTAAACTGTTAACAAACGCGAGGGAACCCACAAATAATGAAAATGGGCTCCAAGGTACCTAGTACATTCTAACAGGTGTGGATCGATGATGTTGAAGTCGGAAACCTGAAGAATCCATCGAGTAAGAGACATTCATGTATTCCCATAACTCGATAGAGAGAGAAATTGCCATTGATGAATGCAATCTCCAAGGTACTACCAAAAACTCTAAACTTCATTCCCAGAGAAAAATGAGTTGAATTCTATGGGAAGAATTCCGTTGGAAGGGAGGCCTTAAGGCATCATCCATCATTCAACATGAGGAACAATCAAGGACTATCTGAGTTGAAGTAGGACTAAGTACATGATGAAACATACTGACACCATGGAATGGCCGACACATGAGGTCAAGGAAACTGCAGAATGGTCGACATAGGTTTTATCCTTGAACAGTGAGCACGACACATAGTGACCTAGGAAACGTTGAACACAAAGGGGTGATGATATAAATCTGCAGTGTATGAGACATTAACAGATTCTCCATATGATTGGAAGAGTAACCAACCAAAGGAGTAATAACTCTCAGATCAGGTTTATCCTAAGGTCAAAACTAGAACCCAAATTGTTTGATAGACTGGAAACAGGTGCTTTGTTCAAGGACATAATTGAATTGCTACCATTATGTCCAAATACATTTGAGATCCTTCCCTTCCCTTTTCTCTTTTTAAGTACCTTCTTCATTTTTTAACAAAGTTACTTGAAAAAGAGACAGAAGCATGCTCGAAAAGGGTCCGTCCATGTTCAATTTTATGAGTCCATGGAAGGGAAACTCAACACTTTCTTCTTTGTTTTATGAGTTTGAAGACAAGCTAGAATATTACTCGATAAAATATTGATCCGTTGATTTTATATCGAGCTCGGATATGTTCGTTCTCACCAGTGTTTTCATATTTAAATAGTTTGAAAAAATTAAGCAAGAACTTTATTCACCATCTCATGGATTTTATATCGATCCCGAGTTGGTAGATGCTCGTCAGTGTTTTCATGTTTAGAGAGTTTAAAAATCCTAAAGAAGACTCCAAGGTGGAATTTTTCATAAACTTAGTCTCCTCACCTAAAAAATGATAAAACAATGCGAGAGAGAACTCTTCTAACCATGTATGACTAGAGTATTCTTTTTTTTGTACATAGTCTAAATGGTCTGGAAAAGGGGTGTTGACTAGGGTGTCCCATGTTAGGTAGGCTCTGTCGTTGGAATGGTGCACAATGCATATAGATATGGGTAACACACCAATATCCAACAGGTTCGACCTTATGGTGAATTTAGATAACAAAAGTTTGAAATGCATCGTAACAACAAGGAAGCTTAAACCTATATGCAAGGTTCTGAATATACCTGACATGGTCAAGCAATATGCCGAAAAGGATCAGTAAACAACCATAAGTCCAGCTAAGAATCATGTCTCCAAGAAACAACAGTACGAAGATCATATCCAAAAAATATGTAAGAAAAGATCTGATATAGGTCATTGTGGTAGAAATACGTTCAACTTCATTATCATCAGCAACAGACATAATGAATGCAGAGATAACCAATGAGGACACTATAGTACCAAAGCCTGAGGACTTACCATCAACAAGATCAAACTTGATAGGAATATCAAAGTTGAAAGAAGTGATGGAATCTACAAGGACAAATTCATCATCATGGGAGTTGAAAATTCTAGAAGTAGAATCAAACTCAGCAGGAATACCCACTTGTTGCTCTATGGGAGATTCCAAAGACTCAACAGTACTAGGTTCTAAGGATTTATAATGAATAAGAGCATACTCTAAAGGAAAATTAGGGTTGGACTTAATTGCAACTGGATCAACATCCAAATGAATGGCATAGTGTATTATAGACTCTAGGAAAACTTCGTCAGAGGGAAGTATATCATCCCATATAGAACACATGTCTGAGCATTCAGTTGGATCAACAGGGAGGAGAGAAAGCTCTGATGACCCCATTGGATGGATCACTCGGTCAACTCTTAGGAAAAAGTACTAAGAAGGTAAGCATGAAATCAAAGACTTCTTCTCAGTAGCAATTGTACATAAGGGATATAAAGGTTGGTTGATATGACTACACTCAGCTTCAGAAGCCGAATACTTCCAAGGGTTGTTGAATTATGAAGACTTAAATTGACTCGTTATTTGTGGAAGGTGTGGCAACCGTTGAAATTGCATGTACCAGAGATGCATCAACATGCAAATCAAGTGGGGGAAGGTTAAAATTCCCCATTAATGAATGATACATCCCCACACAAATATTTTCACAATTCATCGTGGAATGAGCTAGTAAATGAATATTAGATCCATGGTCTTGATTGAACTCGTTACTATTTAAGGCTAGTTAGACAATTGTTACAATATTTCCCTCATGTGGGAACTTGATGACGCGAAAGATCGAAGAGACTGCTGCCATCATAGCTTGAGACCAATTTATTCCTAGTAATAAATTAAAATCAAGTGGGTAATCAACCACTTCCACATATACTTTGACTACTTTTCCCCCTAGCTCTATAGGAAAAGTCGGGATAATTCCATGAGGTTGGAAAAGATGGCCGTCGAAATATTTCAACATGGTGACAGGAGAAACCACGTCAGGTGTGGTGAACTACTGAAATGTTGACCTTTTTACATGTTTACAATTCAATAACCTAACTTTAATTATCGACCAAGGATAGTACAAAATTCAGAGGTACTTTGCACTATATGTGCGCTGCTAAGAGAATCCTAACCCATAATGATAGAATTTTGGGGATATAAAAGGGGAGTATATGAATCTTTTGTTTTATGAAAACATAATACTATTTTAATGAAAGAATACATCTAGTTGCTGAAAGCATAAATTTGTTTTAAGGGAAACTATGAAATTAGACGTCTACTCTACGAAACCATACATCTATTTACTGAAAGCATAAATATTTTTTAAGGGAAACTATTTAATGAGACATCTACTCTACGAAAGCATACATCTATTTACCGAAAGCATATATCTGTTCTAATGAAAGAAAAAAACCTACTCTACGAAATCATAAATCTATTTAATGAAATGCTTTGGAAAACTTGACCTAAGAAAAATAACTATTGATGCAAATGGAAATATGCTAATCTATAAATTCCCAAGAGAAATTGATATGAATCAAACCTAAAGTGTAGATATTATACAAACTGTTTAGTGCATAACAATGTTAATCTGTAAAACTGCCTTTACGGAATGCTCCTACAGGACTATAGATGCCATATATCATTTCTTCAGATGATTGTACCCTGTAAGCACTGATTTCCATATTCCAATACCTTCTAATTCAAGATAAACTTGCATTCTTCTTTTCCAGATCAAGTAATTTGTCCCACAAAACAATGGTGCTCCATTCATTGAGAACCCCATGGTGTGTCAAGGATCTCCTTCAAGCTGGTAAGGATTTCTGTGAAGGCCCGCTCTAATACCAATTATTGGACACACCGAGCACACTGAGAGGGAGGGGGGGGGGGGGGTGAACAGTGTGTGTAGATTTTATTACTACAGACACTGTTGTATAGAGCTATTGATGAAACAGTCATTTCCAGAAATGAATCCTATTTAGTAAATGATGATCTGAATAATTCACGATTACTTGTTTGATCATAAATAACGAAATGCATAAATCATAATGTAATCACAACACAAAACTCTTGTTCTACGTAATGAGGGGGGCCTTGTCAAAGCATATTATAGGAGCTAAATTAGAATTATAAACTCACAGATGATGTAAAATGTTTTTTTTTTCATTAAGCTGGTATAAAATCCATATAAACCGTAATACAAAAACTTGAGTGTTGTGAAGATGAAGAATGTCTGAGAACAAAAAATAACAAAATGCATAAGATGGCTTCATGCTATGCATGCACCTCTATTTATTACAGAGTTTCAACAAAGTCTCTTCATTGGGAATCACGAGATCAATCTACTTTAGATTTGTCCCTGGAAATCAGGAAAGACTGATAGAGTGACCTTGAGTGCTTCTTCTACTTCTTTATGTTATTAGCTATAACTGACTTGCCAATCTTCATAGTTGTCTTTAAACCTACACTTATTCGCACATCGTGCTCATCCACTTGGTTAGCTTATTTAAAACATGCTAAAGACATAAAATATTACTACTTAACCAACATCATTCCATAGTCAATCAAATCATATCTAGCCTGCATAAACGGGTGATTTTGGCTTAGTTTCTTACTCCCTAATAGTAAAAAGGAATGCACTTGATACCTATATTGTGGCCCCATCATTTCCCCTAAACTTGAAGATGTTACACATCCTTGTGTAACCTATCCTGCTATTCAATGGCTTATCTGATGTCCCATGCAACAACCCGAGGTGCTTCTGTCTTCCAATAGTATCCTTGACTCTGATCTTCTTTGGTCAAAACAATCATTTCTTCTTCTTCATCAATGCTTTCCTTGATTAACAGGGGAAGTAAGAATGACGGGCTCAACTTCATTCCAATCCATTTGAGCTTATTCATCAGCAAAGATTATTTGTACATTTTTTCCTTGATTAGAGTGGAATCCAACCTATTGGGGGAATGTGGCTCTCTCCTTTTCAAGTCTCCTGAAATGATTTCCCATCTATCCCTTATGACCTTTTGTACTTCTCCAAGGGTGCTTTGTATGATTTTTCTAAAGTGCTCAATGGCCTCCTGTTGCTTCTCCTCAAGGATAGAAATTAATTCCTCATCAGCGGTTTTGTTTTTATGATCTTGGATCACTTTCTATGGATGCATGGATTCTTCTCTCACCCATAATGCATTTAACCATTCCTATGACTGGTATAGATGAGCATCTTGTGATATTTCGATTTCATGGTTCTTCTAGGAGTAGAGTGACCTTAGTTGGAAATCACCAACATATGGGTTTAGTGACCAGTTAGGTGAATGGGGCACGACCAAGTTGTGAAGGAAAAATTCACATAGATGGTCCTTTTCAAGCTCTATGATATCTAGTGAAGTGTCCACAAAATCTTTTGGGGTGGCTAATTCCAATGGTATATTATTTTTCAATCTATGCAGCTGAAATCAACACCATTTTTCTCTGAGATACATGGTATAAATCCTGGATGGGGGTCTATACCCGATGAATTCTTCATAAAGTTTAGAAATGGTGTCCAGGGTAGTTTCCAATTGTAGGATTTGTTGGTCTTTTTGCGCCAACCTCTCTTGATCTTTTCCAGCTCAATTCTGCCTATAGTGCTTGGTTCTTCCATTCCAAGTGCTTATGTTGGCCAGTATGCTGCATTTTTTAAATTTGAATTTTCTCATGTATGATTAGGGATGTTGTCGATGCCAAAACCTGGGTTACAGGGGAATGTGTTGCTATCTTCAATGCTGCCAATTCTTCCCTAACCCTTGATAATTCAGATAATGCCTCTGATAGACGGGAATCCTCTTTTATCTGTGTCTCTTCTTTTGGTAATGAACTGTATTTTAGTGGCGTTTCTTCTTCTGTTGACAAAAAGGGGTCTCCTTGTTCCATTTCAAAGTCCTCAAAGTCTTGCTGATCCAGGGGTGTTTGTCCTGACTCCTCTTCATCTTTTTCTTCCTTTTTTCTCTCCTTCTCTTCCCTGATTTTTTACTCCTTTTTAAGCCTCCTACTTTGTTGCCTGAATTCATATGCTCTAGAAAATGATGCTGGTGGTTTCTGAACAGAGGCGTCCCTGGAATGCTTTATTTTTATCAGGGTTTCAACCACAAATTCATTGTCATCTATTTCTAAGTCAATTTTCGTTTTGACCCCTGATTGAGTGGCCATCTTCTTCACTTTCTGCACTATAATGAGAATTGAGGTCGAAACTGGGGTGCCCTTCATTCTCTGTACATCGTCTGTGGAGATATGTATGAATTCCTCCTAGTAAAGTTTAGGGACCTGGGATGCCAACTCATCCCAGACGATTAACGTAGTTAGACCATGATGTTCCAGGGCGTCCTCTTTCCCTTGTACCACCTTCCTACCCATCTCCCATTTGGACTGTAATAAGTAAAAAGGGTAAAAAGGGATGCTGATTAATATCTAAATGTTTCACCCATCCAAAATGATCAATGAAATTTATGTTAATATATTTTCTCCCTCCAAATTAATCATGGATCCTTATTGGGTAAATAATGGGTTTACCATTGGTGGTTTATGGGCCCATGGTTTTGGGTGTCCCATGGTTTCTTCCCATGGTATTACATTGATAAACCCTATTTAAGGTTATTTACCATTGGTGGTTTATTGGCCCATGGTTTTGGGTGTCCCATGGTATTTTCCCATGGTATTGCATGTGATAAATCATATTTAAGAACTTGAGGTACTCTATTGTATTTAGAAGATCCATTTTTTTTCTTAATATATAGGGTAAATTCCATGGAAACGCATTGTTTCAATTTCCATGTTAAGAGTCTTTATCTATTTTATTATATTATTAAAGATAGTTACCAATCCAATGTTTTACTTTCCATTTGATAAATTACACATTTATTTTATTTAATAAATTCATTTTAGTTCATTAATTTCTCTAAAAACTTCAATTTCATTGAAGTCATATGTCATTACAAGTAAATGAGAGATCATAATATGTGGTGCACAAACCACAATAATTTTTGGAGCATGAAAAAATAATCACCATGATTAGTTTTTTAAGTGTATTGTTTTAATTAAAAATGATAATGACTCATTCCATTCAATTCTACTTATTAAAATTTTCTTTTTCCATATAGTGTGTTGTTTTATTTTCAATTCAATTCTACTTATTAACATTTTCTTTTTTCACATAGTGTGTTTTTGTATTTTCAATTCATTTTTTTTTTTGCCAAATCATATTTTCTATTTTTAAATTATGTAAAAAATTCTTCAATGATGGATTTGATGACACTAAATAGTTGGTGAATAAGATTTGGTTCATATAAATATTATAATAAAATGGATTTCAATTGATTGTAGATATTTTGTAATAGAAAATAATTTAATTTTTATTTTTTGAATATATGTATTAGAATTAATATTAATATAATGGGTTAGAATATATATTTGATTTATATTTATTATTGTATTTAATATCAATATTCACAATAATTTGAGGAACTAGGTTTTCGCTCTGCAACTAGGTTTTGAGGGTCGACTGGATGAGAAGATATCGGCGTCCATGGTTCCTTCCATGGCTGCCACCCTTTATCCCCTTTGAGAGGCTCCTGGTCTTAATCAAATGACGGTGTATTGACGGTTTCACTCTATGCTCGGTGTGGTAATGGCGCCTTCGCGCGGCGACATATTGGAACCACAGGCTCCTCCTGCGTTCCAATGGCTGCGTCAGCGGCTCTTTCCTGTGGTGGCGATTCTGCTGTTCACGTGGTGGTCGTGTGGCGGGTGGAACAGCCTCGTTTAGGCTTCTGTGGTCTCCTTCTCGAGCGGCGGCGCGGTAGCGGTGGCATAAGGCATCTCGGGCGCCTTTCTTGAGCGGTGGCGGTCGCCATTGCCACGGAATGTGGTCGGGAGCTTGCTCGGGTGCACACATCCATGGCGGTGGTTTGCAGAAGACTTCCCACTGTGGCGTGGATTCGGATTCGGTGGCTCTGCTATCTTGATCTTGTGTGGGGTCGAAACTACAGTGCGTCTCAGCATTTGTTTTTGGTTTCTAACAGCTTTTCTTAGGGTTTTTTTTTTTTTTGGTTTCAGGGACGCTCGGCTTGCTACGGTGGTCTGTTCCATCCAAAATGGGGTTTGTCTGGCTGCTTCTTCATCAGGGGTTTGCTTGCTGGCTATTTTTGCCGGTTTGGGAGGTCTACCGTGTCTGCTGCTCTGTCCACAGACATGGATCTTCCACTTCCTCCGATGAGGGATTCGGTTTGGACGGATCTATATTTTTCTGTGGAGGGTCTGCTGCAAAGTGAGCTGTGGATGGCCATAGCTTCTAGTTCTTGTGTGGCTATGGTGGATATGAGCGAGTTTCTGCTCACTCTTCTGTAGTATTTTCTGTTTTCTCCATTTTTCTGTGCAATGAGGGTTTGTTCCCGAGCTCATTTACTGTACCCACTTATATGTGACAATGTATGAAGCAGCTTATGCTCTCCATATATCTGCAGAATGTAATTTTGTATCTTCTGATAATAAAATTACGACTTTTTCCAAGGAATATTCCCAAGGAAAAAAAAAAAAAATATTCACAATATTTTATAATTCACCAATATTCTACAAATACTTTATAAATCAATGAAACATTCGCCAAAAAAATAATAATTGAATATATATTTTATTATTGATAAATTAATTAGCCTTTGAATTTTCCTACTTACGAAGAAGATTCACCCAATTATTATACATATAAATTTATGGAGGGTTCTTAAAATTATCCGTGATGTTGATGTTATTGTTTGACTTAATATGCCCTCTGTTCCTCAAGAGATCCAACATCCGGAAATGAAATGTGGGTATGTAGCCAAGTCTCCCAGTACAGGCGATGTACTTTAGGACGACAAAAGCAAATTCGTCCCAAGGCTTTAGCATGGTTTCCATTTTCACCCCATTTTTATCTTCGTCATATTGTTCTCCTTCCGAAAATAAGTTATGATTTTCCTTTATGTTGGCTTCCCTATCATCCTTACCCCAGTGTAAACCTTGAGGTATGCCAGTGTATGCCGCTATTATTTCTTCATTCAGGCGAATAGGTAACCCATTTACCCTTGTCACATACTCCTCTTATTTTAAATGCTTTAGGTTCTTAGCAAATTCGAGGGCTACATTCAAGTCATATCCTTTTAAACTAGTGATGAAGGGCATCCAACCCCTAGTGCGGAGGATGGTTAGTACCTACGGTTGATCATAAATAGGGGAATGATCCTCCAGATCACTTTTCTTAAACCCAACAGTCATTGGCTTAAAATATACTAAATAGATGAACAGGATATGAACATGATGAAGGACCGAATGAACTTACTTGTGTTGTTACTGAGTTGAGAACTAGCTTTTTGTATGAACTCACCCCTGTTTCCTCTTTGTTGTGTCTGCTCTCCCCTAAATTCCGTGTGTTTAAATGAATGTCGGTTGAACTTGTCCACTTGTTTTCATTTCGCCTCTACCTTATTTCTCCATCATTCCTCTTGCGATATTGTTGTTTGACATGGAAATCGTAGGGAGATATGGAACTCGTGCTTAATTATGCATTTCCATGCCCCCTTCTTCGCCAACTTAGATTGTCATTTCCCGATTTTGAATGTGCAATGATTACTTTTCATAGGTCGATGATCTTATCTTGAGCTGTGCACCGTCTTCTTTCTAAAAATGAGCTTCCCTCAGCTCTGTAATTATACTTTTTGTAGGGGGAATAGATTTGACAGAATATGGAAATAATGAAGTCAGTGGTTAACTTTTGTGATTAGCGTACCTGGAGTGGAGACGTGGAGCTTGCTGATGTGGAAAGTTAGGCATGTGTGGTTCCGTAGTTCTTTGAGTCTTGTATGTAGTTTGGTTGTTCGCTTCTGTAGTAGTGAAGTATTTTGTCATAGTGATTTAGTTGGTGTGTTTTTGTTGTTGTGTTGGTAAAGTATATGCTGTCTCGCTTGTTGTTTGGATTCCTCACTTGATATTTGTTGTTGGCTCACTTGATGTTTGGATACCTCGCTTGAGATTTTGTTGCTGGCTTGCTTGATGTTTGGTTTCCTTGCTTGATATTTTGTTGTTGGCTTGCTTGATGTTTGGTTGCCTCGTTTGATAGTTTGTTGATGGCTTGCTTGATGTTTGGCTTCCTCTTCTTCTTTTCTCTTTTTTTTTTCTTCTTTTTAAAAATTTTGTTTTCTCTATTTTTTTATTTTTTTCTTATGGAAGAAGTCCTCAGTTGAAGTGGAGGACATCTAGGTCCTCTATCAACATGAGATACTTCTTATATAGTGTTTGTGTGAACTCCTCTTTAGACTCCAGTTTCATGTACAATTTGATTCTATGTCCATTTACCAGCATTGGAAATTCACTGTCATCTATTGTTTTAATTTTGACAGCTCCATTGTTGAAGATTGTGTCTATGTTGTGTGATCTTAGCCACCGTTTTGTGAGTTTTCCTTTGAATTTATGGAATCTAGAGTCGTATAATAATGCTCAGTCTCCTTCGTTGAATGTTTTTTTCCTTATGATCTTATCATGCCATTGTTTCCTTTGTTTTTGGATGATCTCAGTGTGAGCTAGAGCTTGTTATTTGTGTTCATCTAGTTGGTTTAATTGGAGAATGCGTTCTTTTTCAACCACTGAGAGTTGCATGTTTAGTTGAGCTACTATTCTTAGTGTCTTGATTTCAAATTCAATGGGTAACATAAACTTCTTTCCATATATGAGTTCATATGGAGTAAAAACGGTGGTTGTTTTCCATGTTGTATTGTAAGCCCAGACTGCTTCATTCAACCTGTCTGCCCAATCTCTTTTATATAATTGTATTGTCTTTGTTAGAATTTTCTCAAACTGCTTGTTTCTGACCTCAAATTTCCCATTGGCCTGTGGGTGGTAGGATGCAGATTTCCTATGCTTTATTTTGTTTCTTTTGAGGATATGTTCAATGAGGTTGGAAGTAAACTGTGTTCCTTTATCATAAACTAGCTCTCTGGGGACTCCAAATCTATGGAACATTTGTTCTGTGAAGAACTTTGCTAGCCTATTTTCATCAACAGTAGCAAGTGGTGTAAATTCTTCCCACTTGGTAAAGTAATATGTGCATACTAAGATGTAGTTATTTTGATTAGATGGTGGATTTAATGGGCCAACGAACTCAAACCCCCATTTTTCAAATGGTTCCAATGATACTTGAGGATGTAGAGGCATTTCATCTCTCTGTGTGGGTTTTCCCATTCTCTGGAAGTCATCACAATGTGATACATATTCTTGAGTGTCTTTATGTAGTGTGGGCTAGTAGTATCATGTTTGAAGTATTTTATAAGTTGTTATTTTTGTTGCATAATGGCCTCCGCAAGGCTCATTGTGAATAGCATGAAGTATATCATGTAATTCTATCTCTTGGATACACCTTCTTAATATTTGATCTGGTCCTTTTTTAAAAAGTAGGCCTTAGATCCGGCTGTAAGTTGCACTCTTCCTTATTATCTTGCATCTTTCCTTGTAGTCATAATGGTTTGGAAACTTTCCAGATACTAGGTAGTTGGAAATGTCAGCAAACCATGGACTTTGCTCTGATATTGCAAAGAGGTGTTCATTAGGGAAAGCATCTTCTACTAGTTCATTGTCCTGCACATGGGTTAGTCTTAATATAAAATATGCTACCACATTATGCTTGCCTAGTTTGTCTAGGATTGTCAAATCAAATTCTTGTAAGAGAAGTAACCATCTTATAACTCTAGCACTGCTATGAGGTTTGTTCATGAGGTACCTTATTGTTGAATGATCGGTGTGTACAAAGACTAGATATCATTTTATGTATTGCCGAAATTTTTTAATAGCGTGCACAACACCTAAGAATTCCTTCTCACTAACTTTGTAGTTGAGCTTTTCTCCTACCAATTTTTTGCTGATATAATAGATGGTGTAGGGTTTCCTTTCTTCTTCTTGTCCTAAGAATGCTCCGATAGCCTTTTCTGAGGCATTTGAGTGGATGTGAAAAGGTAGATTCTAGTTTGGGCCTTGGAGGACTAGAGTAGTAGTGGTTTTCTCTTTGAGGTGATAGAATGCGATCATACATTGCTCAGTCCAATTAAAATATATGTCTTTAGTTAGGAGAGAAAACATGGGGGCTTCCACTCTGCCGAATCCCTCTATAAATCTTATGTAGTATCTTGTCTACCCTAGAAATCTGTGCACATCTCTTTGTTTGATAGGTGGGGACAGAGTTTTAATAATAGTTACCTTGGCTTGATCAACTTCAATACCTCTATGGGATATATGGTGCCCCAAAACTATGTCTTCTTGCATTAACATTCGACATTTATCATTGTTGAGACAAAGACTCATTTCGATGCATTTGTTTAGGACTGCTTCCAAATGATCTAATGCTTTCTGAAAATTTTGTCCATATGGTGTGAAATCATCCATATATACCTCCATCTGTTCATTGATGAAATATGCAAATATACTTAAGATAGCCCTTTGAAAGGTTGCAGGGGCATTGCAGAGTCCAAATGGTAGTACTTTGTATGCATATGTGCCCCATGGGAAGGTAAATGTGGTTTTATCTTGATCAGCGGGGTGGATTTATATTTGATTAGATCCACTGAAACTATCCAGGAATGAAAAAAACTTATTTCCAGCAAGAGTATCCAATACCTGATCAATGAATGGCAGAGGAAAGTAATCCCTTTTGGTTTCCTTATTTATCTCTCTATAATCCACACATATTCTCCACTTCCCGCCTTTATTTGGGACTATCACTAGAGGTGAGACCCACTCATTATCTGAGATAGGGTAGATGAATCCTGCATCAAGTAGTTTTTGCAGTTCCAGTTTGACTATATCTTTTAATGTCAAGTTCATCCTTCTTTGGGGCTATCTTATTGGGACAACGCCTTCCTTGATATAAATATGATGTTTGCAAATATTTGGATGTATCCCTTTCATATCAGTATAGTTCCAAGAAAAATCCTTGTTATTATCTGTGAGTACTTTAAGTAAGAGTTGTCCTTGATTTGCTTTCATATTTGCATTGATATTGACAGTCTTTCAAGGAAGAATTTCCACTATTTTTACTGTTGTAGGTTGTTGTTCCACAGAGAATACCTGCTACCACATTATGTCTTTTTTTTTAGGAGTGTTCAGTACTTCTTGTTGTTTCACTGCTGCAAAAATTTATTCAAGCATATTATGATTAGGTTAAGCATTTTGAATAAAATTAGATAAATAAGTATCCTCATCTTCAACTTTTAATGTTAGAGCAATTTTTATGCTGAGGACTGGTTTCATATTTTGATCATCTATATCATCATAATTATCGATCCAATTAGGGATTTCTGCATTAGTAGGTAGTTTGGTTGGGGGATAGATGGTGATCTTCTTTTTAGCTTGTCTACTTGTTATGGTCATGTCTCTAGACTGACACCCTAAATAGGCATCTGTTGTTGCTAGCCACAACCTTCCTAGGATGATTGGGTACCCACTAAGTTTTCTCTTGACCTCTATGACTATAAAGTCTGCAGGATACTCCCATGATTCAATGTTGCCAATGATATCCTCTAGTATGTGTTTTTTCCTAACAGTGGAGGTGTCGGCTAGTTGTAAAACTGTGGCTCATTAGGGGAGTTTTGAGGTAAACAATGGGCCTCAAAAAAAAAAATTTACCATCAAAATTCACTTGATAAGAACCAATAGGATTCAAGATGATGGTGTCAACCATAAGGGTAAAATTTGTAAACAAAATTGGAGGGAAAAAGAAAAAACTACTTTTTCTTCTCGTATTTTTCACATATTTCCTTAATGGTTTACCCAAATTTCAAGTTTGGGCACTCGTTGGATGCATAATCTAATTCTTCATCCAAAACATACCCACACTACATACTTATGAGGCACCCATGACATGAAAAAAAAATTCAATAAAAAAACGTATTTTAATATTAAAATACGTTTTTTATTGATTTTTTTTTTCATGTCATGGGTGCCTCAAAAGTGCCCAAACTTTAAAATTGATAAGAGATATGTCAAAAATATGATAAGAAAAAGTAATTTTTCTTTTTTCCCTCTAAAATTTAGAACTCTTATTTTATTAATATAACTCTTATTTTATTATTTCCCTTAGAAGGCCCATTTTAGAACTCAAAACGTTTGGAGCATTTTCCAACCACACATCATTTATTTGGGCTCCACAGCCTAATTTTCCACTTATCCGAAGCATTTTGACTCAATCATGTGCTTACATCATCAATTTTAGTGAACTAGGATTCCTCCTACATTTGGGGAGTCAACTGGGCCATCAATATCAGTTAACTGGTCCTCCTCCATAATTTAGGGAGTGATTTTCATTACTAAAGCGCCCTACTCAGTCCAACTTCCAACTTTTATCATTATATTCAGCTAACTGGAGTCAGAAAAGCGCCCTCCTACTCAGTTTGACTTAATCTGGTGTTATTTCACCTAATATTCAGTTAACTCAAGTCAGAAATGCGCCCTCCCCTAATTTTGGGAATTTAGTTGAGTTCTGGATTTAGTTAGACTTACTTTGACAGTTTTAGAGTCTGTTAGAGTCAATTGCATGGTAGTTAAGTGGTTAACTGAAGTGTCCAGTGGTTTTAACTGCCAAGTAAGCCACTCTCATGCATTCAATTCGAATGACCTTCCTAGGATTCGAATTGCTTGGCTATTGTAGCCATTGTTACACATTGTAATCATCTTCTAAGTTAATGAGATAATGCATTACTGCTACAAACGTTTTGCACCAGTGTTTCGACACACAATTTGCCGCATGCATCTTGTTGTAGATATTTCTCCCTATGGATAGGTAGAAACTCTCTTAGGTTAAAGTAGACTCGAATGACTTTAAAATAAGACAAAAAGATAACAAATGCTACCTTGAATTCCTAGATTCAAACAAATGCTTCAAGATTATACTGCTGAAAGAGATAGAAGAGATTTATTCTGACCTTTGATTTAGTCGCTCGTCCTAGCTATTGCTCCAATCCTCAAGTCCTCACGAATGAACCTGTTGGGATGAATCAAAGTACAAGCACATACAATCTTTCTAGCAACTTGAAATATATGTTAGAATCTAAATCTACAATAGAAACAAATCATGTAATTGAAACAACATCAACACACATAATTTGGGAAACAAGACAAGTTATATTTTTATTGCAAACTTGAAGTTACTTACAATAGTTGCTTGATGTCCAAGCCAACTCCCAGCTCCAAGTGCTTTCTCCTCTAGCTATCTCCACAAATATCTAAGACCATAGGTTTGATATCTCAAAGAGTCCTCTCCTTTGCTCATGGAAGGCTCTTCTCTTATATTGTGTAGGAGGATTAACCAACAAGAGAGAAGAATGGATCTTAGGAGTGTTTAGTGGATCAAACCCACTAATCAGAGAAGGTGTTAGGATCAAACCATAGGTGTCAATCCCAAAAGAATCTCTCGAAAGTTAGGATCCCACAGTCCAAGGAAAAAAGCTAAAAAGAGACTATCGCGCCTATAGGTCTGAGCATAAGGTGGTAGTACCATGCCCAAGACAAGGAGCATAGCGCGGTAGTACAGACTACCGCGCCTCCATAGATGTGCAGGGAACGGTAGTGGTGAAAGATAAGGTCTCAGGTAGGTTTCCAGATGACATGACATGTTTGTCTTTAGTGGTCAATCATTACTTTTCTCTTTTGGGCGTTTTAAGCAGCAGGGGTAGTGTCGTCAAATGTTTTTATTGTGAAGACGGGACACTGTGAAATATGGAGGTATAACAGATGCCCCCTAAAGTGTGAGGTCAGAAGAGACTGATGGCCGAAATTATTTACAAATACTGTGCGAAGATAGCATCGAGGAGAGCAGCAAGGAGCTGAAACAGAAACAAAATGTCAGATATACTACCGAGGCGGGCATTCCCATGCTCGAAACAATTGACTCAAAGCACGGCTACCGACCAATACATTGTAGATCCATGAGTACCGAGATGATATAGACTGTAAACAAATCATGGCTACTATGAATAAGCGTAGATCCATGAAATAGTAATGACATAGCCACGACCAATACATAAGTGGATCTGTGCGACAATACAAAAGAATTTTCCATCGCAACCTGGACGTAATCAAAGTACAAAAGTGCATCCAGGGTCTTCTACCCAATCGCAAATGATATGAATCTAGCCATGTGATTACAAGGTGTAGAAGTCGAACATGGTAGAAACCATTTGATTACCGGTCAATGATGTGAACCGTTAACAAATGTGAGGGAAATCACCAATGATGACGATGATCCCCAAGGTATCTATAGTACATCTCAACAAAATGCAAATAAAGGAGTTGATGTCGAGCATTTGAGAGATCATTCAAGCATAGGTCAATGATGAAAACCTACTATTGAATACGAGGAAACCTGCCATTAAGGCATGCAGGTACCAAGGTACTAGTGGTTGACTTCTAAGTCTGATTCCTGGATAGTGATTTGGCGTCGACATGAGTAGACTCGTCGAAGGTGGGCCATAATGATTCCCACATCATCGACACGAAACCGGAACGAAAGATAGTATAGAACGATGAAACAATAGGACATGTACTGACACAGCGAAAGTTTGACACAATGGACGACTTTGAACAATGCAACCCTTTGAACATATAATGGCATGAAGCAGGACCTGGCAGCGGGGATTATTGATTGTAGAGGATAGACACCGAACGAGTAGGCTCATGGCTAGAGAGACGACTCGGGATGATGACCATAACTCGACAAAAATAGATGAATACCCAAAAGGGACAAACGCATGCCATGTTCAAAGGTAACGACTGACAAGCTGCCGATAAAATAAACTCGACTTGTTTCCCATTTTCCCTCGACATGATGGACGAGTACCTCTTTATTGTTTTACGAAATTGAAGAGGATAACAGATGCTCGGTGTAGCTCATCTCATAGATGAGTCCGATCTCATATGTTTTACGAACCTGAGAAAGGAGGGGTTTGTCCCAAAGTGGGTCCTTCAATGTCAAATTTTAATGAGTCCAAGGAAGGAAAACTCGTCAGTTTTTCACATTTAGAGAGCCTGAAAAACTTAAAGAAGGCTCCAAAGTGTACTTTTTCGTAAATTTAGTCCCCCGGTCCCAAAAAAGTGTAAAACGATTCCCGAGAGAACTCTCCCAGTCAAAAGTTGACTGAGGTATACCTTTCTCGTAAATAGTCTAAATGAGCCGAAAAAGGGGTAACCTATCACCTAATAGATGACCTTTCAAATACTTTTACAAGTGTGAAAGAGACAAGGTCACTTGGCAATCTTTTCGAAACGAGGGAGTCTGAAAAGAGCTTAAAGAGAAATCCAATGGTCTTTTTCATAATTTTTTAATCATTTCAGCCCGAAAAAAGAATAAAATAATACTAAAACAATACATGAGATCCGTGCGTGCATACAAAAAGATAAAATGAAAACAAACTCGGTACATTATGTACAAAAAGTGTCTCGCGCAAGATGAACCTACGCGTAGAAGTGTTTTAGGTACAGCTCGTTGCGGGGCCATGCCAACGGTGTGCCATCACAATCGACGAGTTCATAGGCTCCTTTCTCCAAAACACGTTTTAAAACAAAGGGGCCGTACCACATAGACTCTAGCTTTCCTTTTCCAAGTTTATCATGCATCTGGTCGTATGTGAGTACGAGGTCACCTTCGTTGAAAACCTGAGGTTGAACGGATTTGTCATACTGTGCTTTGACGCATTTTTTATGGGCTTCGTTGGCTAAAGCAACGTCTCGGCGGGTTTCATCTAGCTTGGATAGGTATAGAACTGTTCTTCTTCGGAAGTGGTATTGGGAAGTAGCTCTATGGCTATCTTAAGTGATGGGATTTCACATTCAATTGGTAAGCTGGCTTCCAAGCCATACACCAGTTGGAATGGTGTGAATCCGATAGCACTTTTCACTGAGGTTCGGTATGCCCATAATGCTGAAAAAAGAGCTGAGTGCCAATTCGACTTATGAGTACCTACAATGCACTGAATCATACATTTCAGAACTTTGTTAATGGCTTTGACTTGGCCATTAGCCTGTGGGTAGTACGGGGTTGAGTTTTCATGACGAAAACCCAACTTGGCGCTCAATTCTTCAATCATATGGTTCCTGAAGTGGGACCCATGATCGGTCACGATGAATTGTGGGACTCCAAACCTAGCTATGATGTGGTTGAATATGAACTGTGCTGCTGTTTTACCGTCTTCAGCATAAGTAGGCATCGCTTCAGCCCATTTTGTGAAATAGTCCACAGTTACTATGACATAGCTATGCCCCCTGGTTGAAGTGGGCTTACAATGCATGAAATCTATACCCCATTTGGAAAAGGGGCAGACGGCAATAACAGGATGAAGTGGAGCAGGATGCGAGCGTGTCTTACTATGAAAGAATTGACAGGGTGGACATTTCTTAACCGTTTCAATGCAGTCTTTGAAAATCGAGGGCCAGAAATATCCCAATCGTAGTATCTTTTGGGCTGTAGCCATCCCAGAGAGATGACCACCACATGCTCCAGCGTGGCAGTCATTAAGAACATGTTCGGCCTCGTCTAAAGTCAAACAACGTCGAAGAACAGTATCGACACCACGACGGTAAAGGGTATCGTTGATTATAAGGTAGTACTTGGCATGATGTCGGATACGTCGGCATTCATCGCCGTTCAGGTCGGAGCGAAAACGTTGGGTTTGGAGATATAGTAGAATATCCCCATACCATGGGTCGGACGTGTTGATGAGGAACAACGATTCATCGGGAAGAGAATCGATGGGCTCAGGTTGCTCAGCAGCACGGGGCAGATTACAAATAAACTCGGCAAAGACCAAAGATTTCTTGGATTTGGCTTTGGCAAATTCCAAGTCAAACTCTTGTAAGATGACAATCCAATGGGAATATTTTACCCCAAGTACTTGACGTGTGAGGATATAGTACATTCGATTGAAATTCGCTATGACAGTGGTCTGGAAGAGCAGAATGTAATGACGAAACCTCTGGACAACGAAGATTGTTGCCAGAGCCAGTTTTTCAACATGTGAGTATCGAGTTTCAGAGTCAAGAAGACTCTTGCTAAGATAGTATACCACATGTTCTATGCCGTTGGTATCTTCTTGGACTAACACCATACCAATGGTGGAAATCGAAGCTGCGAAATAAAGAATGTAATCCCGTGTGTAGTTGAGAGGTTGAATCACAGGATCCTTAGTTAAGGCCACCTTTAGATGATTAAAGGAGCGTTGGGCTTCGTCGTCCCACAAGAAGGGGGTGTTCTTCTTTAGAAGCCTCATGTAGCCTTTTGTTATCTCGGTGAAATTGCAAATAAAACGGCATAGAAAGTTTGCGTGCCCTTGCAAAATTTGAAGTTTTGGTATGTTCGTGGGGGAAGGTAGGGCTAGAATGGCCTCTACCTTCACAGGGTCCAATCGTATACCTATTGTGGAGATTATGAATCCCAAAAGTTTTCCGGCTTCAACGCAAAAGACGCATTTGTGCGGATTCAAACGAATATTGTAGTGACGACACCTTGTAAAAACGACGCCTAAGTGATCAGGATGATCTACCCTGGTCTGAGAATGAGCGGGAAGGTCATCAAGATACAGTTCTGCAATATGTTTGATATCGTGAAATGTGTACGACATCACCCTTTGGAAAGTTTAACTGGCATTTTTCAGGCCGAAAGGTAGCTTTCGATATGCAAAGATTCCCCGTGGGAAGATAAAGGCTGTTTTATGCTGGTCCACTGGGAGTATCTCGATCTGATTATAGCCGAAAAAGCCATCCATGAATGAAAAGATGACACTCCTGACGCAATTATCGATGATCTAGTCGATGAACAAAGTTGGGTAGTTGTCCTTTGGACAAGCTTTGTTCAAGTCACGGTAATCGATACAGACTCTAATCGTACCCTGTTTCTTGGCTACAAGAACGATATTAGATACCCATTCTGTCAGTGGGACAAGATAGATAAAACTAGCACGCAAAATTTTTTCAACTTCTGCTTTGATAGCGGCTTCCTTACGGGGGTGGACGGGTCGGAGTTTCTTTCGAATGGGTCGGGCGCCAGGAAAGGTTGGAATCTCATGGACCATGATAGAAGGGTCTATTCCTGGCATCTCTTCATAACTCCAAGCAAAAACATCGCAGAAAGTTTTAAAGTAGGCAGTGTAGAACTCCATTTCGATGGAAATGCATGTCTTGCCAATATGAATGTTTTCCACGACACCAGGCTTCACTGAAATGTCAATGGGAGTGGTTGCCATAAGGTTGGCCAAGTTTCCTTCGGAAAATACTTCATCAAGCGAAGTGGGAAACTTGATTTGAGCCATTCCAAGTGAAGTGTTGGATTTTGTATCGGGCTCAATCGTCTGGATGGTGGGGAAAGAAGATCGATGATGGAAATTTCCCCATGGTGTTTCATCACCGCACATAACCTCCATAATTGATTCGTCAATGGGAAAAATCAATGTGAGAGGATCGATAAGTGGTGGGGATGAGAGTTGTGCCACTATGTGATGGGTAGTAGGATCGACCCAATCGGTGGCTGACTGGATCGCTTCATATGTTGCGAGGTTCCCATTTAATGGCATGGATTTGCCGTAGTTTTCAATCTCAGTAGGACTCGGTATTACCCAAGAATCATTGAAGGGGGTGATGCTCGATGATATCATGTTGACTGGCTGTACAGGGGACGCCAGCTCTGGGAAAACTCCAATCAGGGAGGAATCCTTCATAAGACCAATGCTAATGTCCTGGAAACTGTACCGAGGTTGATCCAATAACGGGACGGTGTAGGCGAAGCTCGAATGAGAGTCTGGGATACAATAATCTAGCTGATCTATGGTGACAATCTTCCCTTCATGAGGAAATTGTACGATTCGAAAGACAGTAGATGCTATGGCGGTCATGGCGTAAAACCAGTTCGGACCGAGTAGAAGATTATAATCTAATGGTGCATCCACAACTTCGATGTGTACAGATACTGTTTTTCCCCCCAGTTCAACACCGATCGCGGGAATGAGTCCGTAGGGTTGAAAACCGTGTCCGTCAAATGCTCTGAGAGTAGTGGGAGAAGTCATGAATTCGGGTGAGCCTAAGGCTCTCCAAAAATTCAAAGACATAATCGACGTGGAAGCAACCTCATCTAAGACAGTGAGATGGATGCTATTTCCACGGATCTTTGTATGAACCGGGAAGGCTAACTGATGGGAAAGCCGAGGTTTAACATACTCCAAGTTAAACATGATGGTGTTTGAAGTATCCGGGCCTATTGCCCCCAGTGCTAGAAGTAAGGTTCTACGCTGCATAGGGCAGTGTTGGAGAACCTCAAGGGTTGACATCGCGCAAGGTGCTTGAGCTAAATCCTCAACAATGTTGTAATTTTGGGCAGCTCGCGCATTGGGATTAAATGTCGCCTTTCGTATGGTGCCCTTGGGTGGGTGTAGCATTGTTTCTGTAAGCGGTCTCTCGATGTGGAGATGGCCGTTAGGGGGGGGTGTGAGAGAAGGATCTTCAACAGGAGACTTGCCTTTGGATGTCTCTGGCTGTTTGTTTGAACTTGGGGGGTTTTCGTATGTTTTTGAACAAGTGGTTATGTGAATCTCTTCATTACTCGTCATCAGGATTTCGTGGTTTACGGATGTCCCTCCGCGAGGTTGGTTGTTCGGGTTGCCCCCTTGTGGGGATTCTTGGGAAACCATTTGCTGTTGTTGTTGAGGAAAAGGGTTGGTTAACACTGTCGGACAAGAGGATCGTTTAACGAATTTGTTGACTTCATCCTTGTAGGGACAATCACGTGTCTAGTGATCGTCTTGACAAATGAGGCAGGGGAACTTAGCTTTCCAGCGTGGTTTAGGGTCGTTGTGAGTGGGTTGAGGTTTGGGGTTCTCCTGCTGGTTAGAAGTCTTCTTGGATTTTTCGCGATTGTTCTTCTTCTTTCCTCCAGATGGTTGTGACGTAGATTGGACTGCGTTCACTTTGGAGGAGACAGCAGGAGAAGTAGAAGCTTTTGGAGCAGCCTGAGGTGGAGCGGGGGAAGCAGGAGCTTGTTGCCCCGTCGATTTAATGGTAGCCTGGGCCTTGACTGAACCGACAATACCATCGATAGGGGGTTCACTGGCAGGCTTAGTTGGATCAGTAGTGATGTGGGTGGCGTGGGGAAGAAGTTCATGTAAAGTGCCGGATTGGGTATATACCAAATCCATGTACTAGGAAGCTGATATGGCTTGTTCCTCCATGACCGGTCCGCACATAGCAATATCCTTGGCTATGGGAGGCAAGAAAGACTTTGTGAACCAATCAACGAGTAACTGGTCCAGAATGGGTGCCTTGATTAACCTACGGCGTCGACGCCATTCGTGGATATGATCTGAGATGTGCGTAGAAGTGGTTTGACGTAACGAGGTTAACAGTTCTGTTCTAGTCTCGTACCAGATGGGGAGCTGGAAATGGGTCAAAAAATGCATGGCCAAGGTATTAAAATAATGAAAGGAGTGTTGTGGCAGTTCGATGTACCATTTTGCTGCCATGTCGGTAAGCGTACGCTGGAAGAGCCGTAGTTGAATGGAGTCGTCCATCAATGAGTTGGATGAACACCAAAGATGGAAGGTCATCACGTGGTTCTTGGGGTCTTCCTCGGGCTTGGCATTGAACTTAGGAATGTATGATGGAGGTTTGGCTGGGATAGGTGGCCAGTGAGGTTCATGCCATATAGGATCGTTGATGAGCCTCGACAAATCAGGTAAATCTAGCGTGCCCAGGAAAGGAAGTTGACGGTTGGGTTGCGGGCATGAGTAATAATTGTATGGTACAGGGATGCCTGAGGGGCCCTGCGCATCATATTTCTTCGTGTTGTACCCATACATGTTTCCCACAGGGTACTGCTGGAAGTTCTGGGGGTAGTAGGCCATCTAGTTAACCGGTTGTGTGTTGGAAGTCATTGGCTGACTGGGAATCACAGTGGTAACCAGTTGTTGGACATTCTGCTGAGTGGGGATGGTGGGTATTGTACCCTGGGGTTGCTATGTCCCAGGAATGTTTGCTGCTCCTGGTTGGGGAATGGTTCCCTGGGGTTGTTGGGTCCCAGGAATGTTACCACTACTTTGAGTAGGTGGAGGATTTCTCGTACCAGGGTTAGGGGGTGGCTGCAAGAATGGTGTCCATGGAATATGGGTTCCACCCTGATGAAGAGGTGGAGGTTGAAGAGATGGGTTCCATGGAGTTGTTGCATCCGAAGGGTAGGGGAAGCCGGAATTCAAGTTGGGGGGAATTTGAGATTGCCCCCCAGCTGGGTTCTAGTTTCCAAATAATGAGTACCCCCCGCTATGTGGGATTTGAGATCCCCAAGAAGGAAGCATGCCTGACGAGGGATGTTGAAGGTGAGGACCGGTTGGAATATCGACGTAAGGTTGTCCACTGCCAGGTGTGTTATACATACCGAACTGAGCAGATGCTGCTGATTGGGAGGGTTGTTGAATGGTGCCAGTGGGGGCGTTAACGAGTGGGAATCCTCCAAGTGAAGGGCCTTATTGAGCCAGTGGGACAAATGGAGGTGTTGGTTGAATTGTCCCGCTTTGAGTGGTACCGAGGGGTTTCCCTCCATCAGGTGTATTGGATGGTCCTATGGGGGTTGGTGACTAGGAGCAGGGTTCCCAACAAAGGGTTGTCCTCCTGTATGCTGGGTTGATGGCACGCTAGGAGGGGGTTGGTTGTTGGGATTAGTGGTTCCAATAGTCGGTTGTCCACCTCCTGAAATGGTGTAGATAGTGGCCGAAGGTGAACCTCCGGTCAGTATGGATGATCCAGCGATATGACTTGATGTTCTTCCGACACTAGAAAGGTGAGATAGTGTCGATTGGCCAACGGCACCAAAGGTGCCGATTTATGGAGGGGGTCTTCCATATGTGACAAGCGGGGATGGAGAAAATACTGGGTTATCCCTCATAGAATGTGTGCCAAACATACTTGACGGTAGTAAATGTGGGGAATTTAACCGAGGGGTGTCGGGAGTTTCGTCCATAGTGTCTTGAACAATAGAAGGACCATCGAGGACTGGGTCTGGGTTTGTATCCTGGAAAGGGTTTTCGGGGTCCGGAGGGAAATGAGGTATAGTTATATCCGAAGGTCCGGAATCGTTTGCATAGGAGTGATGAAACTCTGTGCTAGACGGAACGTTGGGAGCCAAATAGTCGGGAGGACGGGTAGCAGGGGGATATCTAGAAGCCGTCGAGAGCATTTGCTCTGTATCACATTTAAACTGTGCCGATGCTAAAGGGGAGTTAGCTAGACTAACCATACTATATTGGATCGAGGCCATGATCTTGTGTCCCGAAGGGAGATTGGGGAGGGATACCATACGAGGTATGTTGCTGGAAGAACCGGTTTCCTGTGGATGAACACTAGATGGCGCAGTGATATCAGGTGGAGGTTCCTCCTAAGAAGCGAGAAAGCCATAGTCAGGTTCAAAAGGTGTATCAGGAAGTTGGGTTTCTTCGATAACTTTGACGTATCCGCCCAGGATTGTAATCAATTCGGATATATCTTGGTCGGATCCTTCGGTGGTGCCAACAGATCCTTCCGGAACATCGTAGAAAGTATCCGGTGGAAGGGTAGTGCTGACATCGGGGAGGATGATGGCCTCCGGTCTAGTATCTTGGGCAGTGCTATTTTCAGTCGCTGCAGTGTTATCCACTGTGACAGGTAGATATGGAATAACAGTGGGTGAAGTGACAGTCGAAATCTCAGGTGTGTGACTGGTTGCAGAAACTGCAAAGGGTTCTGAGACCATACTGTGAGTAATAGTTACATGCGGCACTGAAGATGTAGTGCGGATTGGCGATGGAACGTTCCCTCGGCCAACACCGCAGCCGGGAGGGGCGGGAATACGTGATGTAGGTGGACTAGAGGTCCATGGTGGTGGTGGTGGGATTCGTCCCTGTACTCTTCATGATCTTCGTGGTTCAGACATACTGGTAGGAATACAAAATCCGGGGGCAATCTTGTAAAAAAGAACTCAAAAACCCTAATGCAGCCGAGTGTGCAAAAGGGGAGCTAGAAAAAGCAAGGCTCTCAGGCCAAAAAGCAAGCTCTAAAAACTATACTGAGACCGGTGTCGCAATAAGCGAGCTAAGAATAACAATGGCCAGAATGCCAACAAGCAATCACTAAAAGAAAAAAATGACCCTCTATGAAGATGAGATGACAAGCAAACTTCCTAACTAAGAGCTGGAGAACTCAACAAGTTTTATCCTTCGCAAGGTGATGAAATCCAAGTAGAACAATACAATGTGAGAGACCAATAAGAGAAGGATGTCCCTCTACCGAAAGGGATCCTGGGTAAAAGAGCCCTAGTAGAAAAGTCACTAAGCTACCTCGTTCATGACACGTTGGAAAAGGTTTTCAGCGCTTATGCCTTATCACCCTTGTATCACTAGTATGGTGGCTGGAGAATACAAGGAAGACAATGATCGATGTTGCCTTAGGGATAAGTGGAGTGCGACATTCCACAGAGTCCGTCCGGTTCTCAATCTCACGGCGGTTTAACCCCTGAAACAACAGGAGGCCCCTCCACAAACTGGTGTATGACCGTGTCAACAAATAATAGAGGATTTTGATACCCTAGAGGACAACAACTATGTCTCAGATGATAATGACAAGGGGGAATTATTTGGATGCCTATCCCTGGTGTCCTACCTAACTAACAAATTCTTTTTCTCCTCAAACGAGGTTATGGTGTGTTTATTTAGGGGGTGTAAATTTTAGTGGTTGTATTACTCAATTGGGTAAATGGACGTGAAACTTGGTGATGTTGTGACGACCCAAACCATGCAAATGAGAATGAATCGAAATGAGCCTTTTATTCGATGAAATCTAGCTACAGAAAAGAGAGAGTTCTTCGATCACCATGCATGAAATCTTTAAAAACAATGAAAAACCACATCAAAAACAAACTTTTGTTTTCTTTTTCTAAGTAAACCAAACTGAAATAAACACTTCTTTCAAATTTCACTGATCTACAACTATAATGCTTGAAAACGGGAATTTATGTGGCAAATTTGAATGGTTCACTTCCTAGTGCACAACAATATAACTAGATCGTTTCAACCAAAGCATCACAAATGTTCTCAAATGACAATTTCCAATATGGATTTTAATAACGATAATGGAAAAGATAATATTTATAAGAACAATGTGATTTAAAAATTACATAATCCAGTGAAAGAGGATAGTAATAACAACTTGGTTATGATGAAAGGATCAAGCCAATGCAATCAAAGTGAAGGGGTGACCAAGTATGCAAATAATGTCACTAAATAAAAAATAATCAATCTCACACCAAGAGATAAACAAACCACATATAACTGTGCAAGGGACAGGATGCTAGTGAGCAACAGGCAAAACCAATCTAAGGGAGAGAAGGTCAGGGATGATATATGAAAACCAAACAGGGAGGAAAAAAACACCAAAAAAATGCAGACACTACCGCGTGGTCTCTACAGGCTGATACACGGTACTGCTAGAATACCGCGCTGTAAGGAGTGCATGGGGCATGGTACTACCGCTCTGGAGGGAGTTATAGGGACGCGGTACTACTGCAAAGGGTGCAAAAAAGCACAACGTTTGAGAAAAATTTTGAATTTTCTAGGGGTGCTACAGGCCCAGGGGACTCACTGATCATAGAGGGAGAAAAGATGTAGAGAGGAGGGGTGAATAGAGGTCAAAGAGACCAAAATCCAGTACTGGTTTGAAAAGAAATACAAATCACAATCAAGAATGGCTAAAAGTGAAATGAATCAATCAAATGGGGTTCAAACCAACGGAGTCGCCAGTTTTGGTTGTAGATATTTCTCCCTACGGATAGGTAGAAACTCTCTTAGGTTGAAGTAGACTCGAATGACTTTAAACTAAGACAAAAAGATAACAAATGCTACCTTGAATTCCTAGATTCAAACAAATGATTCAAGATTATACTGCTGAAAGAGATAGAAGAGATTTAATCTGACCTTTAATTTAGTTGCTCGTCCTAGCTATTGCTCCAATCCTCAAGTCCTCGCGAATGAACCTGTTGGGATGAATCAAAGTACAAGCACATACAATCTTTATATCAACTTGAAATATATGTTAGAATCTAAATCTACAATACAAACAAATCATGTAATTGAAACAACATCAACACACATAATTTGGGAAACAAGACAAGTTATATTTTTATTGCAAACTTGAAGTTACTTACAACAGTTGCTTGATGTCCAAGCCAACTCCCAGCTCCAAGTGCTTTCTCCTCTAGTTATCTCCACAAATATCTAAGACCATAGGTTTGATATCTCAAAGAGTCCTCTCCTTTGCTCATGGAACGCTCTTCTCTTATAGTGTGTAGGAGGATTAACCAACAAGAGAGAAGAATGGATCTTAGGAGTGTTTAGTGGATCAGACCCACTAATCAGAGAAGGTGTTAGGATTGAACCGTAGGTGTCAATCCCAAAATAATCTCTCAAAAGTTAGGATCCCACAGTCCAAGGAAAAAGGATAAAAAGAGACTACCGCGCCTCTAGGTCCAAGCATAAGGCAGTAATACCGCACCCAAGACAAGGAGCATAGCGTAGTAGTACGGACTACCACGCCTCCATAGATGTGCAGGGAGCGGTAGTGGTGAAAGATAAGGTCTCAGTCAGGTTTCCAGATGACATGACAGGTTTGTCTTTAGTGGTCAATCATTACTTTTCTCTTATGGGTGTTTTAAGCAGCAGGGGAAGTGTCATCAAATGTTTTTATTGTGAAGACGTGACACTGTGAAATATGGAGGTGTAACACATATCTATTAATTGTTGTGCTTGTTTCATAGATCTGTTGTGCTTGAATTTTACATGGTATCAAAGCCATGGAAGGACACGAAAAATCTTCTATAGAGTTTTCTTATGAAGATTGAGCAGTTTTGCTCAAAAATATTCCAACACTGCAAAAGAAGCTGAAATTTTTCCACATAAATCCTGGATAATGTGCATCTGACTTGTCAAGTTCCATTGGTAGGCTATGTCGAGTGTGATGCAGCTTGAAAAGTGCAAGTTTTTGACCTAAATATTGTTTGTTTGTTTTTTTATTGCAAGTTTCTCACATCCTCCTATTGCTTTCGCTATAGCAGAGATGGACCCTTCTTCATAGAATATCCTTACTCTTTTCAACTATCATCAGTGGAAGGATGATAGAGAGATAGTGATGCACTCCAAAGGATTCTATAGAGTTACTATGGGCACATAACTAGATCCTAATGTAGCCATAGAGAAGTCCAAATATTTCAATAAGCTTGATGAAGCTTATGGTTTCTTATGTCTCAATATTTCAAAATATCTTCTTTTCCATCTCAGAGGATTGAATACTCCAAAAGAAGTATGGGAACAACTTGCCAAACTCTTCGGCATGTAGGATGAGATGAGGGATTATTAGTTGGAGAATGAACTGATTTTCCTAAATCCTGAGAATTTTGAAACCATCAATGAGTTTTTCACCAAGTTCAAGCATTTGGTGCTTCAGTTGAAGCAATGTGGTGTCGAGAAGAAAGATGAATAGTTGATTCTTTTAATCCTTTTGAAACTAGGAGCAGGTTATTCAGTGTTTTTCTCTACTTTCCATTCGGGAAAACTCACCATTATGAATTGGAAGATGCCTACCTTGAATGCATTCATTGAGTCCTTAGAAAAAGAGCATGACAAGCTTGTTCATATGGGGTCCATGAAAACCTCCAAAGATCGAGCCCTATTTGTTGGAGGATCCAAAGCTATGAATGCTAAAGGAAATCAAAAGAAAGAGAATACCAAGTTTGATCATCCCAAGCAGAAGGAGAAGATCAAGTAGTCAAATGAGCCCTCAGGTTCAAGAAAAGGCAAGCAAAATGGAAAGGAGAAGACAAAGTATTCTTACTGTGGTAGGGGATTTAATCCTGAAAGCTCATGCATGAAGAAAACTATTGATCAGATGGCCCTCCTCTTGGAGAAAAACAACATTACTCTTCCAGATGGCTCAAGGAAGAAGGACAATAATGATCATGGAGAAAGAGGTCATGCACTCATGGAAGGTGTTTCGAATTCTACAGCTCTTCTCATAGATTCATGAGCTTCGAATCACATGGTTGAAAGAAAATAATCTTTCTCATCATTGGAATCCGACAGCTGCATCTCCATCCACATGGGATGTGACTCACAAATTTCATTGAAATGAAAATGTACTATTCATAATTTAGAACATGACAGTTTTCAAAATGTTCTCTATGTTCCTTCTCTAGCTTCGAACTTGCTTTTTGTGTATCAGATGACACATACTGGTTTTCCCAAGAAGGTTGTATTCATCCCTAATGATGTTGAAATTTTTGATATTAGCACCGAAAAACTCATTGCAAGGCAAATAATGTTGCAAAAACCTATGAGTTTTCCCACTTTTTTCTGTATTCAAAGACAAGTGCCCTTCTGACTCATGGAAATGAGGTTATCCAGCTATGGAATGAGAGGTTTGGACACCTAAATTATAAATATTTGCAGCTGATACAAAATAATTCCATGGTTGAAGGCCTTCCGAACATCAAATCCTCAAATGGGATATGCAAGGGTTGCATTATTGGGAAGCATCCTGAGCACAAGTTCGATCGAGGAAAAGCTAGCAGAGCTTCTTGTATTTTGGGGCCGATTCACAGTGATATCTTTGGTCCTTTACCAAATACCTCCATGAATGGATCAAGGTATGTTCTGACATTCATTGATGACTTCTCTAGATTCACATGGGTCTACTTTCTCAAGAACAAATTAGAAGTGCTTGAAAGGTTCAAGAATTTCAAGGATTCTATTGAGACTACCACTGGGAGAAAGTTCAAAGATCTTGGATCTGATAATGGTGTAGAATATATCAAATCATATCTACTGTAAATTTTTTCATAAAATTGAATCCAAATCCAGCACACAGTCCCCTACACACCTCAGCAGAATGGTGTAGCGGAGAGGAAAAACCGAGCATTGAAAGAGATGGATACTCGTATGCTAGAGTAGAAAGGTTTGGCTTAAAATATTTTTGATGAGACCATCAATTTTTCTCAATACATTCATAATAGAGTTCCACACTCATCCTTCAAAGGTACTTTTCCTTTCGAAGACTACACTGGTTAGAAGCCTGATGTGTCCAATCTTAGGGTTTTTGGCTCCACTGCATGGGATAGAATTCCGATTGAGAAGAGAAGATATTTGGAACCACAAAGTACTGAGTGAATCCTCATTGGATATGCTAAAAAATACAAAGGATAAAAACTCATGGATATTATATCCAAAAGAATATTCATCGAGAGAAGTGTCCAATTTGAAGAACCACTTCATGATCTACAACTAGTGGAGGAAGAAACTGCCAAATTGCTTCCTCTTCTGGAAGAAGATTCGGGAGATGATACTGAAAGTTTATGTTATGATATTTATGATATTATGTATGATATTAATGAAAATGAATAATCATGTTCGGATTCAAATCCAGATGATCCCCCTCGGTTTCCAAAGTGGGCATAAAAGACTCTCACATCTGTTGGTTCTAACATTGGAAATCCTGTTGATCCAAGAAGAACCCGAGAATAATTTCAAAGAGTAGGTATGGATCTTTCATATGATGATCCATTTCTGTACGAAAAGTGTTTTTTGATGGTTGGGTCAGATCCCAAATCATACTACCATGCCCACCGAGATCCAATATGTAAAACCACCATGGATGAAGAGTACAATTTTAAGAACTAAATCCCTTAACCCATAAGCCCCTTGACCCCTAACACCTTAACCCCTTGTTTTCCTGTAATGCCTCAACCACTAAACACTAACCCTAAGTTTAAACCCCATAACCTCTTAGCTCCTTATCCCTCCAACCCCATAATCACTAAACACCTAAACCCCTTTTTCCCTTTAACTCTAAGCCCTTAACCCCTAACGCAAAATCCCTAGTTAAACTCCTAACCCATACAACATGAAGCCCAAAACCCTTGAAGATAAGGAGGGATATGGAAATAAAGGAAATATTTTATTGGTAAGGAAATATTAAATAAGGTTTCAAGGATAATGTTTTGTGTGTAGATATTAAACATAACGCTAGAGCGTTATGTATTTCTATAACACTCGAGCGTTATAGAAATATATAACACTAGAGTGTTATGTGTTTCTATAATGCTCTAGTGTTATTTATTTATATAACACTTAAGCATTATAGAAACACATAACACTATATCGTTATGTATTTACATAATGCTCGAGTGTTTTCGTTTCATGGCCCACATGTTAAATGATATGGTAGGCTCAGGTCCTCCCATGTCTAGTTCAAAGAAACGCTCGAGTGTTTTGGTTTCACTAAAATTTTGTGTGTTTCATGAAACTAAGATTGAATCTAAAATGTCCTTCAACTTCATGAAGGGCCCGTATTGGAGGGATCTCTCCGCAACTCAACGTCACATGACCTCATGCTTGACTCCTGTGGTAGAGGAGCTTCATGGCCACACTTCTCACAATACTGGATTTCTTCCCATATGAGAGACACCTATGTTTTGACAACTTTAAGTGACCTTGGAGGAGTTAACTCACATATCCCTACCTCCAAAACCCTACCTTAGTTATTAGGTGTGTTTCTAAACTAGAATAAAATACAAGATCCTATCTCAAATTCTTTTGCTTGCTTAAAATTTTGCTTTCAAAACTTTTCAAAAGAAGTAAAACAAGTGAAACTAAAGAAAGAATGTTCTTGAACTGAAATATGAAGCACTATACTTTCCACAATCATGCATTTTTCGCTCACAGTTTCTTTCCAATGCAAGTTCTAAAGATATGTTTCATAATACATATGAAAGTTGTCATATATAATACAATTTTTTGGTCTTTTCAATGCAAAAGGAGACTAAAATTTATAACCTAAATCCAAAATCAAGCCTACAATATAAGCATGCAAGTACCAAAACAACAAACTACGCAAAATAAATTTTGTTTTTGTTTTCAATGTTAAGCCATTCCAAATCCTTTAAGACACTTATAAAGTACTCAACCAACACTCATTCAAAACTGAACCAATATTTTTATTTTTTTTCAAGATAAGAAACAAAAATCAAACTCAAATTAACACACAACCAAATCAAATGCAAAAGCTTTCTAATCTCCTTATCAAACAGTAAAAACATCCATAAACACTAGACTTCTCATTTATGTAAGCATGCCAAGTTTGGAAAAGCATAAATAATTACTTCATGAATCATATTAAGAAAGAGACCTACTAAGAAACATGTTTTGGACGTAAAGCTATTTGTGCATACAACAAATGCAATCAAGGTCCTAAACAACTGAAAAAACACTTGAGCTTTCAGTTCAAAGGAATGACCAAAAGAATAAAAACTCAAAAAGCATAAAGAACCCTACCAATAGAGGATTTTTCACTCAAATAGGTATAAATTGACCCAAAAACCCTCAATAGGTTCCAAATCCAATAAAATAGGATCAAATAGGTCCAGACAGATCCAAGTTGGGTAAAAAAACACCAAATTGGTTGGAAGAGATCCAACATGGATCTAGAGGCTCCAAATTGTTCCAAACAAGCCCAAATCAGCTCCAAAAGATCCATAAAATCAAGTTGATATCAATCTAAATCCAAATATCACACTTCGAACAGGTCCTACACAGACCTAGGATCAACAAAGACTCCAAAAAATCCAACCAAAACCTCCCAAACATGCCTGAAAATGAAAAAGTCACCTATAGGAGGGACACGTTGGTGAAGTACTAGAACAGTAGGGTGTAACACACTGGTGAGAAGACCATCACTAGCATGTATTCAAAAGACACGAACATGTAATAATTTTCACCTATGCATGGGTACTGGAAGCCTCCAAAAAAGCAAATCCAACTCAGAAATTGGTCGTGGAAAGGGTCTATTAAAACCCTGAGACTAACTTGGAATTAGACACAAACCTTCAAGCAAACTGGAAAAATAACCTAGGAAACCCCAAAGCAAAGAGGCTTCTCCCTAGCAGAGTCATCAATTATGTTGTTAGGAAAATAGTCCTATGGTTGTGGTGAGGCCACCAAGATACTAGGGTTGGAAAGAACAGATATCTAAAGTTCTGCAACAAGAAAAATAAACAAGAATTTTTGAGTTAACAAGACATGTACCTCATTACTGAAGGTTGATCCTACACTTCTCCTTAAATCCTTGAGATTTCTTCTTGCTCTCCATTCATAGAACCTGCACAACCAATTCAAAACCTTCATCAAACATATTTGACTACAAATAAAGGATTGAAGTTCAAATAGAACATAAGAAGTAAATCTAATGAACAACAATTTGCAATCAAATCTAAGATAAACATGAACATAGCTGTTTGGAAAGTATAGAATGTCTATTCTTTCATTAATGAATGAAGCAAGTAAAATATTACCTTCATTCTATTTAGGCACCTCATGAAACCTTTGATTCAAGATATCCTGCTTCTCTTCTACAAGAATCCCAACCTCAGATCAAATGCATTAGGGTTTGGTCGTAACTAGGGCACAAATGATCGGAAAGGGAGTGAAAATTTCTCCAGCATGACATTACTTGGGTTGATTCCACTTCATGTCCAATCTCCCTCTCTTTTATAGTGAAAGAAGAAGATTGGGTTGACGAGGAAGCAGTTGTAATTGGGGAGGAAGTTCCAAATCCACCCAAACCACCCAATTTTTGATATTTTGATATTTTTATGCTTTTTTTGAAGCACATGCTGGTGACATAAGGAGAAAGGTGTGCACCACATGTTGGTGAACCATGTGCAACTTGTGCATGGGTGAAAAAATGGGCTAAAACTATAATTTTGAGGGATTTTTAGGGGGTGTTTTGGTCTCCAAATGTGGTCAAAAGATCCCAAACTACTGGTTGAAGCATTAATAAATGAAGGGCACATTACTGAGATCCAAAATATGGAACTTCCATCCATATTGTCCTTTTCCATGACCCACAATAGTTTCATGAATGTCTTCATGAGACTACAACATGTAAGTGCCGTCACAAACGGAGAAGTGCCAAATTTTGTTATAACAGAAACCTTCCTCGTGGTTTCCTTTAATTTCAAAAGACTTGTTAGAACCTGTGATGGAGATGGACACTTGTGACGGAGAACATGGGACGAATCACCAATGAATTTGTAATAAAAAAAATGGGTGGCTAAAAAACATTCAAATCCACTTACTACGTCCCAGTTTTGAGAAAACCATTTTTGTTTTTTCAAATCATAACGTCTATCGATCTAAAACTTAGTGGAAAATGCTCCCAGAAGTAGACTCTTAATGCGTGGTTTTTGTGGAAACACAAATGCACCATAGAAACAACACATGTTGAGCATGCATATTGTCGAATTAAAATCTTTCAAAATTTCAAAGCACCTTCTCAAGTTAGCGTGTAGATTGGAAATTGAGTTGGTTGTTGGAGGTAGCTCTTCCTGGACCTTCACACAATGCAACCAGGTAACACCCATCACGTTAGGCATAAATCCATGAAAAATGGATCTGGGACCAAGTAAGACAATTTTTTTTAACAAGGCTTCTACTTACAGAATGTGCGAATATCCTGTAATTGGTAGTAGACATTCCAGTATATGGTTTGTCGTCAATACTACTGAATCGTACTAAAAAATGAAATCAAATGTAAAAGTGAGACTGAAATATTTGCAATTTTGGAAGAATGATCTATGCCTTGATTTTCTATAGTCACTTTACGGAAAACCACTTTCTTCAAAGCCAACATGGTACGACCAACTCGGTTGCACATGTTTTCGAACTAAAACTATAATTTTTCTTGGTTACCAAGTATTTGTTTATTTGTAGTTGTTTATCGATCGTTAAATGTCAGTACGAAAATCAACTCAAATTCGTTGTTAGTGTTTATTAATTCTCTTTATTTTTTGCACCACTCATGCTATAACTGCTACCATTTGATGTTTTAGATTATTTGGTACTTTTGGGCAGCCTGTAGCATTCCCTAAAATATGCCTGAGTGGCATTTGAGCTTGTGTAACCTCCCTGATCATTTTCCAAAATAGTTGCATTTGATTTTTTATAGTAGACACAAACCGACAAAGGTTTCATGCCGACTCCTCCTTTAACTTCATAGTAATAGGACTATCTTAAACAAGAAAATAAAATCCAAAAGAACAAGAGGCAAGTGCAATGCAACCGGTTACTTCCTCTACTCTAACTCGGTGGAAAATTATGCAAAAAAACCATCCCAATCTAGTAACAAATAGTTATACAACAATTACAGATGGTTCCCCTATGAATTTAGCTTAAGTGTATTTTGATTTCATGCCCAAGAAATAACCATATTTGGATTCGTATTTTGTTATTAGTTGTGCATGAAGGGATTTTTCACAGAAATATCATCTCCGAGATAATAAATTCAAATCTGGTAATTTGTTTTGTCAATTGGGTTATAATGGTTAGTTTGCTCCTTTGTGTATCTAAATTTTTTCAAATAAAAGACATACATGTTTGTATGTAGCATCCTAAGCAACTTCTATCATCTTTTGTCTATGGTAGAAGTGGATAATTTTTCGAGTGGATTGTTGCAGGAGAAATTCCAAGACAAGAAGAATCGTATTGGGACAAGGCAGAAGATGGCAGGGAAGAAGATAGTGAATCGTACACCAAAAAAATGCAATTGAAGTTCCCCTTACTGAGATCCAAGTCATGTTCTTCTACATGCTCTTGTACATGCAAGGAGTGTTCTTTCCCAATGCAATTGTAGCTTTGGCCAACACTAAACTGAACATTTTATCATACTTGTACACATAGTAATGGCTTTTCTCTCAAGATGGAAATTTACAGTTAGTGGACCACCTTCGCTCCCTAGTAAGTAGTTGCACTTTAAATTGCCAACCTGAGAGCAATTCCATTACTATGCCTACTCTTTTCCCTGAAAAGGAGATCAGTGATGACCAATTCATAAAATTTAGAAATTATATCAATATGTATTCATAGCATATTGAGGGAAGAGTATAGAAGGTACAACATGTGCAATAGCTGAGGCTTTCGCAAGGCAAGTCGAGAAGGATGAACTTGATATAAAATTTTACAAGTCAAATTAAGAATGATTCACTTGATATAAACAAGGATGGTGAATAGAAAAACAATGGTGGAAAATTGGAAATGGAAGTGACAAAGGTGTGCGGTGGCAGTGACAAAGGCGGTGTAGCGTTGGCTAGCAATCAATGCATGGCGTGGAAACTGAGGCCATTCATTAAATGCATTAAGTAAATGCCTATGCCTCGCTCTTAAACAAGCTATTCAAAAGCTTCAAAAACTTAGGATAAGCAAGCATCTCTCCGACAATAACGCTTCAAAGTGATAACCAATCACCAATCTTATGATGGATAAATTAATTTTAAAATTTTAAAAAAATAAACAAATTAATTCTATGATATAAAACTATATGTAAAATTAAAAAATTTATGGTCAAATGAAAATCTAATATGCAGGTGACTGCATATAGAATACAATAAACCTGCCATAGCCTTAGGTAGGTATAATAAGAACATAGCATCTTTAATATAATTTTAATGAATATGACTCCATAAAGAAAGGTTTTTACGAAAAAAATGAAATTGACTTATATATAAGAAAAGACTCACAAAATTCAATGAAGACTAAATCACGTAATTTTAAACATGAACATTTAATAAAATAACAAATTCCATGTTAACATTGCATGCTAATCATATATCTTTAAATAAGCATAATAGTTTTAGAGAAAAGCTTAAGTTATATTAACAAATAATACAAAAGTGATTTTTTTGGGTAACATAAAAGCCTTATAATAGTTTATTCAAATTAAAAGTTATTTTTTGGTAACAATAAAATCCGTATACCAGGGTTGGCAGGTGCGGGGGGAGTGATCCTTGACTCCAAGGGAAATACACAGAATGAATTCGGTTGGGGGATTGGTAGAAAAACCAACAACGGGGCTGAATGGCTCGGCCTTATTAAAGGGATCGAGATTGCCAACTCCCTGGATATAAAAAAGCTGGAAGTATTAGGAGATTCTCTAATAATTATTCGAGATGCAAGAAACATTGTGGGGAAAAGGAAATGACCATCTTAAAAAATGCATCAAATTCTGCTCTTTCTCAGCAAGGAGTTTCCCCATTTAGACTTCCTGCACATCTTGAGAATGCATAATGGACATGCGGACAAATTGGAAAACACTGGAGTAGGAATCCGTTATGGCTCAATTATTTTTAATAATGAGGTTCTGGACAATGCTTGGATACCCTAGGTCTTGGCGAGCCCCTCTCCATAGGATTTCAACTTCCCCCCACAGGATTTTCACAATCCTTAACTATGAACGAGGGAGAAAAAATTGCACAATCAATTGGGGAATCTCCCTTGGAGATTTGGAGGTTCTACCACACCTCGAAATCCTCATTCGCATGTGGGAGTTAATTTTCCTGATCACGATTGACAGATGGAAGAAGCCCTGGCGGGTGGGCATGGATTATCTATTGGGAAAAATTGACCTTTGCTCCCATTCTGCAGAATGCATACAGTTTGAATTTTCAACCAAGCTCTGGGTTGCAATGGAATGTAGAGGCTGTTCTGGAAGTCAAGATGACGAAAAAATTTGCTATGGATTCCCTCATGGTGCTCGGGGAGGCTCTGCGAAAAGGGGAAGAGATGGACCGACGGGAAAAGGCACTCTTGATGGTGGTTGCTGTAGTGTGCAGGTTGAGGACATTCGTGGACCCTTTGTGGACCTAGAGAACACTGGACACTCTGTGGGGTTAGAGAACTTTGGGCATGGAAAGGGAAAAAGGAAGTGCTACAACCAAGACAGGATTGTGTTTGCACAGGAGAAGGATCTGAACAACAACCATGAGCATGACGATGAAGTTCTCGACAGGCTACAGGAGTTAGAAATGCAAGTCAAAATGATTCGCTCTGAGAATCTTGAGTGCAAAAACGTTCTCCTTCGTCTTTACAATTTGGTTTCTTCAAGCGTTTCAGAGAATAGAGGACATAAGTCTGTGCTAGCTGGAAAAATGGAACACTTAGAGGCTTCTTTGGGTCTGGCCTTCTCACACAGGGCTCGAACTCGGGAAGTCACTGTTGGAGAACTCGAAGAAATAAGTAGAAAAACAACGAAATTGCAGAAGCATATGGAGGGTAATGGTAATTATGTGGATCTCATTGCTGAGAAGAGAAAGACAGAGGAACCTGATGAAGCTTTCAAGAATGGCGGCCAAAAATAGGGATGGATCAGGTCTAGGATTGACCTTCTTTTTGTTGTTTATGTTTTTTCAAAAAATATTTAATAGCGCTATAACTAATAGCATAGGATGTTTCTGCACTCTGCTAAGACTAGAAGCTCTATGGCTTAAGTTTTTGAACCTAGAAACACCTGCAAATGTACTTCTCCTGTTTGCTACTACTTGAGCAATTTGTTAGATACTTTAGCTATCATAGGATAGGCAGATATAGTGTTTGTTTTCAACTTGAACAGGACGAACTGGGCGTGATGGTTGTCTTCCATTCATGGGAGCAATTAGTCCTAATTTTTGCTATGTAACCCATCTTTTTTTACAAAAAATATCAATACATAACCGTTTCTGTTAAAAAAAACAATAAAAGCCGTATAATAGTTTATTCAAATTAAAAGTTATTTACTCAACTCAAGCCTTTAAAATATATGTTTATAAGAGGTAAAATTAGGTGAGTATAAATAAGCTTCAATTAAATTGTTTATCTTTTAAAAAAATATTAAAAATGTGCATATGATGTGAAAATGCATTATTTTTAAATACAAGTTAAACATTGTAAAATTTGATAAATTATCCAAATCTAAAATCATCGGTCTATTCTTATTCATTGATATATCTTTTTATAAGACGTGAATCAAAAATGTAAAAAATGGAGCTTTTAGTTAAATTATCTTTTTGTAAAAGGTGAATAAAAAATGTTAAAATAGAGTTTTTAGTTAAATTATTGCATTCACCACAATATCCAAATATTAATCGATGAATTGCAGGTCAAAATCTTGACAACACTGTAGAAACATCAAATCAATCTAATACAAGCAAACCAATGGATTAAATAAACTCAAATAAGCTTAAATAAAAGCATACAAGCATTATTGATCATTGAGAAAGACAAAAGACTTCAATGAGGTAAATCAACCAATCCACCAAAACCTTATCGGTGAGTGACAAAATCAATGGAAGATTAAGCATTTAAAAAAGAAAAAACATAAAAAATAAAAAAATAAAAATAAAAAACAAATGAAACTGGAAAACATAAAAACAATCAAAAATAAAAAAACAAATGAAACTAGTGTTTTCGAATTTGCCAATGTGAGATTCATTTATTTTGACAAAAATAAGGGAACTTGTTGGGAGACCAACATGACCCCTTGACAATAACCATTGACCCTATGAACAGAGAAGGCTGTAACCATGGACCTCTCCGATAAAGAAAGTGAGAGTAACTGGGATTTTTTTCAGTATAAGCTAAAGGTTAAAGGATTTGTACCCACTTTTCCAATTGTCTTATTTGAAAAGCCCATTTTATAATCATGGAACCCTAACACAAAGAAGATAAGAAGATGAGGGAAACTGTAATTTTGGCTAAAGTGTGTCACTTTCTCAATTTTATTCAGTTGAAAAACCCATTGCTTTAACCATGAACACCTTGGACAGAGAAGAGAAAGTCAACATATATTTTTTGGGGATTTTTTTTAGAGTCTCGGGCTTCCATGTAGTTTAATGTCTTAGATCGGTGTTCACAGTCACAAGTTATGTGTTCAACCACAAAGTTAAGCGACTTTGCAGATCTAACATATCTTTGATATTCAATTACTTGAAAGCCAAGTACAAGTCTGTGTATCATTTATAAAAAATCGGTCGTTTCTCCTTATAATCGTGGTGGGAAAAAAATTTGCGCAGCAATGGTGGGTCGTAATGTTCAGAACGAGCGAAAATTTGGCACACAATTGAGAGAGCGGGCCAAGTTGACCACAACTGCCAGCAATTCTCTACAATATTGAGTTGAGCAGGACGACCTTGTTAAAGTTTCCTTAAGGAGTGAGCTCCGCTCAGCGAGGCAAAGGAGAGCGAACACGAATCACTTTAGAACCCTAGACAAGGAAGCAAACATGCAGGCCAATGAATAAAACAATTACTTGGTAAACAAGGCCAGGGAGGCTTGGCATGAAAACAATCATGCCATACAGGATAACCCTGACTTGTTCACGGAGGCTAATGATGCGATTGAAAATTTGGTAACTCAGGTCAGGAGGGCCAACGTTGCCAAGGATTCCTTGCGATATCGGCTCAGGTGGGCCAACTTTATTTTATGCAATGGGTATAGGGAGGCCAACGTTGAATGGGGAGATCGGCCCACGGGGGCCAATGGTGCCTTGCGAGATCTGGCCAAGCGGGCCAACGTCGTCTTGGGAGAACTGGTTAGGCGGGCTGAGGTTGCCAAAGCTATATTGGTAATGCAACGTCATCACTAATAACCCAAAGTTGTGGAACAGTATCAACCAATAAGCAAGCAATATACCATTTAATTTTCTTTATGCATGTGCGCTCTACGTTTGCATGTGCGCTCTTTGTTTCCATGAGAGATCTATGTTTTCTTGATCTCTCTCCCTTGGCATTGATCGCTCCTCTCTCAACTTTGGAATTCTATTGAGCTTGTGCATTAGCCTCTAATATCTAGTTTATCCCTTATAAGACTTTAACCCTTTAACCCCTTCACCATTAATTCCTAACCTCATAAACCCTAACACTAGAGCACTAAATACCTTAACCCCTAAAGCCCCTAACCCTTAAATCCCTTAAACACTTTACCTCTAATCCCACAACCCCTAACCCTTAAGACCTAGTCCACTCCTAAGCCCTAAACAACCTAACCCATAATACTTAAATCCCAAATCCCTAACCCCCTAAACCTAGAGCCCTAAATCCCTTAACCCCTAAGCCCCTTAACCCCTTTACTTGTTTTCCTCTAATGCCTCACCCACTAATCACTAACCCTGAGTTTAAACCCCATAACCTCTTAGATCCTTAGCCCTCCAACCCCATAATCTCTAAACACCTACACCCCTTCATCCCTTTAACTCTAAGCCCTTAACCCCTAACGCCAAATCCCTAGTTAACCTCCTAACCCATACAACATGAAGCCCAAAACCCTTGAAGATAAGGAGGGATAGGGAAATAAAGGAAATATCTTATTGGTATGGAAACATTAAATAAGGTTTCAAGGATAATGTTTTGTGTGTAGATATTAAACATAATGCTAGAGTGTTATGTAATTCTATAACACTAGAGCGTTATAGAAATATATAATGCTAGAGCGTTATGTGTTTCTATAATGCTCTAGTGTTTTGTATTTCTATAACACTCGAGCGTTATAGAAACACATAACACTATAGAGTTATGTATTTCCATAATTCTTGAGCATTTTCCTTTTATGTCCCGCATGTTAAAAGGCATGGTAGGCTCGGGTCCGCCCATGTCTAGTTCAAAGAAACACTCGAGTGTTTTGGTTTCACTAAACTTTTGCGTGTTTCATGAAACTAAGATTGCATCTAAAAGGTCCCTCAACTTCGTGCAAGGGCCCATATTGGAAGGATCTCTCTGCAACTTAATCTCACACGACCTCATGCTTGAATCCTATGGTAGAGGAGCTTCCTAGCCACACTTCTTACAATACTGGATTTCCTCCCTTATGAGAGACATCTTTGTTTTGACAAGTTTAAGTGACCTTGGAGGAGTTAAATCACAAATACCTACATTTAAAATCCTACCTTAGCTATTAGGAGTGTTTCTAAACTGAAGAAAATCTAAGATCCTATCTCAAATTCTTTTGCTTGCTTAAAATTTGCTCTCAAAACTTTTCAAAAGAATTAAAACAAGTGCAACTAAAGAAAGAATGTTCTTTAACTGAAATATGAAGCACTATACTTGCCACAATCATGCATTTCTCACTCACAGTTTCTTTCCAATGCAAGTTCTAAAGATATGATTCAGAATACATATGCAAGTTTTCCATATATCATACAATTTTTTGGTCTTTTCAATGCAAAAGGAGAATAAAATTTATAACCTAAATGCAAAATCAAGCCTACAATATAAGCATGCAAGTACTAAAACAACTAACTATGCAAAATATATTTTGTTTTTGTTTTCAATGTTAAGCCATTCCAAATCCTTTAAGACACTTATAAAGTACTCAACCAACACTCATTCAAAAATGAACCAATCTTTTTATTATTTTCAAGATGAGAAACAAAAATCAAACTCAAATTAACACCCAACCAAATCAAATGCAAAACCTTTCTAATCTCCTTATCAAACATTAAAATCAGCCATAAACACTAGGCTTCTCATTTATGTAAGCATGCCAAGTTGGGAAAAGCATAAATAATGACTTCATGAATCAACTTAAGAAAGAAACCTACTATGAAACATGTTTTGGTAAAGCTAGGTCTGCATACAATAAATGCAATCAAGGTCCTAAACAACTGAAAAAACACTTTGAGCTTTCAGTTCAAAGGAATGACCAAAATCATAAAAACTCAAAAAGCATAAAGAACCCTACCAAAAGAGGATTTTTCACTCAAATAGGTATAAATTGACCCAAACACCCTCAATAGGTTCCAAATCCAATCAAATAGGATCAAGTAGGTTCAGACAGCTCCAAATCGGGTCAAAAAACACCAAATTGGTTCGAAGAGCTCCAACTTGGGTCTAGAGGCTCCAAATCGTTCCAAACAAGCCCAAATCAGCTCCAAAAGATCTGTAAAATCAAGTCGAGAGAAATCTAAATCCAAATCTCACACATACAATGGTTCCTACACAGACCTAGGATCAACAAAGACTCCAAAAAATCGAACCAAAACCTCCCAAACATGCTTGGAAATGAAAACGTTACCTACAAGAGGGAAATGCTGGTGAAGTACTAGCACAGTAGGGTGTAACACGCTGGTGAGAATACCATCACTAGCATGTATTGAGGAGATACACACATGTAAGAATTGCCACCTATGCATGGGTATTGGAAGTCTCCAAAAAAGCAAATCCAACTCAGAAATTGGCAGTGGAAGGGTCTATTAAAACCTTGAGACTATTCATAACTTGAAATTAGACACATACCTTCAAGCAAATTGGAAAAATAACCTAGGAAACCCCAAAGAAGAGAGGCTTCTCCCTAGCAGAGTTGCCAATTATGTTGTTAGGAAAATAGTCCTATGTTTGTGGTGAGGCCACCAACATACTAGGGTTGGAAAGAAAAAATATCTAAAGTTCTGCAACAAGAAAAATAAACAACAAGTTTTGAGTTAACAAGACATGTACCTCATTACTGAAGGTTGATCCTAGAATTCTCCTTAAATCCTTGAGCTTTCCTCTTGCTCTCCATTCAAAGAACTTGCACAACCAATTCAAAACCTTCTTCAAACATATTTGACTACAAATAAAATATTGAAGTTCAAATAAAACATAAGAAGTAAATCTAATGAACAACAATTTGCAATCAAATCTGAGATAAACATGAACACATTTGTTTGGAAAGGGAAGAATGTCTATTCTTTCATTAATGAATGAAGCAAGTACAATATTGCCTTCATTCTATTCAGGAACCTCATGAATCCTTTGATTCAGGATATCCTGCTTCTCTTCTCCAAGAATCCCAACCTCATACCAAATGCATTAGGGTTTGGTAGTAACTAGGGTACAAATGATCGAAAAGGAGTGGAAATTTCTCCAGCATGACATTACTTGGGTTGATTCCACTTCATGGCTAATATCCATCTCTTTTATAGTGAAAGAAGAAGATTGGGGCGAGGAGGGAACAGTTGTAACTGGGGAGGAAGTTCCAAATCCCCCCAAACCACCCAATTTTCGAGATTTTTATATTTTTATGCTTTTTCTAAAGCACACACTGGTGACATAAGGGGAAAGGTGTGCACCACATGTTGGTGAACCATGTGCAACTTGCACATGGGTGAAAAAATGGACTAAAACTACAATTTTGAGGGCTTTTTAGGAGGTGTTTTGGTCTCCAAAAGTGGTCAAAATATCCCAAACTACTGGATGAAGCATTAATAAGTTAAGGCCACATTACTGATCTCCCAAATATGGTTGTTCCATCCATAGTGTTCTTTTGCATGACCCACATGAAGTGTCATCATGAGAGTACAACATGTAAGTGTCGTCATAGACAGAGAAGTCCGACACCATCCTCGTGGTTTCCTTTAATTTCAAAAGACTTGTTAGAAGCTGTGACGGATATGGACACTTGTGACGGAGAACATGGGCCAAATCATCAACGAATGTCTAAAAAAAAATGGTAGGTAAAAAACAAGCAAATCCACTTACCGCATCCCAGTTTTGAGAAAACCATTTTTGTTTTTTCAAATCATAATGTCTATTAGTCTAAAAGTGAGCGGAAAATGCTCCCAGAAGCAGACTCTTAACACGTTGTTTTTGTGGGAACACAAATACACCATAGCAACAACGCATGCTGATCATGCATATTGTTGAATTAAAATCGTTCAAAATTTCAAAGCACCTGCTCAAGTTAGCATGTAGATGGGAAATTGAGTTGGTTGTTGGAGGTAGCTCTTCCTTGACCGTCATACAATACAACCAGGTAACACCCATCACGTTAGGCATAAATCCATGAAAAATGGATCTGGGACCACGCAAGACAAATTTTTTTAACAAGGCTGCTACTTACAGAATGTGCACATATCCTGTAATTGGCAGTAGACAGTCCAGACTACGGTTTGTTGTCAATGCTACTCAATCATACTGAAAAATCAAATCAAATGTAGAAATGAGATTGAAATGTGTGCAATTTTGGAAGAACGATCTATGCCTTGATTTTCTATAGTCGCTTTACGGAAAACCACTTTCTTCAAAGCCAACATGGGAAGACCAAATCGGTTGCACATGTTTTCAAACTAAGACTATAATTTTTCTTGGTTACCAAGTATTTATTTATTTGTAGTTGTTTATCGATCATTAATTGCCAGTAGGAAAATCAACTCGAATTAGTTGTTAGTGTTTATTAATTCCCTTTATTTTGTGCATCACTCATGCTACAACTTCTACCATTTGATGTTTTAGATTATTTGGTACTTTTGGGAAGCCTGTAGCATTCCCTAAAATATGCCTGAGTGGCATTTGAGCTTGTGTAACCTCCTTGATCATTTTCCACAATAGTTGCATTTGATTTTTTATAGTAGACACAAACCGACAACGGTTTCATGTCAGCTCCTCCTTTAACCTCATAGTGATAGGACTACCTTAAACAAGAAAATAAAATCTAGAAGAACAAGAGGCAAGTGCAATGCAACCTGTTACTTCCTCTAGTCTAACTCGGTGGAAAATTCTGCAAAACAAACGTCCCCGATCTAGTAACAAATAGGTAGACACCAATTATAGATGGTTCCCCTATGAAATTAGCTCAAGTGAATTTTGATTTCATGCCCAAGAAAAACCATATTTGGATTTGTATTTTGTTATTAGTTGTGCATGAAGGGATTTTTCACAGAAATATCATCTCTGAGATAATAAATTCAAATCTGGTAATTTTTTTTGTCAATTGGGTGATAATGGTTAGTTTTATCCTTTGTCTATCTAAAATTTTTCAAATAAAAGACACACATGTTTGTATGTAGCATCCTAAGCAGCTTCTATCATCTATTGTCTATGGTAGAAGTGGATAATTTTCCGAGTGGATTGTTGCAGGAGAAAGTCCAAGACAAGAAGAACCATATTGGGACAAGGCAGAAGATGACAGGGAAGAAGATAGTGAATCGTACACCAAAAAGTTGCAATTGAAGTTCCCCTTAGTGATATCCAAGTCATGTTCTTCTACATGCTCTTGTAGATGCAAGGAGTGTTCTTTCCCAATGCAATTGTAGCTTTGGCCAATGCTAAACTGAACATTTTATCGTACTTGTACACATAGTAATGGCTTTTCTCTCAAGCTGGAAATTTATAGTTAGTGGACCACCTTCGCTCCCTAGTAAATAGTTGCACTCTAAATTGCCAACCTAGGAGCAATTCCATTACTATGCCTACTCTTTTCCCCGAAAAGGAGATCAGTGATGACCAATTCAAAAACTTTAGAAATTACATCAATATGTATTCATAGCATATTGAGAGAAGAGTATAGAAGGTACAACGTGTGCAGTAGCTTAGGCTTTCGCAAGGCAAGTTGAGAAGGATGAACTTGATATAAAATTTTACAAGGCAAATTGAGAATGATGCACTTGATACAAACAAGGATAGTGAATAGACAAACAATGGTGGCAAATAGGCAATGGAAGTGACAAAGGTGTGCGGTGGCAGTGACAAAGGCGGTATAGTGGTGGCTAGAAATCAATGCATGGTGTGGAAACTGAGGCCATTCATTAAATGCCTATGCCTCCCTCTTAAACAAGCTATTCAAAAGCTTCAAAAACATAGAATAAACAAGCACCCCTCCGACAATAACACTTCAAAATGATAACCAATAACCAATACCAATCTTATGAAGGATAAATTAATTTTAAAATTTTAAGAAAATAAACAAATTAATTCTATGATATAAAACTCTATGAAAAAGTTAAAAAATTATGGTCAAACGAAAAACTAATATGCAGTTGACTGCATATAGAATTAAAAAAAACCTGCCATACGTGCCATAGCCTTAGGTAGGTATAATAAGAAACATAGAGTCTGTAATATAATATTAATAAATATCACTCCATAAAGAAAGGTTTTTACGAAAAAATGAAATTGACTTAACAAGATTACAAGTGAGTCAAGAAGCCTAATAAATGTGGTATGGAACTAAGAAAAGAAAAGACTCACAAAATTCAATGAAGACTAAATCACGTGAATCGAAACATGAACATTTAATAAAATAACAAATTTCATGTTAACCTGTTATGCTAATCATATACCTTTAAATAAGCATAATAGTTTTAGAGAAAAGCTTAAATTATATTAAAAAATAATACAAAACTGATTTTTTACCATAAAAGCGTTATAATAGTTTATTCAAATTAAAAGTTATTTACTCAACTCAAGTGTTTAAAATGTATGTTTATAAGATGTAAAATTAGGTGAGTATAAATAAGTTTCAATTAAATTGTTTAGCGTTTAAAAAAAATATTAAAAATGTGCGAATGATGTGAAAATGCATTATTTTTAAATGAAAGTTAAAGATTGTAAAATTTAATAAATTATCTATATTGGTCTATTTTTATTCATTGATATATTTTTTTTTGTAAGACGTGAATAAAAAATGTTAAAAATGGAGCTTTTATTTAAATTATCTTTTTGTAAAATGTGAATAAAAAATATTAAAATTTGAGCTTTTAGTTAAATTATATACAAGCAAACCAAAAAAACGACTAATTAGGATCCGGGATCTCTCAAAATTGGATTGGAAGTAAACCAAGAGATGAAATAAACTCAAATAAGCTTAAATAAGAGCATTAAAGCATTATTGATCATTGAGAAAGACAAAAGACTTCAACAAGGTAAATCAACCAATCCACCAAAACCTTATCGCTAAGTGACAAAATCAATGAAAGATTAAGCATCTAGAAAAACATAAAACAAACAAAAATGAAAACTCATTTTATAATCATGGACCCCACAAAGAAGATAAGAAGATGAGGGAAACTGGAATTTTGGACACCTTGGACAGAGAAGAGAAAGGCAACAGAGTTTTTTTGGGATTTTCTTAGAGTCTCTGCCTTCCATGTAGTTTAATGTCTTATGTCTTAGATTGGTGTTCACAGTCACAAGTTACATGTGTTCAATCACAAAGTTAAGTTGCTGCCGTGCAGATCTAATATATTTTTGATATTCAGTTACTTATGTCTTAGATCGGTGTTCATAGTCAGAAGTTATATGTGTTCAGTCACAAAGTTAAGCTGCTGCTGTGCAGATCTAACATATCTTTGATATTCAGTTACTTATGTTTTAGATCGGTGTTCACAGTCACAAGTTATATGTGTTCAGTCACAAAGTTAAGCTGTTGTGCAGATTTAACATATCTTTGAATTTGATATTCAGTTACTTATGTCTTAGATCGATGTTCACAGCGACAAGTTATATGTGTTCAGTCACAAAGTTAAGCTGCTGCTGTGCAGATCTAACATATCTTTGATATTCAGTTACTTGACAACCAAGTACAAGTCTGTGTAGTCTCTGTAGCATTTATAAAAAATCGGCTGTTTCTCCTGATCATCGTGGTGGGAAAAACATTTGCGCAGCAATGGCGGGTCGTAATGTTTAGAACAGGCAGATAGTTGGCGCACAGTTGAGAGATCGGATCAGGCTGACCACAGCTACCAGCAATGCCCTGAACTATTGGGTTGAGCAGGCCGACCTTGTTAATGCTGCCTTAAGGAGTGAGCTCCGCTTGGCGAGGCAGAGGAGAGCGAACATGAATTACTTTAGAGACCTGGCCAGTGAAGTAAACAGGCAGGCCAACGAAGAAAACGATATATTGGAAAACAAGGCCAGCGAGGCCCGAAATGAAAGCAATCTAGCCATGCAGGAAAACCCTGCCAATGAAAATTTGGTAGCTCGGGTCACGAGGGCCAATGCTACCAATGAAAATTTGGTAGATCGGGTCAGGAGGGCCAACGCTGCCAAGGCTTCCTTGCGAAATCGGCTCAGGTGGGCCAACTTTATTTTGCGCTTTGAGTACAGGGGGGACAACGCTAGATGGGGATATTGGCCCGCGGGGGCCAATGCTGCCTTGCAAGATCTGGCCAGGTGGGCCAACATTGCCTTGGGAGAACTGGTCAGGCGGGCCGAGGTTGCCAAAGCTTCCTTGGTAAGGCGCCGTCATCGCTAATAACCCAAAAATTTGGAACAGAAGCAACAGTAAGTATTGTCTATGCACACCAATGGATTTAAGGTATCACATGGCGTTTATCATAGAATTCGATTTCAGGGTAAGAATTAGGCTTTTATCCAGCTTTATTATTATTTAATAAAAATAAAAAAGCATGTATGTAGCTTAGTCCTACTTTGTCAAGGATTATTGGTTTATGGTTTGCTCGACCTACTATCCGGGATATGTCAAGAAGTTTGTTGAGATTTTCAGTGAAAGAGCTTATAGTCCTACCATTAAATTGCAGTTCGCAGTTTGGGGCTCCTGGATTAATTGCACTCTGAGGTCTCTAGGTTTAGCATTAGGAATTTTAATGGCTTGTCAGTTTTAGCCCTATTTTAGTTGTTTCAATATATAGACATAAAGTTTATTTGTAAAACTAAATTGTGTGTGTTTTTTTATTAATACTTTTGCATGGTTGGTATTGAATTATAAGTTTTCTGGTTATCAATGCTTTTGCCTATTCAAACTTTTGAAAAGGAAACACAATTTTTGTTCTCTTGTCTAGTGCAGGAAGCAAAAGCAAAATGTGAATGTATTCAAACTTTTGAAATGGAAACACAATTTTTGTTCTCTTGTCTAGTGAAAGAAGCAAAAGCAAAGCAAAAGCAAAATGTGAATGTATATTTGTTAAAAGGAAAATAAATATCATTAACTAAATCAAAATGTGACTATATATTTGTTAAAAGGAAAATAAATATCATTAACTAATATTGCTAGTTTTGATAAGTTATTTTAGTTAAATCCTTCTGAAATATATTATTTCATACATAAATATTTAATATTTTACAAAAATATATTAGTTATTAAATATTTATTCATAAACTTTATTAATTTAAAAAAAATAACAAATTAACAATTATGTAAAATTAGATAACAACTATAAAATCATAATCAAACTTAACATCTGAGAAAGAAATACACACTCAACTTAACACCTTAGAAAGAGGTACACACTTTCTCTCTTGCACTTAACATCTTCCCTTTGATTTTCATAAACTAGTATACATTCATTCTAACTTTCTCTTGCACTTCACATTGGGAAAAGATAATAATCTATGGGTATATAAAGAATTTTATTGGTTCACAAGTTTAAATTTATGATTTTAGTGTAAATTATATATTTATATATATGGAAAAATATTTTATAATTTATTATGTTAATGAAATTTTTTCTATATAGAATTTATTTATATTATATTTATGAAAATATTACATAAATTATGTTTATATCATTGATTTTTTAAATTTTTTTTATAAATAATATTAATAAATAACAAATTTATATATAATTTAAATAATTAAATTTATATAATAAAAAATTCTTTATATTTAAAAAAAAATTATTATAAAAGAAAAAAATATTTATATATAATTATTTAAATATAAAGTTTATCTCTTATAATAACTCTATCATAAAAAGTGTCAATGTCATAGATGATGAGTTCTCTTATGGTTAAACCTCAAACCAGGGTCAAATATCCATCACTACTTTGTGGTTCATGACAAAATATAAGTTAAGTATCATAATCATGTGAAAATATCATCATAAAAGGATTTAAAAAATAATAATGAAGACATATGCATTGTAGTTAGGCTTAGCGCACATATGTTACGTTGAAATAAGTTCAATATATCGATGCTATGTATTTTTTATTAATTCTTTGGAATGGAAGATAATGAAATTTGAGGTATTTTAGAAATGGTTATGATTTTGTCAATTTGTAGGACATGAACACTTAACTCTTTTTTGGATTTTAATTTTTAATTTATTTATGTTTTAATTAACAATTGAAAAAGCTTTGCATCATTGTTGAAAATTGTTCTTCTCATTGAGATCTTCTAACAAATTATTGTGCACTTAAAAGAGAGCTTGATGTGTAGAAGTCACGTTAACACCTTTTTTTTTTTTCAGAAGAAGTCACGTCAACACCTTATGACTTATCCATTTGGAGTTAGTAATGATTTAATTCCCCTAAATACTTCTAGAACCATCATGAAGATTTTGACAGGGTTTTTAAGCCCTAAACCCGACCCTAATCAGACAAAAAATCCAATGGCATATTCACAGCATTTTTAGATCACTGGTCATAAATAAATCAACACCGCACAATTACTGTATCCTGAAACTAAGTTATTTAATGAGATGTTGGTTATCGTGTTTCTACCCCTTCTACAACAATTTGTGAACATGGGCACTAATTCAAAAATCAATATAGAAATGCTTTCACATCTATTGCATTACTGAGTTGGTTCCTAGCTTGTATTTCAAAATTTGGATCAATAAAAACATGGGTTTTTGTATGATCATGGTTAGTTTTAGTTGCATCTCACTTGGGATCCTCTATTCTTGCATAATTAGTAGATTCCCAGTGGTGGATAGTGGACATAAAATGCGATCTTTTTCTTCAGTATTTGGAATTTAAAATTCAGGTCTTACTACAAAATTGTAGCCTCATCTTACGTTAGGCGAGCTTAAAGCACCACCCAAAAAATAATAATGGAGGGCATAACTAGTCATAGACTTTGACTAGTTGTTTTTCTTCATTGCTTGGAGGTTATTCATGTACAACATTTCATGAGAAGATGCAAAGATAATCCATAATAAGGGTTCATCACCATAAGAAAACATGTATCTTGATAGATATATCTCAACTGATGGTGCTTCCTTCATTCAAGGAACTTCATGGATAGGCATCCTATCTAGTCTAAGTCATTAATAATATTAGGTTTAAGTATCTCTTGAAATAGGTAAAAAGAATAAGTACTTCTGAGGTTATCTGCAAGGGTTTCAACGCATTGAACAATTAATTTGGGTTTGGAAGGTCATCCTTTCCATTTGGTTTCATGAGATGAGTTGTTCTTCAAAAAACAATGTGGGTGTCAATAGGAATTAAAATACAAACCAATAAACCAAACCTAGTTTTACTAGTCCAAAAACTCAAACATAATTCTCTAAAGGAAACAAATAAACCATTACGATTGAATTTTCCATGAAAATGGAACTAGTCACCGCCTAGTTTAAACATAAAGATAATGTGGAATCACCAACAGAAAAAATAAATTGAACATTATGAATACCAGAGACTTGCATTTACCTCTACTTTCATAACTAAACCTGCCTATTTCATGCTTTGAATGGTCGGGCCTCTCCCTATTGGTAACTTTTTTCTATTTTAAAAATACTTATTTTATCCCTAGAATCCATGACTTATATCTCCTAGGTTTCACTATGAAAAAACACAATTTATTTCTTATAGGATTCTACTATTAAAATTCTAAATTAAACTTCTTCAAGGAATATGCTATAAACATTTTAAATTTAGGTGTGAGGCATTTTTAAAATCTAAAATTTATTGAATTTTTTATATAACAATGTAGGAGCTTTTAAAAGGTGTGTTACAAGGGACATTATTTATTTCTACTTTCTAGTTAGGTGTATAAAGGATTTTTTTTAATGAAGGCACATGACAAAGAGTCTATAGGAGGCATAATTCCATTGTCGCTACCCTCATTGGCATAAGGATCATGGTCTATAGAAATTTATATGTTACCGTGAACCAATCCTCTCAACCAATATGGGATAATATTTTTTGTATAAAAAGGTATTTATGTTGTAAAGACAATTACAAGACGCATAGATGTTAGGATTATTCAACATCGTGATGATATTTTTGTAGGTAGGCATGTGAAAGTGTGCTATACTATTTTATTTTTTCACATAGTAAAGGGGGAAGGCATACCTCTTCATTTACCACATTCCCTAAATTATGTTTTGTGATGAGAATTTCAGTTTATCCTTACGACAGCACACATCTCAATTGTCCCCTATAAAATAAGGGAAATTTTTATTTTAGGCTAGGATGATAAGTCAATGATTTGGATGATCTGGGATGACCCAAGGATCCAATGACAATGTTCATTTTAAGGTGAGTGTGAAAAATGTCATCATGCTTGCCATTTCCTTTTCATTTCATAACAATGTCCCAAAATTCATTAAAATAATGCTTAAATTATGATTTAAAAGCATAAATGAATTCATTGCAACAATTACGACAATGACAAATTCAAAGCATATAAAATATGATAAGCCATCATGATAACGAAATTCATCCGTCATGGACTACGTCTTTGAGCCCGCTCGACAAAACATGTGTACGTCGTGTAAGATATCAATACAACCTCCATTCTTATTGGATTGGTTCATTAAATCTCTCAAACTAGCCATTTCCAAATATTTCTCTACATCCATGTCACAAAATGAGGAAGAGGCCATCCTAAAGGCCTAGCATTTTGATATTATCTATGCCCAGACTGGGTATTTATAAACCATCCTTCCCTATGCCCCTTGGCATTGGTCATTGGATCCTACACCTATGGATTTGTCACACTTGGCGGATGGACTTATTGGGTCCATTTCCCACCAAATAAAGGTTCCTCCTCCTACTCTTGCGCCATGTAATTTGGCCCCATAGTACCCACCCATGCCTACCGTGTCAGCACCCCCCTACAGTTGTACCAACTCCTCCACTTGGTCAGTTACAGTATGGACCCTATAGTCCTACTTATCCTAATGTTATCCAAGTCGTAGTAGTACCTTCAGTGAAATTGGCACAAGTTTCTCCTAAATCTACATTGTATGGAGTGCAACCCACATTTATCCTAGCACTAGGGTATAGTCCCTACTACCCATTTCAATGTCCTACTAGTTCATCCCCCACACCTCATATAGGGTTAAATCTAGTTCAACCCTCTTTTTCACAACAAGCCCAACAATTTGAGTAGTTGAATGCATCCAATCCCTAGAACCCTCAAAATCATGGGAAGAAGAAGGGAAAGAAGAAAAAAAAACAGTAGTAGGGGCAAGGGGGAAAAGCCCTCCCCACTAGGACTAGAACTAGGGCAATCCAAATGTAGTTGCTAATAAACCCCCCAAGCAATGGAAGAATAAAAACCTAACAACCAATTACTCTTACTCCATTTGTGAAGAATATGGCGATTCCACTAACCATTTCCCTCTTATCCCTGATTTCCAATAGTTGGTGGAGTCCAAGAAGAAGACAAAGGTAAATCCCCCTTAGGTCCCTAACCCTACACAACCCAAAACCACTATATTAAGACAACCCTTTTCCAATGAAGGGGTTATTACTCAACAATAGGAACGTTGCCCCTCTAATGATGGTTCTGTCTAGAACACCTATACGCTGGATGTCAACCTTCATACTAGATCCAAAGGTTATGGTAGGCCTGAATCCACCAAGTGGAAGACATACCCATCCCATTGAGGGGCCCTTTATAGATTCAATTCCCAAGTAATGAACAAATCCCTTGGATTCCTAAAGCCCCACTTCGACACACCCCTAATAACATTCATATGAAATCCGACCACAATTACAGTATTGTGGATAACTTCACTCAGTATCTAGTTGCAATCTCCACATTAGACATGCTATATTATTTCCCAACTTAGCATAAAAGGAATTATTTAATGCATTTGGCATCGTTGACCCTTTTGACCCATGCCTCATGAATTTTGATCTTGACGAACGTTAACTACGACTACCCTCGTCAGTCGCATTCCAAGTCCTCGTTACCGTAAAAAACATTATGATTCATCAATGTAAAACATTATGATTCATTAGTGTATCATCGATAAAGGTGAATCCACTTGAGTTATTTCCTCTAATGTTTGGAAGCAATTGGGATCGCCTGAGCTAGTCCCCTTGTCTATCGCTATTCACACATATGATGGGAGTCCATCCCAACCGAGAGGATTGTACCAAAATGTCCCCGTCGAGCTATGGGAAATATGGTCATGATCGATATCGAGGTATTCGATGTCCAACTCGATTGCAACATCCTCTTGGGATGTAGTTACATGTACACCATGAAGGTGATCGCCTCCTCAATATTTTGTATCATGATGTTTCCCTTAAATGAGAATATTTTCACCCTCAACCAACTCAACTATTATGACCCCAATACCAACACTAATCTGGAAAATGTCCTACTCACTATCGTTTGTACAAATCAACACCCTTATGTTTATATTACCGTAGGAGTGTATAAGGACTCTAACTTACTTGGGGTGTACTTCGGTCCAACACCTGATATCCCCGGATCAATCAACGGCTTCATGTGCACAATTTTCACTGTTAAGAATGTGCCCACCTCTCTCTCGGTAGCATCATCTAAAATAATTAAAGATCAAAGCTCAACCAAATTTTAACATTTTTAGGGTTCCAAAACCCTAAACCACATTATATATGTTATATTTCCCCCACCATTTACATTTTATTCATTTATTGATTCAAAGCTCTCTCGCTTTGGTACCACTTTTACCATCCACCATTATGCCATTCGCATAGATCTCCTTCGCCAACATCCCATTCTGCATATCCCCTTTTGCTAGTTGAACACCCTTTGCTCCTTACTACCATTCGGGTTGATACATTACAACTGGTTGAGTTTGTTGGCCATCCAGAGGATGAAACCATCAACGTAGGATTGCAAGCTTCTCGGCCGCAAGGGCCCATAAGCGCAGAGAGGTAATCCTGCACCTGTAACTTCATTTATAACAAATAATAAAAAGTATTCTTTTATGAAAATGGTTCATTAATGTGAATGGAGCAAATTTTACGTGTTTGTTTTGGTTATTACTGTGGTAGATTTTAGTTAAATGAAATAGTTACTGTTTACTGTTTATTTTTACGGATTTTTTTACATGTTAACATTTGCATTCACGGCCCATAAGAAATATTACCTTAGCATATATTTTCATTTGCATGATTAAGTGTTAGTTCTACTGGTTTTTACTATTGTTTACCACACCTCTCACACACAGAGCTACGAGAATACTTATTTCTCATGCTCTCTACCTCGACTTATTCAAGCTGGTAGATCCCTCCTTTTTTCCTATTGGAGTGCAAAAACACCACCAACAGTATCCTTTGTCATAACATTTATTGCATCCCCTAGATCAATGAGATTGCTAGAAATAGGCATTTTTTTAATGCTCACATTAACTATAGGGCTTCCTAGATCTAGATATTTTGGATTGATAGATCTGCGTAACATGAGGTCTACAAGTTGGCCTACAACATTAATAGTTGCAAGATCCCCTTTTCTCCTTCCTGGTCTCCTTGTACAATTTTATTTTATGAATTTTTTAAAGATGGGGACATCTCTTATTGTTTGTAGGAGAGGAATCTGAATGTTCAAGTGTTTCAATTCGTTAAGTATGGCATTTTCTGCTTCCTCTTGATTTTTTTGTTTTAGTTTGTCAGGAAATGGAGGGTTGGGAGTGTTGGTTGTGGAGCCAGATCTTCCAGTCTCATAGATGATATTGTCTTAGCCGTGCACCCCGGAGGACTATACACCCATTTTGCATTTTTAGGGGTTCGGGGTTGTTTTCGCCAACTGTTTTGCGGGCCCATGGTTTTGGGTATCCCGTGGTATTTTTCCCATTGTATTTTCCATATAAAAGAAAGACATTGTAATATGAATAGGATTGATGTATTAGCTTTTATGCATTGTAAAGATCTCTAAGATCAGGAGAGAGACTATGAGACAGTGAAGAGGAAGTGCAGCGGCTGTGCTGTAGGTTGTATCCCTTCACCTTGCTGGATGGTAATAATAATAAGGACTAGCAAATTCAGTGTGGACGTAGCCCAAGTTGGGTGAACCACGATATATCTGTGTCTCTCTTGTAATGTGTATGTGTGATTATATTTGCATTTCTATTTATTGTTATTGATCTGCGATCTTGTTTTTCTAACAGGGAGGAGTAGGTTCCGGTATTTTTTGTTGATTTTATTCCTCGAGAGGGTCCAAAATCAGAGGCTGTTGGTATGGTGGACATGTTGTTTCTCGCTCTGTTTGATGTAGTGGCCTTGGTAGTACTTTTCTGGATGTTAAGTTAATCTCATTTAAGTCTAGTGTGTCCACACCATAAGTTGGGAACTGCATCACTTCATTATTGTAGGTTTGTTGATTTGGTCGATTGTTATTTGGGTTTGGAATATGATGAGTTGGTATTGGAGGTGATCTTGGAGGTTGTTGGTTTTGTGGTGGAGGAATTATGACTACTTGTTGCGGTGGTGGTATCCAATTTGAGGAAGATGGATATTGATTTCCATAGTTGATTTGTGGTTGTTGAAAAGGTAGGGGGTACTATTGGTATGGCTGGGTGACGTATGGCTAATGGTATGGATTTTGGTGTTGCTGGCATTGACTCAGGCCTATTTGTAAAGGCCATGAAGGTTGTGATGATCGATTCCAATTTTGATATGGATTTCTCTGATTAAAGTAGGATGTATTATTAGGTTGAAATGGTCTAGAAAAATTATTTCTTCATTGGTTGACAAAACAAAGTTGTTCCATAGAACTTTCTGATGTAGGGTATTGCATAGCTGCTTTATACAACGTAAGTAGAGGACATTTGTTTGTTGTATGATCTTCAGTGCATATTCCACACACTTCAATCGTATTTAATGGGCATTGACCTTTCTCATGTTTTTTTCTACACCTTCGACATAACACAACTAATGCTTGATTGATTTCATCATGTTTTTTCTTGAGTTGTAATGCATATAGTTACATTGCCAGTGATTGGAGGATGTCGATTTTCATAGCATCTAGGAGATTTCCCAAGTTATATTTAGTAAGGGTTGGTAATGGAAAGGATGATCTTCTTGTTAATGGGTTTCTGTGTCGTAGTTTGGCCTTACCTTTCCTATACCTTGAATCATTTTTAAAGATATGTATAATCTGATCAAAGGTTTTCTGGAAGATATCTCCATCACCCAATAGGTTTAGGAATTCTAGGTATTCTTCCCTGATTCCTCTAAGAAGTACTAACTCCAACGACTCTTGATCCAAGGTAAAATGATTGGCTCTTTTATATCCGAGCTAGAATCGTTGTGCATAATCTTCCAAATATTCCTTTCTCCATGTTGCATTCTAAAAATTTCATCTCTAGTATATTTGGCTTTACAATAATCCCTATATTTTTCAAAGAAAGCTTGTTTCATTTGATCCCATGAGAAAATATTGTTTCCTTCCAAACTCATGAACCATCTTAGTGATAGATATTTTAGTGTTGAAGGAAATATTCTTAATTCTTGGGAATATATAGTATATATAGCCAATGGATCTACACATTAATTCAAATTCGAATAAGAAGGCGTTAGGGTCTTCTAAGGTTAAGCCATGAAAGTTTGGGACATTAGTGGGATTGATATTTTTCGTCCTACCATCTCCAAGAGGAACGCTTATGGGAAGGGTAAACAATTCCCCATGTTCTTCTTCATCATCAACCATGGTGGTATTGGAACTAGATCCGACGAAGAAAAATTATCACGTTCTGGGTTATAACTGGAATTCGCTTCTTCATCGCTATTGAAAAATTCAAATTCAAGGTGTTCCGAACTAGTATCGCTCATAGGGTGGTTAGGAAAAAAATGTCCAAATGCATCTCTTCTTCACTGAGGCATTCATGGTAAATGAGATCTAGTTTTTTTCTTTTGTGTATAAATAATTTTTTTTGAAACATTTTCTAAGGGGTGTTTTATTCTTCTCTTAAAGTTTAAGAACCTCCCTGACAATGACACCAAAAAGTGGTGGTATATTGAAATGCTGACATTTTTCAGGATTACAATTCAAGAGCCTAACTTTAAGTATCAACCAGGGATCATACAAAATTCAGAGCTACTCTACACTGTATGTGCACCGCTAAGAGAATCATAACCTAGAATGATATAATTTTGGGGATGTAAACGGGGAGTATATGAATCTTTTGTTTTATGAAAACATAAGCCTATTTTAATTAAAGCATACATCTGTTTAAAGGGAAACTATGAAATCAGACATCTACTCTACGAAATCATACATCTATTTACTGAAAGCATAAATCCGTTTTAAGGGAAACTATTTAATCAGACATCTACTCTACGAAATCATACATCTATTTATTGAAAGCATACATCTGTTCTAATGAAAGCAAAATGCCTACTCTACAAAAACATAAATCTATTTAATGAAATGCTTTGGAAAAATTGACCTACGAAAAATAACTATTGATGCAAACATAAATATGCTAATCTATAAATTCCCAAGAGAAATTGATATGAATCAAACCTAAAGTGCATATATTATAAAAACTATTTAGTCCTAAGAATGTGAATTTGTATAAATGTGTTTACGGAATGCTACTACAAGACTAAAGACGCCATATATCAAAACTACATACACCATTGTACATAGCTATGGATGAAACAATCATTTCAAGAAATGAATCCTATTTAGTAAATGATGCTCCTAATAATTCATGATTACTTGTTTGATCAAAATAACGAAATAAGTAAATCATAATGTAAATACAACATAGAACTCATGTTTTACGCAATGAGGGGGCCCTCCTCAAAGCGTATTATAGGAGCTAAATCAGACTTATAAACTCACTGGTGATGTAAAAAATTGTTTCTTCATTAAGTTGGTATAAAATCCATATCAACCCTAATACAAAAACTTGAGTGTTGCGAAGATGAAAATGTCTGAGAATGGAAAATAACAAAATGCATAAGATGGATTCATGCTATGCATGTGCCTCTATTTATTACAGAGTTTCAACAAAGTCTCTTCATTGGGAATCACAAGATCAATCTACTTTAGATTTGTCCCTGGAAATCAGGAAAGATGGATAGAGTGACCTCGAGTTCTTCTTCTAATTCTTTAAGATATTAACTGGAACTGACTTGATGATCTTCATAGTTGTCTTTAAACCTGCACTTATTCGCACATGGTGCTCATCCACTTGGTTAGCTTATTTCAAACATGCTAAACACATAAAATATTACTAATTAACCAACATAATTCCATAGTCAATCAAATCATATCTAGCCTACAAAAAGGGGTGATTTTAGCTTAGTTTCTAACTCCCTAATAGAAAGAAGGAATGCACGTGATACCTATATTGTGGCCCCATCAAGGTGATCCTAAATCCTTCCAACATGATAATGACATGACACAAGTGGAGGAACCCTCGTCTACAGTTTTCCAATGAATCTTAGTGTTTCCAGATATAACTTGGATTTGAAAAGCAGCATGGTGAGGTAGATGAGGCTTCCAATTCTTAAAATCAAAAGTAACCACTTGACTGTCCATAGGATCTAGAGCACCTAAAGCTGAAAGTAAGGTCTTCCTTTGAGTTGGAAAACTATGGAGTACCTCAAGAATATACATCAAACACGGATCCTGGGCGAAATATTCAACTATACTCTAATGTTGAGTAGCACAAGCATTGGGATTATAGACGGATTTATCGAGAAAACCCTTTGGTATTCGAGGCATGGTATCGTTGGAAGGCTTCTCTATGTGTAAAGAATTGTTAATATCAAGATTAAGGGGTTATTTACCTTTGTATTAAGATAAATTAGCTTCATAATTCTTGTTCCTAGTATGGAGATAAAGATCTCGTTCGCACATGAAAAATTCTCGTGGGCTTGAACTGCCCCATTAAGAGGAGGTCCCATGGTTTCCCCCTTGGGAGGTTGCAAGGTTTTGGCGAGCACCAGCAATCATCTATTGCTGTTGTTGAGGAAATGGATTTGTTAATACAGTATGTTGAGCGGACCTTTCCTGTTGGGATAATAGCTTTTGCACCATTTCCATCTTAGGGAATTAATAGTTAGATGATATTCCTTGCATAACAAGCAAGGGAATTTCATCTTATCTTTTTTATTATCTTCCCCACCAACATTAGTGTTCCCCTTATTCCCATTTTTATTGTTCTTATTTTTCTTCCCTCCAGGATGTTGGTTTCCTTGAGAGTTCTATACTGGCAGAACATCATAAGGAGGGCTGGTTTTAAGGATATATGTGTTATTCTGACCAGTTGTCGGTGAATTTTGACTTGAAAAGTTGTTACCTGGGATAACTGGATTTTTCTCAACTACACCGATCACCCCATCAGTATGAGGTGTCAATATAGGTTTGGTTGGGTCAGCTTTTTCTCTAGGAGTAGTGGGAAGACTCTCACACAACATATTTGATTGAGAATCAACCAAATCCAATTGTTGGGCTTTAATAATAGCCTACTCTTCAGTTTGAACCCCCAAAAGTGCCACATCTTTTGTAATGATAGGTTGTAATGACTTAATGAACCAATCGTTCAGGAAATCATCAGGGATTTGAGCCTTAATTAAGCTACGTCTCCTCCACCACTCATGAATGTGGTCAGATATATGGGTAGATTTATACTGACAAAAGGATGTTAAAAGCTCCCTTCCAGTTTCATAATGGACTGGTAGCTGAAAGTGGTTCAAAAATACCATTGCAACTGCATTAAAAGTTTGAAAATATGCTCATGGTAACTCCATGTACCATTTTTTCGCTACCCCAGTTAAGGTCCTTTCAAAGAGACATAATCAAATAGAATCATCCATCAAAGAATTGGATGAACACCGGAGATGTAAACTCATCACATGGTTAGTTGGGTATTCGTTGGGTTTTCCTTCAAACATAGGAATGTCTAAAGGAACTTTAGTACATAGGGGTGGCCATCTTGGGTCATGTAACATTGGATCATTAGTCAATTTTGAAAGATCGAGCAAATTCAAAGTAGTAAAAAATGGAAACTTCATATGAGCCATCGTGTTCCAGGTTCCAGTAACTCTAGCTACCCATTGGTTGGTGTTGGCATATGGTTTCCCTGGAATATATGGATTTCCAAGATTGGTGAAAAATGGATTAGGTTGTCCAAAGTTATGACCATAGTGGTGTTGAAAAGACGGATAAGTTTTTCCAACAGTCCCTCCGATCCCTCCTAACAATTGGCTACCTTATAAGACACTTGTCATAATAGGGTTAGCCATATTGGAACCCTCCATCCCATAAAAGGGAATATTTCCTTGAGTGGCATTCTACCCCCATGGAAATCTAGTGTCGGTGCCCCTTACTACAAAGGCATTACCTTGTGATACATATAGTCCGAAAGGGTTACCATAACTCATACCTGAAGCAATGGTCAATATTGAACTGGAAGTAATAGTAGCAAGCATAGGTTGATAGCCTGAAAAAGGAAATCCAAAAGAGAAAGGGTTTGAACTAAGTTGAGTTGATGAACTAGTACCAATAAATATTATCGAGGATAGGGGAAAACATCCTAATCCTATTGTGGATGACATATTAAAAGTAACTCCTCTTACAGGGGTTGTATTAATTGGAGTATATATATCCCCTAAAGTAAAAAATTTCTCTCTGTTTTCCATGTTAAACCACCTAGACAATGGATTAGGAACGTTAATACCAGCTATTTGGGAAAAACTAGGGATTTTTAGTGGGTTCAAAAGTATAGATGGATCTGAGAGGTCCTCAATAGAAATGGGACCTAAATTCTCTTCAAGTTGAGGAGAATGAAATATAGGATAATTATGTAACTGTTCCTCAGTATCTCTAAAGTGTCTTTCATCAAAAGAAATCTTAGACTGACCTGACCTATAACTATTTTCTTCTATTGGTTGTTTTGTTTGATGTTCCTGGTTTTTGAGTCTTTTGCCCCTTGAGGGGGGATCAGTATAGTCTAGTCTTCACCTCAGAGCAGGGACTTCTCTCTATTCAAGAGAGTGTCATTGAATTCTTCGAGATCTGCATGGAGGCTGATCGTCCACGGTGGCTCGCAGAAGACACTAAGAAGAAAGTCTACAAAAAATAAAAATAAAAAAACACACACTAAAAAAGTTCTTAAAAGATGTCAAACAAGCAAACAACTCTCACACTGATCGAGTATTTGGATGCAATCACAATACAATGAAGAGCGGTATATGATCTCCCAAAGATCAGCTTGGGATGATGAGGGCCCAAGTCTAATTAGTGAATATCAGAAAGTAGTTCCCTAAGCTAGGCGTGTTTCCCTTCTTGGTGCAAGTGTTTTTCCAGATAATCTGTAAAACACTCTCCAAGGGTACTAATGCTCTAGTCACTAGGTCCACTCAAGGTGTTCGTAAAAAATCCGCTTCTAGCACTTGTGTATGCCCCTAAAGAAAGGATTCTATGGCTAGCAATCCACAGAAAGCATCAGTGGGAACAATTGTAGGTTGTGATCGTAGCTATGGGAAGGGTAAAAAAGACCAAAACTCTACAACAACACTCTATACTATCGAAATTCCCCGTACATGAAAAATCCATGGTTGATGCTCGATTGAGTATGGGTGAGTGCAAGCAAATGAGGGTCACTTTTGGCATGTTAGATGCAATAGAAAACTGAAAAATTAGGCATCCCTCAACTTACTTGGATTTTTTGAGATACTTACACAAGATATCTTGCATTGAGTAAAAAATATGAAATGTATGAAATTGAATCATGTTTCTGAATATATAAGTTTTATGTATTGAAAATTTACATAACTATGTCAAATTTTATCTTCTCTAACAATCACTTTTTATTTGTTTAGCAAATGATAAGGTATATGTTTTTGTGGGTGTAGCCCTTGAGTGCCTAGATGATGGTTTCAAGGTACCTCAAATGTGGGTGAAACATTTGAAGGTATAAATGCAATCATTTCGACTTGGATTTTTTTAAGCATGTAGAGGTCGGTGTCTACTATTGCACCACATAAGTTTTTTTTAAATGGTCGTGAAATGAAAAAGTTACGGAAGAAACATTAACAACATGTTTCTTGACTTAAGGAGTGATGACACAAGAAAATTATGAAAAAAATAAAATAAAATTTATATATATATTTTTAAAATACATATTTGGGATCTACATTAAAAATGCTATCTATGCCTAAAATTTCATAAAAAATGGTTGTGTATGTCATGATGTAAAGAGTGGTGAAAGACGGGCATATTGAAAAGAATGGTGGAAATGCCGAGTTACCTATGGTTTAGCACATTCCATAGCACATGTTTAGTAAACCAACCACATAGGATTTTGGATGACACACGAGCATGTGAGGAGGCGTTTTTAGGCACTAAGGAACGCTCGCGCGTTATAATTAAATTCAAACTTTTAGTCCCGCACTTGGTGTCAACAAAAACGATCTAGCATTTTGTTTCTCCGAAATTCTCTATCATTTTGTTTCTCCAAAACGCTAGATCATTTTGGAGTTACAAAATTCTCTAGCATTATAAGCCACATAAGCCATGTGTTAAGTGTTGAAGGGAGATAAGGGGTGTGAGAGAGAGAGACGGTATACAGGGGGGGAATGGGGGCAAGGGACATACATTTATGGAGGTAGAGAGAGGATTGAGGAGGGAGAAAAGTAAATGACTAAATGCATAAGTCCTAAGGCCCAAACAACCTAAATCCCTAAGCACTTAACACATAATTCCTTACCACTTTAACCCCTTGACACTTAATCCTAACCTTTTATACCTTACCGCACTAATAGTCGATCCCTAAATACCTTAACTTATAAATATCCTAATCCTTAAATCCCTAGTCCCTTAATTAACCCCTTATCTCCCAACCTCATAGTCGTTATCCTCTAACACCCTAAGCCCTTATCCCCTTATAAGCCCTTAACACTATAGCACCTAAGCCCTTAATGCCTAACCATTTAAAACCTAACCCCCTAACCCCATATCCCTAAATCCATTTACCCGTAAAGCCCCTTAACCCTAAACCCAAGTCCTTTAATTATTTACCTATAATTATTTAACCATTGGCCTCTAAGCACTAGTTTACCCTATAAAGGTAAAATAATTGTTTACCTCTACACTGCATTGCATGTATGACCTCCCTTGTGCTAGTGCATCCTGCATTTGCTTGTGTGCTCTACGTTTGCATGTCCGCTCTTTGTTTGCATGAGAGATCTATGTTTTCTTGATCTCTCTCCCTTGGGATTGATCACTCCTCTCTCAAATTTGGAATTCTCGCTTAGGCTTGTGCATTAGCCTCTAATATCTAGTTTACCCCTTATAAGAATTTAACCCTTTAACCCTTCACCAATAATTCCTATCCTAATAAACCCTAACACCATAGCACCAAATCCCTTAATCGCTAAAGCCCCTAACCCTTAAACCCGTTTACCACTTTACCTCTAATCCCACAACCCCTAACTGCTAATACCTAGTCCACCCCTAACCCCTAAACAAACTAACCCATAATACTTAAATCCCAAATCCCTAACCCTCTAGACCTGGAGCCCTGAATCCCTTAACCCCTAAGCCTCTTGACCGCTAACACCATAACCCCTTCACTTGTTTTCCTATAATGCCTCAACCACTAACCACTAACCTTGAGTTTCAACCACATAACCTCTTATATCCTTATCTCTCCAACCCCATAATTGCTAAACACCTAAACCCCCTTTTCCCTTTAACTCTAAGCCCTTAACCCCTAATGCCAAATCCCTAGTTAACCTCTTAACCCATACAACATGAAACACAAAACCCTTGAAGATAAGGAGGGATAGGGAAATAAAACAAATATTTTACTGGTAAGGAAATATTAAATAAGGTTTCAAGGATAACGTTTTGTGTGTAGATATTAAACATAACGCTAGAGCGTTATGTATTTCTATAACGCTCAAGCGTTATAGAAATATATAATGCTAGAGTGTTAAGTGTTTCTATATTCTTTAGTGTTATGTATTTCTATAACACTCGAGCATTATAGAAACACATAACACTATAGCGTTATGTATTTCCATAATGCTTGAGCATTTTCATTTCCTCTCCCGCGTGTTAAATGACATGGTAGGTTTGGGTCCGCCCATGTCTAGTTCAAAGAAACACTCGAGTGTTTTGTTTTCACTAAACTTTTGGGTGTTTCGTGAAACTAATATTGCATATAAAAGGTCCCTCAACTTCGTGAAAGGGCCTGTATTGGAGGGATCTCTCTGCAACTCAACCTCACCTGACCTCAAGCTTGACTCCTGTGGTAGAGGAGCTTCTTGGTCACACTTCTTACAATACCGGATTTCCTCCCTTATGAGAGACACCTATGTTTTGACAAGTTTAAGTGACCTTGGAGGAGTTAAATCACAAATACCTACCTCCAAAACCCTACCTTAGCTATTAGATTTTTTTCTAAACGAGAAGAATATCTAAGATCCTATCTCAAATTCTTTTGCTTGCTTAAAATTTACTTTCAAAACCTTTCAAAAGAAGTAAAACGAGTGCAACTAAAGAAAGAATGTTCGTTAACTGAAAAATGAAGCACTATACTTGCCAAAATCGTGCATTTTTCACTCACAATTTCTTTCCAATGCAAGTTCTAAAGATATGATTCGGAATACATATGCAAGTTTTCCATATATCATACAATTGTTTGGTATTTTCAATGCAAAAGGAGACTAAAATTTATTACCTAAATGCAAAATCAAGCCTACAATATAAGCATGCAAGTACCAAAACAAATAACTACGCAAAATAAATTTTGTTTTTATTTTCAATGTTAAGGCATTCCAAATCCTTTAAGACACTTATAAAGTACTCAACCAACACTCATTCAAAACTAAACCAATCTTTTTATTCTTTTTTAATATGAGAAACAAAAATCAAACTCTAATTAACACACAACCAAATCGAATGCAAAATCTTTCTAATCTCCTTATCAAACAATAAAAGCATCCATAAACACTAGACTTCTCATTTATGAATGCATGCCATGTTGGGAAAAGCATAAATAATGACTTCATGAATCAACTTAATCAAGAGACCTACTAAGAAACATGTTTTGGTAAAGCTAGGTCTGCATACAACAAAAGCAATCAAGGTCCTAAACAACTAAAAAAACACTAGAGCTTTCAGTTCAAAGGAATGACCAAAAGCATAAAGAACCCTACCAAAAGAATATTTTTCACTCAAATAGGTATAAATTTACCCAAATACCCTCAATAGGTTCCACATCCAATCAAATAAGATCAAATAGGTTCAGACAGATCCAAATTGGTTCAAAAAACACCAAATTGGTTTGAAGAGCTCCAACTTGGGTCTAGAGGCTCCAAATTGTTCCAAATTAGCCCAAATCAGCTCCAAAAGACCCTAAAGTCAACTCGAGAGAAATATAAATCCAAATATCACACTTCCAATGGGTCCTACATAGACCTAAGATCAACAAAGACTCCAAAAAATCCAACCAAAACCTCTTAAACATTCCTGGAAATGAAAAATTCACCTACATGAGGGACACACTGGTGAAGTACTAGCACAATAGGGTGTAACATGCTGGTGAGAATACCATCACTAGCATGTATTGAGAAGAAACACACATGTAAGAATTTTCACCTATGCATGGGTATTGGAAGTGTCCAAAAAATCAAATCCAACTCCGAAATTGGCAGTGGAAGGGTCTATTAAAACCCTAAGACTATTCCTAATTTGAAATCAGACAAACCTTCAAGCGAATTGGAAAAATAACCTAGCAAACACCAAAGAAGAGAGGCTTCTCCCTAATAGAGTCACCAATTATGTTGTTAGGGAAATAGTCCTATGGTTGTGGTGAGGCCACCTACATACTAGGGTTGGAAAGAACATATATCTAAAGTTCTGCAACAAGAAAAATAAACAAGAAGTTTTGAGTTAACAAGACATGTACCTCATTATTGAAGGTTGATCCTAGAATTCTCCTTAAATCATTGAGCTTTCCTCTTTATCTCCATTCCCAAAACCTGCACAACCAATTCAAAACCTTCCTCAAACATATTTGACTACAAATAAAAGATTGAAGTTCAAATAAAACATAAGAAGTAAATCTAATGAACAACAACTTGCAATCAAATCTGAGATAAACATGAACACATTTGTTTGGAAAGGGAAGAATGTCTATTCTTTCATTAATGAATGCAAAAAGTATAATATTACCTTCATTCTATTCAGGCACCTCATGAAACCTTTGATTCAAGATATCCTCCTTCTCTTCTCCAAGAATCCCAACCTCAGATCAAATGCATTAGGTTTTGGTAGTAACTGGGGCACAAATGATTGGAAAGGGAGTGAAAATTTCTCCAGCACGACATTACTTGGGTTGATTCCACTTCATGTCCAATCTCCCTCTCTTTTATAGTGAAAGAAGAAGATTGTGTCGGGGAGGGAGCAGTTGTAACTGGGGAGGAAGTTCCAAATCCAACCAAAACACCCAATTTTTGAGATTTGTTGTATTTTTATGCTTTTCTGAAGCACACACTGGTGACATAAGGGGAAAGGTGCACACCACATCCTGGTGAACCATGTAAAACTTGCGCATGGGTGAAAAAAATGCGCTAAAACTACAATTTTGAGGGATTTTTAGGGGGTGTTTTGGTCTCCAAATGTGGTCAAAAGCTCCCAAACTACTGGATGAAGCATTAATACGTTAAGGCCACATTACTGAGCTCCCAAATATGGATCTGCAATCCATAGTGTCCTTTTTCATGACCCACAATAGTTTCATGAAGTGTCGTCATGAGAGTACAACATGTAAGTGTCATCACAAATGGAGAAGTGCCAAATTTGGTTATAACAGAAACCATCCTCATGGTTTCCTTTAATTTCAAAAGACTTGTTAGAACCAATGGCGGAGATGGACACTTGTGATAGAAAACACGGGCGAAATCAATGTCTAATAAAAAAACTGGTGGCTAAAAAACAAGCAAATCCAATTACCGCGTCCCATTTTTGAGAAAATGATTTTTGTTTTTTCAAATCATAATTTCTATCGGTCTAAAGGTGAGTTGAAAATTCTCTCAGAAGTAGACTCTTAATGCGTGGTTTTTGTGGGAACACAAATACACCATAGCAACAACATGTGCTGATCATGCATATTGTTGAATTAAAATATTTCAAAATTTCAAAGCACCTGCTCAAGTTAGCATGTAGATGGGAACTTGAGTTGGTTGTTGGATGTAATAACCCTACCCTGCCTTAGTAATTATTAGCCTCAATGCATGTAAATATTATGTTTGTGTGATGTGTGTTGATCCTAGTGTGGAGCTCAAGGCCAAGGCACCAATAGTAGATGTTTAAGGTTTGCTTTCATAGGCAAGTATTTGACAATGGGACTATGCATGTGCTATTAAGCCATGAAATTTTGTAATGAATGTAAATGTTTAATATTGCAACGAAATACCCAAAACTGGCTCAGTGAGGTATCTAATGAGAAGGGGGCGAAGGTATTCACTAGGGAGAGGTGAGGGGGTCGTGGGATGGTGACTCGTCCTGCAAATTAGGCAGGAGTAACCGATTTGATTCCCTGTATGGGTACAGATTTAGTTACAGGATGTGGAGAAGGTAAGCCTACGGAGGATATTCGCAGGGGATAAAATGATGCAGATATCGGAGTTGAGGGTTCCAACATTTGCATTTTTTTTTGGCACTCAGTTCATTCATTCTGCCGGTTGTTAGTTAGAGGATCCATTCTGTTGCGGAGAGACCTTGAGACACAGAGAGAGCCGAAGTAGTGAAGTCGAATTCCATAGGAATCCCGTGCGTATGCATGATCTTTCTGTAGAAACCTGAAGATGGTTTCGAAGGCGGATTACAGGGCGTGAATAGCTTGAGGATGCTGTGTGAAGCCTGGAATCTAGTGAGCAGAGAGTCGAGTTGTGGGACAGATTTTAGTCCACAACCCTGGAATGAACCAGCCTGTTTAGTAGAGGTAAAAGATTTGGGTTTAGGGTGGGAATGCCTGATAAACCCAGTGAAGACTACGATCTCATAGAACTAGAAGTAGTACCTTCTGATGCCTACCTTGAATAGTACTGGAGGGGAAGGGACCTTGAGGGTCTGTGTAGAAGAGAAGAGGGCCTTCCTTGTGTTGGGTGAGGTGGATTGTTAGGAACCCATGTCTTTACTTTGTTAGTATGTTGTTATTGGACGCATATGCTTTGTAAGTCGTCCCGTAGTATTTGTTGATCAATAGTTGTGTTATTGTTATTGGCGCATATGCTTTGTAAGTCGCCCGTAGTATTGTTAATCCATAGTTTGTAACGGCCCATGGTTTCGACCCATAGTATTGGCGCCTCGAATTAGTATATAAGTGTGTGTTGAGACCTATGAAGGCACCGTGAAGTTATTGTATTGAAGTGGCCTGTGATCAATACAAAAGTGATTCTGAGTTCTGTCATTTCTGCTATTTTGCGCATTCTTGTTAATTAATTGTTGCAGGTGCCACACATCTGGTATCAGAGCACTTTCTTGGGCTCGCTGGGTGAAATTTCTGCCAAATTTTTTTTTCACATCTGTTGCAGGTTCGGATTTGGGAATAATCCCTATCCGCTTAACTGTGGGAAGTACTTGGGCATAAGCCCTAAAACTCATTGTGAGGAGTACCACAGGAACCCCGAAGTAGCTGGCCCATTGAGAGGACCTGCCGGAGAAAAGGGCAACGACCCCTACCTGTTTTACCTCTGTTTTCCTTGAAAATTTCAGGGAACTCCTGTCATTCCATTCTGCATATTTCATCCCTGAGGACCCTATCCTCAATTCCCCTTCCTACAACCCGAAATCTCACATTTGTCTATTTTTAGGGTTTGCCATAACTTCCTCAGATTTCACCCAATCACCTTCAATTTTTACCACAGAGTTCCTTTTTGAATTCTGCTTCTTTGTTCCCCTCTGCCAAATTTTCCCATCCTTTCACCCCGCTTCTGAAATCCTCATTTTTGCTTCCCTGTCTATCCAACAGTGTCCAAAAAACGAGTCAAACCCCAATTACCCTTCTGATTTTTTCCCAAATCCAAATTTTCCTTTACTGAAGTAGTTCCTGTTTTTGTTTTCCTACCCAGTCCAAAAAAAAAAAAAAAAAAAAAAAAAAAAAAATCCCTGGTTATGGTTGTCACCCGTGCAGGAGCAAAAACCATGGAGGAAGCCCTTGCAGCCATCCAAGCCAAACTCCAGGATCTTGATGAAAAATTTCTTGGTCTCCATCTTGAACATTCAGCTATGAACAACAAACGGCAGTCTGAGTCTTCAGTAGACAATGGGTTCTCTTCTTCCAGCAATTTCCGTGGTCCGAAGCTTGATTTTCCTCGCTTCAATGGTACCGATCCAACTAGATGGATCTATCGGGAAGAACAGTATTTCAGTCTGCATAATACTTTTGATGTCAACAAAGTTCCGTTGGCATCCTTTCATTTGGAACAGGAAGCTCTTCAATGGTACCGTTGGTACATCAAGGCTCATCCAGAGCCCAACTGGCCAAACTTTTGCCAGCTCCTTTTGCAACGATTTGGTCCTAGTGCTTTTGATGACTTCACAGGAGCCCTCACTAAACTTCGCCAAACTGGCACTGTGAGAGAGTATCAAACCGAATTTGAGAATCTAGCCAACCACACCGAAGGATTGTCTGATGAATTTTACCGGAGTTGTTTTATCAGTGGTCTAAAGGATGCCATCCGCTCTGAGGTCAAAATGTTCTGTCCCAACACAATGATGGAAGCACTCGGTTTGGATAAGTTGGCAGAATACAAGATTGCAGCCCAACAACGCTCCAAGCCCACTTTTGTTCCCTTCCGAAATATGGGTTCTCAGCGACCACCTATATCGCAGGCTCCTCGACCGACTCCTATCAAGCGTTTGTCTGAAACAGAGATGCAAGCACGCAGAGAAAAGGGGCTTTTCTATAATTGTGATGAGAAATTCACTCGGGGACATAGATGTGTTCAGCAAAAGCTCTATCTCCTGGATGTGGAGTCTCCGCCTGCCTCTGAAATGGGTGACGAAGATCCAGAAACACTGGATGCACCGGTCGACATTCAGGAACCGCCTAGTGACCCTCCGTCTCAGGATGACCAGCCAGAGATATCTCTCCATGCTTTAGCGGGAATCACCACCCCCCAAACAATGCGGGTCAGGGGTTACTTCAAGAAGCTTCCTCTTACAATCCTCATTGATTCTGGTAGCACGCATAATTTCATTGACCCTCGGATCGCCAAACAAGCTGATTGTTTTATCCATCCTTGCTCCAACTTTGAAGTCATGATTGCCAATGGGGGCACCTTAACTTGCAAAGGGAAGTGTCGAAATGTGCGTATCGCTATGGGAGATTATACCTTGCGCTCTGACATGTTTGCCTTGCCCTTAGGCGGATGTGATGTGGTTTTGGGCGCTCAATGGCTACGCACACTCGGCCCTATCTTATGGGATTTTGCCGAACTTTGGATGCAGTTTTCCGAGAATGGACACAAACACACCTTGACAGGATTACAACCAGGTTCCCTCAGCATCATCAGTTCACATCGCATGGAAAAACTCCTCAAGAAGAATTCACATGGTGTCATCGCTCAGATCCATTCCATCCAGATGCAACCAGCAGCAGTCTCCACTACTCCTTTGGATCTACAACAAATTCTGGATCGGTATACAGGTGTCTTTGCTGAACCAGTGGGCTTACCACCTTCCAGGCCAGAAGACCATCGTATTAAGCTCCTTCCTGGCAGCGTTCCTCCCAACATCAGACCCTATCGCTACCCATTTCATCAAAAAACGGAGATTGAAATGCTCGTTCGGGACTTATTGAAGCACGGTATTATTCGCCCAAGCACTAGTTCCTTCTCTTCTCCAGTTATTCTTGTTCGCAAAAAAGATGGGTCATGGCGCCTCTGCATTGACTTCCGAGCACTTAATCACCTCACCATCAAGGATAAGTTTCCAATTCCTGTTGTTGATGAGCTTCTTGATGAGCTTCATGGGGCCCGCTTTTTCTCCAAGTTGGATCTTCGTTCTGGATATCATCAAATTCGGGTTCATGAGGATGATATTCCTAAAACAGCTTTCCGCACACATGATGGCCATTATGAGTTTTTGGTCATGCCCTTTGGCCTCACTAATGCCCCTTCCACATTCCAGGCCTTAATGAATAAAATATTTCGACCCTACATGCGGAAATTCATTCTGGTATTCTTTGATGACATCCTCATCTACAGTAAAACATGGGATGAACATCTCCAGCATCTGGATCTTGTCATGCAACTTTTCTCTGACCATCATCTCCATGCCAAGACGTCTAAATGTGTTTTTGGACAGAAGGAAGTTGAGTATCTCGGGCACATTATCTCAGCACAAGGGGTTCGCGTGGATCCTGCCAAAATCGATGCCATGACCAATTGGCCACATCCTCAGACTCTCAAGAGCCTTCGTGGTTTTTTGGGGTTGACTGGCTACTACCGCAAATTTGTCAAGGATTATGGGAAGATTGCAGCTCCATTAACTGCGCTATTGAAAAAGGATGCTTTTACATGGACACCTGCTGCTCAGTGTGCATTTGACCAACTAAAACAAGCCATGTTTACTACACCTGTGCTAGCGATGCCCGATTTTTCCAAGCCCTTCACTATTGAGAGTGATGCTTGCGGCAATGGAATTGGTGCTGTTCTCCTTCAAGATGAACACCCCATTGCGTTCACCAGCAAAGCCCTTTCAGGTAAGAATTTAGCTGCCTCTACCTATGAAAAGGAAATGATGGCTATTTTGCATGCAGTACAGAAGTGGCGCCCATACCTATTAGGAAATCATTTCTGCATCAAGACTGATCACCAGAGTCTGAAATATTTCTTGGACCAGCGTGTCTCCTCCCCGGCACAACAGAAATGGGTTAGCAAACTCATGGGTTATGACTATGAGATCACTTACAAGAAGGGTAAAGATAATATTGTGGCAGATGCTCTTTCTCGCACATTTGAGGCCCAAGGTTCTCTTTCAGCTATTTCTATGCCTGTTCCAAATTGGTTGCAATCTGTTCAACAGGGTTATGTCAATGACTCTTCCTTATCGCAAATCATCCAACGCTTGACCAACAATCCTTCTGCTGTACCACATTACTCTTGGGATGGTGCTTCTCTACGATACAAGGGTCGTCTGGTGCTTCCCCAGAGCACAGATCTTCAACAGGCTGTCTTCTATGAACTCCATGCTTCTCCATCGGCAGGACACTCTGGGTTCCTCAAAACATATGAACGAGCACGGCGTAACTTCTTTTGGCAGGGCATGAAAAGGACAATTCAACAGATGGTGGCCGAATGTGATACTTGCCAGCGCAATAAGGGTGAAACAACACTCCTCCCAGGATTGCTTGAACCCTTTCCCATACCTACACGGATTTGGACAGATATTTCTATGGATTTCATTGAAGGGCTCCCTAAATCTGGTGGGAAGACAGTGATTCTCGTTGTGGTTGATCGCCTCTCCAAATATAGTCATTTTTGTGCTCTCAGCCATCCCTATACAGCCTCCTCCGTCGCTCAAATTTTTCTGGACCAGATCTTTCGTCTTCATGGCATCCCTTCTTCCATTGTCTCGGATCGTGATGCAACTTTCACCAGTCATTTTTGGACAGAACTATTTCACCACACGGGCACCAAACTGCAGATGAGTTCAGGGTATCACCCACAAACAGATGGTCAGACTGAAATTGTCAATAAATGCTTGGAAACTTATCTTCGTTGCTTCACCTCTGAACAACAACATCAGTGGGCAAAGTGGCTCCCTCTCGCTGAATGGTGGTACAATACCTCTTACCACACTGCCTCTAAAATGACCCCATATGAAGCAGTCTATGGTCAGGCACCTCCAGCTCTTCTTCCTTACACCCCCACCAGTTCACCAGTTCAGGAAGTTGACACGGTCCTTCGCAACCGCGATAAGATTGTTCGCATTTTGCGGGACAATCTTCACATGGCAAGAAATCGCATGAAGCAACAAGCTGATCAGCACCGTTCGGAGCGCACTTTTCAAGTCGGCGATATGGTTTTTCTTCGTCTCCAGCCGTACAAACAATCCTCCTTGAAACTCAAAGGGCGTCATAAGCTCGCTCCAAAGTTCTATGGCCCATATCGGATTCTTCAGAAGATTGGGTCCGTTGCTTATAAATTGGAACTTCCTCCTTCTTCCCGCATTCATCCAGTTTTTCATGTCTCTTGTCTGAAGAAAGTTCTTGGCACCAACATCAGTGGACAAACGATTTTACCTGAACTGGATAATGAAGGATCCATCCTTTTGGAGCCAGAGGCCATCCTCAATCGGCGCACGCGTCAGCTTCGCTCTCGCTCTATCACAGAGGTCTTAATTCAGTGGCACGGCATGCAACCAGAGGACGCTACATGGGAACCACTCCTTCAGATTCAACAGCAATTTCCACATCTAAAGCTTTGAGGACAAAGCTTTTTTTTAAGGGGGAGGGGATGTTAGGAACCCATGTCTTTACTTTGTTAGTATGTTGTTATTGGACGCATATGCTTTGTAAGTCGTCCCGTAGTATTTGTTGATCAATAGTTGTGTTATTGTTATTGGCGCATATGCTTAGTAAGTCGCCCGTAGTATTTTTAATCCATAGTTTGTAACGGCCCATGGTTTCGACCCATAGTATTGGCGCCTCGAATTAGTATATAAGTGTGTGTTGAGACCTATTAAGGCACCGTGAAGTTATTGTATTGAGCTTGCTCAAAGGAGGTTGCCCCCTCGAAGTGGCCTGTGATCAATACAAAAGTGATTCTGAGTTCTGTCATTTCTGCTAGTTTGCGCATTCTTGTTAATTAATTGTTGCAGGTGCCACACATGGATAACGTGGGTTCCTGTCTACTGAGCGATTGAGATGTCTATAGCTTTGTGGTTGAGCTCACTGGATTAGCAATATCCTCCCTGTTTCCTTGTATGCTTGATAAACCCATCTGTAGGTTGGCTTAGCATGTGGATGCTTGATAAACCCAACTGCATGGTGGCTTAGCATGAGTATGTTTCTTGGATTGCTTGATAAACCCAACTATAAGCTGGCTTAGCATTGGAAGTTGATATTGACCGTTAGAGAGACTACCTAACCGTCCTTAGTGGATACATAGCCCAGCTCAGGGTTGGTCTCTCATCTGAAAGAGTATATGCTGGAAAGAGACCTAAGGTTAGGTGGAACTTTGCTCTCACTTAGCTAGTTGTTGGGGCAACTTTAAGATACAGAGATAAGTATTCCATGGAATGAATGATGTTATTTCATGTGTTATTATTATGATGTTTTTCTTAAGACTGTGAATGAATGTTATGTGAATGGGAGTAATAGTTAGACCATGTGTAAGTCTGAGTGAAAGGTTGAGTACAGGTTGAATACTTCATTCGGTTGCATGAGTTTAATGCATTGCTAATTTACATGTGTTAGATGTATGGTTAGCCTTAGTTTCATTTATTCTATGTGTTTGTTATGAGACGCTTAACCTTGTAATGGACGGTTTAACCTTACTTAATCATGGGGATGCTTATGTGTCCTGGGGTATTCCTAGACCACTCCGAGGGACATAGGAAAGATGAGTTATGGCAGGGGATACGTAGAGACCTGTTAAGGGTTGGAAGATACCTTAGAAGGTTAGAAATAATTTCATAGAAGTAAATGAGGAGTTTAGATACCTCACCTGAGAAGGGTATTATACCATTAGATGGATCTCTCCAAGAGCTTTCCAATGGTACCAACCTTTCCTCATTTGGATTCCGGATGAAGAAGTTATGCCCCTTAGAAGTTTGTATTGGTAAACTGTTAGAACAGGGAAGTTGGACTTTCGCAATTCCGGCTTCTGTAATGCAGATTGCGGAATGCAGAAGGGGAAGTTTTCTGAAAGTTGAAGTTAGATTTCCACATTTCTGCACCCGCAATGCGGATTGTGTATTGCAGAAGGTCATTTGGAGGAAAAGTTAGATTTACGCATTTCCGCACCCACAATGTAGATTGCGGATTGTGGAAGGTCGTCTGGTGGAAACATTAGATTTCCGCATCTCCACACCCACAATGCGGATTGTGGATTGTAGAAGGTCGTTTGGCGGAAAAGTTAGATTTCCGCATTTCTGCACCTGCAATGTGGATTGCGGAAGGTCATTTGGCGGAAAAGTAAGATATCCGCATTTCCGCACCCGCAATATAGATTGCGTATTGTGAAAAGTCGTTTGTCGGAAAAGTTAGATTTCGGAATTTCTGCACTCGCAGTGCGGATTGAGGAAAGATGTAGTGTGGATTGTGGAAGGATGCAATTGTGGATTGCGGAAAGACGCAATGCGGATTGCGAAAAGACGCAATGCAAGATGCGGATTGCGGAAAGGCACAATTGCGGACTGCTGATTGCAAAGGTGAGTTTCAGATCCGATTCCAGTGCGGTTGTGTGTAGTTTTGGAAGTAAAAGAAGAAAAAAAAACTAACGCCAGATCTTCGGTGGCCTTGGAAGGCCACAAGGGCGGTCCAAGGACGTTATAGAGTGGTATCAGAGCTTTAGTTACAGCATTGGGACTGTATGGGAAAAAGTATAAGCTTCAGTTACAACACTGGGGTTGTTAGGGACGAATTGTGGAAGAAACTGCACGTAATAAAATGCTTGTGGCACAGTTTGACCTAACAAAAATCATGTTTACTAATGGTTTAATGAGTAATTTCCAGATTGTATGGATGTTTCAAGTTCTATGTTGTCTAATAAACATTTATATCATGCACAGTGATTGCAGCAAGTATAGTTGAAGCGTACAACAAGGCCATGTGTCAGAAAGCAAGAATGGTGATCGATAATGATGCACAAAATCCCTACGAGTTGGAAGAGGAGAAGGTGAATCCCCACGACTTGGTTGAGACCATGGTAAGATTTAATGAGAGGCTCATAAAGGTGCAAGAAGAGAAGCACCAGCTCAATGCGGCCATTCTGTAGAGCCTCACTGACATGCATCAAAAAGTAAACATGGGGTCCAATCCATGAAATATGGGCCAAGAAGAAAGGGATGCAGTTAGCCATTCTAGAGGTTGTTCTAGGAAGAGGACTCCAATCCATAAAGGGGGTTCCATGAGCCGAAGGCATAAGAAATCCTCTTCGGGATCTTTTTTCAGCAAGTCAGAACACTCCAGAGACTCTCAAAGAAGTCCAAGACACACTTACAATCAGACTGAGAGAAGAAGGAGGTTCAGAAGGATCCCACAGGGAGAATCAGGAAAGCAAGAGATCCTACTTTTGATGGAGAAAGCAAGACAGGCCAGGAGGCAGAGGCATGGATTCTTGTAATGAAAAAGTATTTCAAAATACATGATTCTTCAGAAAGTGAGAAGGCTATATTTTCCATTTACAATCTAAATGGAAGAGCTTCCATTTGGTGGGAACATCTCATGAAGGTAAAGAGAACCAGTGAAAGGAGGACCAGCTGGGAGCAGTTTAAAAGATGCTTTAAGGAGAAATACCTATCAGCTGGGTATTATGACAACAAGAGAAAGAAGTTCAATGAACTGAGGTTGGGGAAAAATTCCATGGAGGAACATGTTCATAAATTCTTGGAACTGTTAAGGTATGTAGACTACATCAAGGATGAAAGGGTGAAGATTCAGTGTTTCCTTGGAAGCCTACCACATAACTACAGGGATAGGATTGAGTTTGTCCATCCACCAAGTTTGGATGAAGCCATTAGAATGGCCATGCTCTGTTCTGAGAAGAATACAGGGAAGACAGCTACTCAACCAGCATGGAAAGGAAATCCCAAAGGAGGATTTGAACCAAGGATAAGTGGCTTCAAACCACCTTTCAAGAATCAGTCCCAAAACTTTCCACAGGAACAACCAGTAGGAAGTAGGTTCAAACTAGTTGTAACAATAGAGAACACATCAAAAGGACCAAATCAGTGTTGGGTATGTGGAGACAACCACATGTTTAGATATTTCCCATATCGAAGAGGGAATCCCCTAATTTTACACAAATTGGGAGAATCAACCACAGTAGAATATATGGCCAAAGCCACACCTCGAATCTATGCAGCATTGGATGATCACCAGGCAGACCACCGATTAGCAGTGGTAGAAGTTGAAGGCAATATTGATAAGCAATCTATTTCTGTTTTAATTGATCCAGGATCCACTCATAGTTATGTGTCCCCTAAAGTGGTTGAAACACGTGTGCTTCACTCAATAAACCACTATGATAGCACGTTCGTTCATGGCATATGAAATAATACCCCTCCCAATATTCCTTCCCAATTAAAAAAAAACCCTATTTTCACTAGATATTATATGTATCAATTTTTTCATTAACATTTTTTATACCCCTTTATATTTCTACCTAATATATTGATATGATACCCCTCTTATGACCCCACATGAATTCTACAATGCACCTTGATTCTTTCGATGTATATTGTGGATGCACATTACTTCACCCACAATGTAATTACTCAACCACATTTAATTATGATTTGAAACATCTAATCTTCTAATGAAGAGATAGGAGATCACTTCTTGTATGTCACTAGAGCCAATGCACATAGTACAACATTTAGATTGCATGTTGTAGTTCCCCAATCACTGACTAAGCCTGTTGTGGTCTAGGTATACAAGGCCCCAAGGCCTGAAACAAGATCTAGGAGGATAAATAAACCTCCCAAGTCCTTTAATACGCACGAGTGGTTGGGTATTCAATCCCCCAAGGCCTATCGAGGGCCTATAACAGGCCCTGTAGGCTTAGAGCCTCCCAAGGCTATTGGTAACAATTGGCTGAGTGTTATTGGTAACAATTGGTTGTCAACGACCACTGTCTCTCGACTATGATCGAATGGAAACTCACTTCACCATGAAACCCCTGGCCTCAAGCATGCCTCAAGACATGATTTCCCTATGTACTGGTAAGATCGAGCCTTGTCTCAACCTGATTTCTCATCCGACCGTGATCCTGCCATCTCCATTTGTCGGATATTTTTCAGCCCTCCCATATAAAAAAGACCCCAAACTATTTTTGTGTTGTTCCATTAAATAAAAAAAAACCTTTTCCCCTTAATATATAAGCAATATACTTTTTAGGTTTTCATGAATATTTAATACCGTAATATGAATGAACGTGATATTATATTGCCTTCTAGTGAAGCCCCCATGGGTTGAAAGTTGTTCACTTGGTAAAATGAAACATAGTAAGTCTTGGTTAGTTCAACTAGAAACTGGGACCAAGAGAAAGGTGAGTGAAGTAGTGGTGGAATGTTCTGTAGAACTGAATGGAATTTCCACCAAGGTAAACTTGAATGTACTACCCTTAGGATCTTATGATGCCTCGATAGGCATGGATTGGTTGGAGAAGCATATATCCAAGATTGACTGCTACAAGAAGGTACTTGAGTGTATTGATGATGAAGGAAGACCAATGTTGGTTAAAGGGATTCCGAAACAAGTTTTATTAAGGCACATTTCATCCTTATAGCTGAGAAAATTCTATAGAAAGGGATGTCAATTATATGCTGTGCATATATCAGATTCAATAGAAGATAAAGGAGCAAAGTTAGAAGACTTTCAGCTATTGCAGGAATTCTAGGATGTATTTCCAGATGAATTTCTAGGACTACCACCCAAGAGAGACATTGATTTCTCCATTAACCTTGTTCTAGGGGCAACACAAAGATCCAAATCCCCTTATAGAATGAGCACACCTGAGCTGATAAAATTAAAGATGCAGCTGCAAGAATTAATGGACAAGGAGTATATCAGACCGACTGTATCTCCTTGGGGTGCATCTGTGTTGTTTGTTAAGAAGAAGGATGGGACCTTAAGTCTATGTTTAGATTATAGGAAGCTAAACAAGGTAACAGTCAAGAAAAAGTATCCATTGCCAAGAATTGATGGCTTGTTTGACCAGATGAAGGAAGCTAAAGTGTTTTCCAATATTGACTTGAGGTCTGGCTACCATCAAGTGAGGATAAAGGATGAAGACATTCACAAAACAACTTTCTGAAATAGATATGGACACTATGAGTCACTGTGGTGCCATTTGGCCTAACCAATGCACCTGCTACTTTTATGTGTCTTATGAACAGTGTCTTCAGCAAACACTTGGATAAGTTTGTGATTATATTCTTGGATGACGTTCTGGTGTATTCAAAGAATGAAGAAGAGCATACTGAACATTTGAGAATGGTACTGCAAGTCCTTAGAGAACACCAATTGTATGCAAAGCTGAGCAAGTGTGACTTCTATTAGCAGAAGGTACAATATTTGGGACATATCATTTCAGTAGAAGGTATTGCACTAGACCCAGAGAAGATTGAGTCCATAATGGATTGGCCTACTCCGAGAAATGTTGTAGATGTAAGATCATTTATGGGCCTTGCAAGGTACTACAGAAGATTCATTGAAAGTTTCTCCAATATAGCTCACCCAATTACATCATTACAAAAGAAGGAAGTCAAATTTATATGGTCTGAGAAGTGTGAAAGGAGTTTTCAGAAGCTAAAAGAATTACTTACCAGTGCTCCTGTTTTAAAGATTGCAGATCCAAATAAAGACTTTGTGGTATGCACAGATGCTTGCATAGAAGGATTGGGTGGATTACTTATGCAAGAGGGATCTGTAATTGGATATGAGTCAAGAAAGCTGAAGGATCATGAAAGGAACTATGCCACACATGAGTTAGAGCTAGTAGCCATAGTGCATGCTGTCAAGAAATGGAGGCATTATCTTTTGGGAAGAAAATTTGAACTCAGGACAGACCACATGAGTGTAAAATATTTGTTTGACCAGCCAAATCTAAATGCCAGACAGACTAGATGGATGGAATTTCTTTGTGAGTTTGATTTGGACATTAAACATGTCAAAGGAAAGGAAAACAAGGTTGCTGATGCACTCAGCAGGAAATTTCATGTTGCAGCAATAAGTGTTTGTAAATCAGACTTGAAAGCGAGGATCATTGAAGTTCAATCTAGTGATGAAGCTTACTTGCAGATCAAAGAGAAGTTGCAGGAGGGAAAGGTGGATAAAAAATGTATAGGATATCCGAATGGAGAGGATGATGTCCTTATGTAGCAAGATGTCGGACTGTACATTCCAAACTGTGTAGAATTGAAGGAGCTTGTGTTGGGCGAGATACACCAAAATCCATATTCTGGTCACCCAGGGTATCATGAAACTATAACTGCAGCAAGGAAACAATACTTTTGGCATGGGATGAAGGACATAGAAGATTATATTGCTAGATGTCAAAAGTGTCAACAGGTCAAGGAAGAGCATCAACATCCAGCAGTATTGTTGCATCCATTTCCCATCCCAGAGTGGAAATGGGAAGTGGTTTCTATAGACTTTATAATAGGTTTGCCCATGAATGTGAAGAAACACGATTCCATTATGGTTGTAGTGGAAAAGCTATCAAAAGTAGCTCACTTTATTCTATTTAAGTCTACTCACAAGGCCAATGATATTGCAAATATCTTCATGAGAGAGATATTCAGGTTGCATGGATTTCCCAAGGCAATAATTTCAAACGGGGACACAAAATTCACTTCCAATTTTTGGGAAGGGTTATTCTAAGAGTTGGGAACGAAGTTCAATTTCAATACATCCTATCATCCTCAAACAGATGGTCAGACTAAGAGAGTAAACATGATTCTTGAAGTCATGTTAAGGATGTATGCCATGGATAAACCATCCAAGTGGGAGGACTTCCTACACTTTGTAGAATTTGCCTACAAAAATGGGTACCAGGCATCATCGAAGATGAGCCCTTTCGAATTTTTGTATGGAAGAGGATGTAGAACTCGAGTAAATTGAGACAAACCAGTGAACAAGGTAGTTCTTGGACCATAAATGATTGAAGAGATGGAACAAGAAGTTGTTAAGATTAGGTAGAATTTGAAGGAAGCTCAGGACATGAGAAAAGTTATGCAGATTTGAAGAGAGTGCACAAAGAATTCCATATTGGGGATCATGTTTACTTGAGAGTGAGACCAAGGAAGAGCTCTATGAAGTTGGGAAGTTGTGCCAAGTTGGCACCTAGATATTGTGGACCATTTGAATCCCTTGATATAATAGGACCAATTGCATATAGGATTGCATTACCTGCTAACATGAAAGCTCATAATGTTGTCCATGTCTCTTTGCTTAAGAAATATGTACATGACCCTAATCACATCATTGATTGGCATGTGATACAAGTGGAACCAGAGGGAGAATTCAAAGTGGATCCTATATGCATCATCGACATGAAAGTTACATTACTCCGGAGGCGATCCCATCAGACAAGTAAAGGTGCAATGGAAGAACCTTCTCCCAGAGGAGGCAACCTGGGAGCTGGAGGATGCCATGAGATTGAAATTCCTGTTTTTGTTCAGTTTTGAGAACACCGAGGACGATGTTGTTCTAAGAGGGAGGGAGTTGTAATACCCATACCCTGCCTTAGTAATTGTTTCCCTCAATGTATGTAAATATTATGTTTGTGCGATGTGTGTTGATCCTAGTGTGGAGCTTAAGGACAAGGCCCCACTAGTAGATGTTTAAGGTTTTCTTTCATAGGCAAGTATTTGACAATGGGACTATGCATGTTCTATTAAGCCATGAAATTTTGTAATGAATGTAAATGTTTAATATTGCAATGAAATACCCAAAACTGGCTCACTGAGGTAGCTAATGACAAGGGGGAAAAGGTATCCACTAGGGAGAGGTGAGGGGGTCGTGGGATGGTGACTCGCCCTTCCAATTGGACAGGAGTAACCAATTTGATTCCCTGTACAGGTACGGATTCGGTTACAGGACATGGAAAAGGTAAGCTTGCGGAGGATATTCACAGGGGATAAAACGATGCAGAGATTGGATTTGAGGGTTCTGACATTTGGAATTTTGTTTCGGCACTCAGTTCATTCATTCTGTCGGTTGTTGGTTAGAGGATTCATTCTATTGGGGAGAGACCCTTAGATGTAGAGATAGCCGAAGTAGTGAAGCCGAATGCCATAGGAATGCCGTGTGTATGTGTGATATTTGAGTAAAAACCTGAGGATGGGTTCGAAGGTGTATTACAGGGAGTGAATATCTTGAGGAAGCTATGTGAAGCCTGGAATCCCGTGAGTAGAGAGCCAAGTTGCGGGATAGAGTTTAGTCCACAACCTTGGAATGAACTAGCTTGTTTAGTAGAGGTAAAATATTTGGGTTTAGGGTGGGAATGCTTGATAAAACTAGTGAAGACTAAAATCTCATAGAACAATAAGTAGACCTTCTTATGCCTACCCTGAATAGTACTGGAGGGGAAGGGGCCTTGAGGGACTGTGTAGTAGAGAAGAGGGCCTTCCTTGTGTTGGGTGAGGTGGATAACGTGGGTTCCTGTCTGCTGAGCGATTGAGATGTCTGTAGCTCTGTGGTTGAGTCCACTAGATTAGCAATATCCTCCTTGTTTCCATGTATTCTTGATAAACCCCTCTGTAGGCTAGATTAGCACGTGGATGCTTGATAAACCCAACTGCAGGGTGGCTTAGCATGAGTATATTTCCTGGATTGCTTGATAAACCCAGCTATAAGTTGGCTTAGCATTGGAAGTGGATCTTAACTGTTAGAGAGCCTACCTGGCCCTCCTTAGTGGATACATATCCCAGCTCAGGGGTGGTCTCTCAACTTAAAGAGTATAGGATGGACAAAGACCTAAGGTTGGGTGGAACGTTGCTCTCACTAAGCCAGTTACTGGGGAAACTTCAAGATACAAAGATAAGTATTTCGTGGAATGAATGATTTTATTTCATGTGTTATTATTATATTGTTTTGCTTAAGACTGTGAATGAATGTTATGTGAATGGGAATAATAATTAGACCCTATGTAAGTCTGAGTGAAAGGCTGAGCATGGGTTGAATACTTCATTTGGTTGCATGAGTTTAATGCATTGCTAATTTACATGTGTTAGATGTATGGTTAACATTAGTTTCATTTATTCTATGTGTTTGTTATGAGATGCTTAACCTTGTAATGGACTTCTTAACCTTAATTAATCATGGCGATGGTTATGTGGCCTGGGGTATTCCTAGAATGCTTTGTGGGACATAGGAAAGATGGGTTATGGTAGGGGATAAGTAGAGAGCTATTAAGGTTTGGAAGATACCTTAGAAGGTTAGACATAACTTCAGAGAATAAAATGAGAAGGTTAGATACCTCATATGAGCAGGGGATTCTACTATTGGATAGAGCTCTCAAATATCTTTCCAATGGTATCGAACTTTCCTCATTTAGATTCTGGATGAGGAAGTTATGCCTCGTATAAGTTTGCATTGGTAAACTGCTGGAACAGGGAAGTTGGACTTCTGCAATGCGGATTGTGGATTGCGGAAGGGGAAGTTTTTCGGAAGTCGAAGTTGCATTTCTTCACCCGTAAGGCAGATTGTGGATTGCAGAAGGTCGTTTGCTAGAAAAGTTAGATTTCCGCATTTCTGCACCTGTAATGCGGATTGTGGATTGCAGAAGGTCGTCTAGCAGAAAAGTTCGATTTATGCCTTTCTGCACCCGCAATGCGGATTGCGGATTGCGGATTGCGGAAGGTTGTTTGGGGGAAAAGTTAGATTTTTGCATTTCCGCACCCACAATGCGGATTGCGGAAGGTCGTTTGGTGAAAAAGTTAGTTTTTCGCATTTCCGCACCCGCAATGCAGATTGCGGAAGGTCATCTGGCAGAAAATAAAGATTTTCGCATTTTTGCACCCGCAGTGCAGATTGTGGACAACGAAAGGACGCAATTGCGGATTGTGGAAAAATGCAGTGCAGATTACGGATTGCGAAAGGACGCAATGTGGATTGCAGATTGCTAAGGGATGAAATTGCGGGTTATGGAAAGACGAAATTCGGATTGTAGATTGCGGAAAGACGCAATGCGGACTATGGATTGCGGAAAGGCACAATTGCAGACCGCGGATTGAAAAGGTGAGTTGCGGATATGAGTCCAGTGCTGTTGTGTGTAGTTTTGGAAGTAAAAGAAGAAGAAAAAAAGTAACGCCGGATATTCGATTCCCTCAGAAGGCCACAAGGGAGGTTCGGGGATGTTACATTGGAGGTATCTCTTCCTTGACCTTCACACAATGTAACCAGGTAACACTCATCACGTTAGGCATAAATCCATGAAAAATGGATATGGGACCAAGTAAGACAATTTTTTTTAACAAGGATGCTACTTACAGAATTTGTGCATATCCTGTAATTGGTAGTAGATAGTCTAGTCTACGATTTGTTGTCAATACTACTCAATTGTACTGAAAAATCAAATCAAATGTAGAAATGAGATTGAAATGTGTGCAATTTTGGAAGAATGATATAAGCCTTGATTTTCTATAGTCGCTTTATAGAAAACCACTTTATTCAAAGCCAACATGGTATGACCAACTCGGTTGCACATGTTTTCGAACAAAAACTATAATTTTTCTTGGTTACCAAGTATTTGTTTATTCGTAGTTGTTTATCGATCATTAAATGTGTGCAAGTAGGAAAATCAACTCGAATTAGTTGTTGGTGTTTATTAATTCTATTTATTTTGTGCATCACTAATGCTACAACTGCTACCATTTGATGTTTTATATTATTTGGTACTTTTGGGTAGCTTGTAGCATTCCTTAAAATATGCCTAAGTGGCATTTGAGCTTGTGTAACATCCCTGATCATTTTCCACAATAGTTGCATTTGATTTTTTATAGTAGACACAAACTGACAATGGTTTCATGTCGGATCCTCCTTTAATCTCATAGTGATAGGACTATCTTAAAATGGATAATAAAATCCAAAATAACAAGAGGCAAGCGCAATGCAACCTGTTACTTCCTCTAGTCTAACTTGATGGAAAATTTTGCAAAAAAACCATCCCCAATCTAGTAACATATAGGTGGACAACAATTACAGATGGTTACGCTATGAAATTAGCTCAAGTGTATTTTGATTTCATGCCCAAGAAATAACCATATTTGGATTTGTATTTTGTTATTAGTGGTGCATGAAGGGATTTTTCACAGAAATATCATCTCCAAGATAATAAATCCAAATCTGGTAATTTTTTTCGTCAATTGGGTGATAATGGTTAGTTTGCTCCTTTGTCCATTTAAAATTTTTCAAATAAAAGACATACATGTTTGTATGCAGCATCCTAAGCAGCTTCTATCATCTTTTGTCTATGGCAGAAGTGGATAATTTTTCAAGTGCATTATTGCAGGAGAAAGTCCTGGACAAGAAGAACTGTATTGGGACAAGGAAGAAGATGACAGGGAAGAAGATAGTGAATCGTACACCAAAAATTTGCAATTGAAGTTCCCCTTACTGAGATCCAAGTCCTGTTCTTGTACATGCTCTTGTACATGCAAGGAGTATCCTTCCCCAACACTATTGTAGCTTTTGCCAACGCTAAACTGAACATTTTCTCGTACTTGTACACAGTAATGGCCTTTATCTCAAGTTGGAAATTTACAGTTAGTGGAGCACCTTCGCTCCTTAGTAAGTAGTCGCACTCTAAATTTCCAACCTGAGAACAAGCCCATTACTATGCCTACTCTTTTCCTCGAAAAGGAGATCAGTGATGACCAATTCAGAAAATTTAGAAATTACATCAATATGTATTCATAGCATATTGAGAGAAGAATATAGAAGGTACAACATGTGCATTAGGTGAGGCTTTCGCAAGGCAAGTCGAGAAGGATCAACTTGATATAAAATTGTATAAGGAAAATTGAGAATGATGCACTTGATATAAACAAGGATGGTGAATAGACAAACAATGATGGAAAATAGCCAATGGAAGTGACAAAGGTGTATGGTGGCAGTGACAAAGACAGTGTAGAGGTGGCTAGCAATCAATGCATGGCATGGAAATTGAGCCCATTCATTAAATGCATTAAGTAAATGCCTATGCCTCCCTCTTAAACAAGCTATTCAAAAGTGTCAAAAATATAGAATAAACAAGCACCTCTCTGGCAATAACACTTCAAAGTGATAACCAATAACACTTCTTATGATGAATAAATTAATTTTAAAATTTTAAGAAAATTAAAAAATTAATTCTATGATATAAAACTATATGAAAAGGTAAAAAAATTATGTTCAAACGAAAAACTAATATGCAGACTGCATATAGAATACAATAAACTTGCCATAGCCTTAGGTAGATATAATAAGAAACATAGAGTCTCTACTATAATTTTAATGAATATGACTCCATAAAGAAAGGTTTTTACGAAAAAAATGAGATTGACTTGATAAGATTACAAGTGATTCAAGATGCCTAATAAGTGTCGTATGGAACTAAGTGGTCTCGTTGCCCATATATAAGAAAAGACTCACAAAATGCAATAAAGACTAAATCACATGAATCGAAACATGAACATTTAATAAAATAAAAAAATTCATGTTAACATGTCATGCTAATCATATATCTTTAAATAAGCATAGTGGTTTGAGAGAAAAACTTAAATTATATTAAAAAATAATACAAAAGTGATTTTTCGGGGTAACAATAAAAGCTTTATAATAGTTTATTCAAATTAAAAGTTATTTACTCAACTCAAGCCTTTAAAATATATGTTTATAAGATGTAAAATTAGGTGAGTGTGAATAAGCTTCAATTAAATTAAATTATGTAGCTTTAAAAAAAATTAAAAATGTGTAAATAATGTGAAAATGCTTTATTTTTAAATGAAAGTTAAAGATGGTAAAATTTGATAAATTATCCAAATCTAAAATTATCGGTCTATTCTTATTCATTGATATATCTATTTCTAAGAGGTGAATAAAAATGTTAAAAATGGAGTTTTTAGTTAAATTATTTTTTGTAAGATGTGAATAAAAAATGTTAAAAATGAAGTTTTTAGTTAAATTATTGCATTCGCCACAATACCCAAATATTAATTGATGACTTGCAAGTCAAAATATTGGTAACATTGTAGAAACATCAAATAAACTCAAATAAGCTTAAATAAGAGCATACAAGCATTATTAAGCATTGATAAAGACAAAAGTCCTTAACGAGGTAAATCAACCAATCCACCAAGACCATATCGCTGAGTGACAAAATCAATGGAAGATTAAGCATCTAAAAAAGAAAAAACATAAAACCAAACAAAAATAAAAAGGCCAATGAACACAAATCACATTAGAACCCTGGCCAGTGAAGCAAACATGAAGGCCAACGAATAAAACAATTACTTGGAAAAGAAGGCCAGTGAGGTCTGGAACCAGGAAGGCCTACGTTGACTTGGTCAGGGAGGCTAATGCTGCCAACGAAGAGTTGGTATCTCAGGTCAGGGAGGCCAACTTTGCCAAGGCCAACTTTTGCGCGTTGAGTACAGGGAGATTAACTTGCGGGGGCCAACGCTGCCTTGGGAGAGCTGTTCAGGCGAGCCGAGGTTGCCAAAGCTGCCTTGGAACAATAGAAACAGTAAGTATTGTCTATGCACACCAATGGATTTTAAGTATCACATGGTGTTTATCATATATTTCAATTTCAGGGTAGTGTTGTCTTAGATGAATTAGGCTTTTATCCAGCTTTATTATTATTTAATAAAAAAAAGCATGCATGTAGCTTATAGTCCTACCATTAAATTGCGATTCGCAGTTTGGGGCTCCTTGATTAATTGCACCCTGAGGTCTTTAAGTTTAGCATTAGGAAGTTTCATGGCTTTCCATTTTTAGGCCTATTTCAATTGTTTCAATCTATGGACATAAAGTTTATTTGTGAAACTAAATTGTGTGTGTTTTTTTATTAATACTTTTGCATCGTCGGTATTGAATTATATTTTTTGATATAAGTTTTCTGGTTTTTACTTCTTTTGTCTATTCAAACTTTTGAAACAGAAACACAATTTTTGTTCACTTATATAGTGAAAGAAGCAAAATGTGAATGTATATTTGTTAAAAGGAAAACAAATATCATTAAATAAAGCTGCTAGTTTTGATGAGTTATTTTAGTTAAATCCTTTTGAAATATATTATTTCATACATAAATATTTAATATTTTACAAAAACATATTTTAGTTATCAAATATTTATTCATAAATCTTATTAATTTTAAAAAGATAACAAATTAACAATGATGTAAAGTTATATAACAACAATTACTGTAAAATCATAATCAAACTTAACATGTTAGAAAAATGTACACACTTAACTTAACATCTTAGAAAGAGGTACACACTCGTTCTAACTTTCTCTCTTGCACTTAACATCTTCCCTTTGATTTGATAAACTAGTATACATTCATTTTAACTTTCTCTCTTGCACTTCACATTGTGTGGCTATTCAGGTATTTATGCAATATCAAATTGTTATGATTTCTATGTTCAAATATTTACTCTAGTTAATAAACTATTAAATTGCATTTTCTAGCTCATTTACATTTTTTTTTAAAAGATGTTAGAAGTTTAAAATTTTCACAATTTTTAATATATTTTCAAATACTTACAATATATATATATATATATATATATATTTTTAGTTTCTTAATTCTAAAGTTATTAGAATTAGTGAATCTTAAATGTGTAGCAGGTAATGCTATATTATACATTTAAAATAAAAATAAAATATTTTTTAAAAATAATTAAAATGCATATAGAAATATAAAAACTATATTTAAATTACAAATAACAAGTGATTCGGGCATTTATATAAATCAACCAAACGAGAGTATATGTGTATCAACTATTTAAAGTTGAGGGCTAAAGCGTGTTCATCATATTTCTTAGATTTGATGACATTGTGTTTGCATACTTATTTCAACAATACAAGGTATGTATGAGAGGAAAAGATAATAAGCAATGGGTATATAAAGAATTTTATTGGTTTACAAGTCTAGATTTATGATTTTGTTGTCTCTTTTATATTTATATATATATTATGTTAATGAAATTTTTTCTTATCATTATTTAATATGAAATTTATTTATATTATATTCATGAAAATATTTATATCATTGAATTTTTTTAAAATTTAAATTTTTTATAAATAATATTAATAAATGACAAATTTATATATAATTTAAATAATTAAATCTATATAATAAGTTTATATACTTTGTGGTTAAACTTCAACTCATGACAAAATATAAGTTAAATATCATTATCATAATCATATGAAAATATCATCATAAAAGGATTTAAAAAATAATGATGAAGATATATGCATTGTAGTTAGGCTGAGCACACATATGTTTCGTTGAAATAAGTTTAATATATCGATGTTATATATTTTTTTATTAATTCTTTGGAATGAAAGATAATGAAATTTGGGGCATTTTAGAAATGGTTATGATTTTGTAGGACATGAACACTTAACTTTTGTTTTGGACTTTCATTTTATTATTATTTATATTTTAATTAACAATTCTAAAAGCTTTGTATCATTGTTGAAAATTGTTCTTCTCATTGAGATCTTCTAACAAATTATTATTGTGCATCTAAAAGAGAGTTTGGTGTGTGGAAATCACGTCAACACCTTATAATTTATCCATTTGGAGTTAGTAATGTTTTAAGTCCACTAAATACTTCTAGAAGCATCATGAATATTTTGACAGGGTTTTTAAGCCCTAAACCTGACCCTAATCAGACAAAAAATCCAATGGCATATTCACAACATTTTTAGATCACTAATCATAAATAAATCAACACCACACAATTATTTTAGCCTGGAACTAAGTTATTTAATGAGATGTTGGTTATCGTGTTTCTACCCCTTCTACAACAATTTGTGAACATGGGCACTAATTCAAAAATGAATATAGAAACATTTTCTGTAATATCCTTGGGAATATTCAACCAAGATATTAACTCTAACTTCAAATTTTTGATAAAATGCACTAGTCAAATTTTTGACAAATTTTTCGAGCAGAGTAGGAAGTAAGTGATGGGTACTGAGGCAAGATATGAGGATGGTAGGATGAACATTCAATTCTGGAAAATGTATGAATTGAGGTGAAGAAGCAGGTCAAAAGATCAAATCAGAGATGTCCTATGCACCATGTACCAGAATCATTCACTTTTCAACAACAGTGTGCACTGTTGGCTACTTCGAGGCTTCCTGGGCAGCTGGCATATGCATACTAGACAGGTGGGAATACTGGGAGTCCAAGGCTTATATATGACAGTAAAATAATTTCAATGGATGCACTGGACAATATTCGGAAATATTTTGTAGAGAGTAGGAGTGGTTTGGAAGTTTTAAGCTAATTGAGGATTGCTGAGCTAGTTAATTTCCAATCTTTACAAAAATGGGTTAAATGCTTCCAAATTCATAAAGTAAGGACTGATATGGTAAATAGAATGTATTATTAACATCCTACAACCTACAGAAAGAAAAAATGACACTCATAATGAATTTGGCAGTCATTTTAGTAAAATTAGTCACTAAATAGTGCTCAATGAGCTAGTCTTTCAATCTGGATTACTAAATGGATTTCATTAACTGAAATTGTTAACACCCAAAAAGTGCTCACTAGCTCATTCCCTTATTCACATGACCCATTTGTCCACTTTTTCCACCATTTGAGCCTCTAAAACCATCAAAAGGTCACCAAAAAGACCATAATACACCTTTTCCCCCTCAAAGTATATATTTTTCCTCAAAAAACACAAAAAAACCCTCAAAAAGGGTCCAAAATTCCCCAAAATATTAAAAGGGAATAAAAATATAAAAAATATTCAAAAAAGGAAAAAAAGGAAAAATAGACCTAAACCATGTTGGTTAATACCATTGGTTTCCTTAAAATCACAATGGTATTCCCCATCACCAAAAACTATAAAAAGGTGATAGGGGCTCCTCACTTTTCATCTATATTTCATCCTATCCTCATGTTGCCAAAATCCATCTTGAGCTTTGCCCATCTTTTGAGCTTTTCCCAACCATTGAAGCATTGGAGAAGAAGAGACCATTGGACATTGGAGCTTCTCAACCTTGGAGCTACTCAAAACTCACCATCCTCACCATTTGAGGTAATACAAGAGTTTTAATTTTTATTTACATGTTTATGAATCAATTTTAGTTATTGTTATTAATCTAGATTTCTTTATTTTACTGTTTACTGTCATCAACATATAGTTCATATTTGCTTATTTACATTGCTTTATTTGAGACTGCTGCTACTAGTTAGCAGGTGCATCCTTGCACATGCTTGGTTGAAAAACCAAGCAACCGTTTTTGGTGACTCGACTATTTTTTGAATTTAAAATTTTTGCTTTAGATCTTTATTTTAGTTGTTTTTCCCATTTAAAACTGTAGATCTGCCATACTAGTCAACTTCTTGATAGTTGCCCTAGCCATTGGCCCTTTCTGCAGCCCAAAACAACCCGAAATTTCAATTTTCGGGTTCGTTTTTCACCGGCCATTTTTCATTCGTACATCATGACTTTCGGCACCCACAGTCGTGCGATCCATTGCGACTGTGAGCCTTTTTTCCGCGTGGTCCATCGTGACTTTTCGAATGTTTCACGCGCGGCTCATCGTGTTTGGGCGACCTTTTCCCGTGCGGCACATCGTGACTATTTCGCATTTTCCCGCGCGGTCCATCGCAACTGTTTTACATTTTCCCGCGCGGCTCATAGTGACTTTTTGAACACTGCACCGTGATTCACATAGCAGGTTTTGCCCACATCGCCCATGGCTCATTGCGGGTTTTGACCCGACAGCCGCGATATTTCCTGTTTCATTTCGGCCCATTTTTTCAATTTTTTTTTTCCCAATCAACTTATTTTTCTAGCATCAATTTCTGCAATTTTTTACAGCCCACTATGTCATGATTGTAGCATTATTAAATTGATATTTGTTAGATACTTTATTTATCTTTTTGAAAATTTTCGGTTAATTGAAAGAAAGATTTTTTAAGTATTTATGAGATTCTAAGTTTATACATTGCAAAGTTAGAACCATATTTCTAAAGTTGCTTAATATTTTGCCCAAGAAAGACTCTAAAAATCCATTTATTTTTACATCTTTTATTTGCTTTACTTTTAAAGAATCCATATATTTTGAAAATGTTATTAAAGCATTTACATTTGAAACGTCTTTCATTTTTTCGCAAATTGAATTCATTATTTTAGTTTGTGATTAAATCGCCCATGCGAGGCACATTGTTTTGGTATACACCTACACCAGCATACAATCTATCATAATAATTTCAAGTAAGCCTTAAAAGTTACCTTAACTCAACCAACTTTCTAACCCCACTTGGGGAACACAAAAAGAATTTTGTAGCTAGGTAGGACTGAGGGGATAAGTATCCAAATAACACCCCTCACTCATTTTTCATGTTGAGACATAGTGATTGACATTTAGGGTACCAAAATCCCTTATTACTTGTTGACACGGTTTCACACCAATTCAACGGGAAAGCCTCTCCCTTAGGAGGGTTGAAGTAGACAGACTGGTTCCGAAAGCCTGAGTGGAAAACCGCAATCCATTCAGTAACCAAAGGATACCTTTTCATAGTTCTTGTTGTACCACCCTTATGGGAGTACAACGACGATAGAACCAAACTGCAGATTCACCCAACCGAACATGTCATTAACATGGTATCTTAGTGGCCATTCTTTTAGGATTGTCTACCCGGTGTCCCTCCTGGTAGGGGGATATCTAGCCTTTGATTCTACAATTTATATTGTCTGACTTGGATTTCATCACCTTGCATAGGATATACCTTGTCGAGTCATAATACTTTTTAGTTAGGTGTTTGCATGCTCCATTACCTCCCTTTGGTCATAAAGTACACCTTTTTCTATTTTTAGGAGTTGTTTGCATGTTGGTTTCCTGACCACATTTTTTTATTACTCCACTTACTATAGCATAACTGTTATAGTAAGTGTTTTGAGGTTGGTTTTTTTGGCCTGAGTGCCATTTATTTTTTATGCTCCCCTCTTGCACACACAGTTGCATTAGGGCTTTAGAGCTTTCCACTCACCACCACCTAGTAGTTTTTATTCACCAATTGTCACCATTGATTCCCCGAGACGTTCTCGACACTTCTGGAGAGACCCCCCGCAGTATGGCTCCCTTGAATCCACACGTCATCGGAATAGAGCCACGTCATCTGATTCTGACGCACCTCATTTTACATCTGATTCTGAGCTAGAATCTGAAAATCCCACATACACCACACCCACTAGCCCCATGGCTGGTTCACATTACGACAACTTTTTCATAGGGGTTGTTGGTGGAACATCATCCACCCTCGCCACCAAAACTAACACCATGGTAGCCACAACTACCAAATCTCCCTTAGGGATGCCTAATATGGGACCTACACCTACACTAGGTATGCCTACCATGGAACCCCTTCCTGATACAGGACCCCCATCTAACTAAGGAATGCCCACTATGGAAACTATACATACTATCCCTACTACCACTCAGATTCAAACACCTCTTGGACATCTTCCCAACCCATCTGTGACTCCCGTTGCACTTGGTGGCGTAGGCCCCTCCCACACTCTTATGGATGGAGGGCACATACTGCCCATGACAAATATTCCCCTAGGGGCCAGTGGCCTAATACATAATGCCACCACCAACACTTATACCCCCATGACAACATCACACCCCTCCGCCAGTCTGCCATTTATGGCTAGCCTTAACCTACCAGACTTGGCTAGGCCAACAAATGATCCCATCCGACATGACCCTACTTGGCCCCCCATGCCCACAAAGCTCCCCTCAGACATCCCAAAATTTGAAGGAAAAGCTGGGGAAGACCCCCAAAACCATATCATGTCGTTTCATCTATGGTCTTCCTCAAACTCCATAGTAGATGATTCTATTCGACTTAGACTTTTACAAAGAACTTTCACTGGCTCTGCAGCCACATGGGATGCACCCCATGTTTACATCCCTTGCCTCGACTTTCCTTTAGTTTTTTCAACTACCTGTACGCTATGATGCAGGAGTGGAAATACTTTTGTCTTGTAGACAGAACACTGCTACACACATCACCGATCATATCCATGAGTGGCGTCAGCGCCGTAGTCTCTGCAAGATAAATCTTGACGACCGTATCTTTTTGGATTGGTTCCTCAAATCACTCCTCCCTCTCATAGCCAAGGATGTAGCTTCTAAATGACCCCAGTCTGAAGAAGAAGCCATCTTAAAAGCTCAGCCGTTTGACCTCATATATGCCTAGTCTGGATATCTATACACCATTTTACTCGACGCCCCACGTGGTGATCCATGCCGAAATGACACATCGGGGGCATCCCATGTCACCGATGGTATTATCGGCCAGGTTATGGTGCAAAATAAACCTTTTACCATGATGAGTACAAACAACGCCCTAGACCTTTCTAGGGATACATCTCATTCTGGAGCTACAACTTTGTATGCTCTAGTAATGCACACCCACCACACTCATGGACCCTCATGTCCACCAGAGTGTTATGGGCAAGCACCATCAGCTTATGCACCATCTCCATATTATAACCAGCAGGCCCATCAGACTCCGGTTCGACCACAAGCCCACTTAGCTTATTATCCTCAACAAACAACACCTCTTGCTCCAACACTTCCAGTAGCTCAGGGTTACCCACAACCGCAACAAGCACCAGGTCCACCTCATAACCCTCCTACTTACTACCCATCATAGCCTACTCCAGAGCCTACAATACCTCAAAACCCACCTACTGCACAAGGGCATGTATACGCACAGCAAAACCAACCTCAAAACCAGAACAACCAGCGTAATCAAGGAGGTCAACAGAATCGCGGAAGAGGAAGAAACCGCTGAAATAACCAACAACAAAACCAAGGAGGACAGCCACCTAATCCTCCCAATAATAATAACGCTTCTCCTACAAATCAAAACCCTGATCGCCCACCAAAAAAAGGAAAAAACCCTAATTTAAGAACAAACCACCCGTGTTCCATATGTGGAGTCTACAGCCATTACACACACAATTGCCCCCATTTGGACAGAGCGCGTGAACTCTGGACCGATGACGCCCAACAAAAAGGACATGTTACACAACCAGCAACCCCCTCCTCAGCCACAACCCATGATATTGCAAACTCCCCTACCAAATAAAGGGGTGGTAAACACCCGTCCAATGGATCCCCCACAAGTATCTGCTGCAACACAACAACAAATTACCTATGCGGCAACCGATTACTAGTATACAGAGACCAACACTCACCATTTGCTTATGATGTCATTAAATGATGTCAATCTCCAAACGCGTCGAAACCAATACACCCCTACTGCACCTAAAAATGTTCTCCCTATGATTGAACAACCAGTTCAGAACGCACCTACATCGTTCATCTCCACAGTCAGACCCGGATTATACTCGGAATCACCTATGACTTCCACATTCCAATCCATCCTACCCCCTTTGAAGATAACCGAGATATATGATTTGTGCACCCTCTCGCATAACACACAGGTACTAAACCAACAACCCCCTTTACTCCCGCAACCACCCTTAGTGCTTATATTGGAGAAAACTCACTATGGCTTGGGGTAGACCACTACAGATAGCTGACTACCAGAAATTAACTCAATTCTCATAACTATGCTATTATAAATGACAATGCTAAGATAATGGAGAATGTAACCAACCTCGATTGAAATGTTTGATGTAGATCCCCAAACATGGATGTTTTCCCTAGTGGAGTCACCATTTCTGTATTGGAGAAAACTCACTATGGCTTGGGGTAGACCACTACAAACAGCTGACTACTAGAAATTAACTCAATTCTTAGAACTATGCTATTATAAATGACAATGCTAAGATAATGGAGAATGTAACCAACCTCGATCCAAACGTTTGATGTAGATCTCCGTTGGAGCTTTCAATCCGTGCACTTGAATCTACAAATTAGTCTTGACAGCCAATACACAACAAGTACATATAATATATAAACGACATTAACATCATCAATAGCAATGGTCAATGATATTATAAGTAAATTCAACCCAATGTAGAATAAACAACATTCACAACATTAATGGACGAGAATATGAGTATTTCTATTAATAAACAAGAAGAAGTACAAAGTGATACGAACTCTTGTCGGCAACCAATCTGAACCAAGATATGGATCAATCCACTTGTGCCTCCACCACTTCAATCCTCCATGAATGACAAACTCAAACTATGGTAGGAGTTTGGAAGGTGAACTTAAGGGGTTCACAACTACAAGGATCAATTAGTGTAGACTCAAGATAGGGAAGAAATCCACCAGAGTTCTTTTTCTCTTCTTTCTCCTCCTATCCATAAGCCATATGTGCTCAATATATAGTCCTCCCAAAGGTAAGTGAAAGGACACATCAAGGCGTTTCTTGGGCAGATGGAGGGTCAAAGGTCACGCAATAACCGCTTTTTTGGAGTAAGGTTCGATATGCCCACAAAGCAGGATATAACATGATGTGCCAATTGTTCTTGCTTTGTTGGATGGTACGCTAGAGAATGGTCTTCAAAGACTCATTAGCTGCTTCAACTTAACCATTCCCTTGGGGATAGTAGGAAGATGAGTGTTCTTGACGAAACCCAAGCTTGAGAGACAAATCCTCCATCATCTTGTTTTAGAAATGACTGCCATGGTCAGTGATAATCTCTTTCGGGATACCGAACCGAGTGATAATCTGATTGAACACAAAATGGGCTGCAGTAGCACCATCAGCTTTTACAGTAGGCATGGCCTCAACCCATTTTTAAAAATAGTCCATGGCCACTATGATATGGTGATTCCCCCCAGCCGAAGCTAGTTTGCAATCCATGTAGTCCACCCCCCACTTAATGAAGGCATCGACGATGACGACCAGATGAAGGGGGGCTGGATGCGAGTGTATATTCCGAGAGAACACCTAGAAAGGGTGGCATCTCTTCATAGCGTTAACACAATCCTTAAATATTGAAGGCCAAAATTAACCAGCTCACATAATACGCTGGGCTGTAGCAAGCCCGGATAAGTGACCACCACACGCCCCTGCATGGCAATCATTAAACACCCGCTCCGCTTCTTCGTGAGTTAAGAAACGATGAAGAATAGAATCCTTTCCTCAGTGATACAAAGTGTCACCGACGATGGTATAGTCTTTAGCGTGATGTTTCACACGCCATCACTCATCTCGTGAATAATGCGGAGGAAACTTCAAAGTTTTTAGATATACAATGACATCCCTATACCAAGGGTCCTCGGACGAGATAACAAATAAGTACTCATCCAAAAAGGAATCTTCATGAATGACATCCTCATCATGTCTAGGGAGGTCCGACATAAGCTCAGCAAACACCAACGATTTCACCGAAACAAAATCGAGATCGAACTCCTGAAGGATTACAATCCATTTATTATACTTCCCCCCTATAAGGCGTCATGATAGCACGAACTGAAATGGATTGATGTGAGCTACAACTGTGGTTGTTCTAAGCAAAATGTAATGTCGTAACCGCTGGATTGCATGGACAGTCGTAAGCACCAACTTTTCCATGTGAGTAAATCTTAGCTCAGCATCGACTAGATTTTGACTGAGGTAATAGATAACATGCTCGATGAGCACGTCATCAACCTGAACCAAGCCCATGCCAATCGTCTATTGAGACGCATCCACATAAAAGCTCAAATCTCGTGCGAAGTTTGGTGGACTAAGCACAGGGGCCGATACCAAATATTTCTTAAGGCCTTCGAAAGACTGTTGGGCTCGCTCATCCCAGATAAAAGGTGTGTCTTTCTTCAATAAGCACGCGAAACCTTTGGTAAGATTAGCATAATTGACTACAAATCGACGCATAAAAGTAGCTCTCCCTTGGAGGCTCTGAAGTTGTAACAAATTGCGCGGAGGAGGCAACCGAAGTATTGCCCCAACTTTTAGAGGATCAACTTTAATACCTTATTTTGAAAATATAAAGCCTAGAAGGAGACCAGTCCTTACAGCGAAGATGCATTTATTGGGATTCAATCGAATTTTGTAGTGTATACATCGTTCGAGAATCATACGGGGGTGCTTGGGGTGGTCCGCTCTCTTGCGAGAATGGCCAGCAAGATCATCCAAGAAAACATCCATAATCTTCTTAAGATCGTGAAAGGCGTAGGTCATGGCTCATTGAAACGTAGGCACGACGTTTTTAAGGCTGAAGGGCATTTTCCGATATGCAAATGTTCCCCAGGGACAAATGAACGCCATCTTATGTTGATCCACGGGTTTGATTTGAATTTGGTTATAGCCTGAAAATCTGTCCATAGACAAAAAAATCTCACTCCCTGCACAAGCATCCAAGATCTGATCAATGAATGGCGTGGGGAAGTTGTCTTTCAGACATGCACGGTTCAAATCTCTAAAATGAGTGCATATGCAGATCGTTCCCTGCTTCTTATCCATAAGAGCGGGATTTGACACCCATTCGGTAAGGGGAACGGGGTAGATGAAACCAGCTTTGAGCAGTTTCTCCACCTCTGCCTTGATAGCGGCTGCCTTCCTAGGTTTCACAGCACGTAAGCATTGTCGAACCGGTTTAGCATTAGGATACGTTCTAATCTCATGTTCAACAATGCGGGGGTCTATTCCTGGCATCTCCTCATATGACCAGGCGAAAGCTTCCCGGAGTTCTGTAAACAAATCAGTGTAAATAACAATCTCCTCAGGAGTGCAATCGACACCGATATAGACATTATCCACCTTTTCAGGAGTACGAGAGATGTTGATCGACATAGTTGGGGAAATATTGGCCATATTCCCCTCCACAAAAAAATCATGCGACTCCAAAAGAGCCACAGGGTAACCAACCATCTCTGCTAGAGTCATCCCAAACTCTTCTTGCTCAGCGAGCTCGAGGTTGGGAAGGAAATAAGAGTGATGATGTATATCCTCCCAAGGCCTCTCACTACCACACATGGCCTCCATAATAGCTTCATCAGATGGCAAAGTATCATCAAGGCAGTCGTGAGAACAAGATGAGTTGGATGCCCAAACTGGCAGTGTAACAAGATCTTCTTCGACTGTCTGAGAAGAAGAGAGATCTGGTTCTACAACGGCTTGTTGAATATGCTCGTAAGCAAGCTCGGCTACAGACAATGGTACAGACAATGGCATAGATTGTGGATTGCAGAAGGGGATGTTTTCTGGAAGTTGAAGTTAGATTTCCACATTTCTACACCTGCAATGTGGATTGCGGATTGCAGAAGGTCGTTTGGAGGAAAAGTTATATTTATGCATTTCCGCACCCACAATGTAGATTGCGGATTGTGGAAGGTCGTCTGGTGGAAATGTTAGATTTCTGCATTTCCACACCCACAATTCGGATTGCGGATTGCAGAAGGTCGTTTGGCGGAAAAGTTAGATTTCTGCATTTCTGCACCTGCAATGTGGATTGCGGAACGTCGTTTGGAGGAAAAGTAAGATTTCCGCATTTCCGCACCTGCAATACAGATCGCGTATTGCAAAAATTCATTTGTGAAAAAGTTAGATTTCGGCATTTGCGCACCCGCAGTGCGGATTGAGGAAAGATGTAGTGGGGATTGCGGAAGGACGCAATGTAGATTGCGGATTGTGGAAGGACGCAATTGCGGATTGTGGAAAGACGCAATGCGGATTGCGTATTGCGAAAAGACACAATGCAAGATGCGGATTGCGGAAAGGCACAATTGCGGACTGCTGATTGCAAAGGTGAGTTTTGGATCCGATTCCAGTGCGGTTGTGTGTAGTTTTAGAAGTAAAAGAAGAAAAAAAACTAATTTCGGATCTTCGGTGGCCTCGGAAGGCCACAAGGGAGGTCCGGGGACATTACAGAGTGGTATCAGAGCTTCAGTTGCAGCACTGGGACTGTATGGGCCAAAGTATAAGCTTCAGTTACAACACTCGGGTTGTTAGGGACGAACTATGGAAGAAACTGCACATAATAAAATGCTCGTGGCACAATTTGACCTAACAAAAATCTTGTTTATTAATGGTTTAATGAGTAATTTCCAGATTGTATGGATGTTTCAAGTTCTATGTTGTCTAATAAACATTTATATCATGCACAGTGATTGCAGCAGGTATAGTTGAAGCATACAACAAGGCGATGTGTCAGAAAGCAAGAATGGTGATCAATAATGATGCACAAAATCCCTACGAGTTGGAAGAGGACATGCTGGGGGAAAACGTGCAGGAAGAGCACGCAAAAAAAACATCTAATGGAAGAAGGGAGCGGGTGAATCCCCAGGACTTGGTTGAGACCATGGTAAGATTTAATGAGAGGCTCATAAAGGTGCAAGAAGAGAAGCACCAGCTCAATGCGGCCATTCTGCAGAGCTTCACTGACATGCATCAAAAAGTAAACATGGGGTCCAATCCAAGAAATATGGGCCAAGAAGAAAGGGATGCAGTTACCCATTCTAGAGGTTGTTATAGGAAGAGGACTCCAAGCCATAAAGGGGGTTCCGTGAGCCGAAGGAACAAGAAATCCTCTTTGGGATCTTTTGCCAGCAGGTCAGAACACTCTAGAGACTCTCAAAGAAGTCCAAGACACACTTAAAATCGGACTGAGTGAAGAAGGAGGTTCAGAGGGATCCCACAGGGAGAATTCAGGAAAGTAAGAGATCCTACTTTTGATGGAGAAAGAAAGACAGGCTAGGAGGCAGAGGCATGGATTCTTGGAATGAAAAAGTATTTCAAAATGCATGATTCTTCAGAAAGTGAGAAGGCTAGATTTTCCATTTACAATCTAAATGGAAGAGCTTCCATTTGGTGGGAACATCTCATGAAGGTAAAGAGAACCAATGAAAGGAGGACCAGCTGGGAGCAGTTTAAAAGATACTTTAAGGAGAAATACCTATCAGCTAGGTATTATGACAACAAGAGAAAGAAGTTCAATGAACTGAGGTTGGGGCAAAATTCCATGGAGGAACATGTTCATAAATTCTTGGAACTGTTAAGGTATGTAGACTACATCAAGGATGAAAGGGTGAAGATTCAGTGTTTCCTTGGAAGCCTACCAGATAACTACAGGGATAGGATTGAGTTTGTCCATCCACTAAGTTTGGATGAAGCCATTAGAATGGCCATGCTCTATTCAGAGAAGAACACAGGGAAGACAGATACTCAACCAGCATGGAAAGGAAATCCCAAAGGAGGATTTGAACCAAGGATAAGTGGCTTCAAACCACCTTTCAAGAATCAGTACCGAAACTTTCCACAGGGACAACCAGTAGGAAGTAGGTTCAAACTAGCTGTAACATCAGAGAACACATCAAAAGGACCAGTTCAGTGTTGGGTATGTGGAGACAACCACATGCTTAGAGATTGCCCAAATCGAAGAGGGAATCCCCAAATTTTACACAACTTGGGAGAAGCAACCACAATAGAAGATATGGCCAGATCCACACCTCGAATATATGCAACATTGGATGATCACCAGGAAGACCACCAATCAGCAGTGGTAGAAGTTGAAGGTAATATTGATAAGCAATCTATTTCTGTTTTAATTTATCCAGGATCCACTCATAGTTATGTGTCCCCTAAAGTGGTTGAAACATGGGTGCTTCACTCAATAAACCACTATGATAGCATGTTCGTTCATGGCATATGAAATAATACCCCTCCCAATATTCCTTCCCAATTTAAAAAACCCCTATTTTCACTAGATATTGTATGTATCAATTTTTTCATTAACATTTTTTATACCCGTTTATATTTCTAACTAATATATTGATATGATACCCCTCTTATGACCCCACATGAATTCTACAATGCACCTTGCTTCTTTCGATGTATATTGTGGATGCACATTACTTCACCCAAATGCAATTACTCTACCACATATCATTATGATTTGAAACATCTAATGGTCTAATGAAGAGATAGGAGATCACTTCTTGTATGTCACTAGAGCCAATGCACATAGTACAACATTTAGATTGCATGTTGTAGTTCCCCAATCACTGACTAAGCCTGTTGTAGGCTAGGTATACAAGGCCCCAGGGCCTGTAACAAGCTCTAGGAGGATAAATAAACCTCCCAAGTCCTGTAATAGGCACGAGTGGTTGGGTATTCAATCCCCCAAGGCCTATCGGGGGCCTATAATAGGCCCTGGAGGCTTAGAGCCTCCCAAGGCTATTGGTAACAATTGGCTAAGTGTTATTGGTAACAATTGGCTGTCAATGACCACTGTCTCTTGAGTATGATAGACTGGAAACTCACTTCACCATGAAATCCCTGGCCTCAAGCATGCCTCAAGACATGATTTCCCTATGTACTGGTAAGATTGAGCCTTTCCTCAACCCGATTTCTCATCCGGCCGTGATCCCGCCATCTCCATTTGTCGGATATTTTTTAGCCCTCCCATATAAAAAAGACCCCAAAGTATTTTTGTATTGTTCCATTAAATAAAAAAAACCCTTTTCCCCTTAATATATAAGCAATATAATTTTTAGGTTTTCATGAATATTTAATACCGTAATATGAATGAACGTGATATTATATTGCCTTCTAGTGAAGCCCCCATGGGTTGAAAGTTGTTCACTTGGTAAAATGAAACATAGTAAGTCTTGGTTAGTTCAACTAGAAACTGGGACCAAGAGAAAGGTGAGTGAAGTAGTGGTGGAATGTTCTATAGAACTGAATGGAATTTCCACCAAGGTAAACTTGAATGTACTACCCTTAGGATCTTATGATGCCTCGATAGGCATGGATTGGTTGGAGAAGCATATATCCAAGATTGACTGCTACAAGAAGGTACTTGAGTGTATTGATGATGAAGGAAGACCAAGGTTGATTAAAGGGATTCCAAAACAAGTTTTATTAAGGCATGCTTATAGCTGAGAAAATTCTATAGAAAGGGCTGTCAATTATATGTTGTGCATGTATCAGATTCAACAGAAGATAAAGGAGCAAAGTTAGAAGACTTTAAGCTATTGCAGGAATTCCAGGATGTATTTCGAGATGAATTTATAGGACTAACACTTAAGAGAGACATTGATTTCTCCATTAACCTTGTTCTAGGGGAAACACCAAGATCCAAATCCCCTTATAGAATGAGCACAGTTGAGCTGATAGAATTAAAGATGCAGCTGCAAGAATTAATGGACAAGGAGTATATCAGACCGACTGTATCTCCTTGGGGTGCATCTGTGTTGGTTGTTAAGAAGAAGGATGGGACCTTAAGTCTATGTATAGATTACAGGAAGCTAAACAAGGTAATAGTCAAGAACAAGTATCCATTGCCAAGAATTGATGACTTGTTTGACCAGATGAAGAAATCTAAAGTGCTTTCCAATATTGAATTGAGGTCTGGCTACCATCAAATGAGGATAAAGGATGAATACATTCACAAAACAACTTTCCGAAATAGATATGGACACTATGAGTCACTGTGGTGCCATTTGGCCTAACCAATGCACTTGCTACTTTCATGTGTCTTATGAACAGTGTCTTCAGCAAACACTTGGATAAGTTTGTGATTATATTCTTGGATGACGTTCTGGTGTATTCAAAGAATGAAGAAGAGCATACTGAACATTTGAGAATGGTACTGCAAGTCCTTAGAGAACACCAACTGTATGCAAAGTTGAGCAAGTGTGAATTCTATTAGAAGAAGGTACAGTATTTGGGACATATCATTTCAGTAGAAGGTATTGCACTAGACCCAGAGAAGATTGAGGCCATAATGGATTGGCCTACTTTGAGAAATGTTGTAGATGTAAGATAATTTATGGGCCTTGCAAGGTACTACAGAAGATTCATTGAAAGTTTCTCCAAGATAGCTCACCCAATTACATCATTACAAAGGAAGGAAGTCAAATTTATATGGTCTGAGAAGTGTGAAAGGAGTTTTCAGAAGCTAAAAGAATTACTTACCAGTGCTCCTGTTTTAAAGATTGCAGATCCAAATAAAGACTTTGTGGTATGCACAAATTCTTGCATAGAAGGATTGGGTGGAGTACGTATGCAAGAAGGATTTGTAATTGGATATGAGTCAAGAAAGCTGGAGGATCATGAAAGGAACTATGCCACACATGACTTAGAGCTAGTAGCCATAGTGCATGTTGTCAAGAAATGGAGGCATTATCTTTTGGGAAGAAGATTTGAACTCAGGACAGACCACATGAGTTTAAAATATTTGTTTGACCAACCAAATCTAAATTCCAGATAGACTAGGTGGATGGAATTTCTTTGTGAGTTTGATTTGGACATTAAACATGTCAAAGGAAAGGAAAATAAGGTTGCTGATGCACTCAACATGAAATTTCATGTTGCAGCAATAAGTGTTTGTAAATCAAATTTGAAAGCGAGGATCATTGAAGTTCAATCTAGTGATGAAGCTTACTTGCAGATCAAAGAGAAGTTGTAGGAGGGAAAGGTGGATAAAAAATGTATAGGATATCAGATTGGAGAGGATGATGTCCTTATGTACCGAGATGTCGGACTATACATTCCAAACTGTGCAGAATTGAAGGAGCTTGTGTTGGGCGAGATACACCAAAATCCATATTCTGGTCACCCAGGGTATCATGAAACTATAAACGCAGCAAGGAAACAATACTTTTGGCATGGGATGAAGAAGGACATAGCAGATTATATTGCTAGATGTCAAAAGTGTCAACAGGTCAAGGAAGAGCATCAACATCCAACAATATTGTTGCCGCCATTGCCCATCCCAGAGTGGAAATGGAAAGTGATTTCTATAGACTTTATAACAGGTTTGCTCATGAATGTGAAGAAACACGATTCCATTATGGTTGTAGTGGAGAAGCTATCAAAAGTAGCTCACTTTATTCTATTTAAGTCTACTCACAAAGCCAATGATATTGCAAATATCTTCATGAGAGAGATATTCAGGTTGCATGGATTTCCCAAGGCAATAATTTCAAACAGGGACACAAAATTCACTTCCAATTTTTGGGAAGGATTATTCTAAGAGTTGGGAACGAAGTTGAATGTCAATACATCCTATCATCCTCAAACAGATGGTCAGACTAGGAGAGTAAACCAGATTCTTGAAGACATGTTAAGGATGTATGCGATGGATAAACCATCCAAGTGGGAGGACTACCTACACTTTGTAGAATTTGCGTACAACAATCGGTACCAGGCATCATCGAAGATGAGCCCTTTCGAAGTTTTGTATGGCAGAGGATGTAGAACTCGAGTAAATTGAGAAAATCCAGTGAACAGGGTAGTTCTTGGACCATAAATGATTGAAGAGATGGAACAAGAAGTTGTTAAGATCAGGCAGAATTCTAAGGAAGCTCCAGGACATGTAGAAAAGTTATGCAGATTTGAAGAGAGTGCACAAAGAATTCCATATTGGGGATCATGTTTACTTGAGAGTGAGACCAAGGAAGAGCTCCATGAAGTTGGGAAGTTGTGCCAAGTTGGCAGCCAGATATTGTGGACCATTTGAAGTCCTTGATATAGTAGGACCAATTGCATATAGGATTGCATTACCTGCTAACATGAAAGCTCATAATGTTTTCCATTTCTCTTTGCTTAAGAAATATGTACATGACCCTAATCACATCATTGATTGGCATGTGATACAAGTTTAACCAGAGGGAGAATTCAAAGTGGATCCTATATGCATACTCGACAACAAGGTTACATTACTCAGGAGGCGATCCCATCAGACAGGTAAAGGTGCAATGGAAGAACCTTAGCCCAGAGGAGGTGACCTGGGAGATGGAGGATGCCATGAGATTGAAATTCCTATTTTTGTTCATTTTTGAGAACACCGAGGACAGTGTTGTTCTAAGAGGGAGGGAGTTGTAATACCCATACCCCGCCTTAGTAATTGTTTCCCTCAATGTATGTAAATATTATGTTTGTGCGATGTGTGTTGATCCTAGTGTGGAGCTCAAGGACAAGGCCCCACTAGTAGATGTTTAAGGTTTTCTTTCATAGGCAAGTATTTGACAATGGGACTATGCATGTTCTATTAAGCCATGAAATTTTGTAATGAATGTAGATGTTTAATATTGTAATGAAATACCCAAAACTGGCTCAGTGAGGTAGCTAATGAGAAGGGGGCAAAGGTATCCAGTAGGGAGAGGTGAGGGGGTTGTGGGATGGTGACTCACCCTTCCACTTGGATAGGAGTAACCAATTTGATTCCCTGTATGGGTACGGATTCGGTTACAGGACGTGGAAAAGGTAAGCCCGCGGAGGATATTCACAGGGGATAAAATGATGCAGAGATCGGATGTGAGGGTTCTGACATTTGGAATTTTGTTTTGGCACTCAGTTCATTCATTCTAACGGTTGTTGGTTAGAGGATTCATTGTATTGGGGAGAGACCCTGAGATGTAGAGAGAGCCAAAGTAGTGAAACCGAATGCCAGAGGAATCCCATGTGTATGCGTGATATTTGAGTAAAAACCTGGAGACAGGTTCGAAGGCGGATTACAGGGCGTGAATAGCTTGAGGAAGCTATGTGAAGCCTGGAATCCCGTGAGCAGAGAGCCGAGTTGCAGGATAGAGTTTAGTCCACAACCTTGGAATGAACTAGCCTGTTTAGTAGAGGTAAAAGATTTGGGTTTAGGGTGGGAATGCTTGATAAACCTAGTGAAGACTAAAATCTCATAGAACAAGAAGTAGACCTTCTTATGCCTACCCTGAATAGTACTGGAGGGGAAGGGGCCTTGAGGGACTGTGTAGCAGAGAAGAGGGTCTTCCTTGTGTTGGGTGAGGTGGATAACGTGGGTTCCTATATGCTGAGCGATTGAGATGTCTATAGCTTTGTGGTTGAGCTCACTAGATTAGTAATATCCTCCTTGTTTCCATGTATGCTTGATAAACCCCTTTGTAGGTTGGATTAGCATGTGGATGCTTGATAAACCCAACTGTAGGGTGGCTTAGCATGAGTATGTTTCCTGGATTGCTTGATAAACCCAACTATAAGTTGGCTTAGCATTGGAAGTGGATCTTGACTGTTAGAGAGCCTACCTAGCCCTCCTTAGTGGATACATATCCTAGCTCGGGGGTGGTCTCTCAACTGAAAGAGTATAGGATGGACAGAGACCTAAGGTTGGGTGGAACGTTGCTCTCACTTAGCTAGTTGCTGGGGCAACTTCAATATACAAAGATAAGTATTTTGTGGAATGAATGATTTTATTTCATGTGTTATTATTATATTGTTTTGCTTAAGACTGTGAATGAATGTTATGTGAATGGGAATAATAATTAGACCTTGTGTAAGTCTGAGTGAAAGGCTGAGCACAGGTTGAATACTTCATTCGGTTGCATGAGTTTAATAAATTGCTAATTTACATGTGTTAGATGTATGGTTAACATTAGTTTCATTTATTCTATGTGTTTGTTATGAGATGCTTAACCTTGTAATGGACTTCTTAACCTTAATTAATCATGGGGATGGTTATGTGGCCTAGGGTATTCCTAGAATGCTCTGTGGGACATAGGAAAGATGGGTTATGGTAGGGGATAAGTAGAGAGCTATTAAGGGTTGGAAGATACCTTAGAAGGTTAGACATAACTTCAGAGAATAAAATGAGAAGGTTAGATACCTCATATGAGCAGGGGATTCTACTATTGGATAGAGCTCTCCAATATCTTTCCAATGGTAGCAACCTTTCCTCATTTGGATTCCGGATGGGGAAGTTATGCCCCTTATAAGTTTGCATTGGTAAACTGCTGGAACAGGGAAGTTGGACTTCCGCAATGCAGATTGCGGATTGTGGAAGGGGAAGTTTTCTGGAAGTCGAATTTGCATTTTAGCATTTCCGCACCCATAAGGAGGATTGTGGAAGGTCGTTTGCTGGAAAATTTATATTTCTACATTTCTGCACCCGTAATGCGGATTGCGGATTGCAGAAGGTCGTCTAGTGGAAAAGTTAGATTTATGCCTTTTTGCACCTGCAATGCGGATTGCGGATTGCAGAAGGTTGTTTGGGGGAAAAGTTAGATTTTTGCATTTCTGCACCTACAATGTGGATTGCGGAAGGTCGTTTGGTGGAAAAGTTAGTTTTTCGCATTTCTGCACCCGCAATGTAGATTGCAGAAGGTCATTTGGCGAAAAAATAGATTTCCGCATTTCCGCACCCGCAGTGCAGATTGCGGACAGCAGAAGGATGCAATTAGGGATTGCGAAAAAATGCAGTGCAGATTACGGATTGTGAAAGGACGCAATGTGGATTGCAGATTGCGAAGGGATGAAATTGTGGATTGCAGAAAGACGAAATGTGGATTGCATATTGCAGAAAGACGCAATGCGGACTGTGGATTGCAGAAAGGAATAATTGCGGACTGCAGATTGCAAAGGTGAGTTGCGAATCTGAGTCTAGTGCGGCTATGTGTAGTTTTGGAAGTAAAAGAAGAAGAAAAAAAGTAACGCCAGATATTCGGTTGCCTCGGAAGGCCACAAGGGAGGTTCGGGGACGTTACATTGGAGGTAGCTCTTCCTTAACCTTCACACAACGTAACCAGGTAACACTCATCACGTTAGGCATAAATCCATGAAAAATGGATATGGGACCAAGTAAGACAATTTTTTTTAACAAGGATGCTACTTACAGAATTTGTGCATATCCTGTAATTGGTAGTAGATAGTCCAGTCTAGGATTTGTCGTCAATACTACTCAATCGTACTGAAAAATCAAATCAAATGTAGAAATGAGATTGAAATGTGTGCAATTTTGGAAGAACGATATAAGCCTTGATTTTCTATAGTCGCTTTACAGAAAACCACTTTATTCAAAGTCAGCATGGTACGACCAACTCGGTTGCACATGTTTTCGAACAAAAACTATAATTTTTCTTGGTTACCAAGTATTTGTTTATTCGTAGTTGTTTATCGATCATTAAATGCAAGTAGGAAAATCAACTCGAATTAGTTGTTGGTGTTTATTAATTCTATTTATTTTGTGCAACACTAATGCTACAACTGCTACCATTTGATGTTTTAGATTATTTGGTACTTTTGGGTAGCCTGTAGCATTCCCTAAAATATGCCCGAGTGGCATTTGAGCTTGTGTAACATCCTTGATAATTTTCCACAATAGTTGCATTTGATTTTTTATAGTAGACACAAACTGACAATGGTTTCATGTCGGATCCTCCTTTAACCTCATAGTGATAGGACTATCTTAAACAAGAAAATAAAATCCAAAATAACAAGAGGCAAGCGCAATGCAACCTGTTACTTCCTCTAGTCTAACTCGGTGGAAAATTTTGCAAAAAAACCGTCCCCAATCTAGTAACATATAGGTAGACAACAATTACATATGGTTATGCTATGAAATTAGCTCAAGTGTATTTCCAAGAAATAACCATATTTGGATTTGTATTTTGTTATTAGTTGTGCATGAAGTGATTTTTCATAGAAATATCATCTCCGAGATAATAAATCCAAATCTGGTAATTTTTTTCATCAATTGGGTGATAATGGTTAGTTTGCTCCTTTGTCTATTTAAAATTTTTCAAATAAAAGACATACATGTTTGTATGCAACGTCCTAAGCAACTTCTATCATCTTTTGTCTATGGCAGAAGTGGATAATGTTTCGAGTGCATTATTGCAGGAGAAAGTCCAGGACAAGAAGAACTATATTGGGACAAGGAAGAAGATGATAGGGAAGAAGATAGTGAATCGTACACCAAAAATTTGTAATTGAAGTTCCCCTTTCTGAGATCCAAGTCCTGTTCTTGTACATGCTCTTGTACATGCAAGGAGTATCCTTTCCCAATGCTATTGTAGCTTTGGCAAACGCTAAACTGAACATTTTCTCATACTTGTACACAGTAATGGCCTTTATATCAAGTTGGAAATTTACTGTTAGTGGAGCACCTTCGATCCTTAGTAAGTAGTTGCACTCTAAATTTCCAACCTGAGAACAAGCCCATTACTGTGCCTACTCTTTTCCCCGAAAAGTAGATCAGTGATGACTAATTCAGAAAATTTAGAAATTACATCAATATGTATTCATAGCATATTGAGAGAAGAATATAGAAGGTACAACATGTGCATTAGCTGAGGCCTTCGCAAGGCAAGTCGAGAAGGATCAACTTGCTATAAAATTTTAAAGGAAAATTGAGAATGATGCACTTGATATAAACAAGGATGGTGAATAGACAAACAATGATGGAAAATAGCCAATGGAAGTGACAAAGGTGTATGGTGGTAGTGACAAAGGCGGTGTAGAGGTGGCTAGCAATCAATGCATGGCGTGGAAATTGAGGCCATTCATTAAATGCATTAAGTAAATGCCTATGCCTCCCTCTTAAACAAGCTATTCAAAAGTGTCAAAAATATAGAATAAACAAACACCTCTCCGACGATAACACTTCAAAGTGATAACCAATAACCAATCTTATGATGAATAAATTAATTTTAAAATTTTAAGAAAATAAAAAAATTAATTCTATGATATAAAACTATATGAAAAGGTAAAAAATTTATGTTCAAACGAAAAACTAAGACTGCATATAGAATACAATAAACCTGCCATAGCGTCTTTACTATAATTTTAATGAATATGACTCCATAAAGAAAGGCTTTTACGAAAAAACATAGATTGACTTGATAAGATTACAAGTGATTCAAGAAGCCTAATAAATGTCGTATGGAACTAAGTGGTCTCGTTGCCCATATATAAGAAAAGACTCACAAAATCACATGAATCGAAAAATGAACATTTAATAAAATAAAAAAATTCATGTTAACATGTCATGCTAATCATATATCTTTAAATAAGGATAGTAGTTTGAGAGAAAAACTTAAATTATATTAAAAAAAAATACAAAAATGATTTTTTTAGGTAACAATAAAAGCTTTATAATAGTTTATTCAAATTAAAAGTTATTTACTCAACTCAATCCTTTAAAATATATGTTTATAAGATGTAAAATTAGGTGAGTATGAATAAGCTTCAATTAAATTGTGTAGCTTTTAAAAAAATATTAAAAATGTGTAAATAATGTAAAAATGCATTATTTTTAAATGAAAGTTAAAGATTGAAAAATTTGATAAATTATCCAAATCTAAAATTATCGATCTATTTTTATTTATTGATATATCTATTTGTAAGAGGTAAATAAAAATGTTAAAAGTGGAGTTTTTAGTTAAATTATTTTTTTGTAAGACGTGAATAAAAAATGTTAAAAATGAAGCTTTTAGTTAAATTATTGCATTCGCCACAATATCCAAATATTAATTGATGAATTGCAAGTCAAAATATTGGCAACATTGTAGAAACATCAAATAAACTCAAATAAGCTTAAATAAGAGCATACAAGCATTATTGAGCATTGATAAAGACAAAAGTCCTCAACGAGGTAAATCAAACAATCCACCAAGACCATATCACTGAGTGACAAAATCAATAGAAAATTAAGCATTTAAAAAAGAAAAAACATAAAACCAAACAAAAAGAAAAAGGTCAATGAACACGAATCACTTTAGAACCCTGGCCAGTGAAGCAAACATGAAGGCCAATGAATAAAACATTTACTTGGAAAAGAAGGCTAGTGAGGTTTGGAACTAGGAAGGCCTACACTGACGTGGTCAAGGAGGCTAATGTTGCCAACGAAGAGTTGGTATCTCAGGTCAGGGAGGCCAACTTTGCCAAGGCCAACTTTTGCGTGTTGAGTACAGGGAGATCAACTTGCGAGGGCCAACGCTTCCTTGGGAGAACTAGTTAGGCGGGCCAAGGTTGCCAAAGCTGCCTTGGAACAGTAGAAACAATAAGTATTGTATATGCACACCAATGTATTTAAAGTATCACATGGTGTTTATCATAGATTTCAATTTCAGGACAGTGTTGTCTTAGATGAATTAGGCTTTTATCCACCTTTATTAATATTTAATAAAAAAAAGCATGCATGTAGCTTATAGTCCTACCATTAAATTCCGGTTCGCAGTTTCAGGCTCCATGATTAGATGCACCCTGAGGTCTCTAAGTTTAGCATTAGGAAGTTTCATGGCTTTCCATTTTTAGGCCTATTTCAGTTGTTTCAATCTATGGACATAAAGTTTATTTGTGAAACTAAATTGTGTGTGTTTTTTTATTAATACTTTTGCATCGTCGGTATTGAATTATATTTTTTGTTATAAGTTTTCTGGTTATTAATTCTTTTGTCTATTCAAACTTTTGAAACAGAAACACAATTTTTGTTTTCTTGTATAGTGAAAGAAGCAAAATGTGAATGTATATTTGTTTAAAGGAAAATAAATATCATTAAATAAAACTGTTAGTTTTGATTTCTGAAATATATTATTTCATACATAAATATTTAATATTTTACAAAAACATATTTTAGTTATCAAATATTTATTCATAAACTTTATTAATTTTAAAAAGATAACAAATTAACAATGATATAAAGTTAGATAACAACAATTACTGTAAAATCATAATCAAACTTAACATCTTAGAAAGAGGTACACACTTAACTTTACATCTTAGAAAGAGGTACACACTCATTCTAACTTTCTTTCTTGCACTTAACATCCTCCCTTTGATTTTGATAAACTAATATACATTCATTTTAACTTTCTCTCTTGCACTTCACATTGTGTGGCTATTCAAGTATTTATACAATATCAAATTGTTATGATTTCTATGTTCAAATATTTACTCTAGTTAATAAAGTATTGAATTGCATTTTCTAGTCCATTTACATTATTTTTTAAAAAATATTAGAAGTTTAAATTTTCACAATTCTTAATATATTTTCAAATATTTACAATATATATATTTTTTTGGTTTCTTAATTCTAAAGTTATTCAAATTAGTGAATCTTAAATGTGTAGCAAGTAATGCTATATTATACATTTAAAATAAAAATAAAATATTTTTTAAAAATAATTAAAATGCATATAAAAACTATATTTAAATTACAAATAACAAGTGATTCGGGCATTTATATAAATCAACTAAACTAGAGTATATGTGTATCAAATATTTAAAGTTGAAGGCTAAAGCGTGTTCATGATATTTCTTAGATTTGATGACATTGTGTTTGCATACTTATTTCAACAATACAAGGTATGTATGAGAGGAAAAGATAATAAGCTATGGGTATATAAAGAATTTTATTGGTTTACAAGTCTAGATTTATGATTTTGTTGTTTCTTTTATCTATATATCTATATATTTATATATATATTATGTTAATGAAAATTTTTCTTATCATTATTTAATATGAAATTTATTTATATTATATTCATGAAAATATTTATATCATTGAATTTTTTTAAAATTTTAAATTTTTATAAATAATATTAATAAATGACAAATTTATATATAATTTAAATAATTAAGTTTATATACTTTGTGGTTAAACTTCAACTCATGACAAAATATAAGTTAAATATCATAATCATATGAAAATATCATCATAAAAGGATTTAAAAAATAATGATGAAGATATATGCATTGTAGTTAGGCTTAGCACACATATGTTTCGTTGAAATAAGTTTAATATATCGATGTTATATATTTTCTTATTAATTTTTTGGAATAAAAGATAATGAAATTTGGGGCACTTTCGAAATGGTTATGATTTTGTAGGACATGAACACTTAACTTTTTTTTTGGACTTTAATTTTATTACTATTTATATTTTAATTAACAATTGTAAAAGCTTTGTATCATTGTTGAAAATTGTTCTTCTCATTGAGATCTTCTAACAAATTATTATTGTGCACCTAAAAGAGAGTTTGATGTGTGGAAATCACGTCAACACCTTATGATTTATCCATTTGGAGTTAGTAATGTTTTAAGTCCACTAAATACTTTTAGAATCATCATGAAGATTTTGACAGGGTTTTTAAGCCCTAAACCTGACCCTAATCAGAAAAAAAAATCCAATGGCATATTCACATCATTTTTAGATCACTAATCATAAATAAATCAACACCACACAATTATTTTAGCCTGGAACTAAGTTATTTAATGAGATGTTGGTTATCGTGTTTCTACCCCTTCTACAACAATTTGTGAACATGGGCACTAATTCAAAAATGAATATAGAAACGTTTTATGTAATATCCTTGGGAATATTCAACCAAGATATTAACTCTAACGTCAAATTTTTGATAACATGCACTAGTCAAATTTATGACAAATTTTTCGAGCAAAGTAGGAAGTAAGTGATGGGTACTGAGGCAAGATATGAGGATGGTAGGATGAACATTCAATTCTAGAAAATGTATGAACTAAGGTGAAGCAGCAGGTCAAAAGATCAAATCAGAGATGTCCTATGCACCATGTACTAGAACCATTCACTTTTCAACAACAGTGTGCACTGTTGCCTACTTCGAGGCTTCCTGGGCGGCTGACATATGCATACTAGACAGGTGGGGATACTGGGAGTCCAAGGATTATATATGACAGTAAAATAATTTCAATGGATGGACTGGACAGTATTCGGAAATATTTGGAGAGAGTAGGAGTGGTTTGGAAGTTTTAAGCCAATTGAGGATTGTTGAGCTAGTTAATTTCCAATCTTTATAAAAATGGGTTAAATGCTTCCAAATTCATAAAGTAAGGACTGATATGGTAAATATAATGTATTATTAACATCCTACAACCTACGGAAAGCAAAACTGACACTCATAATGAATTTGGCAGTCATTTTAGTAAAACTAGTCACTAAATAGTGCTCAATGAGCTAGTCTTTCAATCTGGATTACGAAATGGATTTCATTAACTAAAATTGTTAACACCAAAAAAGTGATCACTAGCTCATTCCCTTATTCACATGACCCATTTGTCCACTTTTTCCACCATTTGAGCCTCTAAAACCATCAAAACGTCACCAAAAAGACCATAATACATCTTTTCCTCTTCAAAATATATATTTTCCTGAAAAAACACGAAAAACCCTAAAAAAGGGTCCAAAATTCCCCAAAATATTAAAAGGGAATAAAAATAGAAAAAATATTCAAAAAAGGAAAAAGAGGGAAAAAGAGACCTAAACCATGTTCGTTAATACCATTGGTTTCCTTAAAACCACAATGGTATTCCCCATCACCAAAAATTATTAAAAGGTGATAGGGGCTCCTCACTTTTCATCTATATTTCATCATATCCTCATGCTGCCAAAATCGATCTTGAGCTTTGCCCATCTTTTGAGCTTTTCCCAACCATTGAAGCATTGGAGAAGAAGAGACCATTGGACATTGGAGCTTCTCAACCTTGGAGCTACTCAAAACTCACCATCCTCACCATTTGAGGTAATACAAGAGTTTTAATTTTAATTTACATGTTTATGAATCAATTTTACTTATTGTTATTAATCTAGATTTCTTTATTTTACTGTTTACTATCATCAATATATAGTTCTTATTTGCTTATTTACATTGCTTTATTTGAGACTGCTGCTACTAGTTAGCAGGTGCATCCTTGCACATGCTTGGTTGAAAAACCAAGCAACAGTTTTTGGCGACTCCACTATTTTTTGAATTTTAAATTTTTTCTTTAGATCTTTATTTTAATTGTTTTTCCCATTTAAAACTGTAGATCTTCCATACTAGTCAACTTCTTGATAGCTGCCCTAGCCATTGGCCCTTTCTGCAGCCCGAAACATCCCAAAATTTCAATTTTTGGGTTTGTTTTTCGCTGGACGTTTTTCGTCCGTACATCGCGACTTTCAGTACCTACAGTCACGCGATCCATCGCGACTGTGAGCCTTTTTTTTCGCGTGGTCCATTGCGAATTTTTGACTCTTTCCAGCGTGGCTCATCGCGTCTGGGCGACCTTTTCCCGCGCGACACATCGCGACTGTTTCGCATTTTCCCGCGCGGTCCATCGTGACTGCTTTGCATTTTACCACGCGGCTCATCGCGACTTTTTGACCACTGTGCCGCGATTCACATAGGGGTTTCACCCACATCGTCTGCGGCTCATTGTGGGTTTTGACCCGACAACCGCGATATTTCCTGTTTCATTTTGGCCCATTTATCCCAATCAACTTATTTTTCTAGCATCAATTTCTACAATTTTTTACAGCCCACTGCGCCATTATTGCAGCATTATTAAATTGATATTTGTTAGATACTTCATTTATCTTTTTGAAAATTTTCAGTTAATTGAAAGAAATATTTTTTAAGTATTTATGAGATTCTAAGTTTATACATTGCAAAGTTAGAACCATATTTCTAAAGTTGCTTAATATTTTGCCCAAGAAAGACTCTAAAAATCCGTTTATTTTTACATATTTTATTTGCTTTACTTTGTAAAGAATCCATATTTTTTGAGAATGTTATTAAAGCATTTACATTTGAAATGTCTTTCATTTTTTCACAAATTGAATTCATTATTTTATTTTGTGATTAAATCGCCCATGCGAGGCACATTGTTTTGGTATACACCTACACCAGCACACAATCTGTCACAATAATTTCAAGTAAGCCTTAAAAGTTACCTTAACTCAACCAACTTTCTAACCCCACTTGGGGAACACAAAATGAATTTTGTATCTAGGTAGGAATGAGGGGATAAGTATCCAAATAACACCCCTCACTTATTTTTCATGTTGAGACAAAGTGATTGACATTTATGGTACCAAAATCTCTTATTAGTTGTTGACACAGTTTAACACCAATTCATCAGGAAGGCCTCTCCCTTAGGAGGGTTGAAGTAGCCAGACTAGTTCCAGAAGCCTGAGTGGAATACCGCAATCCATTCAGTAACCAAATGATATTTTTCGTAGTTCTCGTTGTACCACCCTTATGGAAGTACATTGGCGATAGAACCAAACTGCAGATTCACCCAACTGAACGTGTCATGAACTTGGTATCTTAGTGGCAAAACTTTTAGGATTGTCTACCCGGTGTCCCTCCCGATAGGGGGTTATCTAGCCTTTGATTCTACAATTTATATTGTCTGACTTGGATTTCATTACCTTGCATAGGATATACCTTGTTGAGTCATAATACGTTTTAGTTAGGTGTTTGCATGCTCCATTACGTCCCTTTGGTCATAAAGTACACCTTTTTCTATTATTAGGAGCTGTTTGCATGTTGGTTTCCCGACCACATTTTTTTATTACTCCACTTACTGTAGCACAGCTATTATAGTAAGTGTTTTGAGGTTGTTTTTTTTGGCCTGAGTGCCTTTTATTTTTTACGCTCCCCTCTTTCCCACACGGCTGCATTAGGGATTTAGAGCTTTCCACTCACCACCACCTAGTAGTTTTTATTCACCAATTGTCACCATTGATTCCTCGAGACGTTATCGGCGCTTCTGGGGAGACCCCCCACAGTAAAGTTCCCTTGAATCCACACATCATCAGAATAGAGCCACGTCATCTAATTCCGACACACCTCATTTCACATCTATTTCGAAGCCAAAATCCGAAAATCCCACAGACACCACACCCACTAGCCCCATGGCTGGTTCGCATTACGACAACTTTTTCACAGGGGCTGTTGGTGGAACATCATCCACCCCCACACAAAAATGAACACCATGGTAGCCACAACTACCACACCTCCCTTAGGGATGCCTAATATGGGACCTACACCTACACTAGGTATTCCTACCATGGGACCCCTTCCCAATACAGGACCCCCACCTAACTTAGGAAGGACCACTTAGATTCCAACACCTCTTGGACATCTTCCCAACCCATCTATGACTCCCGTTGCAATTGGTGGCGTAGGCCCCTCCCACACTCTTATGGGTGGAGGGAACATACCTCCCATGGAAAATATCCCCCTAGGGGCTAGTGGCCTGATACATAATGCCACCACCAGCACTTATGCCCCCATGACAACATCACACCCCTCCTCTAGTCTGCCATTTATGGCTAGCCTTAACCTACTAGACTTGGCTAGGCTAAAAAATGATCCCATCCGACATGACCCTACTTGGCCCCTCATGCCCACAAAGCTCCCCTCAGACATCTCAAAATTTGAAGGAAAAGTTGGGGAAGACCCCCAAAACCATATCATGTCGTTTCACCTATGGTGTTCCTCAATCTCCATAGTAGATGATTCTATTTGACTCAGACTTTTACAAAGAACTTTCACTAGCTCTGCAGCCACATGGGATGCACCCCACGTTTACATCCCTCGCCTCGACTTTCCTTTAGTTTTTTCAACTACCTGTACGCTATGATGCAGGAGTGGAAATACTTTTGTCTTGTAGACAGAACACCGCTACACACATCATCGATCATATCCATGAGTGGCGTAAGCTCCGTAGTCTCTGCAAGATAAAGCTTGACGACTGTATATTTTTGGATTGGCTCCTCAAATCACTCCTCCCTCTCATAGCCGAGGATGTAGCTTCTAAACAACCCCAGTCTGAAGAAGAAGCCATCTTATAAGCTCAGCAGTTCGACCTCATATATGCCTAGTCTAGATATCTATACACCATTTTACCCAATGCCCCACATGGCGATCCATCCCAGAATGACGCACCGGGGGCATCCCATGCCACCGACGGTATTATCGGCCAGGTTATGGTGCAAAACAAACCTTTTACCATTATGAGTACAAACAACGCCATAGACCTTTCTAGGGATACATCTCATTCTGGAGCTATAACTTTGTATGCTCTAGTAATGCACACCCACCACACTCATGGAACCTCATGTCCACTAGAGTGTTATGGGAAATCACCATCAACTTATGCACCATCTCCATATTATAAACAGCAGGCCCATCAGACTCTGGTTTGACCACAAGCCCACTTAGCTTATTATCCTCAACAGACAACAGCTCTTGCTCCAACAATTCCAGTAGCTGAAGGTTATCTACAACCGCAACAAGCACCAGGTCCACCTCATAACCCTCCTGCTTACTACCCACCGTAGCCTACTCTAGAGCCTGCAAGACCTCAAAACCCACCTACTGCCCAAGGGCATGTATAATCACAGCAAAACCGACCTCAAAACCAGAACAACCAGCATAATCAAGGAGGTCAATAGAATCGCAGAAGAGGAAGAAACCACGAAAATAACCAACAACAAAACCAAGGAGGACAACCACCTAATCCTCCCAATAATAATAACGCTGCTCCTACAAATCAAAACCCTGATCGCCCACCAAAACATGGAAAAAACCCTAATTTAAGAACAAACCACTTGTGTTCCATATGTGGAGTCTACGGCCATTACACGCACAATTGCCCCCATTTGGACAGAGCGCGTCAACTCTGGACCGACGACGCCCAACGACAAGGACATGCTGCACAGCAAGCAACCCCCTCTTCATCCACAACCCATGATATTGCAAAATCCCCTACCAAATCAAGGGGTGGTAAACACCTGTCCAATGGATCCCCCACAAGGATTCTCTACAACATAGCAACAAATCACCTATGCGGAAACCGATTACCAGCATACCGAGACCAACACTCACCATTTGCTTATGATGTCATTAAATGATGTCAATCTCCAAACGCGTCGAAACCAATACACACCTACTGCACCTAAAAATGTTCTCCCTATGATTGAACAACCAGTTCAGAACGCACCTACATCATTTGTCTCCACAATCAGACCCGGATTATACTCGGAATCACCTATGACTTCCACATTCCAATCCATCCTACTCCCTTTTAAGATAACCGAGATATATGATTTGTGCACCCTCTCGCATAACACACAGGTACTAAACTAACAACCCCCTTTACTCTCATAACCAACCTCAGTGCCTGTATTGGATAAAACTCACTATGGCTTGGGGTAGACCACTACAAACAACTGACTACCATAAATTAACTCAATTCTCATAACTATGCTATTATAAATGACAATGTTAAGATAATGGAGAATGTAACCAACCTCGATCAAAATGTTTGATGTAGATACCCAAACATGGATGTTTTCCCCAGTGGAGTCGCCATTTCTGTATTGGAGAAAACTCACTATGGCTTGGGGTAGAACACTACAGACATCTGACTACTATAAATTAACTCAATTATCAGAACTATGCTATTATAAATGACAATGCTAAGATAATGGAGAATGTAACCAACCTCGATCCAAACATTTGATGTAGATCCCCGTTGGAGCTTTCAATCCGTGCACTTGAATCTGCAAATTAGTCTTGACAGCCAATACACAACAAGTACATATAATATATAAACGACATTAACATCATCAATAGCAATGGTCCATGATATTATAAGTAAATGCAACCCAATGTAGAATAAACAACATTCACAACATTAATGGACGAGAATATGAGTATTTCTATTCATAAACAAGAAAAAGTACAAAGTGATACAACCTCTTGCCAGCAACCAATCTGAACCAAGATATGGATCAATCCACTTGTGCCTCCACCACTTCAATCCTCCATGAATGAAAAAATCAAACTATGGTAGGAGTTTGGAAGGTGAACATAAGGGTTCACAACTACAAGGATCAATTAGTGTAGACTCAAAATAGGGAAAAAATCCACTAGAGTTCTCTTTCTCTTCTTTCTCCTCCCGTCCATAAGCCATATGTGCTCAATATATAGTCCTCACAAAGGTAAGTAAAAGGACATATCGAGGTGTTTCTTGGGCAGATGGAGGGTCAAAGGTCACCCAATAACCGCTTTTTGGGAGTAAGGTTCGATATGCCCACAAAGCAGGATATAACATGATGTGCCAATTGTTCTTGCTTTGTTGGATGGTACGCTGGAGAATGGTCTTCAAAGAATCATTAACTGCTTCAACTTGACCATTCGCTTGGGGATAGTAGGAAGACGAGTGTTCTTGATGAGACCTAAGCTTGAGAGACAAATCCTTCATCATCTTGTTTTGAAAATGACTGCCATGGTCAGTGACAATCTCTTTCGGGATACCGAACCGAGTGATAATCTGATTAAACACGAAATGGGTTGTAATAGCACCGTCATCTTTTACGGTAGGCATGGCCTCATCCCATTTGGAAAAATAGTCCATGGCCACTATGATATGGTGATGCCCCCCAGCCGAAGATGGTTTGCAATCCATGTAGTCCACCCCCCACTTAGTGAAGGGACCGACGGTGACGACCAGATGAAGGGGCTCTGGATGCGAGTGTATATTCCGAGAGAACACCTGGCAAGGGTGGCATATCTTCACATCGTTAACACAATCCTTAAGTATTGAAGGCCAAAAGTAACCAACTCGCATAATACGCTGGGTTGTAGCAAGCCCAGATAAGTGACCGCCACATGCCCCCGCATGGCAATCATTAAGCATCCGCTCCGCTTCTTCGTGAGTTAAGAAACGACGGAGAATAGAATTCTTTCCTCGGCAATACAAAGTGTCACCGACGATGGTATAGTCTTTAGCGTGATGTTTCACACGCCGTCGCTCATCTCGTGAATAATGCGGAGGAAACTTCAAAGTTTGGAGATATACAATGACATCCCCATACCAAGGGTCCTCGGACTAGATAAGAAATAAGTGCTCATCCACAAAGGAATCTTCATGAATGACATCCTCTTCAAGTTTCGGAAGGTCCGACATAAGCTCAGCAAACACCAACGATTTCACCGATTTTGCCGAAACAAAATTGAGATCGAACTCCTGAAGGATTACAATCCATTTATTATACTTCCCCCCTGTAAGGCGTCGTGATAGCATGAACTGAAATGGATTGATGTGAGCTACAACTGTGTTTGTTCTAAGAAAAATGTAATGTCGTAACTGCTAGATTGCATGGACAGTCGTAAGCACCAAATTTTCCACGTGAGTAAATCTTAGCTCATCATTGACTAGATTTGGACTGAGGTAATAGATAACATGCTTGATGAGTGTGTCATCAACCTGAACCAAGCCCATGCCAATCGTCTCTTGAGATGCAGCCACATAAAGGATAAAATCTCGTGCGAAGTCTGGTGGACTAAGCACAGGGGCCGATGGCAAATCTTTCTTAAGGCCTTTGAAAGACTGCTGGGCTTGCTCATCCCAGATAAAAGGTGTGTCTTTCTTCAATAAGCACGCGAAAACTTTGGTAAGATCAGCATAATTGACTACAAATAGATGCAGAAAAGTAGCTCTCCCTTGGAGGCCTTGAAGTTGTAACAAATTGCGCGGAGGAGGCAACCGAAGTATTGCCTCAACTTTTAGAGGATCGACTCTAATACCCTCTTTTGAAACTATGAAGCCTAGAAGGAAACCAGTTCTTACAGCGAAGATGCATTTATTGGGATTCAATCAAATTTTGTAGTGTATACATCATTCGAGAATCATACCGGGGTGCTTGGGGTGGTCTTCTCTCTTGTGAGAATGGCCAGCAAAATCATCCAAGAAAACCTCCATAATCTTCTTAAGATCGTGAAAGGCGTAGGCCATGGCTCGTTGAAATGTAGGTCCGATGTTTTTAAGTCTGAAGGGTATTTTTCGATATGCAAACGTTCCCCAAAGACAAATGAACGCCATCTTATGTTGGTCCACGGGTTTGATTTGAATCTAGTTATAGTCTGAAAATCCATCCATAGGCGAAAAAATCTCACTCCCCACACAAGCATCTAAGATTTGATCAATGAATGGCGTGGGGAAGTTGTCTTTCAGACATGCACAGTTCAAATCTCTAAAATCAGTGCACACACGGATCGTTCCCTACTTCTTAACCACAAGAACGGGATTTGACACCCATTCGGTAAGGGGAACGGGGTAGATGAAACCAGCTTTGAGCAGTTTCTCCACCTCTGCCTTGATAGCGGCCGCCTTCCTAGGGTTCACAGCACGTAATCATTGTTGAACCGATTTAGCATTAGGATACATTCTAATTTCATGTTCAACAATGCGGGGGTCTCTTCGTGGCATCTCCTCATATGACCAGGCAAAAGCTTCCCGGAGTTCTGTAAACAAATCAGTGTAAATAGCAATCTTCTCAGGAGTGCAATCGGCACCGATGTAGACATTCTCCACCTTTTCGGGAGTATGAGAGATGTTGATCGACATAGTTGGGGAAATATTGGCCATATTCCCCTCCACAAAAAAATCATGCGACTCCAAAAGAGCCACAGGATGACCAACCATCTCTGCTAGAGTCATCGCAAACTCTTCTTGCTCAACGAGCACGAGGTTGGGAAGGAAATAAGAGCGATGATGCATATCCTCCCAAGGCCTGTCAGTACCACACATGGCCTCCATAATAGCTTCATCAGATGGCAATTTATCATCAAGAAAATCGTGAGAACAAGATGAGTTGGCTGCCCAAACTGGCAGCTTAACAGGATCTTCTTCGACTGTTTGAGAAGAAGATAGATCTGGTTCTGCATCGACTTGTTGAATATGCTCGTAAGCAAGCTCGGCTATAGACAATGGCACAGACATCCCAACGTGCATAATGTCTCCAGACATAGAACTCGTGGACGGTAAATTCCATGGATCAGTACAATAGGAATTTCGAAATGGCATATTATGCAAAGGAGGAGACACATTGTCGGAAATGGTTCTGATGAAGTTCACAGGTGCAGTAAAATTATAAGTTCCCATCAATGAAGGGTACATACCAACACCTATGTTCCCAATTTCAAGTTGAGAATCAGTAACTTGTGGGACTATAGATCCCGTGGATGCTGTGGAAGGAGTGTTAACGAAATCCAGCTGATCGATGGTCACAATCTTGCCTTCATGGGGAAAGCAAATAACTCTGAATATAGTGGACATGATAGCCTTCATAGTGTACATCCATTTCCAACCTAGTAACAGGTTGTAGTCGATGGGCGCATCAACCACCTCGACTTCAATAGGCACAGACTTACCTCCCAAGCAGACAACAAGGGAAGGGATAATTCCATGCGGCTTAAATGATCAACCGTCGAATGCAGTGAGTGTGGTTCTAGACGCGAGTAGAGGAGGAGAGCCAAGAGATTTCCAACAAGTTAATGACATTACTGACACGGAAGCACCTTTGTCAACCATAGTACGTTTGACAAAACTTTGAAGGCACACCACCTAGATTTAAAAAGCCACGTGATAAGGTAAGCGAGGTTGAATATCAGTAGTATCGAACTTGATAACACTGGGATTTACCCCATCCTGAACTCCTAACGCACTCAAAAGGGCATGCTTCTGAGAGGGACAGGCCTACAAAACTTCAAGAGCCAACATGGAACACGAAGTTTAGCCCAAATATTCTGCAATGGAGTAGTTCTGGGTGGCTCGAGCATTAGTATTATGTGTAGAGCACTTGAGAACACCTTTCGGTATCCGCAACATATTAGAGGGCTTCTCGATATGCAAGGAATTGTCAGGAGGAGGGGGAGGCTCACTCCCCATATTAGGTTGCGGTGCACCATAATCGCGTTGACGAGTAGCAACACTAACCTTCGATTGAACCATATTCACACATCCATAACCACTAGTATTGGAAGAAGACATTACCGTTTTAGTAGGTCCATAACCAATGGTGGGAGCATGCAAAGTCATGTTTTGATGATGAGGAAGGGGATCCTTTAACATAGCTGGGCTCTGTGCCAAATGCTTCGATGCTTCTTTGATTCGAGGAAATAAGTGAGTAAGATGATTTTCCCCACAGAGCTTGCAAGGGAATTTCACCTTATGCCTAGGTTTATGATCCTCACCAACATTTCCGCCTTTTCGAGGAGGGTTGGAATTCTCTTTACGAGAAAACTCACTATGGCTTGGGGTATACCACTACAGACAGCTGACTACTAGAAATTAACTCAATTCTCAGAACTATGCTATTATAAATGACAATGCTAAGACAATGGAGAATGTAACCAACCTGAATCCAAACGTTTGATGTAGATCCCCGTTGGAGCTTTCAATCCGTGCACTTGAATCTGCAAATTAGTCTTGACAGCCAATACACAACAAGTACATATAATATATAAACGACATTAACATCATCAATAGCAATGGTCCATGATATTATAAGTAAATGCAACCCAATGTAGAATAAACAACATTCACAACATTAATGGATGAGAATATGAGTATTTCTATTAATAAACAAGAAGAAGTACAAAGTGATACGACCTCTTGCTGACAACCAATCTCAACCAAGATCTGGATCAATCCACTTGTGCCTCCACCACTTCAATCCTCCATGAATGGCAAACTCAAACTATGGTGGGAGTTTGGAAGGTGAACATAAGGGGTTCACAACTACAAGGATCAATGAGTGTAGACTCAAGATAGGGAAAAAATCCACTAGAGTTCTCTTGCTCTTCTTTCTCCTCCCGTCCATAATACATATGTGATCAATATATAGTCCTCCCAAAGGTAAGTGAAAGGACACATCGAGGCATTTCTTGGGTAGATGGAGGGTCAAAGGTCATCCAATAACGCTTTTTGGGAGTAAAAGGTAATAAACTAGTGATTTTTACCATTTTACATGCTACCCGCTGGCTATAATGATGCAACTCGCAGGTATGCCTGCTATAATGATGCAGCAAGCGTACAAAGGAAAAAATGAGGAAATAGTGTGTATGAAGGATATAAAGTGGATCTGAGTCAGTGAAATGGATCTTACAGGCCAAAGAATGCTGATGCACACAAGGTGGAAAATTACGTTGTAACAGTGCCAACTCATGTAGGAGCCACACCAATTCATACTATCCCATTTTTATTTCCCCTTTAGGCGCCATCAGCACACCAGTCATGGATACACTTAATCTCTCAGGATTAACATTAGGACTACCTGTGTGGTACCTACCTTCCCAAACCCCTCCCCCAACACCAAACGTCATTTTACAACTGGTACAACCCATCAATACTTCTAACCGTCCACCCCCTAGTGTAGCAAACATCCAGAATCGACCACCTCCAACAAGGGCCACTGCATCAAAATCTAGTAATGCTCCCCCTGAACTCCGCTACAATGGGGGCATAGGCCCACAAACCTACACCACTGGACCCACAACCCGCACCGCCCCACCGACTCCGAAGTTGGTGAAGAATTCCCCAACAATCTGTGCTCCCCCTAAGTGCTCTTTGTGCGATGATATAGGCCATGCTACCCATCAATGTCCACAATTAACGGCACTTCAAGAACACATGCAAATGTTGGATGATGACACTAACATACTAGTTGTCAAACTTGAACTGCCCCCTCAGCCTCGTGATAAATCGTTGCGTACCAATAACCCTTGTGCGATATGCGGCATTTACGGCCATTACTCACATCACTGCTTTGATCTCCCAGATTATAGAGCAGCTCTATACGAATTGAATAATGCCGACCTAGAGATATCCCCTCCTCTCATTGAGGAAATTCATCCCCCACCATCTTCCTCCTCAGAAGATATTAACACAATTTACATGGTTTCCAATGGAGACCCCTCTGTCCGGTCGACCCCTTCCATTGATCCCTCTGACCCACATATTCAACCTTTTCAAATCAAAGAGGAAACCACATGTCCACAGCATGGGAGCAGGCCCGATACCTTGCCTACTCATCATCATTTTCATTCTCGTCGACGATACTGGGGGCATCATTCCTGCAAGGGGAATACCCCATCATCATATCATCACTTCAACATGCCACCACGACCCACAGCCTCATGGTACACCCCCCCCTCCATTAGTTGGTCAATTCCCTGTTGATCCCTCTCTAAAATAGCATCTGCACCGCATTGACACCTCTGTTTTTGGGGGCATAATAGATTACCTCGAACTTGGGATAGGGGGCATGATCAATCATTTTGACCCTACCCCATCACATCTATCTTAGCACGTCCATAAGCCCATCGTTCAAATCAACATATATGTGATCCACAATCACAAACCCCATGCACATAGCATGGGGGTAGGTCATTAACCCTGCTCACTTTTTCACATTTGTGATCTCAACCATTTTTGAGGTCACATGTTACTTGTATATTTGATTTGATTTGATACACCTAGTATTTCGCCCCTGCGGGTCATCATTTCTCCCCACAACTGCATCCTTCGCTTGGTGGGCTCACCTTTATTTATAACCATTGTTTAACCTCGTTTTTCCTTTGACCATTCCAGAGTCATTTGACCTCCGTTTTTCGCACCCTTTGCACCGCCGGATTCATATATCTATGCCCGTGATGATGCTTGAGATCACTCCTCGCTCTCACCACCGGATTTTTCAAACATCTTTTCACATGTCCGTTATCGCCTCGGTTTGCGTGCCACATCAGCCGTTACGATTTTTTGACATTTTTTATATCGTCGGATTCAGTTTTTCGTGCTTGTGAAGATGCTTGAAACCATTTCTCGCTCTCACCACTAGATTTTTAGGGCACTTTTTACATACCCCTCGTCGCCTCGATTTGCATGCCACATCGGTCGTGGTCCATTTTTGACGAGTCTTATGTCGCCGGTTTCAGTTTCCTGCGCTTGTGATGATGCTTGAGATCATTTCTCACTCTCACCCCTAGAATTTTTGGGCACTTTCTTACATGCCCCTCGTCACCTCGATTTGCGTGCCACATTGGCCGTGGTCCGTTTTTGACGAGTCTTATATCGCTGGATTTAGTTTTCCGCGCTCATGATGATGCTAGAGATCATTTATTGCTCTCAACCCTAGAATTTTTGGGCACTTTCTCACGTGCCCACCATCCCCTCGATTTGCATGCCACATCGGCAGCCATCAGATTTTACAAATTTTCGCACCACAACTTATACATGAGCCCACCACTCCATCCATACTGCAATTATGGCGCTGTTTTGCTACCATTCATCAACCCACAAGGAGGCCCCATTAGTGTTCCCCCCTATCACCATGCTTGATCCCCATACTCTCCCTTTGATTGAACACTTCCTCCTTGCCTCTCCATTACTTTTTTTCGGTATAATTTTATCCCTTTTTCGGGCCGAGCAATTCCTTTACGAAAAAGGCACTTAAGGAGTTTATGTTAAGCTCTTTTCTGACTCCTAAAACAATGAAAAGATCGACGAGCAATCTTGCTTCCTTTCATGCTCGCTAAAAGTATCTGAAAGGGTGTCTACCTGGTATAAGTTTACCCCTTTTCTAGACCTTGTAGACTAATTACGAAAAAGTAATACTCTAGTCACATTGGCTAGAAGAGTTCTCCATTTGCATCATTTAATGCTTTTTCGGGCCTTGGAGACTAACATACGAAAAAGAACACCATTGGAGTCTATTTATTGCTTTCAGACTCTCTAAAACTGAAAACAACCACGAGCATGAATAGTCCTGGGCTTGCATAAATCCACAGGACAGTACCATTTTAAAGCACACTTTTATCCCTTCTTGGAGCTCATTAAAACCACAAAGAAGGACCCAACGGTGCTTTTCGGTGCCACAACAAATCATGTCTACTCATAAGGCAGCTTCCCCATTATGGTCGCCTTTGTTCAGAGTATTCTACAGTATGTCACCCTGAGAGTCTCCCAATAGCATCCATCAGCTTGTCCCCCCAGAGTCACTCCAGTATACAATACATACCCTTGATCCCTTAAAGCTATGATCCCCACACCTAATAGTCAATTTCCTATGCTTCCAGGTCAACCATGTCATCATGCTCTGAACAAAGGAAGTTTGAGTCCACCCACTCTATGACCGCAGATATTCCCCATCCCCACATTATGTTAGTACTACCATCAGTACTATCACATTTCAGTTGTACACCTCGCACTCTTATCAAGGAAACATCATTTCCTTGGTAGTTGCTGGTCTCCCTTTGTCAACGCCAACCAAACCTATTCCAGAGGATAGACCCAGAGGTCCCTGTGCCTTGGACTCATCACCATTAGTGATGAGTGCCTACAGATCATTTTGAAAGGGGTCCTCAACACCTCTCCAAATGATTGTTTCTCACATGCTTGACTTCAACACCTTGATCGCATCGTTGAGACTCGTACAGGGTATCGGTCCTTTCAGTTTTTTGTTGAAGACCCCGGATATCACCTGACTCTACCGCATTTGAGAGTCTGATTGAGGAAACAAATAGTTACATACTCCTATGGATATTCGGGTTGCGCTTTGGCGACAGTTTTCAGATGTATCGCAGTTTTATACTCCCTTGAGTATACAGTCACATAAACTCCTCAAAAGTTGACTCACAGTCATTGAATCCCTACAGATGTTGGACACCTTCAGATTCAACAGTTCATCAACCCTTTTGATACCTTATTCAGAATGGTTGTTTCTTTTTTCCAGTGTATCAGTTATTCATATCAATCATGGTATGACCATGAGTATGTCCCAACATTGTGTCCCCTCTGGACCATTATGATGTACCAATAGATTTTTATGTATTAGTCAGGTCCCCCTTCTTGGGCCTAATTGTTATGTATATGTTTTGATATGAGTATGGGTATGCCCGCCTTGTCCATTATCAGAGATTATTCCTCATTCATTTTGAGGCCATGTATTTTTTTCTTTTCAGTTTTTGCAGATTCCAAGGGGCCATTGTTCTAGTCTTCAATCGGTCTCTTTGCTTATCCAAACCCCAGGAAAAATACAAAAGAACTATGATGTCTATCAGCCATACAATGAACTCCTGCCCTCACACATCATGGGGCAATCTGTTAACACCCAAAAAGTGCTCACTAGCTCATTCCCTTATTCACATGACCCATTTGTCCACTTTTTCCACCATTTGAGCCCCTAAAACCATCAAAAGGTCACCAAAAAGACCATAATACACCTTTTCCCCCTCAAAATATATATTTTTCCTCAAAAAACACAAAAAACCCTAAAAAAGAGTCCAAAATTCCCCAAAAATATTAAAAGGGAATAAAAATATAAAAAATATTCAAAAAAGGAAAAAGAGGGAAAAAGAGACCTAAACCATGTTGGTTAATACCATTGGTTTTTTTAAAACCACAATAGTATTCCCCATCACCAAAAACTATAAAAAGGTGATAAGGGCTCCTCACTTTTCATCCATATTTCATCCTATCCTCATGCTACCAAAATCCATCTTGAGCTTTGCCCATCTTTTGAGCTTTGCCCAACCATTGAAGAATTGGAGAAGAAGAGACCATTGGACATTGGAGCTTCTCAACCTTGGATCTACTCAAAACTCACCATCCTCACCATTTGAGGTAATACAAGAGTTTTAATTTTTATTTACATGTTTATGAATCAATTTTACTTATTGTTATTAATCTAGATTTCTTTATTTTACTGTTTACTACCATCAATTTATAGTTCATATTTGCTTATTTACATTGCTTTATTTGAGGTTTCTGCTATTAGTTAGCAGGTGCATCCTTGCACATACTTGGTTGAAAAACCAAGCAACAAAAATACTCTGTTCTGAAGTATTATAATGTTCTGATATAATATATTAAACAACATCAAGTCGAAATATAACTCACTAAAACAAGCTTGTATTCATTTAATGGCCCCTCAACAATACAATGTCTTATAGACTAGGAAATCCATACATAGAGCCACATAAGAGATGTAAGAAGACATGGGATGATTAAATATCCAATCTGAAAGTGTACTTGTGTCTGCAACAGGTTTGAAATAGAGTATGAGGGCGCAATGAGTTTCCTAAGCTGTCCTGGGCGCATTCACTGAATTGGAACTTCACATGTGCACTCCTTAACACATGAAATCTCGGCTCCGATGAAAATGGGTGTATCTTGGTCATCCAGAAACATTTTTCGATTAGACAAAAAGTGTTTCCTACTGGAAACGGCCCTATGGACGCAATGGAACAGGTCTCACAACCCAGAAATGATCAGAAGTGCTTAAACTGAAACCTCCATTTCGGCCCTTCAATGGTGTCTCCTCTGAATGTACCCTATATGATGATAAATCATTGTAAGCTTGGGTTCTTCTTAGTATTGGAGTATATGGACCTGCATATTAGATCTCCATGGCTGCAAATCCTAAGATAATATTAGAGAAGAGAAGTAGAATAGAAGAATGGGGCACACCACCCATTGATTGGCTTGGGCACATCACCAAACCTTGAGAATCTAAAATGCTTCACTCATAAACTCACAATGACAAAAGTTGTGAAATGGAGTTGGTTGGCTTCTTTTATAAACATCATGATGACTTGCTGAGCAAGTTGAAGAGCTTGGTGACCCGTGAGAATAGGTCACCCATGAGTGGACATACTTTCCTTTATTTTTCCTTACAAGCTTTTCTCCTTTAGAAAATGCGCCCCCCTTTGTCTCCATATGTTTCCTTCTTTGTAAAAGTTGCTTGATTTGTAAACTGGACTCCTTTTTGGAAAGTGCGCCCTCCTTTTGCTTTTTCTAGTTGTTTCCATTTTCTTGCTTTTAGAAACTCTTACGCCTTTCCTTCTTTTGTTCTTTTCTTAAATCCACAAATTGATTTAGCCATATTTCTATTTTCTTGTCTCTAATCCAATTTGGAAACCTCAACTCCATGAGGGCGCCCTCTTGGCCCACTTGCTCCATTATTTAGGAAATTAATTACAAAAAAAATTAAGATTAATAAAAATAATTCCTCCATTTCACTTAGGCTAAATTTAATCCTATGCACACCTAATGAAATTAAATTATTTACCTAGGGGTTATTTTGTCCCCCTTTTTACCATGGTAACTGGATGAGCCAACATTGGGGACATGACAGTCCTCCCCTCCCAAGATTGCTTTTCCTCAAGCAAGAAACCCATTCCAACTCTAACCAAAAGTCTACCATGTTTCTGCTGCACTAATATGATTACAGTCATTTTCAAAATGACTAATTATTCTTTAACAAAATATTTAGCCCAGTTAAGATAACTGAGTAGAATTCCTGGATCCCATTGCTTCCTCTGTAAGGACCCAAATTTTTCTGCCACCTTTGGAAAGTTGTCACTCCAAGGAATGCCTAGATCCTATGGTCCCTGATGAATACCATCCATAATCACTGTTACTTGTGACAACTTGTCAATCCAGGGTATGCCAGGATCCATCCACCAAGCTGGAAGTGTGACACTCCCAATGCAAAACTGAATAGTTGTGAGACTGCTCCACCAAACATAGAACTTTTTGAGAGCATGCAAATCATAATGCATCTCTTGTGCATGTGTATTAGAGATATCTAATGGCTACAAAATACATCTTTGTTGCTGCTCACAATTCAAGACAATGTCAGTTATAACAAAACATTTATTGTAGAAACAGGAGAACCTTTTACCTTCCAAGGTCTTCATTGCAATGATGCCTCTACCCATCCAACCAATGGATGGAAAACCACTTTTATTTGTTGAACCATATGGGATGTGATCAGCCATATGTATTTCCTCCTCAAATAAAGAGATCTCATGATCTCTATGGAACTCCACAGGTGCTCTCCTCTTCATCCAATGGCTCAACTCTCTGCCATCGATCCAAGGGTGCAAAATTCCATCAATTGACCCACGCATTGAAGGTAAGTGTAGATCTGATGCCTCCTGGTCAAAAGTGGCTTCACACATATGCATGGGCTGCCTCAACTGTTGTGGGTTAGCGAACATGTCATAGGCCTCAATTTAAGGATCCTCTTGCTCATCATGTGACACCAAGAGGAAGAATCCTTTTACCCAATTTTCATTCCCAAAATTTGTGGTTTAATTCAAAGTGGGAAATGAAGGATGGTGAGCCATGCTTCTAAACATTTCATCCAATGAATATGTGGATGTATCCTCTCCATTGATGGCTGATCCATCTATGGTGTACTCATCTGGCTCTTCCTTGGAAGAGTGAATTTCTTCAATGAACCTCTCAAGTTCATTCTGGAAGAGGTCATGTGCTTGTTTTTCATCAACTTTGTCTGCACATTAATCCTCAAGCACATACCAAACAGACCGTTCCTCGTGATCCACCAAATCATGATGTTCCTCCCTTGGAACATGAAATAATTCAGCCATGCTATTGTGACTTTGTGAAATATGGAAGGTAAAAAGTGATTATGGAAACTTCTCATTAAGCTGCTCAATCTGATTCTTAGATTCTTGACAAGCACCATGAGTACCAATCAAAGAATTCTGGGTGATTTCCAACATATGAGTGAGCTTGCTGATATTATAATCATTCCTTATTGCAGCATTATAGTACATATTCACAAGCTCCAACAAGTGATCTCTATCACAAAGCAACTGAGAGAAATTTCCTTTTAGGCTTCCTACTGCTTCTCACATGTGCACAAAATTTTCAACAGAGGGTTGCTCCTCCATTGATGTAGTTCTCCAACAGCAGTGAGAGATCAAAGCATTAAGTTCATGGAGTTTTTTCAGTGCCTCCTTGATTTTTTCCTCACTCATTTTTAATGGTCCAATCAGGGCAAAAAGTTCTAGCTGGTGAACCTCCTTTTCTGCTTCTTGCAATTCAGCCTTCTCCCAATTCTGAATTCTGACACTAGAAGGATCTTCTAATCCATCATTCTCACTGGAAGTGGCTGCCATATTGGGCTACAAAAAAGGCATGCAAAAATCAGAATTATAGCCATACCTTTTTGCCCAAATTTCCTCCTCATGTGGTGTTTTTATGGCAGCATGCTTCTTTCCCAAATTCTTTGGTTCACACCCAGCTGATTTGGGCTTGTCTTCCACCTCAACCTGAAATTCCAATGATGATTTCAGATCAGATTGATGTTCTTCTTTTGGATTTGATCCAAAAGATGTCATACCATCATCAATATTCCCCATATCTTCTGCACTTATCTTGAAATCACCCACAAATAAATTGGGAGTGATTTCACCTTCCACATTGCCAACAATCGAATGTTTGACTGCTGGAGCTTTAGTTGCGCATGAATCTTTTTCCTCTCCTTCTGACGAAGGATTTGGTGACTCATCATCCTCATGGATGCTGCAAATATGCTGATATATAACCATCATATTCCCTCTTTCTTCCACACTTTGAGGGTCTCCTAATGTTCCCATAGTCATTGGTTTCTGAGGAGCTAAGCATTGAGAATTAAATGCTTCATTATGGGGCACTGGTTTCTCCACATCATGGCACACATTATTGACAATGTATTCTATTTTATTTTAATGATTTCCAAAAGGAACATGGGTATAAAATTCTGATTGAGGTCCATACCTTTTTATCATACTTCTCCCTTCAAACGGTGGAGCTATGGTGCCTTGTTCTGCCACCCATTCTCCAGGTTCACATCCAATTGATGTGTAGTCAACTTCTGCTTCCATGTGAGGCTCATGTGGTGACTTTGAATCTGATTTAGGTTCTTCTTTTGGATTTGATCCAAAATATCTCTCACCATCATTAAGATTACCAATCTCTTCAGAGGTGATCATGAGATACTCCGCATCGAATCTCACAGTAGATTATTCTTCCATTTTGTCAACAATCTCATGATTGGTTTTTGGGTCTTGCTTCTCCCTGGTTGTCTTAGGATGAAGATTCTTGGAGGCTCTTCTTGAAGAGGATCCAAACATTCTTGTGAAGTCACATGCATCCAATAAAGCTTTCATATCTTTTATTAACTCTTCCATAGAAGGTTGACCTTTGACTTTGGAACATGCAACTTTTTCCTGAATATGGCTATCCGAATAACCATAGTCTCTTCTTCCAATCATGATCTCATGGGAGATGCTTGTGGAAGGTACTTCTTTGGAATTCTCTTCCTCATAGTGTCTGCAGCATTCTTCATACTGCTAATCAAAATTATCATACTCTTCATAAAAATAATCTTCCTCCTCATACAACTCAAAGGATGAATCTTCCATGACATGGAACTAATTCCACAACTACAACTTGAAAATAGTGCTGAGCTACTTTTACAGTGAGATTTACTTTCCATAGGATGAGCCAAGGAAAGTGCTCTGATACCACTGTAATATCCTTGGGAATATTCCACCAAGATATTAACTCTAACTTCAAATTTTTGATAAAATGCACTAGTCAAATTTCTTACAATTTTTCCGAGCAGAGTAGGAAGTAAGTGATGGGTACTGAGGCAAGATATGAGGATGGTAGGATGAAAATTCAATTATGGAAAATGTATGGACTGAGGTGCAAAAGTAGGTCAAAAGGTCAAATCATAGATGTCATATGCACCATGTACTAGAACCATTCACTTTTCAACAACAGTGTGCATTGTTGCCTACTTTGAGGCTTCCTAGGCAGCTAGCATATGCATACTAGAAAGGTGGGGATACTGGGAGTCCAAGGATGATCTATGATAGTCAAATAAGTTCAATGGATGCACTGGACATAATTCAGAAATACTTGGAGAGAGTAGGAGTGGTTTGGAAGTTTTAAGCCAATTGAGGATTGCTAAGCTAGTTAATTTCCAATCTTTACAAAAATGGGTTAAATGCTTCCAAATTCTTAAAGTAAGAACGATATGGTAAATATAATGCATTATTAACATCCTGCAACTTACGAAAAGAAAAACTGACACTCATAATGAATTTGGCAGTCATTTCAGTGAAACTAGTCACTAAATAGTGCTCAATGAGCTAGTCTTTCAATTTGGATTACTAAATGGATTTCATTAACTGAAATACTATGCTCTGATGTATTATAATGTTCTAATATAATATATTAAACAGCATCAAGTCGAAATATAACTCACTGAAACAATCTTGTATTCATTTAATAGCTCCTCAATAGTACAATGTCTTATAGACTAGGAAATCCAGACATAGAGCCACATAAGAGCTGTAAGAATAGATGGGATGATTAAATATATTATATGAAAGTGTACTTGGGTCTGAAACAGGTATGAAAGAGAGTATGAGGGTGCACTGAGATTCCTAAGCTGTCCTGGGCGCATTCACCGAATTGGAACTTCACACGTGCACTCCTTAACACATGAAACCTTGGCTCTGATTAAAATGGGTGTATCTTGGTCATCCAAAAACCTTTTTTGATGAGAAAAAAAGTGTTTCCTGCTGGAAACGGCCCTCCAGACGCAATGGAACATGTCTAACAACCCAAAAATGATCATAAGTTATGAAACCTAAACCTCCATTTCGTCCCTTCAATGTTGTCTCCTCCGAATGTACCCTGTATGATGATAAATCCTTGTAAGCTTGGGTTCTTCTTAGTATTGGAGTATATGGACCTGCATATCAGATCTCCATGGCTGCAAATCCTGAGATAATATTAGAGAAGAGAAGTAGAATAGAATAATGGGGCACATCACCTATTGATTGGCTTGGGCACATCACCAAACCTTGAGAAGCTAAAATGCTTCACTCATAAACTCACAATGACAAAAGTTGTGAAATGGAGTTGGTTGGCTTCTTTTATAAACTTCATGACGACCTGCCGAGCAAGTTGAAGAGCTTGGTGACCTGTGAGAATAGGTTACCCATGAGTGGACATACTTTCCTTTATTTTTCCTGACAATCTTTTCTCCTTTAGAAACTATGCCCCCCTTTGTCTCCATATGTTTACTGCTTTGTAAAAGTTGCTTGATTTATAAACTGGACTCCTTTTTGGAAACTGCATCCTCCTTTTGCTTTTTCTGGTTGTTTCCATTTTCTTTCTTTTAGAAACTCTTACACATTTCCTTCTTTTGTTCTTTTGTTAAATCCACAAATTGATTTAGCCATATTTCTATTTTCTTGTCTCTAGATCCAATTTGGAAACCTTATCTCCATGAGGGCGCCCTCTTGGCCCACTTGCTCCATTATTTAGGAAATTAATTACAAAAATTAATTAATATTAATAAAAATAATTCCTCCATTTCACTTAGGCTAAATTTAATCCTATGCACACCTAATGAAATTAAATTATTTACCTAGGGGTTATTTTGTCCCCCTTTTTACCATGGTAACTGGATGAGCCAAAATTGGGGACATGACATTTTCACATCTATTGCATTTATTGAGTTGGTTCCTAAATTATATTTCAAAATTTGGATCAATGAAAACATGGGTGTTTGTATGATCATGGTTAGTTTTAGTTTCATCTCACTTGGGATCCTCTATTCTTGCATAATTAGTTGATTCCTAGTGGTGGATAGAGGATATAAAATGCAGTCTTTTTTTTCAGCATTTGGAATTTAAAATTCAGGTCCTACAACAAAATTGCAGCCTCATCGTACACTAGGTGAGCTCAAATCACAACCCCAAAAAAACTAATGAAGGGCATCAATAGTCATAGACATTGAATAGTTGTTTTTCTTCATTGCTTGGAGGTTATTCATGTACAACAATTCATGAGAAGATGCAAAGATAATCCATAATAAGGGTTCATAACCATAAGAAAACATGTATTTTGATAGATATATCTCAACTGGTGGTGCTTCCTTCATTCAAGGAACTTCATGGATAGGCATCTTATCTAGTCTAAGTCACTAATAATATTAGGTTTAAGTAGCTCTTAAAATAGGTCAAAAGACTAGGTACTTCTCAGGTTATCTGCAAGGGTTTCAACACATTGAACAATTGATTTGGGTTTGGAAGGTCATCCTTTCCATCTGGTTTCATGAGATGCAACTACATTGAAAGGAACCAAACCTAGTTTTACTAGTCCAAAAACCAAACCTATTTTTACTAGTCCAAAAACTCAAATGGAATTCTCTAAAGGAAAGAAACAAACCATTGAATTTTCCATGAAAATGGAACTAGCCACTAGGTATTTTAAACATAAAGATAATATGGAATCACCAATAGAAAAAAATTGAACATTATGAATACCAGAGACTTGCATTTACCTCTACTTTCATAACTAAACCTGCCTCTTTCATACTTTGAATGATCTTGCCTCTCCCTATTGGTAACTTTTTTCTATTTAAAAAATACTTATTTTATCCCTAGAATCCATGACTTTTTTCTCCTAGGTTACACTATGAAAACACAAAATTTATTTCTTATAAGATTCTACTATTAAAATTCTAAATTAAACTTCTTCAAGGAATATGCTATAAACATTTTAAATTTATAGGATTCTACTATTAAAATTCTAAATTAAACTTCTTCAAGGAATATGCTATAAACATTTTAAATTTAGGTGTGAGGCATTTTTAAAATCTAAAATTTATTGAATTTTTTATATAACAGTGTAGGAGATTTTAAAAGGTGTGGTACAAGGGACATTATTTATTTCTACTTTCTACTTAGGTGTATAAAGCCTTTTTTTTAATGAAGGAACATGACAAATAGTATATAGAAGGCATAATTCCATTGCCGCTACCCTCATTGGCATAAGGATCATGGTATATAGAAATCCATATGTTACCATGAACCAATTATCTCAACCAATATGGGATAATATTTTTGTATAAAAAAGTATGTAGGTTGTAAAGACAATTACAAGACACATAGATGTTAGGATTATTCAACATCTTGATGCTATTTTTTTTAGGTAGGCATGTGAAAGTGCGCTATACTATTTTATTTTTTCACATAGTAAAGGGGGAAGGCACACCTCTTCATTTACCACATTCTCTAGATTATGTTTTGTGATGAGAATTTTAGTTTATCCTTACAACACACATCTCAATTGTCTCCTATAAAATAAGGGAAATTTTATTTTAGACTAGGATTATAAGTCAATGATTTGGATGACCTGGGATGAACCAAGGATCCAGTGACAATGTTCATTTTAATGTGAGTGTGCAAAATGTCATCATGCTTGCCATTTCATTTTCATTTCATAACAATGTCCTAAAATTCATTAAAATAATGCTTAAATTATTAAAAGCATAAATGAATTCATTGCAACAATTATGACAATCACAAATTCAAAGCATATAAAAGATGATAAGCAACCACTATAACGGAATTCGTCCATCATGGACTACGTCTTTGAGCCCGCTCGACAAAACATGTGTACACACATCATGGACCATATTCATGAGTGGCGTAGATGTCGAACATCATGTAAGATAGCAATACAACCTCCATTCTTATTGGATTGGTTCATTAAATCTCCCAAACCAGCCATTTCCAAAGATGTCACTACATCCATGCCGCAAAATGAGGAAGATGCCATCCTAAAGGCCTAGCATTTTGATATTATCTATGCCCAGTCTGGGTATTTATACACCATCCTTCCCTATGCCCCTTGGAATCGGTCATTGGATCCTGCACCTATGGGTTCGCCACACTTGGCGGATGGACTTATTGGGTCCATTTCCCACTAGGTAAAGGTTCCTCCTCCTACTCTTGCACCATGTAATTTGGCCCCACTGTACCCACCCATTCCTACTGTGTCGGCACCCCCCCTGCACCTGCACGAACTCCTCCACTTGTTCAGTTATAGTATGAACCCTATAGTCCTACTTATCCTAAAGTTAGACAAGCCGTAGCAGTACCTACAGTGAAAATGGCACAAGTTCCTCCTACATCTACATTATATGGAGTGCAACCCACATTTATCCTAGCACTGGGGTATAGTCCCTTCTACCCATTTCCATGTCCTACTAGTTCATCTCCCACACCTCATATAGGGGTAAATCTAGTTCAACCCTCTTTTTCACAACAAGCCCAACAATTTGAGTAGTTGAATGCATCCAATCCCAAGAATCCTCAAAATCATGGGAAGAATAAGGGAAAGAAAAAACAAAACTAGCAGTAGGGGCAAGGGGAAAACCCCCCTGATCACCAGGACTAGAATCAAGGAAATCCAAATGTAGGGGCTAATAACCCCCCCAATCAATGGAAGAATACAAAAATAACAACATATTACTCTTACTCCATTTGTGAAGAATATGGCCATTACACTCACCATTTCCCTCTTATCCTTGATTTCCAATAGTTGGTGGAGGCCAAGAAGAAGACAAAGGTAAATCCCCCTCAGGTCCCTAACCCCACACAACCCAAAACCACTATATTACAACAACCTTTTTCCAATCAAGGGGTCATTACTCAACAATAGGAACCCCGACTCTCTAATGATTGCTCCATCTAGAACACCTATACACTGGATGCCAACCTTCATACTAGCGCCAAAGGTTATGATAGGCCTGAACACCCCAAGTGGAAGACATACCCATCCCATTGAGGGGCCCTTTATAGATTCAATAACCAAGTAATGATTAGATCCCTTGGATCCCCAAAGCCCCACTTCGGCACATCCCTAATAGCCTTCATGTGAAAGATGACCACAATTACAGTACTGTGGATGACTTCAGTTAGTCTATAGTTGCAATGTCCACATTAGACATGCTACAGCATTTCCCAACTTAGCATAAGGAATTATTTAATGCATTTTGCGTTGTTGACCCTTTTGACTCAAGCCTCATGAATTTTGATCTTGACAAAGGTGAAATGTGACTACCCTCGTCAGTCGCAATCCAAGTCCTCATTACCGTAAAAAACATTATGATTAATCAGTGTATCATCAATACAGGTGAATCCACCTGAGTTATTTCCTCTAATGTTTGGAAGCGATTGGGATCGCCTGAGCTAGTCCCCTTATCTATCTCTCTTCACACATATGATGGGAGGCCATCCCAACCGATAGGATTGTACCAAAATGTCCCCGTCGAGCTAGCGGGAAATATGGTCGCGATTGATATCAATGTATTCAATGCATGCAACTCGACTATAACATCCTCTTGGGATGTAGTTACATGTACACTATGAAGGTGATTGCCTCCTCAATCTTCTGTATTGTGATATTTCCCTTAAATGGGAAGATTGTCACCCTCGACCAACTCAACTACTATGAACACAATACCAACACTAATCTAGAAAATTTCCTATCCACTATCGTTGGTAAAAATCAACACCCTTATGTTGATATTATCCCAGGTGTTGGTTGTGGAGATTGATCTCTAGATTCATAGATATTATTATTCAGCCATGTCTGTACCCCAAGTTTGGTTATGATTGCGTCACGCCCTAGGGGGGTACAGGGGTGTAGCCCCCGAGGAAAATATTTGGAGCTGTTTTTGCCACCAGTTTTCGGGCCCGTGGTTTTGGGTAACCCATGGTATTTTCCCACTGTATTTCCCTTATAAAAGAAAGACATTGTAACAAGGCTAGGGTTGATGTATTAGGTTTTATGCATTGTAAAGATCTCTGAGATAAAAGAAGAGAGACTGTGAGACAGTGAAGAGGAAGTGCAGCGGTTGTGCTACAGGTTGTATCCCTTCACTTTGCGAGACATAATAATAATAAGGACTGGCAACTTTAGTGTGGACGTAGCCCGAGTTGGGTGAACCACGATATATCTGTGTTTCTCTTGTAATCTGTGTGTGATTATACTTGCATTTTTGTTTATTGTTATTGCTCTGCGATCATGTTTTTCTAAAAATTGGTATAAGAGCCAAAGGTCTATTTGGCAGATAAACCCGCAGGAAGCTAGGGTTTCTGGTTTGAGTGGGAGGAATGGCAGAAGAAGGAAAGTTTAAGGTCGAGAAGTTTAATGGCCAAAACTTATAGTTATGGAAGATGAAAATGGAGGACTATCTGTACCAGAAGGATCTATTCCTACTGTTGGGAGGAAGAGCAAAGAAACCAGCGGCTATGAAGGACGAAGAATGGGAGGTTCTTGACAGAAAGGCTCTGGGAACAATACGGTTGAGCCTGGCTTCGTCGGTGGCTTTCAATATCTCAAAAGAAATGACAAGGGAGGGTTTGGTGACAACATTGGGTAAGCTATATGAAAAACCCTCGGCCTCCAACAAGGTATTTCTAATGAAGCGTTTATTTAATATGAAGATGTCTGAAGGTGGATTTGTTACTGATCATTTAAATGAGTTTAATACGGTTACAAATCAACTAAGTTCTGTAAGTGTGAACTTTGATGATGAGGTTAGGGCCCTTCTAATCTTGTGTTCATTTCCAGAAAGCTGGAATAGCTTGGTCATGGCTGTAAGTAACTATGTCTCTGGTTCAAACACCTTGAAATTTGATGATGTTATTCTTAGCGAGGAAATGCGAAGAAAAAGAATAGGTGATACATCAGGTAATGAGTTGAACATGGAGACCAGGGGAAGACACAAGGAGAGAGGAAAGAGCCAAGGTAATCGTGGGAAGTCTAAAACGGGAAGATCCAAGTCCAGACTAGGAAAGATAGAGTGCTGTAACTGTGGAAAGAAAGGACATCTGAAGAAAGACTACAGATCTCTAAAGAAGAAAGGAGATGCATAGAAGGAAACTACCCAGGAAGCAAATGTAGCAGGTGATGTGTTACAAGATGATTTGATTCTTGCATTAGATAATACTAGTGATTATTGGGTAGTAGATTCAGGGGCTTCATGTCATGCTACACCCCATAGGAAATACTTTCATGATTATGTTCCAGGCGATTTTGGACATGTTTTATTGGGTGATGATGAGCCATGTAAAATTATTGGAATGGGTAAGGTATGTATAAAAGTTAAGAATAGAACTGACTGGTTGTTAAAAGATGTTAGGCATATTCCTGCTATGAAAATAAATTTGATCTCAACAGGGTAGTTGGGAGATAGCGGTTGTCTGTCTACATTTGGAGAAAAGTGGTGGAATATCACTAAAGGATCAATGGTGATAGCAAAAGGAGACATGGTAGGTACGTTGTATTTTTGTCCTCATAATACTGACCATTCTATCTCTTTAGCTTCCACAGGAACAGATACAACATTGTGGCATCATAGGCTTGGCCACATGAGTGAGAAGGGGATGCAGATTCTCCACTCAAGGAAGTTGCTACCAGATTTGAAGCAGGTAAGTTTGGAATTATGTGAGAAATGTGTTTATGGAAAACATAAGAGAGTCATATTTCTCAGGGTTGGGAAACATAAGAAGAATGAAAAGTTAGAGCTAGTGCATATAGATGTATGGGGACCGGCTCAGGTACAATCTCTTGGTGTCTCTCATTATTATGTTACATTTATTGATGATGCAACCAAGAAAACTTGGGTTTATTGCATTAGATAGAAATCTGATGTGTTTTCTACTTTTAAGAAGTGGAAAGCTTTTGTTGAGAATGAGACAGGAAAAAGGTTGAAGTGTCTCATATATGATAATGGAGGTGAGTACTGCAGCAAGGAGTTTGATAGTTACTGTTCATACCATGGGAATCGTAGAGAGAAGACAGTCCTAGGAACACCACAAGAAAATGGTGTGTTAGAAAGGATGAACAGAATGATCATGGAGCGTGTAAGGTGTATGAGACTGCATGCAGGGTTTCCCTTATAGTTTTGGGCAGATGCTATAAATACTGTTGTTTATTTAATAAACAGAGGACCTTCAAGTGCTTTGGATGGTGGTATTCCAGAGGAGGCATGGAAAGATAAAAAGGTAAACTACTCATTTCTAAGAACGTTTGGTTGTGAAGCATTTGTTCATATTGATAAAGAAAATAGGATAAAGCTTGAAGCTAAATCCAAGAAATGTACCTTTATTGGATATGGGGTTGATGATTTTGGTTGTCGTTTATGGGATTATGAAAATCACAAAATCATTAGAAGTAGAGATGTCATATTCAATGAAAAGGTCATGTATAACGATTAGTTGCAGGGAAAGAAACAGAAAAAGGAAAACACGGAGTACACAATACTTGATGAAATTACAAAAAATGAAGTTCCAAAGGTGCCAGAAAATCAAGAACAAGAGCAAGTGCCTGAAACTCCTGCAACTGCAAGAAGATCTACCAGTTTAACTAGACTCCATGAACGATACTCTCCTTCATTGTATTATTTGTTGATGACTGATGCTGGTGAACCAGAATCTTATGAAGAAGCAATGCAGGTGGAAACTAGAAAGAAGTGGGAGCAAGGGATGAATGAGGAGATGGACTCATTGGTAGGAAACCAGACTTGAGATTTGGTTCAGTTTTTTGCTGATAAAAGAGCATTGCAGAACAAATGGATTTACAGGTTGAAGGAAGAAGAAGGAGGCAAGAAGCGATATAAGGCCAGACTTGTTGTAAAGGGGTTTGCACATAAGAAAGGTATAGATTTTGATGAAATATTTTCTCCTATTGTTAAGATGACTTCAATTAGGACTATCTTAAGTCTAGTGGCAGTATAATATTTGCATCTTGAACAGTTAGATGTAAAAATAGCCTTTCTCCATGGGGATTTGGAGGAAGAGATATATATGCAGCAGCCACAATGGTATGAGGTCAAAGGTAAGGAGAACTTGGTATGCAAGTTGAAAAAGAGTTTGTATGGCTTGAAGCATGCTCCAAGGTAGTGGTATTTAATATATTATGTTGTTATTGTATGTGGATGACATGCTTGTTGCAAGGTCTAACATGCAGGATATAAATGTACTCAAAAGGAAGCTAGCTAATTCATTTGCGATGAAGGATTTGGGTGATGCAAAGAAAATCCTTGGTATGAGAATAACGAGAGACAGGAAAAATCGCAAATTGACATTGTCTCAAAGTGAGTACATACAAAAGGTGTTGGAGAGGTTCAGAATGCAGAATGCAAAACCAGTAAGTACACCTTTGGCCAGCCATTTCAATCTAAGTAAGGAAAAGTGTCCCAAGACACAGGAAAAGATGGATTACATGTCCAAGATTACCTATCAATCAACAATTGGCAGCTTGATGTATGCCATGGTGTGCATAAGACCAGATATTGCACAAGCAGTGGTAGTTGTGAGTAGATATATGAAAAATCCATGTAAAGAACATTGGAAGGTAGTACAGTGGATTCTCAGGTATTTGAGAGGTACTACCACTCAAGCATTATGTTTTGGAGGTTCAAACAATGTTCTACAGGGATATGTTGATGCAGATATGGCGGGTGATAAGGATAGCAGAAGGAGCACCATAGGGTATGTGTTTACTGTAGGTGGAACAACAGTAAGTTGGATTTCGAAACTGCAGAAGGTTGTTGCACTTTCAACAACAGAAGCAGAGTATGTTGCTGTTACAGAGGCTAGTAAAGAGATGATTTGGTTGCAGAGGTTTATGGAGGAATTGGGTAAGAAGCAGAAGGATAGAAGGTTGTACAGTGACATCCAGAGTGCCATTCATCTTGCAAAGAACTCAGCATTCCATTCCAGGACTAAACATCTACAGCTCAAGTACCATTTCATACGCTTTGTTCTGGAAGATGAACTGTTGAAGCTGGAAAAGATACACACTAGCCAGAATCTTGCAGACATGTTCACAAAGGTAGTGACCAGAGAGAAACTGAGTTCTTGCTCGGTTTTAGTTGGCCTTCTAGATTGAAGGTGAAGAGGAGAAATTTTCCAAGTCCAAGTCTAGCAAGTGCAACAACGGTGGAGTTGTAATGATCAATCTCCAAGTGGGAGATTGTTGGTTGTGGAGCCTGATCTCCAGATTCAAAGATATTATTATTCAGCCGTGTCCATACCCCAGGTTTGGTTATGATCCCGGCACGACCCTAGGGGGGTCCCGCGGAGTGTCCACTCCCCCAGCTGGGGGGAGCGGGGGCCAGTGGGCCCCCATCAGGGGTTCGAAAGCACCTTAATCCAGAAGAGTCCAGTTGGGAATTGGAAAGTGATATGTGGGAGGCATATCCGATCCTATTTCAAGATGAAGATATGGAAGAATAAAGACAGAAAAATAACAACACCGAGGACGGTGTTATCCTTTAAGGGGAGGTGTATGTAATACACCAAGATTTAATAAATTGTTATTAAATACTTTTCAAATATGTTATTTTATTTTTATTTATTATTTAAATAATTTTGACAAGAAGTCAAAAATAAAAATAAAAATGTAATGAATTATTCTTTTATTAATAAAAAGATACTAGAGGGGACATAAATGAAATAGTTGTTGAAAGAGTGCTCTCTGAACTACAAGTGGAAAAGACAAGTGACTGAAGCTACAGAGTGAGAACTCGAGGTGAAGGAGGCATCTTCCCCAAAATCAGGTCACGACTCTTTGTTGAGTGCTAAAGAGCAGGAGGCTCATAAATGACCAAGTCTTAGGAAAAGTACTATATAATAGTATGTCCATTAGCAAGCAGGAGAATAGCATTGGACGGGATTGAATCTGATAATATGCAAGAGATGGTGCATTAAGTGGATTTTTCTCTTGTGGTTCAGCGAATGGGCTCGGGGGTTATAGAGAAAGTGATTTTGGCTGCTCTAGGAGTTGGTTGGGAGGAAAGGATATTCCATTTCTGTTTTCCCGACATTGGTGCCAGGTTCCTTATCTTATTTATTAACTGATTAAAACTAGTTACACTAGGATTTCTATGTTAACTAGGAATCACAACTATTTTTTTTTTAGCAAAAATGTGTTATGCATATGTATAGAAAAATGATCTATTATGCATCTAAATAGGATATGGTTTTATTATGCATCTGTTGAATGATCATTCCAATTATGTTTTTCAAACTAGATCTTCTTTTATGTTATTATATTCATGCCCATAAAATACCAAATTTAGTTTTAATGTATCTTTGATCGGGCATTCATACCCGAATCGAAGATTCTAGTAATGTGCTTTATTTTAAACAACTAGCAATTTGAACGCAAGCTACTGAGAATCTAGTTAAATATTACAGATCAAGAATGCTAGATCGGGACCAATCGTAACCTAAGGAGATATTTATAGACACTCTTTAAACAATTAAAAATATATAAATATGTAATATATGAAACTAGACCAAGTATTAACATCCCAAATTTTATTCAATTCATTAACTAGCAGACCCTGACTGAATTGAGGGTATCAATTTTAAAGATTGGATCCACTTCCATTATTTGTAGCTAGCATCTATCATGATTACGCAACTAATTCAGAGCCTCAACTTCTATCATTTTTAACCAAATCGAATCTATAGGATTTACTGAACTCATTTTCCTTATTTACCGAACAAACAGCCAATGTTCTAAGCGAGGTTATACAAGTATATTCTATTTTAAGCCACGATATAAATTACAACAGGGAATTTCCAGTAACACATAGAAATCGCATAAGTAGTAAAGACCCTATGGGTCACATTATTTCTTTAACAACAATCACATCAATGTTAAACAAAAAACAAAATGATTTCGCAATCCATGTGGCTGTAAGACCATCTACGATGGCATCCACTATCTATTCCATAAAACCCCATATTTATAATTATGTTACAGGTTAACTGAAGTGGGGGTAATTCTATCCACGATGGAACCCACTAAACCTCCCTTAAACCTTAAACAAAGCAATCATACACACAAAATAGTTTAAAAGAAAATGTTGGATCAGAGAGGGGCTACGAATCCCTTTGTCCTTCAATTTTAAAACCCTCAGGGTTAACCAAAATGAAACCCAGTAACTTATCTTGCAAATAGATGGAGGCCTGAAATTTTTTCTACGGCTCCAAGACCTAGCTAAGAGCCACTTGCAATAAGGTAATCCCGGGTCAGTTAGTGACTGTGCATAACTATTTAAAAACTAGAACTAGACGGAGTAAAGTTTCTTTTCTCTTACCTTGGCGTTTGAAAATGCGGGCCTAGGAGGAGGTGACCCTATCGCCATCCACGCTGGCGCTCCTGAGCCTGTAAACAAACCACCCACAGTTTTAAACATTATTATTTATAAAAAAAGGGAAGAACAATATAAACCTATGAAGTTTTCTTACCTTGGTTGAGCTGCAAAGAGGGCCAGGGGTCGGCTCCTCCTGCACGAAATTTTCCATCCTCTTCCTGCAAGAAGATTCAACATCAGTAATTATACCTCGAGAGTTCTTAAAACACGTTAAAACATCATAGCAGAGTTTAAGAATTTGTTGTTCTTTTCACCTGGTAAAGGTAGTTCAAAGCTGAAGGCGGTGGCTAGGTTTGTTTTGCAACATAACAACAAGCTTGGGGCGACCATTGGTGCCGATAAGACCTCCTTTACATCTTGGAAAGAAACTAGGTAGAATTTCATTAAACTCGGGAAAGTCTTTACATCAAAATAACCTCATAAAATCGCCATTGACAGAGCAAAGGCTCACATCCCTTAGCTTACAAACCGAATAACCAAAACATTGAAGGGTTCGGACAAAAGAATGACACATTAAACCCTAACAAAACCTTGGCTATCATGCTATACAAGTGGACAACTGAGATTCATTCTCGAGCGAGCCTTAAAGGCCTGGTTGCGCTGTGAAATCGCAGCTAGAGCAGCTCTTTATTTTGCAAATCAACCATAGTACAAATTTTATAACCATCATAACTCACGGTCGTTTTCAACCATTTAATATCAATCTTTGCATTCATGCCAAGATCCAACTATGGTATCAATCCCATAGCTTAATGTTTAAACTTTTAAAGCGAAACATTCAAACCTTGTCATATGTTAACCTTTGCACATTAGGACCAAGGATTACACCTTGGGTCCTTTCCCATGTCACACTTTATAGCCTTGCGCTTAGGGACCAAGGTTAAGCTTTGAATCCTTTAATAAAAGACCAATACTTAGTCTTAGGGCTAAGAAAGGCCTTTGTAAATTAATAGCAAGAACAAGATAAAAAGAACAAAAACATCAGCTGTAGGTATGACGGTAGCATGACGATAAAGTTGGTAAACATCCACGGTTGTGCAACCTGTCATATAGCAGTTTTAAGAATTATGTAAGCGACTTTACAAAGCGACAACAGATATAATTATGCCATAGCCACTAGTACATATTAGGAACATAATGATGTGTTTATGGTTACATGTTATATCTAAAAAGAATTTTTTTCTTTTAGTTATGGAATTTTGAAGTTTCATGACACCATGTGTCATGTAAAATCACCACCAACATATAATGTGAGTTGAACAATGTAAATGCATTGATAAAATTATTCTTAAAAAAATAGGAAATTAAATCTTTATTTTAATATTTAATCTACTAAAGAATTCTAAATGGGAGATAAGAACTCTTTTGTGCTAAGGAGACATAATTGCTAAATAAATGGGAGATAACAACTTTTTTTGATAAGGAGACATAATTGCTAAATAAAGAAAATTAAAAAATGGTATAATCAAAACAAACAAACCAGCAAAGACAATTAAGATAATATTTTAAAATTTTATATTAATTTAATAAGCATTTTGATTTTAAAAACATATGATATAGTAATATTTTAAAATTTTATATTAATTTAATAAGCATTTTGATTTTAAAAACATATGATATAGTAATATTTTAAAATATTTTAATTGATGAATTTTTCATCATAAAACTTTACTTTTAAATATTTTGAACTATTTAAATCTTTATAAATAACTTAATTAAAAATAGAAAACTAAACCTACTAAGTTTTCAACCATTTTACCACCATCTAAATTGAATTAAACCATTTTCACTAAAATTACAATTTTTAATTAATAAAATTAGTACATGTAAAAATGGATTACCAAATACAATGTTAATGTTAATATTTGATATATACATGAAGTAAAAAATAAGTGGTTCAATGGTCAAACTTAATAACTTATAAGATGCATGTCAAACTTTTTATTGGAAAACAAAAAACAACATATGCTGAATGGTCAAACTTCTTATTGAGTAACATGTTCTCTACTAAAATGATCAGTTTCCAATGTCCATGACATTTTTTGCATGGTTAAAGAATTCATTTTTCTATTAAAATTATAAGATTTAACGTTATGGAAGGGTTAGACTTCTATTAATAGGGTAAATTATAAGGCTTCTATGTGGTTATATAAGATTTATGGGCATTGAGAGTACTTCTAATCACCAAAATTACAATTTTTAATTAATAAAATCAGTACATGTAAAAATGGATTACCAAAAACAATGTTAATGTTAATATTTGATATGTACATGAAGTACAAAATAAATGGTTCAATGGTCAAATTTAATAACTCATAAGATGCATGTCAAACTTCTTATTGACAAACAAACAACAACATACACTGAATGGTCAAACTTCTTATTGAGTAACATGTTCTCTACTAAAATTATCAATTTCCAATGTCCATGACATTTTTTGCATGGTCAAAGAATTCACTTTTCTATTGAAATTATAACATTTAACGTTATAGAACACCTAGAATTCTATTAATAGGCTAAATTATTGGGTTTCCATGTGGTTATATAAGATTTATGGGCATTGAGAGTGAGATCTCCAGATCACCAAAATTACAATTTTTAATAAATAAAATTAGTATATGTAAAAATGGATTATCATATACAATGTTGATGTTAATATTTGATATGTACATGAAGTACAAAATAACTGGTTTGTCAAACTTAATAACTCATAAGATGCATGTCAAACTTCTTATCGGCAAACAAACAACAACATACGCTGAATGGTCAAACTTCTTATTGAGTAACATGTTCTCTACTAAAATTATCAATTTCCAATGTCCATGACATTTTTTGCATGGTCAAAGAATTCACTTTTCTATTGAAATTATAAGATTTAACATTCAAATTATTGGGTTTCCATGTGGTTATTTAAGATTTATGGGCATTGAGAGTCAGACTTCTATCTCCAGGTCCTCAAAATTACAATTTTTAATTAAGAAAATTAGTACATGTAAAAATGGATTACCAAATACAATGTTAATGTTAATATTTGATATGTACATGAAGTACAAAATAAGTGGTTCAATCGTCAAACTTAATAACTCATAAGATGCATGTCAAACTTCTTATAGGCAAACAACAACATTAGCTAAATGGTCAAACTTCTTATTGAGTAACATGTTCTCTACTAACATTGTCAATTTCCAATGTCCATAACATTTTTGCATAGTTAAAGAATTCACTTTTCTATTAAAATTATAAGATTTAACGTTATGGAACAGTTAGAATTCTATTAACAGGCTAAATTATCGGATTCCCATGTGGTTATATAAGATTTATGGGTATTGACAGTCAGACTTCTATCTCTAGATCACCAAGTTCCCAGAATCCAACCAAGTTCAGACTTCCAACAATATTGGATTTGCGTGCAATTGTAAATCTATTTCCATATAAAATATAAAATCAAAAATAAAAAATAAAAATCTATAAATATAAAATCCAGGTTTAAGAATCGCATAGAAATATAAACTCTGGTTTTAAGATTCGCAAGGCACGACGCTCTCAGCTGTAAAGTTTCGCGGCCATACTTGCAAGATTATGCTCTACTTCAAGCAGGTAATCTATCTCTTCATACAAATATTCTTCTTCTTTTGGTGTGTTTTCAAAGGTGTATTTTCCCAGAAATAACTGGCTGTTGATCTTATTATATCGGAATATGTTTGCATCATCTAAATTTCAAAGGATGAACTTTGAAGTCCGATGTAATGTTTTGTTACGCAGATTCAATAGCTGTGTATTGAATCTTTGAATTGAATTCAGATCCAGGCTAATTTTATTTCTGCAGTTTGTAGTTTTCTTTGCACAGTTTCATTGCACGGCGTTAGATCGAGTACCGCATGGATCGAGAGGTTGGCGATGGCGACAGTAATTCCCGTAGCAGCCATTCTCTACAATCAAAGCCAACGTCCAGGGAGATTTGAGAAAACTTTATCCGGGAGATTGGACGAGTTGAAGCCCAAGAATTCAGATTTTCTGAATTTGGCATGGATTCGACAAGCTATGGAAGTTTTATCAAAGCCATGCGAGGATGTGAAAATCGTTATTGGTGACCTAGAGATTAAAGGAGGAGATTGTGTGAGAGGGCGATGGATTACTAAAGATATCAAACTTAATTTCAAAGTTGGATTACAATCAGCTCATGTTAGTTCAATCTGTTTGCAGTCTCTTGATCCTTATCCCGATTGCAGATTCCTTTTGTAAGAGTATGTGGCGAGATGGACCCACCTGTTCGGCCTTATTATCAGATACAAGTGACATTGTCGCTTCCCGCCCTCAAACTCGGCCTTATTATCAGATACAAGTGACATTGTCGCTTCCCGCCCTCAAACTCGTTTGAGTTCGAATTATGATTGTCCTCGTATTCATAGCTATATATCCTTTTTTTGTCACAGCCATGGGTGCCCTCAAGCCTATTTGTATAGTCATGCCATGCAAAGAAGTGAGAATCTGCAATCGAGATAAACTCAGCGGAACTGTATAAGCGAACGTAGTACTGTTCCCAGCAAGATAATTTGGGTCAGGCCAAGATTTCACTTCAAGAATGGATTGAAGGGACCAATTTGGGCTTTAAAAATAAAAGAATAGACGATAGTCTGGGCATATTGCAGGCTCTGAGTATAGATTTAGAATTGCAAATGGGGTGGAGATCTCGGGGGTCTTCTAGTCTAGATAAGGATAAGGGCAAGGCTGTGTTTTTAAGGGCTATGTCTGGGGTGAAGGCAATGGTTATCTTCATATGCAGTGTAATTTCCTGTGCCGTATCAAGTTTATCATGGGATCAATAGAGCCTTCAAGGGCGGCCATTGGTGGAAGTGCGAGTTCTTTCACATTTATTATGGTCTGCTTCATTCATGAGCTTGCAGAAGCTTGTAAATGAAGAGATGATTAGAACGAGGAATAAATTCTTGCTCAATGAATGGAAAAATTTGGATAGAGCCAGCCATCAGTTATATGGCGTTTTAGACAGAATTTATGTTCCTCCTCCTGGTGAAGGAAATTCATCAGGAAAAGAAATTGAAGAACAGCAGCATAAGAAAGATGCAGTGCGACAAGGAGTGCAAGAATGGAGTCAGAGTTCAGTGGCAGTAACATATGGTGCGTTTCTTCTGACACGTGAGCACTGCTTTACTTGACAAAGTGAGATTATCTCCACAGCCACACATGACTAAGATATTACGCCTCAAAATGAAAGCACAACGCTGCACTTATCCTCCACTTCTTACTGATCCTTGAAACAATCGCTTTCAGTTTTCTCTTTGGTTTTCTGATCTTGATTTTCATTTTGAGGCGTAATAACTGGACGTGGAGTATCTTAGTGTGTCGCTGTGGAGATAATCCCACTTGTCAAGTAAAGCACTGCTTACATTCAAAACTACATTGACAGATCATTCAGTTCATCTGTTAGAAGACGCACACCTTTTGTTACTGCCTCCGAACTCTGTCTCAATTCTTCCACTTCTTGTCGCACAGCATCTTTCTTATGCTGTCGTTCAATTCATTCTCCTGATGAATTTCCTTTACCAGGAGGAGCTTTATGATCAGAAGAAATTTTGTCTAGAACACCATATAACTGATGGCTGGCTACAAACTTTTCCATTCATTGAGCATGAATGTATTCCTCGTTCTAATCATCTCTTCATTTACAAGCTTCTGCAAACCCATGAATGAAGTAGACCATAATAACTGTGAAGGAACTTGCACCTCCACCAATGGCCGCCCTTGAATCCCCTGGTTATCCCCTAATAAACTTATAAAGCACAGGAAATGACACTGCATATGAAGATAATCATTGCCTTCACCCCAGACATAGCCCTCAAATACATAGACTTGCCCTTATCCTTACCCAGACTATAAGACCCCCAAGATCTCCACGCCATCTGCAATTCTAGATCTGTACTCAGAGCCTGCAATATGCCTATATGAAAGTCTATTCTTTTCTTTTAATGCCCAGATTGGTCCCTTCAATCCATTCTTGAAGTGAAATCCAGGCCTGACCCAAATTATCTTGCTGGGGAACAGTACTACGTCCACTTGTAAAGTTCAAGAGACTGCAAACAGATTGAATTAACCTGACTGATTGTGATCCAACATTGAAATATCTGCACTAAGCCCAGTACAACATTGAGAAGTTTGATACTGTCATTCAGATATTAAGTAATCCATGGCTCTCTCACACAATCTCCTCTTCCTTTAATCTCTAGGTCACCAATAAGGATTTTCACATCCTCGTATGTCTTTGATAAAACTTCCATAGCTTGTAGAATCCATGCCAAATTCAGAAAATCTGAATTCTTGGGCTTCAACTCGTACAATCAATCTCCTGGATAAAGTTTTCTCAAATGAATGCACCAACTCCCTGGACCTTGGCTTTAAATGCAGAAAATGAGAAAACGACTGGACAAAATAATGTCTGCAACGGGAATTACTGTCGCCCTCGCCAGCCTCTCGATCCATGATGATACTCGATCTAATGCCGTGCAATGAAACTGTGCAAAGAAAACTACAAAGTGCAGAAATAAAATTAGTGTGGATCTGAATTCAATTCAAAGATTCAATACACAGCTATTGTATTGAATCTGCATAACAAAACATCCAATCAGACTTCAAAGTTCATCCTTTGGAATTTAAACCATGCAAACATATTCCGATCTCGTATATATAAACATAATCTGATCACCAGCCAGTTATTTCTGGGAGAACTACACCTCTGAAAACCATAAAATATTTAACTGTAATCGAATCTATTTAAAATAGCATGAGATTTAACACACCTTTTTGCACATTCTGACTGGACCTTTCTCGTCACTATTTGGGTTTAACACAGCACAAGAAGATTAACACACAGCATAAGAAGCATAAGAAGATTAATATCTGTATGAAGAAATAGATTACCTGCTTGAAGTAGAACTGAATGCAAATATGGCGGCAAAACTTTACAGCTAGGCGATTCTTAAACCCATATTTTATATTTCTAAATCTATATTTTATAGTGAATTAGATTTACAAATGCACCCAACTCCATATTGTTATGGAACTTGCTGATTTAAGTGGAAATAGAAGTCTGACTCTCAATACCCATAAATCTTATAATATAACCACATGGAAAGCCCATAATTTAGCATATTAATAGAAGTCTAATTATTCCATAATGTCAAATTTTATGATTTCAATAGAAAAGTGAATCCTTTGACCATGCAAAACGCTTAAAGAAATTGAAATTCTTCCATATAATAAGTTATATATATATATATATAATTTTCTTTTAAAATATATATATTTATATTTTGTAGGTAGAGATTTGTATATAGTTTCATTAACCTCGTGAAAAAATAAAGATAAAAATAATGAGCTAGAAAAACAAGTGTGTTTTGTTTATGTAGCCTAAACAACCAAGTTTTTCACTTCAAAGCTAAAACCAAAGTAGCCAAGGCATCCAACATGTACAAGAAAAGAGATAATCTTGTCCTTTTTTTTTTTGCATGACGAATGTGCCCATGTTATTTTTACATTAAATCAAAACCATGTAAAACTTACTCATCCTAACATGTTTCCAAAGAAATATTTAGCACTATAACCTTTTTTTAAGATAATGAGACCTATTTTTCTCTCATGAGCATAGTCAAGGTCCCTACACCCATCCTTTTTGTGAAAAACTCCTTAGGTGCACTTGGAATACCACTTAGAGGTAAAATACACCACCAAGAGTGCATGTGTTGTGCCTCGAGGCTTTATTTAGAGTGCTTGAGGCCTTAAGGTTAATTTTCTTGTATAGGCACTTTTTTCCCTTTTTAGCCTTGGCATAGTCCCCTAGACTTGTCACAACTACCAAAAACCAATTAATGGAAACCATATCCCACTTAGAGGCCAAAGATCGCATAGAAAAGACTTATGAGGTGTTTCAATGCACTGATAATTCATAATACTTGATCTCGAGAATATTTGTTAAATTCCTAAGGCCCTTGATATTTCTCCCTTAAAATTGACAAGAGCCAAAGACCTCCATTCTTACTAAAAACATCATAATGCCCCCTAGTAAAGCAATCATAATAGAAAGATACCCAAGAGAGGGAATGCTTTTTGGATTGTAGGTGTTTTTCAAGGTGATTGAGCCTAATAAGTGTCATTTAGAGCAAAAGGAATTTGTTTTCCTCCCCTTACCTTGTTTACACCTTGAAACATATTATTGGTTCACAACTAAGCTAGTCATGGTGCCAATATTACACTTGGAGGTTATTTATACCTTGCGTAGGTCATATGTGGTAGTTCAAGGACTTGTCCATGGCACTTGAGCTTGAGGAACAATGTTTAGGGACAAAGGCTCTCGTTTCCCTCCACAAATATGGTTAAGGACTTCATACACTTGAGTGATGCCCAATGTAGTATACTTAAACTCAAAAATTCATAGAAAATATAGAAAAACACAAGAGAGAATATATAAAATAGTTAGTTATGTTCACTCACCTCTTCAAGGGGAAACCTCCAAGATCAAAGATTGAAATACAATAAAAATTATTGCTTGAACATTGCATATTTTACTACTCGATATATAGTGCTTCAATAGCCAAAGTCCTAACTACTTTTGGTCCTACTATTAATTAGGGTCAGCCACCCAGGGGCATTTATTTAATAAAGAGATCCCTTTCACATTGAGTCTTTATCCACTAACTATCTAATGGTCCTTATGACATTGTACACTGATAAAGTAGTGGGGCTAGGATAGGACTCTAGCATGCCCTGCCCCTTCAAAAGCAACAGGGTCCTCAAGGATAGAGATGGAGAAACTGCAACAAAATGATTAATGGTTCCCAAGTAGCATCTTCTGGTGAGGTATCCTTCCACTGAATCAAAACTTCATAGATAGTGCATTAACATAGATGACTCTCTCAAGTGTCCAAAATTGTTTCTTGTTGGATCCAAATGTAGCCTTCTTCATTCAGTTCTCATAATGTAGTTTGAAATCATCAATTTTGACCCACTACCTTCTTCAAACAAGACACATGAAATATTGGGTGGATCTTGGAGTGTGTGTATGTTTTAAACCTATGAAGTGAAATAATGCATATATATTCTTAAGAAAAATAATATTACACAATAGCACACACACATAGTACATAGAGAATTACCTTGGAAACCCCTAACCAAAAAAACCAACAAAACTTAGAGCCATGCCTATATCTTTCTCATTGTTTTTCTTAACCATTCACAATACAATATTTATGTATTCCACAACATACAAAGCCCTAATCCATTAACATGGATTAGATTACACCCCTAATCCCTTAAACATGATTAAATTACACATTTTTAGAAAAAAAACCCAAAAATAACATGCCCCCCTTAAGAACCCCCTCTGATCCAGCGCCACATGAAACACCTGGAACATATGACAGAGCACTATATGGAGGTGGATCATAAGGTGATGCACCCCACACCCACATTCAAATAATATAACACATACCCAACATTATCCCACTTTTTGTTTTGTTTGCAAGTGAGTGGGCTACATACTGATAGGGTCACAAGTTCAAGGCAACAATGCCCATATATTATTCTCTGCACCAATATAACTTCTTAGTACTGGTAGAATTTGTCGACTATTCTAAAACACTATTCAAGGTGGCAACCTTTTCCAACAATAGCTTCTTATCTGCGACCATATCTCACACAAAGTGATACTGGTCATCAATATGCTTTGTTTTAGCATGATAAGTAGGGTTCTTTGCACGGGGGATTCACTAGAAGGCAATATAATATCACGTTCATTCATATTGCGGTATTAAATATTCATGAAAACCTAAAAATTATATTGCTTATATATTAAGGGGCAAAGGGTTTTTTTATTTAATGTAAGAAGACAAAAATACTTTGGGGTCTTTTTTATATGGGCGGGCTGACAAATATCCGCCAAATGGAGATGGCAGGATCACGACCAGATGAGAAATCGGGTTGAGGCAAGGCTTGGGATTACCAGTACGAAGGGAAATCACGTCTTGAGGCATGCTTGAGACTAGGGGTTTCGTGGTGAAGTGGGTTTCCAGTCAATCATAGTTAAGAGACGGTGGTCATTGATAGCCAATTGCTACCAATAGCACTTAGCCAGTTGTTACCAATAGCCTTGGGAGGCTCTAAGACTCCAAGGCGTGTTATAGGCCCTTGATAGGCCTTGGGGGCTTGAATATCCAACCACTCGTGCCTATTACAGGCCTTGGATAGTTTAGTCAGCCTCTTAGATCTTGTTATAGGCCCTGGGGGATTGGATACCTAGCCCACAACAAGCTTAGTTAGCGATTGGGGAACTGCAACATGCAATCTAAATGTTGTACTATGTGCATTGGCTCTAGTGACATACAAGAAGTGATCTCCTATCTCTTCATTAGACCATTAGATGTTGCAATTCACAGTGATATGTGGTTGAGTAATTGCATTGTGGGTGAAGTAATGTGCATCCACAATATACATCGAAAGAAGCAAGGTGCATTGTAGAATGCATGTGGGTTCATAAGAGGGGTATCATATCAATATACTAGGTATAAATATAAAGGGGTATAAAAAATGTTAATGAAAAAATTGATACATATAATATCTAGTGAAAATAACATTTTTTTAAATTGGGAAGGCATATTGGGAGGGGGTTAAAAAAACGACTTTGGAATATATTTTCCAATATTTAGTGAAATTAGGGGTATTGTTTCATATGCCACGAACGAACATGCTATGATAGTGGTTTATTGAGTGAAGCCCCTGTGGTTCTTTGCTAGAAAGATTACACTTTGACTATCACAATTTAACCTTATAGCTTTCTGTACAAAACTAATACTTGAATACAATCTCTACAAGCACACAACTTCTTTACTTGCATGGGTGGGTGGCATGTATTCAACTTCTTTAGTTGAGAGTGGAACTACAACCTATCTCTTGCTCATCCAACTGATAGCTCCTCCAAATAAGTTAAACACATAACCACTTGTAGATTTTCTGCAATCAAGATCTCCAACCTATTTTGCATCAACAAATCCCTATACATCTATTGGTTTGTTTAGTCCAAGAATTTGTTGGTAGAAAATTGCATAATCAGTGGTTCCAAACAAATAAATGAAGATCCTCTTTATAACTATCAAGTGCTCATTTCCTAGTTTTGGCATATATCTACTCAAAAATCCCGTTGTATATGCAATGTATAGTCTGGTACATACCATTGCATACATCAAACTAACAATAGCACTAGCATAGAGAACTCATGACATGTCTTATTCCTCTTCTTTTTTCTTGGGGCATGGAT